>CM033476.1:175680894-176880894 GCA_019447015.1 Hymenochirus boettgeri
GGGGTTGGGGATGATCTACATTAATGTGAAACATGGGGGTTGGGGGATGATCTACATTAATGTGAAACATGGGGTTGGGGGTGATCTACATAAGTGAAACATGGGGGTTGGGGTGTATCTACATTAATGTGAAACATGGGGGTTGGGGGGGTGATCTACATTAAGTGAAACATGGGGGTTGGGGGTGATCTACATTAATGTGAAACAGGGGGTCGGGGGGTATCTACATTAATGTGAAACATGAGGGTTGGGGAGTGATCTACATTAATGTGAAACATTGGGTTGGGGAGTGATCTACATTAATGTGAAACATGGGGGTTGGGGTGATCTACATTAAAGTGAAACATGGGGTTGGGGTGATCTACATTAATGTGAAATAGGGGGGTCGGGGGGGTGATCTACATTAATGTGAAACATGGGGGTCGGGGGGGGTGATCTACATTAATGTGAAACATGGGGGTCGGGGGGGTGATCTACATTAATGTGAAACATGGGGGTCGGAGGGTGATCTACATTAATGTGAACATGGGGGTTGAGGGTGATCTACATTAATGTGAACATGGGGGTTGGGGTGATCTACATTAAGTGAAACATGGGGGTGGGGGGTGATCTACATAAGTGAAACATGGGGGTGGGGGGTGATCTACATTAAGTGGAAAATGGGGTTGGGGGTGATCTACATTAATGTGAAACAGGGGGTGGGGGGTGGATCTACATTAATGTGAAACATGGGGTGTGAGGGGTGATCTACATTAATGGAAACATGGGTTGGGAGTGATCTACATTAATGTGAAACATGGGGGTTGGGGGTGATCTACATTAATGTGAAACATGTTTCACATTAATGTAGATCACCCCCCGACCCCCATGTTTCACATTAATGTAGATAACCCCCATGTTTCACATTAATGTAGATCACTCCCCAACCCCCATGTTTCACGTTAATGTAGATCACTCCCCAACCCAATGTTTCACATTAATGTAGATCACCCCCCAACCCCCATGTTTCACATTAATGTAGATACCCCCCCGATCCCCCTGTTTCACATTAATGTAGATCACCCCCAACCCCTATGTTTCACTTTAATGTAGATCACCCCCAACCCCCATGTTTCACATTAATGTAGATCATCCCCAACCCCCATGTTTCACATTAATGTAGATCACCCCCCTGACCCCCATGTTTCATATTAATGTAGATAACCCCCATGTTTCACATTAATGTAGATCACTCCCCAACACCCATGTTTCACATTAATGTAGATCACTCCCCAACCCAATGTTTCACATTAATGTAGATCACTCCCCAACCCCCATGTTTCACGTTAATGTAGATCACCCCCCTGACCTCCGTGTTTCACATTAATGTAGATCACCCCCAACCCCTATTTTTCACATTAATGTAGATCACCTCCGACCCCCATGTTTCACATTACTGTAGATCACCCCCCAACCCCCATGTTTCACATTAATAAAGATGCCCTTGAAATTATTTACCGGACCCGGTCCCTGTAAAAACAGGAGCAGAAAAGCTCTGCGCCCACAGCCGCTCTACTTCCTGGTCCCGGCTGTCCGGTAAACTGGTGTTGTGTGACGTCACATTGTGCCTTAAATGACATCCGTGAATCCCATCCAAGGACTGACCTGGAAGCCTGCCCCTGAATGCCCCTTCCTGCCCAGGAATGCCCATATCCCCACCCTGCTCTGCACGTCTTGAACATTTGACATTTCTCCCTGGTAACAGCTTGTGGCTCAGCAGGAACCTTTCTGAGGTCATCAGGCTATTTATTTTTGGACAGAGATGAAATCGTACACATACACATAAAAAGCCCACACAATGGTGCAAATTGGCACACTGTTTATGGTACCAGTATAAGCATGAACTGAACTCCAAAAAATTGAACATGCCCCCTTAGTACAGCTACTAGTTCAGCTTAGTTCAGTTCTATCTAGACCACTGTTTCTCATATTTTCAGATTCACTTTGGTTGGGGATGTGCAGCCGGATTGGAAAAAAAACAAGTCAATACCAATATTCAAAAAAGGTAGTCGTTCACAGCCTGGTAACTATAGACCTGAAGCCTAACATCAGTGGTAGGGAAGGTGCTGGAAACTTTGTTACGGGATCATATCCTTGACTTTGTTTCCAGAGAACTGATATAGTTAGTATAGTCCATGGATTTATGAGAAATAGATCATGCCAGACAAATTTAATGGTTTTTATGAAGAAGTGAGTAAGAATTTAGATCAGGTACGGCAGTGGATGTGGTATACTTGGATTCGTGAAAGCTTTGATACGTGCACATAGGCGACTAATGTATAAACTGAGGACTGTTAGCCTAGAAGAAAAACATTTGTTCGTGGATAATGGTTATTGATCGCAAACAGAGAGTGGTGATAAATGGGGCTACATCTATGTGGGTAAAAGTTCTAATCAGAGTGCTTCAGGGTTCTGTACTGGGGCCACTTGTTTTAATTGTTTATAAATGATTTAGAAGGGGGAATAGAGAGTAAGGTCTCTGTGTTTGCTCATGACACTAAAATATGCAGAGCTTTGAAAACTTCAAATGATGTGCAAGTGCTGCAAGCAGACCTAGATAGATTATCAAAATGGGCAGCAGAATGGCAGATGAGATTCAATGTTGATAAATGTAAATCCCAAATGCATTTGGGATTATAATCCCTGTGCCACCTACACCATAAATAACTCTGTGTTAAGTGCATTGTAAATGGAAAAAGATTTGGGGGTTCTGGGGATAACAGACTTAGCTTAGCAAACAATGCCAGCGGTAGAACGGCTAGAGCTAGAAAGATATTTCTTGTATAAAGAGAGGAATAACTTCAAGAGAGAAAAACATTCTCCCTCTTACAAGGTGAGATGAGGCCACCTCAATTGGAATATGCGGTGGCAGTTTTGGAATTTCATATATACAATGTCCCATATACAAAAGGGACATATTGGAAATAGAAGCATCAGAGAAGGAAACTAAATTATAAGGGAATGGAGGGGCTTGACTATGCAGGCAGATTAGACAAGTTAGGGCTGTTTACATTGGAGAAGCGACGTTTGTTGTGGGGATATGATCACCTTATAAGATATTAATGGGCCATACAATAAATCCTCTGGTGCATTGCTCACTAATAGGTCATATCAGAGGACTCGTGGACATCCTTTAAGATTGAAGAAAAGAAGTTTCATCTTCAGGTTAGGAAAGGTTTCTTTACAGTGAGAACGGTGTGAAACTGTGGAACTGTCTTCCAGCAGAAGTGGTAATGGCAAGTTCATTGAATAGCTTTAAAGTGGCGGATAAGTTTCTAAAACTAAAAATATGGAGAAATAGCCCACATTCAATGCGATTAAAGGGCATTTCACCCCCAAAACTATAACCCCCCCCACTAATGGCCCCACATGTAGTGTAATAAAATCCTTACCTCACATCCAGCTAAATATGGTTCTCCTGTAGTCCCCCCAAGTCCCAAAAACTGCCCACCAGGAGGATAGCAGAGTCCATATAGGACTCTGCCTCCTGTCTCGCCTTTGGGAGAAGTTTGGCATGCGCACTGCAGCCCTGCTGCCCACTGTAATGTCTTATCTGTGGCACCAAGGTGTCCCCTTTGCCAAACAGACATCTGGATGGACAAACAGCGATGGTAAATGATGACAAGTGAGCAGGTAACAGATGAGTGATTAAACAGGCCATGGAATACAAACTGCAATGGTGAATGATGACTCAGCAGGTAACAGCAATCTAAGAACTCCAACAAACAAGGCTTAGGAACAGTGAAACACTGAACTGGCAGCAAGAGCTGAAAGGCAAAGAGGTTAAGTAGGACTGATTACATCATTCCATGCCCACCAGAACCAGCGGAGGAGACCAGACCCCGCAGCAACAACGCACAAGTGCACACGAGGACCCAGCTTGACTGTGACGCGCGCGTCCGACGGCCCGCGCCTACACAAGGAACCTCTGGGTAAGGGGATAGGAGCCATAACACATAGACTATACCAAACAGAACACATACAATATTTATACTTATTTGCAATGATATATATATATGTAAAGCTGGACATAAAGGATGGGTCCATGATGGGTGCTTTATGTCACCCTTATTTGGTTTATGGTCCTTTAAGGAGCAGCAGAGGGTTAACTTTCCTGCAGTCTTCAGTTTAAGATCTCTGAGAAGCACCTGTGGGGGGAGGAGAGAGGCAGAATTTTGGAACACAGTCCATTTGCTGTTTGGAGTGGCTGCTGAACTAAACTGTTGTGCGGCCGTGAATCCTGGACTTCTGTTAAGTTAAGTTAAACTGTCTGTGCTGAAGGAAAAGCTATTTGATTTTGTTTGCTGCTGGAAGCGTTTTCTGTTGGTCTGCTGAAAAAAAAATAAAGCTTTACCTGTTCAACTCACCTGCACTTGTGATCCCTGATCCCCTGAACTTTAAATATATATATGTAAAGTGCTTATTTAAAACGCATATGGCAACGTTTCGGTCCAGCGTTAGGACCTTTCTCAAGCCACATTGAGAATATTATTGTATATATACACAAATCTTTTTTCACAAAGAGAACTATAGAACCAAAAGCAAATAAAAACAATTTCAGATCGGATGCACATAAAGCTCTTGAAAAAAAAAACAACCAAAAAAAACCATGAAAAAAGATGTGTAATACTAAAAATTAGAGATTAAGTTATTAGAAATATTTCTGTATAGAACTACAGTGACAAGGGTCTGTTTTGTATCTGTATTAGTCACGGGTTTCATTTGAGGTCACATGAATATGAAAATTCTAAAAAGTATTTATAGAAGAAACTCATGCCAATTTTACCTTTAGGAGGATTTAAATTTTGTTTAATATTCTGCTTTTTGCTGAATACTGCTGGGTATTCCACTGAAAAAAAAAGTTTTAGGGCGCGGCCACACTGCAACGCAAATACAACACACACGGAATCACATGGGATTCATGTGCGATTTCATTGCGTTTGCACATGCGTTTTTTCATTAAGTATTGGAAAACGCATTGCGATTTAAAAATGCGGAAAGCAAATCGCATCGCACCCGAAAACTCGCATTTTGGTGTGGTGCCACGATTCCAATGATTTGAAAAAAACGCATACGCAACCGCAAACGCAGAGAAAAATCGCAGCAGTGTGGCCTAGCCCTTACCATTTAGTTTAATTGAAGAACAGGAGTTAAAGGAGCTGTGTCTTACCTCCCGTTCAATAAAACAATCAGGAGAGAAGGTAAGCTACTTACCCCGATCGATCGCCTCGCCCGCCACGTAGTCTGACTATGTCTGCTCAACTCGACAAGGTTTGAGGCATGCGCAGGAGATCTCCTCTCCCTCCCGCTTTGGTCTCCCTCCGCTAGCGTAAATCCGTTTTTATATAATATAGTTCATGTTCCCCCAGCCCCAACCGCTATAATTATATCATTAGAAAGTCCCCGATCATACTTACCTTACCTCTCTCCTTCACCGTTGTGAGCAGCCGCGTCCGTTTGGCTGCTCTATAGCCAATCACAGACGCGGCTGCTGGTCCCGCCCCCGTGATTGGCTGCCTCATAGCCAATCACAGACGCGGCTGCTGGTCCCGCCCCCTGCTTGCAGTTCCGTGCAAGCAGAGGGCCGGGCAGTGCAGCGAAGGAGAAGGTAAGATAAGTAGTGATCGGGGGACTTTCTGATGATATAATTATAGCGGTTGGGGCTGGGGGAACATGAACTATATTATATAAAAACTTTTTATAAAGGGTGGACATTGTAACAAAGGGCGGACGGCCGGGGTACTCACAGTACGCTTTTAGGAGGAGGCTGATAGTCCGGAAGGTGCAGGATACAGAGGCTGCTGGGAAATGTAGGCTGGGTGCCGGAACAAGGTGCGGCTGGGAACTGTATGGTGGATGCTGGACCAATGGTGCTGCAGGGTACTGTAGGCTGTATGCTGGACCAATGGTGCTGCTGGGTACTGTAGGCTGTATGCTGGAACAATGGTGCTGCTGGGTACTGTAGGCTGGATGCTGGACCAATGGTGCTGTGGGTACTGTAGGCTGTAGCTGGAACAATGGTGGCTGGGAACTGTGGGCTGGATGCTGGACCAAAGGTGCTGCTGGGTACTGTAGGCTGTATGCTGGCAATGTCAGTAACTGGAGACTGGATGCAGGCAAGGTAAGTCACTGGAAACAGGCAAGGTAAGTACTTGATATAGGCAAGGTAAGTAAGAGGAGCAGGATCCAAGGCAGGTAAGTACTGGATACAGGCAAGGTAAGTATAAGAAGCGGGATCCAAGGCAGGTAAGTACAGGAGCCAGGGAGGGTAGCAGAATGCTACTATCGGGGCCGGGTCCAGGAGGAGGCCGGCTTTTCAAATCTCGCGCCGCCCGCAAGGACGGAGCGGCAGGTAAGTTCGTGAGACATGCCCCAACTAATCAGATGATATTTACCATTTGAAAAACTAACATCTGATTTGTTGGAGAAAAATTAGCACCATTTTTAACAATAAGAAACTTTATTACATCTCCTGTATGTGTTAATTAAAAATACACTAGATTTGCTTGCAGCAGGTTCCATATTATGACAATCAGTGAAATAGGACATTTTAACATGTTTTTTTCTTTCAATTTTTAAATTATAGTGTCTGACTCTAGGTAGCCAATAATTCTGTCATTGAGTCAGAAGCCCTTGTTTTATTCAGAGGTAATCAAAAAAATTGATGTTGGGTGGAATAATTAGCCTATGTTGGTCTGGCAGCTGATTGGTTGCATCTGAGCAAGTTTACAATAGAACATTAAAGGTCCCCATACACAGCATCAATATTCCGATCAATTTGAAGAATCCAATCAAATTTATCGGATTATCAAGGACTTTTTTCATGTTTTCGATAGACCGATTGGTGATATTGATCGGCATATTAAAAAAACCTGATCGGCAAGACGAAAAATTTCCTTCGACCCCTCAACCAGAAACGGACCGCCCAAAGTTTTTAAGCTAAATCTAAAGAAGACCTTAGGAGCAAGGTGGGGATTTTAATAGGTTTTTCCGATCGGATTTTCGTTTTGGCCGATCGGAAAAACATTGGACTGTGTATAAGTTATAATCAGTTTACCAAACCAGGCATTTTACTAATTGATTAATACAGTTTAAAATGTTTTTTCTCATGATAATGAGGTTAGAATGTGTATATAAGCTAATAAAATTGGACAATATATTTTATATTTAAGGTTTGATGTGAAAAAAGGTATACATTTTCACCACATGTTCGGCAATCCTTAATTCATTTTGCATTTCAACTAAACAGCTCTCTTAGAAACTAAAATAGGTTCACGTGACTTAAAAAATGAAAATATTTTATGCATTGGTTTCGACATTATCTTTTTGAATTTGCCCCTTAGCAATATTAGCTTTCTCTTTGACTGAAAAAAATTAATCCCAAACAAAGACACAGAAAATTCAAAAACAGTAAGACTTGTGACAGGTAAGAGGATATGTAATGTAATATATAGAGATGGCCGACCTTCATAAAGTTCGGTCTGTTTTCAAACTTTTGAACTTCAGTAAAAGTTCGAATTTGGATCCATTAAAGTCAATGGGGGAGTGATATTTGAAAAATCCGGATGTTTTACAGTTAAACAATTGTAACTTGTACCTGGAAATGGTCTGGGGAACATGTCACGATCACCAAAACTTGTTAAAACACTTCTTAAACACGAGCGGGCAATTGTCGGGTTTTGCGCAAGGTACTCGAGGGTTACGGCAAATTTGAGGGTTACCGAACGATACCTTCAAGGGTTAGTTAAAATAGAACACATATATTTGAGGGTTACCAAAAACAAACGTTACTTTCAAGGATTATCAAAACGAACAATACTTTCAAGGGGTTAGCGAACGATACTTTCGAGGGTTACCGAAAATCGAAGGCTACATTCTAGGGTTAGCGAACAATACATTGTAGGGTTAGCAAAAACGATCCATACATTCAAGGGTTACCGAAAATGAACGATACTTTCGAGGGTTACTGAAAATCGAAGGCTACATTCCAGGGTTAGCGAACGATACATTCTAGGGTTAGCGAAAACAATCTGATATTCAAGGGTTACCGAAAATGAACACTATTTGAGGGTTACCGAAAATCGAAGGCTACATTCCGGGGGTAGCGAACGATACATTCTAGGGTTAGCGAAAACGATCCGTATTTCGAGGGTTACCAGAAAATGAACAATACATTTTAGGATTACCAAAACGAATGATACTTTGAGGGTTAGCGAACGATACATTCTAGGGTTAGCGAAAAAATCCGTACATTCGAGGGTTATTGAAAATGAATGATACTTCGAGGGTTAGCGAACGATACTTTCGAGGGTTAGCAAACGGCCCGTAAATTCGATAATTATCGAAAATACAGCCACGAGTCCAGAAAAACGAACTAGTGTCCAATAGTTTGAGTTTGTCCAAACTCGTAAAGTTCGTCTCAAAATCGGGTTTAAGTTCGGTTTTGTGTCCTTCTCTAATAAATATAAGACTCTGTCATTCCTAGGACCCATAATTCAGACAATGTAATGCTCTGTGAAAAGGGCCTAAATGTGTATGTATCTTTGATATAATCTACAATAATACCTTCCTATTTCTGATATGACAGCCATGGTTGACTCCTGTAATATTTCCCTTACTAGCAAGATCAGAAAACACAGCCTATTCTAACTGTTTCCACCTCAGCTTTCTCTTTTATGTGACCGTATTGGTGTTCTTGGAATAAGTAGGTGGGGTTTGAAGCAGAAAATTCTCCTGCTATTTCCATATGTGTCACACATGTACAGAGTAGAGTATGCTGTAATTCTCACACAGTGCTCAGACAGATATGGAAAGAAAAGGTAGGCATTTATATAATATTAATTAATAATAATTTAATAATATATTATATAAATGACATTTAACGTAGTGCTATTAACATACTCATATGTTTGTATTTTTTTTATTTGCAAGCTGTAAACTTAGAAACGATTCTATTGTTGTTAAGTTGGCTGTACATTGGCAGAAACCGAGAATGATACACGAGAGAAGTCTCACATTATCTGCCTATGTATGGTTACTACTAGACTCCATGCGATTGGTGGCACCATAAAACAGTGATAAAGAAGAGGTTCAATTCAGTTGGATGTGAGACCCGCAGTGGTTATTAACGGGATTTGGGAGACGTAGTGTTCATGGTTTTTATTAGCACATATTCATTCTTACAGGATAACATTTTAATATTCGATGAATATTCAATGATTTCAAAAAACTTATCTTATTAAAAAAGACCAAAACATTGCTGACCCTTCTGCAATAAAGGAAGGAAACTGTTTGTCACTGATATCTTTATATGTTATGAATATGATTACTTTGTAGCAACCAGGTGCAATTTTGTGCTAGCCTATGTGACACCTATTACATTTTTTAGATATATTTATTTCTGACCAGCATCAACTAAATTTCAGGTGGGGGAACCTTTACTTGACAAGCAACATCTGAAATATCTGAGGTTGCCTATCTATACGAAACCATATTACCTGTAATATTTTGAATGTGTTTGTCTTGCAACTGGACTACAATTCCCAGCATGCCTTATGCAAAAATCTCCTGGATTACATCCGCTTGCTTTGTTCGTTTGCTTATGAAGAGAAAAGCAGATTGGGCCATTTCTATGAAAAACAATAAGAAAATACTCATGTCATATTCTCTCCTGATGAAGGAAATGGATTCTGCACATGTATTACTTATCCCACATTCTCTATCACCTTCCATTTTAATGGTATTTCAGAGGCATTAACCAAAACCACTGCCACTTTCTTCCTCTGCACAATGTAGTACCAAGATCTCATTAGTGGAACCCTATACAACTATTCAGTTTACAATATATTCCCTTAGTATTGTTCTTCTGTTGACAGTATGAATTCTTGTGGTTTTATTTATTTGTCCTCCTACCAGAGAATGTGATTATTTCCTCTTTTAACCCTCCGATATCATCCTCCACGCTTGTTTTTCTATTCACATTACACCCTCTTCTCTCTTACCACAATTTTATTGTAAACTCCCCATTGGTCTCTTTCCTTCCACTTGAATTATACACCACAGAAGATCTGCGACTTCATTACACACATAACTTTACATCCGCTTTGTAAACCTCAGCTAGTACCTGGCTTGGCTTCGGGTCACTAGATAAAAAAGGAATCTATGTAGACATAGAGAGATAGATTATTTCATAGTAAAGTACAGATAGAATTAGCAGTGAGGTGCAGAAGAGACTAAATCCTACAATATTGCATTTGATGTAAATTTTTTATTACCATTTTCAAAATGCCTAATAATGTTCTATACATTTATACACTTTACTGACTACATTACAAGGATCAACCTACATTAACTGTTCAATCTTCTACTCTCTAGCTGGCCATACATTCATGGATGCCAATCGTACAATCCCAATATGGTACAATCTTATGATTTTTTTCCAGCATGCACATTTAGAAATTTCAGACTGATTGTTGAAATCTGCCACATTTTATCTGAGTTGTGTACAGTGTGGGATATAATATCTATATCTTTGTGCATATAGCCACACAACACACATTTGAAAGATTTTGTACTTTTTCTGCAGGGTCTCTTGGTGAAGATCTACCAATACTTAGAGGTTTGACGATGCCCTGGAGGACTTTTCAGGGGTCCTGTGAGTCTGAACAGATATTGCAAAATTTGAAAAAGCAACTGACAACTTATGACAGTCGTCTCAGTGATGTGGAAAGTAAGTAAGAAATAAAGGCACTCGGGTGGTGGTAAGTTTTATCAGGCAGTAATGTGTCTGGTAAGCAAGGCTAAATTCAAGCCCAAACATTAATAGGGTCATTCAATAAAAGTTCTTATCGTTTAAAATGGTGATCAATTTGCCCCAACCAATCAGAAACTTATTGAACATTTGAAAGCTAACATCTGATTGGTTGTGGCAAAACTAGCACCATTTAAACGATGAGAACTTTATTGAAAACCCTGTATATGTATTGCATTTATTCAGTGGAGGACAAAAGCTTGGCCGTGTTGCCACTGAGATGCATTTAGTTAGAACGACTTTCAGAATGCAACAATTAAATGACTGTTCATTCTTAGGCAATAATTCATCTCAGGGAAGCAGCCTAAGCACAAGTGAAGAGAAACCTAATCCATTCAGTTGGCAACTCACAACAAGCACATGGTAAGAATACAACTTATTCCTTAAAATAAACAATTTGCTCTTTTCTATTAAAAAATATTTACACGAAATCATCTAACCACTCTAAAGTGGGTACACACGATGAGATATTCGGTCCAATCGACGATAGTTCAGTGTATCGGTCGATCGGACCGAAATTATCGCATCCGAATGCTCCCATGTCGACTGACTGTTCGTCCGAATCGGACGAAAGGACGATCGGACATGGTGGAAAACCTCGTCTCGATCGGTCGGCAAAAGCAGCGCGTCGATAGTTTCTTCCTCCTGGTCGACCGGTCGAAAGTATCGAACGGTCGGTCAGGAGGAAAAATCGCTAGGTGTGTACCTAGCTTTACCCTGCGTGTATTTAAATCCATTGGACAATTCCTGTAACTTACAAGTAATAGCAAACTTCTTACATATTCACATTATAATGGGGAAACCAGGTAACATAATCATAAAGTCTTGCATTTGTATTTGGTCTTTGTGAAACATAAAGCAAGGGCATATCTGGAGATTCAGCAAGATCAACTAAACCTTAAGGGGGCGATGCAATATTGAGTGCAAAATGCCCAAGACAGTGTAAAAGCCACACTATCCTTTAATAGTATTTTAATATTATATTTATCCGTTAAAGACATTTCTCCAGTCATCCAAATGGCTTTCTCAATTCAGAATGACTTGAACATGGATCTTTGAAAATAAATGCTCTAATTAAATCAATCTGCAATATAACAGCAAGTGTCAGGGACTATGTGTTAGATGCAAGGTGTTGATTGCATTGTAGCTAAAAAACGGAAATTTAAGTCTGCTAAATACTACGATATTCCAGACCTAGATTGAATGAGGCAGTGGGTGGGGTTTCCTATTCCAAAAATGTCTGTGTTATCCAAAAAACCCTACAAAGATGGGCATACAGTACTTAATGCTAAAAAAAACATCATGTAGAAGCCATTATTGAAATGTGACACATATTCAAAGAACTTTGCATTCTTGGGATAATGGATAAAATAAGATTTTTTTTCCAGCCAAAACTGGTGATACAAAAGAGCTAGAAGATTTCATTGTGACTGGATTAAATTATGAATGGTACGTTTTCGTATATTTACAAATCAATTTGCAAATCTTACATGTACCTAATAGTAAACATCTTTAATATGTTTTAACAGAGAAAGACATGTAAAATGAAAGGTGTTAAAGGGCATGTTCATCCCTTACAAAACCTTACTAATAATCCTCTACTCATCACTCGTTCTCGCAATTCCGTCCTACCTTATTTTATGTTATCTGGCCAATCTGAGTCCACATGTCTTAGCTTGAAATCCTTCAGCCCATGCTGCTCTTTGCAGCCTCTTTTATGGCTTTGTGAGCTCTAAGGGAGTTGCACAGCCATAAAGCAGACCAAACAGGTGCAGCCTTCTTAAGTCATTGACTAACAATTGCAAGTGAAGGAGGCACATGTGCTAGGCACAGAACATTTGCAATATCTTGCTTTATACATGCTTTATAGTATTTTGTTTTATATTTTATTTTGTTTATTTCGTATTATTTAAACAACAGCGGGCATATATAAGTGGTGCTATGTAAATAAAAAATATGTCATACCTTATAGAAACAGGCATGCACACATATTAAAAAACGTTCCTAGGATATAATTAGGTTGGTTCCAGCCTGCAGCCCACAAATGTTTGAAAGCTAAAAACCCAGAATTCCTTGGTTTTGGATGAAATCATCCCCAACCGGATTCTTGTATGGCAGGTAACCCTATTAATTTAAGTAGTTAAAAAATCAAAAAGGGATAAAAACTAAACAGTTAAATGGGAACTGTGGTTTTTAAACAAGTTAAGGTTAAGCAAATCATTGCAGTCTTACTTTTAAAACGCACCTGGATGCCTCTCTAGGTGATACCTGTGATACATTGTATTGAAGCAGAAATTGGAAAGTCAGAATTCGGAGGTAAAAACTGCAAATTCAATGTTGGTTTTGACAGTCATAATTCTGTGTTGAAATTTAATTTGTAGTTTCGACCTATGACATTTTGAAGTGCAGAACTTCAGAACTTTCCAGGTTTGGTCAAAACTCTGGTAAACCTATTTAGCACAACATAAAGTCAGCAAAGATCTGTGTGTAACTTTATTTGGGACAGAAATACAATGGTATGGACTAGGGAGTGGCAATGTAACCTGTTGTCTTTGGAGTCAAACTATTCTTTTTTTTAATCCAAGTAAAGGCAAACATTTTGTCTTAAATATTAAAGTGTAATTATAACCCCCCCCATAAATCCTCGCATTTGATATACCCAGGGTGAGACCTAGCCCTGCAGGTCCTCCACCTTGGATTAACCTTAGATTGATGACAATATTTACCTAAAGTTGTGCTCGTCCAGCCCCGTCCCTGCTATGTCTGGGACCTGCTCTATGGGAAGACGCACCCGCAAATTATTTTGCCAGGGTGGGATGTTTGAACTTCTCACAGTTACCCTTTAAGGTATGAAAAGAGGAAAATACACTTTTTGTCTTTGTTAAAGCATATTCGTTTCCACCAAACTCCCTTTAATGCGTAATTTTTGTATGTTTATAATATAATAGTTAATGAGGAAATTTTGAAGCAGATTCACTTCCTCTTGTCTTGAGAACTAAAGTTTCCAAAATTTATTTTGCCTTCTTTTAGATTTGTGAAATGAGAAGTTGTTACATCAAAATGTAAGAAAAAACACATCCTGTTTATTGTATAGCAGGTCCTTGCGTAGCGCTGCTCTAGCCCTTGCTTATGGCGACGGAAATCTCTTTGAAAAAATGATCATGCCAAGATCTACAGTTCTATAGAGGAGGAATTGTTTTCCAATGCTTTAAACTGTGTTGAGGCACACTTGGAAATATAAGTATCTGTTGAGGCACATCTGGCTCTCAATTCAGAAATGTATAAAGTATATAAAAATGTATTTTTAGAAGTTTCTACCCCCCACACAAACATTTCTTATAGAGTAATCACCCCCCCCAACTCTATATGTGAAATATTTACCTTTCTACCTGGTGCTTCGGAGAACAGATATCTTACCTTGAACTCCTGCAGACCCTTCTGCTCTTGCTCTTCCTTTGGGTTATGCTTGCTAGTCACTTGACTAAGATTCCTTCTATCCATTGAGATGCCTTCTTGACTGGTCAATACTTGCTGGCGGCAAGGATGACTTGCCATTGTCAGTGGAAATATGAACGCTCTGCTGAGCCCTACGAACTTTGAGGCTGGGAGTTCCTTGCGAGGGAGGCTTGATCCAACAGCTTTTGATGAGCCAAGGTTGGGAAAGGCAACCGCAGATCCCCGTCATTGCACGGGCGGATTCTCCTTTTTCTTTTGTAAAAGCTTGGGTGCAGGGTAAAACATGCCTTTTTTATTTCAAAATACATCATTTTAAAACCGCTGTGCATACATTACATTTTTTTTAATGCAATTGCAATGCACAAAATGTGAGGCTAAACACGTTTCTGTGGGAAACTGTTTGATGCAATTTTTCAGAAACCTTAGTACAAAAATGCACTGATACGCCCACAAGTGTGAATGACCATTGTACTTCTGTTCCTTCTCTCCCTTTCCCTAACATGGTGAGGAGCTAAACCACTAGGCCCCACCTCCCCGGGTTCAGTTGGTTCCAGTGCTGCCTCCTTTGGCAGGTCGGGTATCTGACCAATTGGAAATATGCTTCTGTGAGCACTCTTCCTTGGGTCTATATGCTGACAAATATATTGACAGTGTATATATCTTATATATAAGTGTACAGAGTACAGAGTAAGTGTACAGAGCACTCCTGGGATTTGAATAATAACATTATATTAATCACACTCATAGGATCAACACATTTCAGCCATCTTGATGTAGCTATCGTGTACTGAGGAGTGCTCAGTACACTTACTCTTATTTGAATAGCTATATATATTATATATATAATTTATATATATAATATAATATAATATAATTATAAAATTTCCACAGTGTCAGCGCTACCAGGTTCTTCAATCAGTGCTTTATTAAAGTGCTTTTTTAGACAAACATTCTATGAAGTGCAATAATAAGCAACGTTTCGGCCGTTATCTATTGGCCTTTATCAAGTGTATAAGGCCAATAGACGGCCGAAACGTTGCTCTTTATTGCACTTTATAGAATGTTGTCTAAAAAAGCACTTTAAATAAAGCACTGATTGAAGAACTGAGTAGCGCTGACACTGTGGAACATTTATTATTTATATCTTGGATATAGTCGGCAGCACGGGTAATTGTTTCATAAAGACTGTGTGCAACACTTACCCAACCTTATATAATAAGCAGTAGAGAATCCTCTGACAAACCCAACATAGACAGTCACCCTTGCCTCCGATGTCCTCGACGGCCGTTTACAATAGGCCGAAAGGTATGTTCCTCACAGGGATCGAACATCTATCCACACCAGTGTTCAATAATCCACCCCCCGTGTGATATATATTATTAATAACGGCTGTATTAAACCCAGGGGTGAGAACCCTAGTGGTTTTAGGGGGGAGGGGTGGGTGTGGGGTGATAGTGGTCCTTTACCTTGACTAATGGATAAAGAGTAAAAATGTTAAAATTATATTTCCCTTTTTTTCAATATCTAAAAATGATTACCTTTTGTATGTATTGTATCTATAATGTATTTTATCAGGAATATTTTTGTTTAACTAAAGTAAAAACCATTATCGCTAGCTTGTCTGATTGGTGATTTTTTGCTACCATGTACACAATATTTAAAGTACTTCAGAGACGTTTGCAGGGGATTTTTCTCTCATAGGGGTGACAAAAGACTAGAAGCCACCCTTTAAGAGCTAGTACTACGCCGATAGGATGCACAAAGAATGACAGCCACAGCACTTGTTTTGCACACAATAATCGCACATATGTGGCAGGTTTGCTCGAGTGTCGTTCCCCAGTCTGATGAACAATGATGAACAATGCCGGAGGAACGCATACATGCAGCATGACAATGCGCAAATGGACGTTTCGCCGTTGAGGTGTTTGCGCCCTGGGATCAGGCGTCCTATGCGGACGTGTGTACAGACCTTTAAAAACTGATGTTTTCTGGGCAGGCAGATATCTAAGGTTTATAACTGTGAATGCATCTTGTGTGGAGGGATGAGTATTTCGGTTGTATTCTTGTCTAGTTGGTTTGGTGGTACTGAGGGGCCATGAATATTTGAATGGAGGGAGACTGTGCTTTTTTATGGGTTTGTGGGGTTGTTTTGTTGTTTTTTTATTGTGGAGAGGGTTGAAATTGATGGACTGTTTCAACCAAAAATGAACTATATAAACTAATATAGTTTATGGACGTGGGTGACTGGAGCGTGAGGGCGGGGCGTGATGTCACACAGAGGTGGGGGGACACCATTCTAGGGTGGGGGAGGCCGGGTAGGGAGGGTGTTAGGGGCATTTGGGGCCGTGACCACCAAAACAGGGCGTGACTTGCGAGGAGACTTAAGTTCTCTTAAGTCGGGAGTCTGGGGTGGTCTCGACAGTGTGGCCGGAGACCACCCGAGATGAGGGAGACTCCCACGAGATGCGGGAGGGGTGGGATGATACGGACTGTAGTGATAGTAGGTAAGAATATATAGGTTCAGTAATGGACAATTTAAATTGTTGTTTTCCCATTACTTTCACACGTGTGTTCTCCAGATTTTTGTATAAAAAATGACTTTGTGATCCAGAGTCCAGATCTGAATAGGTTTGGATTCAGAGCCTGGCAGTTGTGAAAGGCGTAATTTTGACACAACTATCTCACTAACATTGAGAAAATGACAACCATACAGCGTCCGTTTACAGATTAGAAGAAAGAGGGATTTCCTGGAATAAGCTCTCTCCAACCCAGCAGAAGAGAAACTATCACAAAGTACTGTTCTTCTATTTGTTCCTCTTCTTCCTCCATTTTATTCTTCTCGCTTTTTAGGACTGTATCTCCCACCAGTTTTTGAGTAGAGACATGCGGGGGCATATATAAGTGTGCTATTACCTAGCTAGGAATCCGCATTACGGCGTTTCAGCTAACTTCGGGACATTTTTTCCTAGACTATAATGGAACCAACCCAAATGTGGATATTTCTAAACAGTTTGTTCTTATGCTCATAAAACCAAAGGCTGATACCCACAACCCCCACCACAAAGACAAGGTACACCCACCTATGATCTACTTTCCATTCCCATGGAAGCCACTATTTAAGGGGTTATTAAGTCAAAAAAAAGAATTTTGATCAACATTCAATAAAAGTTAGTTATATGGTCATACATGCAAAAACACATGCCACCAACCTCACACAGGTACATACACCTACTGACTACCCTTCCATTCATGTGGCAGCCAAACTTAAAGGGTAAATAAAGGCAAAAATGTAATTTGATAATCTCAATAAAAGTTATATGGTCATACATGAAAAACACATACCCCCAACTCACACGGGTTACACACACTACTGACCTACCCTTCCATTTCCTTGGCACGCCATACGTAAAGGGTAAAAAAGTACAAAAATTATTTGATATATTCTCAATTTAAGTTAGTTTGTAGGTTGTAAACACAAAAAGACATATCCCTCAACTAGACCCAATTACACACACCACTGACCTACCCCTCCATTACTGGTGCAGCCAACTACAAGGGCAACTAAAGTAATAAAAAAAAAATTGCCCCCCAATTTGTTTGTCTTTTTAACCCCAACCTGACATAGGTACACACACCTACACGATCTACTTAGCAATTTCTGTGGCAACCATACCTAAAGGGTAAAATATGTCAAAAAAAACCAATTTGATCAATCATTTTAACCCAACTGACACAGGTACACACACCATACTGATCAAATTATCAATCTGTGGCAGCCATACTTAAAGGGTAACTATGGTCAAAAAATTATTTTGATCAATAATCAAAAAATGCTGTGTGACAGGTTCTCATTCATCCAGATCATGGTATATTGGTGTATTCAATTAGATCAACTTAGTTCTTGAAGCGTTTCGCTATTCATCCGACTGGCTTTCTCAATTAATAAAATAATCAAAAAGTTGTTTCTGTAACTTCCCACATGACCCAGGTACACACCTATGACCTACCCTTCCATTTCCATGGCAGTCACATTTAAAGGTAATTATAGTCAAAAAATTTTGAGTAATCATCAACAAAGTTTGTTTTTTTAACTTCCAACCTGACCCGGTACACACAACTACCGACCTACCCATCTTTTCTGTGGCAGCATACTTAAAGGGTAACTATAGTCAAAAAAAATTTTGACTAATTACCAAAAAAGTTAGTTTTTTTAACCCCCAATCAAACACAGGTACACACCCATACTGACCTACCTCTTCATTACTCCAAGTAAGTATGTATAAGTGTAGCTTACGAAATGCACAGGACTCAAGCTGTTGAAGATAGTAGACTTTATTTAAACAAATTATGTGTGGCAACATGTTTCGGACTAACGTCCTTCTCAAGCATTTGAGTCTGTGCAAAATGCACTTATACTGTGTAAAAGCTACACTTATACCTAGACAAAGTGTGAAGTTAGTGTAGTCTAGACCCAGGTATATTTCTTAAGAAAGTGTCAGTTGAGGTATAATCAACATGACCTGAAACCTCTTAATGTTTGGTTATTGTTCCTAATATATATAATAGGAAATAAAAGTCCAGAATTTATAGATAATGCTTACACTGTTTCCGTAGCTAGATGATTGCTACTTTTCTAGTGTCCCAACGTAGCTCTGACCGAATTAGCGGGGAGATTCAATAAAAGTTTTATCATTAAAAATGGTGCTAATTTGCCCTACCAATCAGATGTTATCTTTGAAAGAGTTAAATAAGATCTGATGGTTGTTGCAAATTGAGCACCATTTTTACTATAAGAACTTTTATTGAATTTCCCTGTACATTGTCTCTAGTTGAAAACTGCAGGAGAAGTAATTACAGTCTACAAAATTTGGAAAGAAAAAAAGGGAAGAAGAAAGAGAAGAACAGGAATTTGTCTCTTCAAGCCAATTTGTAATAAAATAAAAGTATAAAAATGTCTTCTTAGTTTCTGTTATTTTTATATGCTTTTGTGTTGTTTTATCTGCCCAATAATAATTCATTATTGTTTAATTTTAATTGAGAGAAATTTACAGATACATTATATGCTATATGCATACTGTAGTGATGATGTCATAAAGCATGCAATATTGTTGATGTCACAAATGATGCAGACAGATCAATACGCTAAAAAACTAAAGAAACCTGTATTTAATTGCATTTCTAGGACATGCAGAGGAAAATGGCTTCTCCAATAATTTATGTAAAGTTTTTGCATTTGGATGTCCTGTTGTAAAGACAGAAGGTAGGAAATTTTAGAAAATATGTGTGGTGTTAGGAGGATATGCTTGGTTTGGTGACCACAAAAAAGAAGATGTCTTTCTGTGGCCTGCATGACCAAAGTACCTATACATTTACACACAAGTGGCAACGTTTTGTGGTAGAGTTGTGTGGTTTGTGTAGAAAAAAACAACAGGGAGATGCAATCCCGCCCGCTAATATAATAAGAGCTACAAATCACGCTAGAAGAGGCTAAAGAGTAGCCGAGGTTTTGCACTGCACTGCGACCATGTGACATTTTGTTTTGCCACGTCAGTTTTTTGCACGACCATAACGCCTCTTCAATGGTGTCTTTTAAATATGGACCAAAAGGTCGCGATACTCCATCTTAAAGTGTTTTGCAAGTATTAACAGTCGCAAAGTGGTTAAAAATTGCGAGGGGGGAAACCGAGGTGCCACGTAGGTTGCGTTATAGCAAATAAATTGCATCTCCCCCACAGTTTGTAGTTGATGTAGCCTTGGACTCACGCAGTTCACAGAAGACACGTTGGTGGTTTAATCCCATGACTTGTGATGTTTCACAACTGATGCAGAACAGATCAAATACCGTATTTAACTCGAGTATAAGTCGAGGTTTTCAGGCTGTGAAAAACAGACCTGAAAAAACTGAACCTCGACTAAGCAGTCGTTTACGTGAGCGATGCCGAATCCCATGTGGCTCACTCGGACCGATCCCGGAAGTGCCGCGAGTAAGTGGGAGGACATCCGGGACGCAGCCGGGGACTTCTCCATCAGAGTCGCCGACTCACTGCACAGTCACGACCGAGAGCCAGTTTGGAATAGAGATTGGGCCGAAGACGTGAGTGCAGGGGTAGAGCATCAGTGAGCGGCACTGGTACCTCAATCCAAGACGGCCGGACTCTCCAAGTGTAGGCTGATTATAGTAGATAGGTAGTGCCGATGGAGAAGATGGGTGCAGGGCAGTAGTTGTGTACTCGAAGTAGTGTGTAGGTGTAGTGTAGTGGAGGGGTGAGAAGATGGGTGCGGGAGAGAGTGAGTGACTGTAGTAGTAGGGTAGTGAGTGGAGTGTGAAGAGGCGGAGTTTGTGTACGTAGTAGCTGTAGTGTAGTGTAGTGGCGGGCTGAGAAGATGGGTGCAAGGGAGTAGTGTACGTTACTGTAGTGTGTAGGTAGTGTAGTGACGGGTGAGAAGTGCGAGGTGCAGGGAGTAGTTAGTGTACTGTAGTAGTGGTAGGTAGGGTGGCTAGGGTGAGAAGATGGTGCAGGGAGTCGAGTAGGTCAGATGTACGTAGTGGAGTGTCAGTGGCCGGGGAGAAGAGGGTGCAGGGACACTGGTTTGATCCGTGGGGTTGGATGAGGGAGACTCTAACCTCGATTATACTCGAGTCGCATTGGTTTTACTCCACTTCTTGAAGGTAAAAAAAGTGGTACCTCGACTTATACATCGAGTGACTATACTCGAGTATATACGGGTAATGCTAGACAGAACTAAAGATAATGTCATTTAATTTAGCATTCTAGAATGCGTATGAGAAAATGGCTTTCTCTTGATAAAAATATATTCCCTTAATTCTATGCAGTATTATTTGCATTTGGATTTCCTGTTGTAAAAAAGGATCTGGTAAGAACAGCTAATAGATTTATGTGTGAGGATATTTGGGGTGCGTATTTTAAATTCAAGTATATATAAATGCAGATATATATTATAACTAATCTGCTTTATTTTCTCCATTTAACAGGATCGACATTAGCGTCCCTCAGAGCACAATCAACATGTCTATCACCGTATTCAAATGGAAAATCCAACACAAGGCTCAAAAAGTTTTATGAACCAACAACCATTGAAAATAGGTAGTTATAAGTACATGATATTACGCTCTTGCTGGCAGCATGGCTGTATATGGGTATGTTATTTAAAGCATATACCCCAGTATTACCGTTACTCTTACAGTTAAATGATCTTTAACAGAAATCCAACTTTAATTATTTCTTGTTGCCTTGATTATGGTCATAGGATAAGTGTGAAGTATATTAAAAACTTGAAGATGATGGACAGTAGGAAGAAGACACTGAGTATCTTTAAAGGAAGGGTGGTGAGTTTCTTGAGGTAAACTCACCGAATGTCTAGAATGGGACCAAATGTTTCCAATTGGGTTGATGCACCGCTGTTTTACAAAAGATAAACAAGGAACAATTACTAGATATTATACTAAGATCTGGAAGCAAATTTAGAATTTCTCTTTTTACAACTAAAATAGAAACAACACAGGTGTATTTTTTTTCCCAATTGTCCTCTGCGTAAAAAATAAATGTAACAGAATATTGAACCTCCAAAAGTTACAAGTCGATTTTGCTGTATCATTTTAGTTACGGAGTTAACGACCATCAACAAAAGATGATGAGAAGAAAACAGCAAAATGTTAGAAGACAACAGACAACAAACCCCTCTGCGTGCTATAAAGAAAACATCTACCTAAAGCGGAAGACAGTCTTACTGAAGCAAAAACCTTGCTAAAGTGGAAGATTGAAAAATCACATGAGAATAAGAGATCCGACGGATATCGGGCCTTTATCGTCAGTGTGTGTTACCCAATATAATGTCTCTGTGAAGGAGCAGCAGCACAGAAAAAACTGCTCTGCAAGGCTTCCTGAGTGCTTCAGTACTATCTTTAATACAGGAAGGCCCAGGGCACTAACCTGGCAGACAAAAAACTGACATGCGGTAGTCTCATCAAGTGGAAAACAATATTGGAGTGAGAATAATACAATCTACCTCCCCTGCCCCACGTACTATTTTTTTAAAAGGAAGAATTTTACAGTATGGGTTGCCTTTAACACTCATATATAAAAGTTTCTTTATGTTGGCACACAGTTCCCATGTTAAATTTCAGTGAACATTCACACCTAGTTTTTGTGTTAAACCCTTTAATTGCAGCATGTTTGAGGGCTTGAAAATTCGCATTAGTTTCATCTGCTCCCATTAAGAAGGAGCTGTGATACGATTGGATGTTGCTCAGGCTGTTACACCGCATTGTTGCTGCACTTACGCCTAATGATATAGGTCAGCACGCGACTACTAACTAGTCTCGTGTAAGCATAACTTTGTAACTCATTTGACTTTTTATTTTTAGGGGCGAAAAAAAAAAGCACACAAAGTACATAATTGTAAAATTTTCTGTCTTTCTGGAGCTTCTATAAAGATTTTTTGTAATAAAACATCAAATAATATGTAATCTTTAAAAATTGGAAGGACCCTTATCAGTTTTGTTATAGAAAAGTTTAAGCTCACATTGAGATTTCTCTAAAGTGCCAATGAACAAGAGACGTACGGTAAAACCCCCAATCTCCTGTCAGAGGAAACACCTAAAAACTCAAAACTTAATTTGCATAAATAAACATATATAAATAAAACAGTTAAAAAAAAAGCTGACAACACTTTCCTATGCTATTTAATGTTGCAGCAACAATAAGAGAACTTTTTACTGGGGTTTCCGCATTTAGTAATTTTCCAGACCTGCACCAAACCAGCAAAAATGCTAGATATCTGCACCCTGACGTGAGAAAGGGGTCCAAAACAGTGATGTTAAAGGGCATGTCCACTTCCCAAACTAAAATTTAAAGGAAAAAGTTCAGTGGGAAATATAATTATTTTTAAAATTTTAGTTTTATTTACACCATACGTAGTTATTTTACTATTCTCTTGCTATTTGACAAAATTAGTTGAATTTATACACATTGGTATTCCCTGCTGTTGACATTAGTGAGCGGACAATTTCAGTTTCGTAACAGTTACTTCTTAGCCCAGAATGCCAATCTCCTGGAATTGTTCCAAACAGTAATTTCTATTGATGGTGTGGATGCGGTCAACATGACAAGATCTCTACTGAAAGCAAATCTGAATCAACCCAGGCAGTTGAAGACCACAACAACATGCTGAAGGGCAGATTAAGTCATTAGGATTGAAAAATACTTGCTCTTTTTTTTGTATGAAAAGTAAGTGTATGTGCACTGAACATTGCCTTTAAGCCACTAATGGCCCCCACTGTTTGTTAGTTTAAAAGCTTTGTCTTCCTGTGGGATAGTTTTCTCCCCCTTGTCCTTAAGAGGTCCGAGAGCAGCACAGGTGGGAGCCCTTTTCCCTCTCCTCCTACCCCTGATCCCTCCATGGCTGCCCTTCACCTAGCATAAAAAGTTTTGATTAGTAATGTAGGGCACCATGCCCACCCCCCAACCACTATGTTAGATTGCTAAAAAAAAAAAAAAGGGAACTAATAACTCTACTTACTAGTGTTTCTAGCCCACAGTGTTCTGCATTGCGGGCAGACACATTCTGTGCATTGGCTGCCCCTCTTTTCAGCCCAAATCACGCCGGGGCCTGCCCAGTCTATCAGAGCGCCACAGGCCGGAGGTTGTACGTAGAGTTCTGTTTTTTTTGGCAATCTAAATCAGCACATTGGGGTGCCCGACTGTCATATTAAAAAAAAAAATAATTCCTGAGGGTGGAGTTCCCCTTAACCATGGAATAACAGCAATTGTATCGTAGTGGATCACAGTTTGATTGTTGAACAACACTTTATTGGCAGAACACCATCCACCATAACACTTATGAGAGACCCCTTCCCCCATTTAACAATTAGTTTTTCTTTGCTGACGTGATAAAGATATATCACGTCCTACGCTCAACACAACCCTAATTAGCCTAAACTATGTGAACCCCAACACCAAACTAAGGGATGGGTGGGTGGAGAGCTACACCTGGATCATCTGTTCCACACCCAACCCACGGATTGTCGTCCTCCATCTTCTCCTCGTTAATTTATCCCTTCCCCCTACCACGCATACCTACCCCTAAAGTTAGCTATGCTCTCGGCCCCCCTAGGTCAGCCACCACTCACCTTCTTGGGACCAGTCCAGGCTTTTTCAAAGTGTTTAATGTTCTATAACTTGATTAAATGCCTATACAACGCACAACTAGTAACAGGATGAAGCTGCGTTTAAAACAGCTTTCCATCTAGACAAAATGCCCTTATCGTCATTAGTGTGATGTAGTATAAAGGGGCCATGGACGCATATTGTTGATTGATAAAAAAATGTATTCTCAGTTCCAGTTATAACAGTCCAGCGTGGATTATACTGACAGATCTCCTCATGACAGGAACAAGCCATTTTATTATTTAAGACTGTAATGCGCAATCCGACTTGCCCCATACCGTGAGGGTCTGCCTGAAGTCCTTCTGGACGACATTTTGTGGTGGGCGGGGTGTGGGAATTCGGGGTGGGGCCTGTGACAGTTTGTGGGAGTAGTTGGGAATCTAGCGGTGGAGATACGCCATGTCATCCACGGTAGGATATGGCCCCCCATCCTGTTCATTACTCTGGAAATGTTGGGATTTAGGCACTGCCAACCTGATGGGGGACTCTATATGGATGATTACCCCAAGGATTCTACCATAACTGATTTCTGCCATGTTGGAGATTTGACGACGTGAACACAGAACCGTTATATGTCACAACAAATTCTCTACCCAAGATCTTATGGGGAGCTAGGGTCAAGCTTCACTTGCTATGGTAGTAGAATCCCCCAAACCACCCCTGTAATGATGGTGTTAGGTTGGTTGAGACGTGGGCCGTCCATAACTCCCTTATAGAAAGTCCCCAAAGCAAAAACCCCCCTCACAATCGTTCCACTGATCCATAACGGAAGGCAAGACAGATACTACATACAAAAACCACAACCAAGTAGATTGAATACGATAAGAAATTAGGATTTTCTGTACTGAAGTACCTTGACATGGCTGGAAGTACTTGTTATTTATATGATTGTAAAGAATGCTAAAATCCCCGTTTTTGCTATTTCACATTACAATTAGCAGAAATGTACAAAATATCTGAAAGGTCTGATTGGTATCTGCAGATTACAGCAGATAATAGCATGACAGTGCCAACACGTACATAGATAATATCAAAGCTGACATAATTAATAATAAAAGTTCCATATACCGCCTATTAGATGGATATAACGGTCCCAGCGTATAGGAGAGGTAGTAGTAGTGCGAGATAGTTTCTCTTCTTGGAAGAGATGAAATAGGTATGAACAGCGCGGGAAGAAAAAGATGATGACAGGACGGAAGGCCAAGTAATATTAGTTACAGGCAGGGTTGCAAGATCCTATTTGGACACGATTTGTCCTGGCTTGCATCCACGTCCTAGGAACAGACCTGGCAAGCCCCACACCCAGAACAGAATGCCATCTCACCCCCAGACACACCCTAACCCGCCCCTCCACCACACCACTCTCCCACCTCCGCCCCACCTACTTCCTGACTCCTCCCCTGACCCCCTCCCGAGAACGCTTGTTACAGCAGTCAAGACATTGAGAGGAACAAGAGCATTTATGAGATTTTATTATTTGGCCAGGAGAGAAGGGAGGATCTTGTATTGCAACTCATAATAATGCTGATTTGGGAGAGAGAAGGAAAAAGACACAGTCAAATGGCCAGGGACTCCACAGCGTAAATGACAGAGAAAGAAGGGTTTTGTTTAAAAGCCTCTGTACTCCACTAATGGTCTAGATTTAAAAAAAAAATGAAACTAAAAAATGTGGATGGTCAAGTGGCATTGTAACTGTCCACATGTAATGTGAAAAGGTCGATCAGTGATAGCAAAATTAACTATAACTCCACTGTCTGACCAATGTTGCCTACGTACATTCTCGAGTATAAGCGAGATTTTCATGCTTAAAATAGCCTCAAAATCCTAATCCTCGACTATACTTGGGTCAAGTCCTAATTTAGATCCAATGATGCAAATTGTTGATAGTAACCAGAGTGGGCGACTGTGAGTGTTAAGAAAGAATAGTTACAGGGCTGATCTGCTTTTACACTCCTTCCTGCTGCATGTAGTATGGCTGCGGGGACTCACTGCGGATTGTCACTGGCTCACCTGGATGCTGTAATCTGATGGAAGCTGACCAAGCTTCCATGTGGTAGTAGCACCCCCAACACGTCCCTGAGATGGAGGTCTTATGCTTGAATACTATGCATTGGATGAGGAGGCCTCTTCCCTCCTTGTTAAAAGGCCAGTCGCGGGGGGAAGTGATAGCCTTTAATCCTATCCAATGCAAGGTCAGGGGAGACAACCTTCCAAGAAAAATGCAAACCAAGCAGGAGTGTCAGCCTAGATAAACGACCCAAGGTAAATTGTTAGGACTTTCATAATGGGGTTACCTGACGTGTTGTCGCTTTTCACTTTATGCATAAAATTGTAACTAAACCACCCCATGTTTTTATGTTGCACTAGCATAGAATCTGTATAGGGGCCAGGGAATGTGGCAACATTTGATCATCTTTTTCTGTTTGTAATCTGATGGGTCTCTCAGTGGGGCAAAAAAATGGCTTGCTAGTTGAGTGCAAATGACGCTTGAAAAACCTACAACCCAGGTGACATTTTTACTATTGGGAGAGGTCAGAGCGATCTTTACTATATAGGGGCCCGAGACCCTTTAGATAAGGGGGTCAGGAGAATTGTAAATGATGGTAAGCTTAATTAAATGTTTATGAACCAGGCCACTCCCACATGTTAAAACTACAACTCCCAGCAACAACGCTGCGGGAGTTGTAGTTCCAAACATTGGAGTGCAGCAATTGGGGGTTACTGATGGTAATGGATTGTGGACTATTACTGTAGGGGCTTAATGGATGGGAATTCTTGACATCCATTTAAAGGACAACTAAGCCACAAAACAATACTGAATCAGAAGGCAGTAGAGTAGTGGTCATGAGTTCTACCTTCGGCTCATACTAGAGTTAATCAGTTTTTAAAAAAATACTCGGCTTATACTCGGATGGACTTATACCCGAGTTATTCGGTATGTAGTGAACTTTATTGTGTGTGATACACTATAAACCTCACATTTAAAAAATCAATCTAGGGCAAGTTGTATAGAAGAGTCCATGCAGCCAATAACAGCTGAAGATTGGACTGTTGTCCTAAGCAAGAATACAGTGAAGTAAAAGACTGCTGGAGATGGCTTACCTTCCAAAACAAGTCCTGACTATGCTCTAAAGGGCAGGTAAGTCAGAGGCTGAAAATAGTTTGAAAAATAGGTTGAAAATGCACCAGGACCTGCCATAAGAACCTCTGCATTTTCATTTTACAGTAGTGTAAGCCTGTGAATTGATGACCTAAAATACTGGACAACCAATCCAAAAAGTAAGAATCTTTATAGGGGTCCAAAGTGTTTAGGCCATCTCATGCCCTTTAAATATCCCAAATATTAAACTGGAAAGGGAGTTTAACTATAACTTGCCTTTGAATTTGGCTGGGAATTCTGAGGGAATGTGGGTGACTGTGCCTGCCAGGGTTTTAAAAACTCAATAAAGGGACATTATACATTTCCTAATTCGCTTGGGGCGACTGTATCAGTGTGTGTGGACCGGTATTTGGTTGAGTAAGGGGGATATAGTTTGCCACCATTAGAGCATATAAAAACGTTGAAAAGGTTAAGTTTATGGTGACCATGGAAATGTGAGGGTTGTGGCGGAATGACGGAAATATCAGTAGGTGTGAGCAACTGTGTCTGTTTGGTGGTTAGGGCATACGTTTTGTGCATGGAAAAATTAGTGGTTTTCTTTTGGGGAGGGAATAGATGCCAACATGCAGTATGCTGGCAATCAAATGATTCTTTACTTTATGGGCAAGCAGAAGCAGGAAAACATTAACCTATTTCGAATAACATTCTTTATTACTTGGTTTACGTTCTCTTTGTCCTTTTTAAAATGTATTCTGTTTGGTATTTTTCTGTAATTCTGTCTTAAATTTCCCACCCAATGGGTATTTCTTTTATTTCTTTATGTGCCACAGGGACAAGAATTCTTTTCATGAAAAAGTATTTCTAAATTTTCAGCATGATGCTCCTAAACATACGGAGGACAAAATAATCTGTTGCTGATAGAGGTTCTACATAATGTCAGGAATACTTGGTCTCCATTAGCAGCAAACATTTTCATAGTCTTCAAGGCGTGACTGTTGATACAGCAGCAATTAGTTCGCAGATACTGCCAGTTCGTAGGCTGATATGAGAAGGAAACATGTTAATCACGCAGTTTTCCAGAACTCTCTTATCATCAGCTCTGGTACTGTCATGGGGAAAGTTCACTGTCTCAAACTTTCTATAAAACGAAATAAAATATTTTTGCCTACGTACTAATAAATATTTTTCTAAAACTTCGAGATTAATCTGATTGTTGTAATATATTATAGGAAATAAATATAAATGAAACATTTGACAATGTCAACAACATTCTCTAAGTGGGGTGGCAGTTTTTTTTAAATATATTTATGATCTGATTGAGTTTTTTTTTATAAAAAAAATAATGGGATGTAAATGTAAATGGTAAAATTATTTAAACATTGATCTTGTTAGTCTTGTGCTCTATGGTAAATTCCATCTATGAGAGAAACTGGTCATATCAGGATCCAATAGGAAGGGGGAGGTTACATCAACGGAAATTGCTGTGAGAAACATGAGCAGCACGTTTATTGATTTCTGAGTACAGGGTTACAGAGTAAGGCTCACAAAGTTACAGTGACCACTTTGCCTGTAATTCAAGGGGAATGTGGTCCCCAAAACTGAAATCCCTCAATAAATTTCCCAGCATGTTGTTACCCCTCCAGCTTTAACATTTCTATTTTCTTTACCATTTTTCAATTTGATAAAACAGTTTTTTTGGGGTTTTTTCCCAAAGATGCCCCCACTGGTTAAAGGAGAAGATCAGCGATTTTTTTTTTTTTTGAATTACTGATCTATATTATACCTAGGTTATATACATATTAAGGGAGGTGAAGCTTACCCAGAGCCACAGCTGCTGTTGGCAGCTCTGGGTAAATTTAAACCTTTATGAATATATAATGTCATCCATTAATCCAATAGCCAATGGTGAATATTGTGGTGGCTGCAGCAAGTGTCTTTGCAATACTCGTACAGCTGCCACAGCATGAGGTTAAAGATAAATGAGGAGGATTGTTTAAGGGAGTCTGCCCATGAATATATCATTGAGTTCTTTAATTGCAGGCAGATAAACTGACAAAAACACAAAAAACGGACAACCTTTAATGAAGTAAACATTATTACAGTGTTAACTGCATCCTTTCGGAAATTTCGAAGTTTCGACTTTGGAAAATGTCTATTTTGGAAAATCGTTCTACTTTCGTTTTTTTAAAATCGGTCTACTTTCGAAGATTTGAAAAAAAAAATCGGGTTCTGTGAAATCGGGAGTTCCAGAAGTTTCGTCAGGGACTTGGAAAACCCTAGATTCGATCGAAACGGGTTCTATTGAAACCACATTACCATCTCTAGTCGAAAACACTCATTGTTGGGGTTTTTTTAATCCTGATCCAATAGACGTTCACTAAACAAATCGTGCAAAACTTAGCTTAAAGGCATGTCCACCCCATTTTTGGACTTTTCCCATTATAGTATCTGCCCCCAGCCCAACCGCCATAAAAGATTGTACTGGGCCCATTTTACTAGAAATGGCCAAAGGGATTTATGGTAGGGGAAGGCTTGGCAAAACAGGAGGGAGAGGGAGGTGGGGAGGGGGTCGACCTGGCAGTGCGCGGGACAAAATTCTCCTGGGAGAAGAGGCAAGAGACAGGAGGCAGAGTCTATATGGACTTGACTATCCTCCTGGTGGCCAGTGTTTGGGAACTTTGGGGGGGGAACAGGAGAAAAACCCCATTTGAGCTGGGATGTGAGGTAAGGATTTTTATTACCACTACATGGTGGGGCCATAGTGGGGGGCATTAAGTTTGGGGTTGCGACATTCCCTTTAAAGTTAATGTTAATGGCAGTGGTTGAAAATGCGGTATTCCAAAATTATGTGAAATGGTGCAAAATAAGTGTAAACAACCCCCAGAACTCAATATTACATGGATAGCTTGGGTTTTACTTCATTTGGGCAATAGCAATTGCATGCCCCTTATATGTTAAAATAAAGCTTTATAAGTGTACAAACGATAGCATATTAAAATATGTATATTTTAGTATGTGAAGCACCGAAACGTTAAATAAAACTTTCGTGTGAAGAAGAGTGCACGGAACCTTTTATTTTTGGTTACTGTATGTACAGATTTGAGGCATCTGTGTTCCTAGTAGCACCCTGCATACTAAATATATAAAAAGGAAAAAGCAGCTGAGGCAGACATTACACAAGGTTATTTTTGTAAATAGTATAAAAGTATACACAAACAATCTCAAATGATAGTGGGGTCTTGGGGCTGAAGGGAAAAGTAAGCAGTGGCGGAATTTGCACTGTTTGACACTCCACTGACTAATGATATCGATGTGCTACACATTTTTTTAAAAAAAAAATACGGAAAATGGTACAGGCCTCGTACAATAAGTGTTCAAAACCTATGCAAACGGCTAGTACATTGGGTAGCTGTGGGTTTGACACTTATTTTCACTATTGGCATCTACCCCTCCTAATGTAAGGTCTTTGCAAAAAACAGCACTACCTTTATCTTAGTAGTGTTCAGTTCAGAGATCTTACCATCAATATGTAATATATCATTAGGGTAGTGCCTTCGTCCACAACTTTTATGAATATAGGCACGTTATCATGATTTGAATGGTATACAAACTCAACTAAAGTATACAAAACTCAACCTAAAAGTACCCTCGGGATAGTTCATGTGCACCCCGATCTAGAATACACACAAAAGATTCTACTCTGAAACTTCACCAAGTAAATACACACGAACCAAATAACACATAACACAAAAAGAAGGATATCATCGTGATTGCATTTCCTTTTCGCCATAGCTAATATTCCAGTATCTTATTTTACAGCCATTATTATGTTTTTTCCCCAAAACAAAAGTATTACACAGTATGAGGATGTATATGGGAATAGGGCTAAGGTATGCTTAGTACATCCAAAGGGACGCTCCCCCCTACCCTCTTTCTACGGCTACCGCCTTAATGTCCATTAAGGAGCTGGTTAGTGTTAACGCCATTCTAGGGCAGAGGCGTACTACTGGCACCGAACATCCCCCCAATGTACATTGCCCTATAAGTGTTGTTAATCCTCATTATTAAGGTTTTTAGTACACACAACGCTGGTGGCACACGCGGATAAAATTCTTGTTTCTCTGTTCGCCCGATTTGCAAACCATTTTAAAACAAGAACATTATTTGTTTCAATACTTTGGCCTGATATAATTTGTCTGCAGATCTGACACCTACGGCTATTCTTTAATAGTTCCTCCTGACCAACTGAAACAAGCCTAAATGAGTAAATGTCATGAAATTAAACTGAAAAAGACTAGATCTGACATTTAGTTGGCTGCTGTTAGCATGACTTATTTGGATGTGACCAAACTGATGACAGTGAATAAGTTTGGTCATATCATTTGAGCGTTTAACATATGTAAATAGAAAACAGAGCACTTCTGTAATATTTTCGAAAATACATGATCAGTCAAAAGCAATGGCAGGAAAAGGGCAAGATTGACCCCCTAGTACAATATTCCTTTACCTCTCAACCTGCAAGAGCGTTAAAGGGCATGTCCACCCTTAAAAATGCTTTGATATATTAATAGGTATCCCTCCCACCAGCCCAACCGCTATAATTGCATGAAACTGCAAGCAGGGGGGCCTGGACCGGCAGCCGCTCTTGAATTGGCTGAGCGGCAAGCAATCATGGATTGCGGCGGAAGCGTTGAACAGACACTGGGGGAGAGAGTTAAGGTAAGTCAGAGTTCGGGGGAGTTTCTGGAAAAATCTATATGGTGGTTCTCACAGTGTCACAGTGTGATCAGCGGCACTTTAATAAGAGCAAAAGGTGAGCAAGAGCCAATACTGTAGGTAGGATGGAAACGTTTCCAATATACATGTGAAATCATATATTCGTCAGAAGAAACACTAGACCAAATGGATTGCAAATTAGGTGATCAATAAAAAAATAGCTTGTTTGGATCCAACCATTTAAGTCAGACCAAAAGAATTGTTCCTTTTCGTTATCACCACCCATAGCGAAAAAAAAATGTTATTGCCGGAAAATCCTCTAAGTTGATGCAACATTAACAGTAACTAAAACCTAAAAGGCACATGTCCACCCTTAAAACAAGATTTTAGATCTGTAGGAACCCCACCTAAACCCAGAACCTTTTACTAAGAGACCTAATGCCTAACTACTAAGGGCCTTTATTAGTTCCCGGCTCTTTATGAAGACCACCACAGTCACTGCCCGATACATAACGTCAAGGCAAATGATTAACCTTGCATGGGTTGTGTTGTATTCCAATCAGGGCACAGAAAGCTCAGAAGATGATAGATGATGTGATAATCTCTGGCGCTTTTTGCCTTGTCTAATGCGAACAGGGAGCTTGCTGGAATCTATCAAGTAAAAATATTATTATGTGTCAATGTACAGGTCTTGGTGATTTTGTCTTATATGTAGGGAAACCTGAACGTTGTATATTTTTATATGGATAAGATAGGGGGAGATATTACCAATGATGATGATAGTAATTCATAGGTATCTATTTCTATAAGTTATCAAAGGTATTCAGCACAGCTGTTACTCAATCCAGTTTATAACATTTAAGATATTCCAGGTTGACTCCAGGTCACACGGGCTCACGTTTTAGAATGTGCGTACTGATTTAATAATTCAAAATTCAATATATCCCCCGGGCACAATGTGTTGTGAATTCAAAAAATAACGCTTTATTCAATGTTCGACGTCGTTCATCAGGACATCACACAAAGTGAAATGAGTGAACATTCCACTTAAATTCAATATCATGTGACTAACACACACCTCCTTTTCATCATGTGACATAACACACCTCTCTATTACCATTGTACACCCTCATTTTTTTTTGATGTGACTTTCGTACATCTCATTATAAAAATCTAACCTAACACAACCTCTACTCATGGTTTTAAGTGCCATACTTGCAAAAGTGCCTTTAAAGGGCCTTTTTATAAAGTGTATCAAGTGCGTTCAGTGTTCTATTTGTGCAACCGCTTCATAAAAGTAGTGCCTAGGAAACAAAAAGGATATAAAAGGCATTAAGTTTAAACTTGAAAAATTGTTGTACATCAAACTATTTTTCACCGTATACAATCTAAAATACACTTGTAAAATTCATCATAAAAAACATTTTAAAGAAAACTGGTATTTAACTCTTTATACATGTATTTAGCCTAGGATCCATTCGGCTTCCCTGCATAATAAATAGTTGCCCCTGTCCCATCCTCTTTTTGGTAACTTAACTTGGTCAATTTACATTACTTTCAAGGAGCTTAATGGGGTGTTTGTCCCTCTTTGGCATAAGTAATGCCACTGGATTTTCATCACCTCTTAATTCATCCTTTGGCCATTCCCCTTTCGTGGTTTTATGTGAGATTTATGAGTGGCAAATCTTTCTTAATGCTGTCGGTTTTTTCAACATACATATAGCGGGAACATGGACATTTTATTATGTAAACACAAATCGTATTGCAAGTGTATTGCCCCTTATGGAAATTTTTTTCTGTGGATGGCAAACATATTTTGCTTCCATCATAAATTTGCACATGGCCTAACATACGTAGCATTTTGGCATCCATCCTTGGTATTCTCTATACATATGTCAGAGTCTCTAAGGATCTGCAGATACAAGTATATCCTCAAGTTCTTGGTCTTTTATATGCTATTTTGGTTCACCAATCTTCGTATTCTGGAATCATTTTTAATTATTTTCCACTATTCTTTAGTTTTTTTCTTAAGATGTCCCCCATTCACTTATTGTATTATAAATGGGGTTATCTTCTTCCGCTTTCTTTACATTGCATCTTAAGAAAATTCTTGCTCTCGAGTGTTCTAATGCTTTTTTTTAAACCCTGATCTGATCCCTTTTCACCAAACTTTTTTATTTTTTAAACATTTTCAAGTTTTCTTCACAGCTGCCGTTCTGAACATATCGATCAGTCTAAGAAAGTTGAAATAGGGAAGCCGCTGTGATTTGTCCTGGGTGAAAGCTGGTCCGCTCTCAAGATCGCATTTAGATTGGAGATTTTCTATAGAGATGTGGTAATAAATTCTGGTGTTTTTGCATCTATAGTCACATCCAAAAAGGTTATTTTCGTATCCTTGAATTGCAGATAAATTTAATTCTTGGACAGATTCCATTCAAAAAAAAGGCTAAAAATCTTCCAATCATGCAAGGTTTCCATGCCATTACAAAAATACATCATATATAGCCCACCATATGGTTTGAGAGGTCTTATAAATGTAGGAAGCAAAAAAAGAGTGTTCCTCTAAATAATACCAATTAAAGAGATTCGCGTAGGAGGGTCGATGAGGACTCCCCATTGAAGTACCAGTGGTCTTGTAGATAAAAAAGATTTTCAAATCTAAAATATTCCACTTAGCAAAATCGTCTAAGATAGTTAGCACAAAAATCAGTAGGAATACTAGTATCTGTTGAGGTTTGGGGCAAGAAATATTTACAGCTCGATAACATATCTCACCATCAATTTAGGAATTCAATTGCAAACAGAGAAATTGTTACAAAGCTTATTTATTCCTGAGGTTTTGATACTTTGTTTAAAATTTTTTCAGAAAATCTTGGTGTCTCGACTACGCTGCAAGTCTTGAACCATGTTTAATGGTTTTCTATATAGATCATATCATGTCCTAGACTGTATGCCAAATGCTGTTCAGGAAATCCAGGAAAAAGAACAGCCTGAAAGGTGGTCATATGTATGATACTTCCGTCTCGCTATTCTTTCTTCCAGTTTAGAGAACCTCAGTTTTGAGTATGGGACCAAATCACAGATGTCGAAAATAAGACGAGCTCTGGACATGGCAATGGCCAAGTCACCTCCTGAGCCGTCAATGTAATTCCACACATTGTTCTCAAAAGGTGTATGTCTTCAGAATAAACAATGATTGGAGAGTTATAGTAATGCCAATTTGTGTGTTGCAAACCTATTGGCATATGACTAAAAACTATATATAAGGGCTAAATTTTTATTATCCCGTATTGTTTTAGGCAAAATTGTTTTATTAAAAAGGTTATTTTAAATGTGTATTGAGAAATCTCCCCCTCCTACCTTTGCTTCTTTTTCTCTGCTGATCTCTTAATTGTTAACAGAAGCGGTGGCTCAGTGGTTAGCATGATAATTGCACGAGAGGTGCCTGAGTTCGATTTCCACCATTGGACACATCGCAAAGAGTTTGAGTTCTCCCAGGCGTGCGGCGGTTCCTCCGGGTACAACGGTTCCCCCACATCATAAAGACATACGATATGGTTTGTTATGTGTCAAAAAATGTGGGGTTCAGATTGAATCACGTAAAGTGCAACAGAAGATGTTTGCACTTTAAATCAACATAAAATATAAAAAAAACTTTTCTTGTAGAAACACTGCCTCCACACTCCGATCTCCAACTAAAAATGAATCCTACAATAGACTTTCGCCTCTCCCGCCACCTAGAAAAATGCAAGCAGAGGGGCGGGGACCGGCAGTCGCAATCTGTGATGGCCTGAGCGGCAGCCAGACACGGACGCGGGCTGCCGGGAGGTCATTGCGGCGGAGGAAAGTAAACTTTGGGGCACCTTCAGATATAAAACACTAGGGGGAGGGAATCCTAATCGGGAGGGGGGCTGCGTACGCATGCCAAACTTCTCCCGGAGGCCAGGTAGGAGGCAGAGTCCTAATATGGATCTGCTATCTCCTGGTTGGGCAGTGTTTTTGGAGACTTTGGGGGGGGGGGGGGGACTACTGGAGAACCATATGGAGCTGGGATGTGAGGTAAGTATTAAACTACACTACATGATGGGGCCAGTAGTGGGGGGGATTATAGTTTTGGGGGGTAGACATGACCTTTAATTCCCCTTTAATTACTGGTATTGGTAACAAAAACACTTACTAAAGGTATTGTTCATACGAGCATGGCATGAATACTATTTAATTTTTATGTCGTTTTAAAATTGGTACAGCAGGTCTCATTCATAAACAGACACTAATAAGTACAGTCATAGGGAATGGAGTGTAAATAGAACATAACACACAGAAGGAAGGTTGGCTATGGGAACAAAAAAAATGTCATCAATTGGCATTAATAATGGAAACATAACCACATACATTTGGATGGAACCCCTCACCACAAACGTTTTGTATATTAGTGCTCTGTTTTGTGGTAGCCACATCTTATACAGAAAAAACAAATTGGCACACATATCCTGCACAACAAGGAACACAATGGGGGAACCCAGTTTATTTGTTTGTCTCACCAGAAACCATAACATTTAGCCTTGAAACAGTTGGGTTTTTGGCAAGAGACTAATAACCAGGGGGTTACCCTATTGTGTAGGACACGTGCCCCATTTCTAGTTTTCTTTCTCGACCCATACATGACAGCATATTCCACCTTCATAGAGTTGAAAGGTTCCATCCCTGTGTAAAGTAATTACTAGTTAACCACATTTGTCTCTCTCTCTCTCTATATATATAAGCACATTGCCGATGACACTGTGGGTGCACTAATAAATGATTACGAAAGACAAAACAGCACGTGTCCTTTAACTCTTTAATTATTGGTCTGCAATTCTGTTGCTGAACTACATTTCCACGATCCTTCTACAGTGGCCCTGTAGGATCTACTCCATATGAGACATTTCTTCTGTAAATTATGTCAGCCAGGGCTTGGAATCTGTATCTAGACAGCAGCTTTGCACTTAATAGCAGAGGGCTACAGTTCAAAATAACCATGTCTGTAGACTGGCACGTCCGAAGTGTAAGGGATGGGCAATGCGCTTCATGTGTGCTCAAACCCCTCACAAGGCCCCCCCGGTCCTTACCTATCGCCTTGGGCTGTCTGTCTGCACGATCCCACAGTCAGTCTCCGGCCGTACCTCCCAACCAACAACGCCAATGTTTTCAAAATACGAAACATACAGTGAACCAATTAGGTTCCCCCGATGTCGTACGCGCGGGGCGGGCACTGTTGACGTTACGCTACGTTGTGGTCAGCGCTGTTCTCCATCTTTTTTCAGGGTTCTGACAGCGGGAGGATGTACGCTGGACGTGGTTCATTATGATTTATTCATTTGTGCTCAGCTAGAGCTAACCGGCAGGGGATGGGACAGCCAATCATACATCAGTAGAGAATAGGATGGGTTGGAGGAGTGTGTACTGTATGGGGATGTTTTTGCCATTTTAGAGTTTTAATGAAACACCATTTTCAGATTGTAGATATCCCAAACACCCATGTTGCACATAATGTAATCCACACCCCCCAGACACCCTATTCACTTAATGTAGATCACAACCCAACCCCCATGTTTCACTTAATGTAGATCACCCCAACCCCAGGTTTCACATTAAGTAGCATCACTACCCAACCCATGTTTCGCATTAATGTAGACACTCCCCAACCCTCATGTTTCAATTAATTAGTAAGTACCACGGACCCCCGTTTCACATTAACTGTGTCACCCCCAACCCATATTTCACTTAATGTAGATCACCCCCAAACCCCATTTCACTTATAATAGCCACCCCAACCCCCATTTCACATTAAGTAGATACAACCCTTTTTCACATAAGAGATATCCCCAACCCCCAGTGTCATGATTAATGTAGATCACACCTTCCAGACCCCATGTTCAATTATGAGATCACCCCCCACCCACCCATGTTTCAATAATGTAGATCACCCCCGCCCCCATGTTTCACATTAATGTAGATCACCCCCCGACCCCCCTATTTCACATTAATGTAGATCACACCCCAACCCCCATGTTTTCACTTTAGTAGATCACCCCAACCCCCATGTTTCACATTAATGTAGATCACTCCCAAACCCAATGTTCACATTAATGTAGATCATTCCCCCAAACCTCATGTTCACATTAATGTAGATACCCCCGACCCCCCTGTTCACATTAATGTAGATCCCCCCACCCCCCTGTTTCACTTAATGTAGATCACCCCAACCCCCATGTTTACATTATGTAGATCATCCCCAACCCCCCATGTTTCACTTTAATGTAGATCACCCCCAACCCCATGTTCACATTATTAGCTCATCCCCCCCCAGTTTCACATTAATGTAGATCACCCCAACCCCCATGTTTCACATTAATGTAGATCACCCCCAACCCCCATGTTTCACATTAATGTAGATCACCCCCAAACCCCCATGTTCACATAATGTAGATCACCCCCGAACCCCCATGTTTCACATTAATGTAGATCATCCCCAAACCCCCATGTTTCACATTAATGTAGATCACCCCAGACCCCCATGTTTCCCATTAATGTAGATCACCCCCCCGCCAGACCCCCATGTTTACATTAATGTGATCCACCCCACTGACCCCCATGTTTCACATTAATGTAGATCACCCCCCCCCCCCTACCCCATGTTTCACATAATGTAGATCATCCCCCCAACCCCCAGTTTCACATTAATGTAGATCACCTCCGACCCATGTTTCACATTAATGTGTAATCCCCCCCAACCCCCATGTTCAATTATGTGATCACCCCCCCACCCATGTTTCACATTAATGTAGATCACCCCCCGACCCCCATGTTTCACATTAATGTAGATCACCCCCCCCGACCCCCCTGTTTCACATTAATGTAGATCACCCACCCGAACCCCCAGTTTTCACATTAATGTAGATCACCCCCCGACCCCCAATGTTTCACCTTAATGTAATACCCCTCCGACCCCCATGTTTCCATTAATGTAGACACTCCCCAACCAATGTTTCACATTAATGTAGATCACCCCCAACCCCACTGTTTTCACATTAATGTAGACACCCCCACCGACCCCACTGTTTCACATTAAGGTAGATCAACCCCCCAAACCCCCATGTTTCACTTTATGTAGATCACCCCCAACCCCCATGGTTCAACATTAATGTAGATCACCCCAAACCCCAGTTTCACATTAATGTAGATCAACCCTCCGCCCCCATGGTTCACATAATGTAGATCACCCTCCGACCCCCATGTTTCACATAATGTAGATCACCCTTCCGACACCCCATGTTCAATTAATGTAGATACACCCCCGAACCCCCAGTTTCACATTAATGGAATCACCACCCCCGACCCCATGTTTCACTAATGTAGATCATCCCCCAACCCCCTTCACTAAGATCACCCTCCGACCCCCATGTTTCACATTAATGTAGATCACCCCCTGACCCCCATTCACATATGTAGATCCACCCCCCCCGACCCCATGTTCAACATTACATGTAGATCACCCACAACCACTGTTTCACATTAATGTAGATCACCCCCAACCCCCATGTTTCAAATTAATGTAGATCAACCCCCAAACCCCCATGTTTCACATTAATGTAGATCACCCCAACCCCATGTTTCACATTAATGTAGATCACCCTTACCCCCATGTTTCACTTAATGTAGATCACCCCCCCCCGACCCCATTGTTTCACATTAATGTAGATCACCCCCCTGACCCCCATGTTTCACATTAATGTAGATCACCAAACCCCCATGTTTCACATTAATGTAGATCACCCCTCCGACCCCCATGTTTCACATTAATGTAGATCACCCCCCTGACCCCATGTTTCACATTAATGTAGATCACCCCCGACCCCCATGTTTCACATTAATGTAGATCACAACTCCTGGACCCCATGTTTCACATTAATGTAGATCACCCCCACCCCCATGTTTACATTATGTAGATACCCCAATGTTTCACATTAAGTAGATCACTCCCCAACCCCCTATTTTCACGTTAATGTAGATCACCCCAACCATGTTTCACATTATGTAGATCACCCCCCCAACCCCCATGTTTCACATTAATGTAGATCACCCCCAACCCCCATGTTTCACTTAATGTGATCACCCCCAACCCCATGTTTCACATTAATGTAGATCATCCCCAACCCCATGTTTCACATTAATGTAGATACCCCCCCCGACCCCCCTGTTTCACATTAATGTAGATCACCCCCAACCCCCATGTTTCACTTTAATGTAGATTCCAACCCCCGAACCCCCATGTTTCACATTAATGTAGATCCACCCAAACCCCCATGTTTCACATTAATGTAGATCACCCTCCGACCCCCATGTTTCACTAATTACACCTCCAACCATTCACTTATATGTAGATCACCCTCCCCCCATCTATGGTCACCCCCCGACCCCCATGTTTCACATTAATGTAGATCACCCCCCCCCACCCCCATGTTTCACATTAATGTAGATCATCCCCCCAACCCCATGTTTCACATTAATGTAGATCACCCCTCGACCCCCATGTTCACATTAATGTAGATATACCCCCGACCCCATGTTTCACATTAATGTAGATAACACCCCCGACCCCATGTTTCACATTAATGTAGATCCACCCCCCAACCCCCATGTTTCACATTAATGTAGATCACCCCCAACCACCCAGGTTTCAATCAATGTGATCACCCCAACCAATGTTTCACATTATGTAGATACCCCAACCCCCTGTTTCACATTAATGAGATCACCCTCCGACCCCATGTTTTCACATTAAGTAGATCACCCCCCCGACCCCCATGTTTCACATTAAAGTGAGATCAACCCCCCACCCCCATGTTTCACATTAATGTAGATCACCCTCGAACCCATGTTTCATATTAATGTAGATCACCCCCCCGACCCCCATGTTTCACATTAATGTAGATCACCCCCCCTGACCCCCATGTTTCACATTAATGTAGATCATCCCCCCCCCCCATGTTTCACAAATGTAGATCACCCCTCCGACCCCATGTTTCACATTAATGTAGACACCCCCCACCCCCATGTTTCATTAATGTAGATCACCCTCCGACCCCCATGTTTCACATAATGAGATCACCCTTACGACCCCCATTGTTTCAATTAATGTAGATCACCCCCCCGACCCCAAGTTTCACATTAATGTAGATCACCCCCCCTGACCCCCATGTTTCACATTAATGTAGATCATCCCCCAACCCCCATGATTGTATTTTCACATTAATGTAGATCACCCCTCGACCCCATGTTTCACATTAATGATATAACCCCCATGACCCCATGTTTCACATTAATGTAATCACCCCCCAGACCCCCCATGTTTCACATAATGTAGACCCCCAACCCCCATGTTTCACATTAATGTAGATCACCCCCAACCCCCATGTTTCACATTAATGTAGATCACCCCCAACCCCCATGTTTCACATTAATGTAGATCACTCCCCAACCCCCATGTTTCACATTAATGTAGATCACCCCCGACCCCCATGTTTCACATTAATGAGATCACCCACCCCCCCCGACCCCCTTTTCACATTAATGTGATCACCCCCACGACCCCCATGTTTCACATTAATGTAGATCATCCCCCCCAACCCCCATTGTTTCACATTAATGTAGATCACCCCTCCGACCCCCATGTTTCCACATTAATGTAGATCACCCCCCTGACCCCCATGTTTCACATTAATGTAGATCACCCCCCCGACCCCCATGTTTCACATTAATGTAGATCACCCCCTGACCCCATGTTTACATTAATGTAGATCACCCACCACCCATGTTTCACATAATGTAGATAACCCCCATGTTTCACATTAATGTAGATCACTCCCCAACCCCATGTTTCACGTAATGTAGATCACTCCCCAACCCAATGTTTCACATTAATGTAGATCACCCCCCAACCCCCATGTTTCACATTAATGTGATCACCCCCAACCCCCATGTTTCACTTTAATGTAGATCACCCCAACCCCATGTTTCACATTAATGTAGATCATCCCCAACCCCATGTTTCACATTAATGTAGATACCCCCCCGACCCCCCTGTTTCACATTAATGTAGATCACCCAACCCCACATGTTTCACTTTAATGTAGATCACCCCAACCCCCATGTTTCACATTAATGTAGATCATCCCCAACCCCAAGTTTCACATTAATGTAGATCACCCCTCCGACCCCATGTTTCACATTAATGTAAATCACCCCTCCGACCCCCATGTTTCATATTAATGTAGATCACCCCCCCGACCCCCCATGTTTCACATTAATGTAGTCACCCCCCTGACCCCCATGTTTCACATTAATGTAGATCATCCCCCAACCCCCATGTTTCACATTAATGTAGATCACCCTCCGACCCCCATGTTTCACATTAATGTAGATCACCCCCCTGACCCCCATGTTTCACATTAATGTAGATCACCCCCCGACCACCATGTTTCACATTAATGTAGATCACCCCCAACCCCCATGTTTCACAATTAATGTAGATCACCTCCAACCCCCATGTTTCACATTAATGTAGATCACCCCCAACCCCCATGTTTCACATTAATGTAGATCATCCCCAACCCCCATGTTTCACATTAATGTAGATCACCCTTCCGACCCCCAGTTTCACATTAATGTAGATCACCCCCCCGACCCCCATGGTTTCACATTAATGTAGATCACCCCCTGACCCCCATGTTTCACATTAATGTAGATCATCCCCCCCCCAACCCCCATGTTTCACATTAATGTAGATCACCCCCCACCCCCATGTTTCACATTAATGTAGATCACCCCCCCTGACCCCATGTTTCACATTATGTAGATCACCCCCCGACCCCCAGTTTCACATTAATGTAGATCACCCCTGACCCCCATGTTTCACATTAATGTAGAATGGTCACCCCGACCCCATTTCACATTAATGTAGATAACCCCCATGTTTCACATTAATGTAGATCACTCCCCAACCCCCATGTTTCACGTTAATGTAGATCACTCCCCAACCAATGTTTCACATTAATGAGAATCACCCCGACCCCCATGTTTCACATTAATGTAGATAAACCCCATGTTTCACATTAATGTAGATCACTCCCAACCCAATGTTTCACATTAATGTAGATACACCCCCAACCCATGTTTACATTAATGTAGATACCCCCCCGACCCATTGTTCACATTAATGTAGATACCCCCCCCCGACCCCCTGTTTCACATAATGAGATCACCCCCCACCCCCATGTTTCACTTTAATGTAGATCACCCCCAACCCCCATGTTTCACATTAATGTAGATCATCCCCAACCCCCATGTTTCACATTAATGTAGATCACCCCTCCGACCCCCATGTTTCACATTAATGTAGATCCCCTCCGACCCCATGTTCAATTAATGTAGATCACCCCTCCGACCCCCATGTTTCACATTAATGTAGATCACCCTTCCGACCCCCATGTTTTCATATTAATGTAGATCACCCCCCCCCGACCCCCATGTTTCACATTAATGTAGATCACCCCCCCCTGACCCCCATGTTTCACATATATGTAGATCATCCCCCCCAACCCCCATGTTTCACATTAATGTAGATCACCCCTCCGACCCCCATGTTTCACATTAATGTAGATCACCCCCTGACCCCCATGTTTCACATTAATGTAGATCATCCCCCCAACCCCATGTTTCACATTAATGTAGATCCCCCCTCCGACCCCCATGTTTCACATTAATGTAGATCACCCCCCTGACCCCCCTGTTTCACATTAATGTAGATCCCCCTCCGACCCCATGTTCACATTAATGTAGATCACCCCCCCACCCCCATGTTTCACATTAATGTAGATCACCCCCCCGACCCCCATGTTTCACATTAATGTAGATCACCCCCAACCCCCATGTTTCACATTAATGTAGATCACCCCAACCCCATGTTTCACATTAATGTAGATCACCCCCACCCCCATGTTTCACATTAATGTAGATCAACCCCCACCCCCATGTTTCACATTAATGTAGATCACCCCCCGACCCCCATGTTTCACATTAATGTAGATCACCCCCCTGACCCCCATGTTTCACATTAATGTAGATCATCCCCCCAACCCCCATGTTTCACATTAATGTAGATCACCCCAACCCCCATTCCTTAATTAGATCCCCCCAACCCCCATGTTTTCAAATTAATGTAGATCACCCCCCAACCCCCATGTTTCACATTAATGTAGATCACCCCCAACCCCCATGTTTCACATTAATGTAGATCACCCCCCCGACCCCATGGTTCACAAATGTAGATCACCCCCCTGACCCCCATGTTTACATTAATGTAGATCACCCCCCCAACCCCATGTGTCACATTAATGTAGATCACCCCTCCGACCCCCATGTTCACATTAATGTAGATCACCCCCCTGACCCCCATGTTTCACATTAATGTAGATCACCCCCGACCCCCATGTTTCACATTAATGTAGATAACCCCCATGTTTCACATTAATGTAGATCACCCCCCCGACCCCCATGTTTCACATTAATGTAGATAACCCCCATGTTTCACATTAATGTAGATCACTCCCCAACCCCCATGGTTCACGTTAATGTAGATCACTCCCCAACCCAATGTTTCACATTAATGTAGATCACCCCCAACCCCATGTTTCACATTAATGTAGATACCCCCCCGACCCCCCTGTTTCACATTAATGTAGATCACCCCCAACCCTATGTTCACTTTAATGTAGATCACCCCCAACCCCCATGTTTCACATTAATGTAGATCATCCCCAACCCCCATGTTTCACATTAATGTAGATCACCTCCGACCCCCATGTTTCACATTAATGTAGATCACCCCCAACCCATGTTTCACTTTAATGTAGATCACCGCCAACCCCCATGTTTCACATTAATGTAGATCACCCCTCCACCCCCATGTTTCACATTAATGTAGATCACCCCCCTGACCCCCATGTTTCACATTATGTAGATCACCCCCCGACCCCCATGTTTCACATTAATGTAGATCACCCCCAACCCCCATGTTTCACATTAATGTAGATCACCCCAACCCCCATGTTTCACATTAATGTAGATCATTCCCAACCCCCATGTTTCACATTAATGTAGATCACCCTTCCGACCCCCATGTTTCACATTAATGTAGATCACCCCCCGACCCCCATGTTTCACATTAATGTAGATCACCCCCCCTGACCCCCATGTTTCACATTAATGTAGATCATCCCCCCCAACCCCCATGTTTCACATTAATGTAGATCACCCCTCCGAACCCCCATGTTTCACATTAATGTAGATCCCCCCCTGACCCCCATGTTTCACATTAATGTAGATCACCCCCCGACCCCCATGTTTCACATTAATGTAGATCACCCCCTGACCCCCATGTTTCACATTAATGTAGATCACCCCCCGACCCCCATGTTTCACATTAATGTAGATAACCCCATGTTTCACATTAATGTAGATCACTCCCCAACCCCCATGTTTCACGTTAATGTAGATCATCCCCAACCCAATGTTCACATTAATGTAGATCACCCCCAACCCCCCATGTTTCACATTAATGTAGATACCCCCCCGACCCCCCTGTTTCACATTAATGTAGATCACCCCAACCCCCATGTTTCACTTTAATGTAGATCACCCCCAACCCCCATGTTTCACATTAATGTAGATCATCCCCAACCCCCATGTTTCACATTAATGTAGATCACCCTCCGACCCCCATGTTTCACATTAATGTAGATCACCCCCAACCCACATGTTTCACTTTAATGTAGATCACCGCCAACCCCCATGTTTCACATTAATGTAGATCATCCCCAACCCCCATGTTTCACATTAATGTAGATCATCCCCAACCCCCATGCTTCACATTAATGTAGATCACCCCTCCAACCCCCATGTTTCACATTAATGTAGATCACCCCCAACCCCCATGTTTCACATTAATGTAGATCATCCCAACCCCCATGTTTCACATTAATGTAGATCATCCCAACCCCCATGTTTCACATTAATGTAGATCACCCCAACCCCCATGTTTCACATTAATGTAGATCACCCCCAACCCCCATGGTTCACATTAATGTAGATCATCCCCAACCCCCATGTTTCACATTAATGTAGATCACCCCTCCGACCCCCATGTTTCACATTAATGTAGATCATCCCCAACCCCATGTTTCACATTAATGTAGATCACCCCTCCGACCCCCATGTTTCACATTAATGTAGATCACCCCTCCGACCCCCATGTTTCACATTAATGTAGATCACCCCCAACCCCCATGTTTCACATTAAGTAGATCATCCCCAACCCCCATGTTAACATTAATGTAGATCCCCCCCTGACCCCCATGTTTAACATTAATGTAGATCCCCCCCTGACCCCCATGTTTCACATTAATGTAGATCACCAAAACCCATGTTTCACATTAATGTAGATCACCCCTCCGACCCCCATGTTTCACATTAATGTAGATCACCCCCAACCCCCATGTTTCACATTAATGTAGATCATCCCTGACCCCCATGTTTACATTAATGTAGATCCCCCCCTGACCCCCATGTTTCACATTAATGTAGATCACCATCAAACCCCCATGTTTCACATTAATGTAGATCATCCCAACCCCCATGTTTCACAATAATGTAGATCACCCCAACCCCCATGTTTCACATTAATGTAGATCCACCCCAATCCCCATGTTTCACATTAATGTAGATCACCCCTGACCCCCATGTTCAATTAATGTAGATAACCCCCATGTTTCACATTAATGTAGATCACTCCCCAACACCCTGTTTCACATTAAGTAGATCACTCCAAACCCAATGTTCACATTAATGTAGATCACTCCCCAAACCCATGTTTCACGTTAATGTAGATACCACCCTGACCTCCGTGTTTCACATTATGTAGATCACCCCAACCCCTATTTTTCACATAATGTAGATCACCTCCGACCCCCATGTTTCACATTACTGTAGATCACCCCCCAACCCCCAATGTTCACATTAAAGATGCCCTTGAAATTATTACCGGACCCGGTCCCTGTAAATAACAGTGAGCCAGAAAAGAACTCCTCTGCGCCCACAGCCGCTCTACTTCCTGGTCCCGGCTGTCCGGTAACTGGGTGTGACGTCACATTGTGCCTTAACTGACATCCGTGAATCCCATCCAAGGCACTGACCTGGAAGCCTGCCCCTGAATGCCCACTTCCTGCCCAGGAATGCCCATATCCCCACCCTGCTCTGCACGTCTTGAACATTTGACATTTCTCCCTGTTAACAGCTTGTGGCTCAGCAGGAACCTTTCTGAGGTCATCAGGCTATTTATTTGTGGACAGAGATGAAATCGTACACATACACATTAAAAAGCCCACACAATGGTGCAAATTGGCACCTGTTTATGGTACCAGTATAAGCATGAATAACTCCAAAAAATTGAACATGCCCCCTTAGTACAGCTACTAGTTCAGCTTAGTTCAGTTCTATCTAGACCACTGTTTCTCATATTTTCAGATTCACTTTGGTCTGGGGATGTGCAGCCGGATTGGAAAAAAAACAATGCAATACCAATATTCAAAAAAGGTAGTCGTTCACGCCTGGTAACTATAGACCTGTAAGCCTAACGAAGGTGCTGGAAACTTTGTTACGGGATCATATCCTTGACTTTGTTTCCAGAACTGATCATATTAGTAGTAGTCAGCATGGATTTATGAGAAATAGATCATGCCAGACAAATTTAATTGGTTTTTATGAAGAAGTGAGTAAGAATTTAGATTCAGGTACGGCAGTGGATGTGGTATACTTGGATTCTGTGAAAGCTTTTGATACTGTGCCACATAGGCGACTAATGTATAAACTGAGGACTGTTAGCCTAGAAGAAAACATTTGTTCGTGGATAATTGGTTATTGGATCGCAAACAGAGAGTGGTGATAAATGGGGCTACATCTATGTGGGTAAAAGTTCTAATCAGAGTGCTTCAGGGTTCTGTACTGGGGCCACTTGTTTTTAATCTGTTTATAAATGATTTAGAAGGGGGAATAGAGAGTAAGGTCTCTGTGTTTGCTCATGACACTAAACTATGCAGAGCTTTGAAAACTTCAAATGATGTGCAAGTGCTGCAAGCAGACCTAGATAGATTATCAAAATGGGCAGCAGAATGGCAGATGAGATTCAATGTTGATAAATGTAAATCCCAAATGCATTTGGGATTTAATAATCCCTGTGCCACCTACACCATAAATAACTCTGTGTTAAGTGCATCTGTAATGGAAAAAGATTTGGGGGTTCTGGTAGATAACAGACTTAGCTGTAGCAAACAATGCCAGGTAGCAACGGCTAGAGCTATGAAAGAATATTTTTCCCTTGTCTAAAGAGAGGAAATAACTTCAAGAGAGAAAAACATTCTCCATCTTTACAAGGTGAGATGAGCCACCATCATTTGGAATATGCGGTGGCAGTTTTGGGAATTTCATATCAATCTGTCCCCCCATATACAAAGGTACATATTGGAAATATAAAGCAGTTCAGAGAAGGACAACTTAAATTACAAGGGGAATGTAGGGGCTTGACTATTCTGCAATAAGACACGTTAGGCTGTTTGTACATGGAGAAGCGACGTTTGGCGTGGGGATTTATCACCTTATACAGATATATTATGGGCCATACCATAAATCCTCTGGTGCATTTGCTCACTAATCGGGTCATATCAGAGGACCTCGTGGACATCCTTAAGATTGGCAAAGAAAAGAAGTTTGCATCTCAGTTAGGAAAGGTTTCTTTACAGTGAGAACGGTGAAACGTGGAACTGTCTTCCAGCAGAAGTGGTATGGCAAGTTTCATTGACTAGCTAAAAGTGGCCTGGATAAGTTTCCTAACTAAAATATGGGAACTAGCCACATTCACATGCGATTAAAGGCATGTCAACCACCAAAACTATAACCACTATACCCACCCCCCCCACCTAAGGCCCCCACCATTTAGTGTAATAACATCCTACCTCAGCATCCCAGCTAATATGGTTCTCCTGTAGTCCCCCCCCACGTCCCAAAAACTGCCCACCAGGACTGATTAGCCAAGTCCATATGACTCTGCCCTCCTGTCTCGCCATTGGGAGAGTTTGGCATGGCTGCGCACTGCAGCCCTGCTGCCACCTGTCATGTCTATCTTTGGCACAAGGTGTCCCCTTTGCCAAACGACTCTGGATGGACAACAGCGAGGAATGATGACAAGTGAGCAGGTACAGATGAGTGATTAAACAGGCCATGGATTACAAACTGCAATGGTGATGATGACTCAGCAGGTAACAGCAGATCTAAGACCCCCCACCCCAGGTTTCACATTAATGTAGATCATCCCCAACCCCCATGTTTCACTATTATGTAGATCACCCTTCCGACCCCCATGTTTCACATTAATGTAGATCACCCCCCCGACACCCCATGTGTTCACATTAATGTAGATCACCCCCCCCCTGACCCCCATGTTTCACAAATGTAGATCATCCCCCCCAACCCATGTTTCACATTAATGTAGATCACCCCTCCGACCCCCTGTTCACATTAATGTAGATCACCCCCCGACCCCATGTTTCACATTAATGTAGATCACCCCGACCCCCATGTTCACATAATGTAGATCACCCCCGACCCCCATGTTTCACATTAATGTAGACACCCCCCGACCCCATTTTCACATTAATGTAGATAACCCCCCTGTTTAAATTAATGTAGATCACTCCCCAACCCCCATGTTTCACGTTAATGTAGATCACTCCCAACCCAATGTTTTCACATTATGTAGGATCCACCCCGACGCCCCATGTTTCACCCCCCATTAATGTAGATAACCCCCATGTTTCACATTAATGTAGATCACTCCCCAACCCAATGTTTCACATTAATGTAGATCACCCCCCAACCCCCATGTTTCACATAATGTAGATACCCCCAGACCCCCATGTTCACATTAATTAGATACCCCCCCGACCCCCCGTTTCACATTAATGTAGATCACCCCCAACCCCCATGTTTCACTTTAATGTAGATCACCCCCCACCCCCCATGTTTCACATTAATGTAGATCATCCCCAACCCCCATGTTTCACATTAATGTAGATCACCCCCCGACCCCCATGTTTACATTAATGTAGATCACCCCTCCCCGACCCCCATGTTTCACATTAATGTAGATCACCCCTCCGACCCCCATGTTTCACATTAATGGATCACCCTTCCGACCCCCATGTTTCATATTAATGTAGATCACCCCCCCGACCCCCTGTTTCACATTAATGTAGATCACCCCCCCTGACCCCCATGTTTCACATTAATGTAGATCATCCCCCCCAACCCCATGTTTCACATTAATGTAGATCACCCCTCGACCCCATGTTTCCAATAATGTAGATCACCCCCCCTGACCCCCATGTTTCACATTAATGTAGATCATCCCCCCCAACCCCCATGTTTCACATTAATGTAGATCACCCTCCGACCCCCATGTTTCACATTAATGTAGATCACCCCCCGACCCCCATGTTTCACATTAATGTAGATCACCCCTCCGACCCCCTGTTCACATTAATGTAGATCACCACCCCGACCCCCATGTTTCACATTAATGTAGATCACCCCCCCGACCCCCATGTTTCACATTAATGTAGATCACCCCCAACCCATGTTTCACATTAATGTAGATCACCCCCACCCCCATGTTTCACATTAATGTAGATCACCCCCCAACCCCCATGTTTCACATTAATGTAGATCACCCCCAACCCCCATGTTCACATTAATGTAGATCACCCCCCCGACCCCCATGTTTCCATTAATGTAGATCACCCCCCCTGACCCCCATGTTTCACATTAATGTAGATCATCCCCCCCAACCCCCATGTTTCACATTAATGTAGATCACCCCCAACCCCCAGTTTCACATTAATGTAGATCACCCCCAACCCCATGTTTCACATTAATGTAGATCACCCCCAACCCCATGTTTCACATTAATGTAGATCACCCCCAACCCCCATGTTTCACATTAATGTAGATCACCCCCCCGACCCCCATGTTTCAATTAATGTAGATCACCCCCCCTGACCCCCATGTTTCACATTAATGTAGATCATCCCCCCAACCCCCATGTTTCACATTATGTAGATCACCCCTCCGACCCCCATGTTTCACATTAATGTAGATCACCCCCCCGACCCCCATGTTTCACATTAATGTAGATCACCCCCACCCCATTCCATTATGTGATCACCCTGACCCCCTGTTTCACATTAAGTAGATCACCCCCGACCCCATGTTTCACATTAATGTAGATAACCCCATGTTTCACATTAATGTAGATCACTCCCCAACCCCCATGTTCACGTTAATGTAGATCATCCCCAACCCAATGTTCACATTAATGTAGATCACCCCCCAACCCCCATGTTTCACACTTAATGTAGATACCCCCCGATCCCCCTGTTTCACATTAATGTAGATCACCCCAACCCCTATGTTTCACTTTAATGTAGATCACCCCCAACCCCCTGTTCACATTAATGTAGATCATCCCCAACCCCCATGTTTCACATTAATGTAGATCACCCCTCCACCCCCCATGTTTCACATTAATGTAGATCACCCCCAACCCCATGTTTCACTTTAATGTAGATCACCGCCAACCCCCATGTTTCACATTAATGTGATCACCCTCCAACACCCCATGTTTCACATTAATGTGTCACCCCTGACCCCCATGTTTCAATTAATGTAGATCACCCCCCGACCCCCATGTTTCACATTAATGTAGATCACCCCCAACCCCCATGTTTCACATTAATGTAGATCACCCCCAACCCCATGTTTCACATTAATGTAGATCATCCCCAACCCCCATGTTTCACATTAATGTAGATCACCCTTCCGACCCCCATGTTTCACATTAATGTAGATCACCCCCCCGACCCCATGTTTCACATTAATCGATCACCCCCCTGACCCCATGTTTCACATTAATGATCACCCCCCCAACCCCCATGTTTCACATTAATGTAGATCACCCCCCGACCCCCCATGTTTCACATTAATGTAGATCACCCCCCGACCCCCATGTTTCACATTAATGTAGATCACCCCCCGACCCCCCATGTTTCACATTAATGTAGATCACCCCCTGACCCCCATGTTTCACATTAATGTAGATCACACCCCGACCCCCATGTTTAACATTAATGTAGATAACCCCCATGTTTCACATTAATGTAGATCACTCCCCAACCCCATGTTTCACGTTAATGTAGATCACTCCCCAACCCAATGTTTCACATTAATGTAGATCACCCCCCAACCCCCATGTTTCACATTAATTAGATACCCCCCGACCCCCCTGTTTCACATTAATGTAGATCACCCCCAACCCCATGTTTCACTTTAATGTAGATCACCCCCAACCCCCATGTGTTCACATTAATGTAGATCATCCCCAACCCCCATGTTTCACATTAATGTAGATCACCCTCCGACCCCATGTTTCACATTAATGTAGATCACCCCCAACCCACATGTTTCACTTTAATGTAGATCACCGCCAACCCCATTTCAAATTAGTAGATCATCCCCAACCCCCATGTTTCACATTAATGTAGATCATCCCCAACCCCCATGCTTCACATTAATGTAGATCACCCCTCCAACCCCCATGTTTCACATTAATGTAGATCACCCCCAACCCCATGTTTCACATTAATGTAGATCATCCCCAACCCCCATGTTTCACATTAATGTAGATCATCCCAACCCCCATGTTTCACATTAATGTAGATCACCCCCAACCCCCATGTTTCACATTAATGTAGATCACCCCCAACCCCCATGTTTCACATTAATGTAGATCATCCCCAACCCCCATGTTTCACATTAATGTAGATCACCCCTCCGACCCCATTTCACATTAATGTAGATCATCCCCAACCCCCATGTTTCACATTAATGTAGATCACCCCTCCGACCCCCATGTTTCACATTAATGTGATCACCCCCCGACCCCCATGTTTCACATTAATGTAGATCACCCCCAACCCCCATGTTTCACATTAATGTAGATCATCCCCAACCCCCATGTTTAACATTAATGTAGATCCCCCCTGACCCCCATGTTTAACATTAATGTAGATCCCCCCCTGACCCCCATGTTTCACATTAATGTAGATCACCAAACCCCCATGTTTCACATTAATGTAGATCACCCTCGACCCCCATGTTTCACATTAAGTAGATCACCCCCAACCCCCATGTTTCACATTAATGTAGATCATCCCTGACCCCCATGTTTAACATTAATGTAGATCCCCCCCTGACCCCCATGTTTCACATTATGTAGATCACCATCAAACCCCCATGTTTCACATTAATGTAGATCATCCCCAACCCCCATGTTTCACAATAATGTAGATCACCCCCAACCCCCATGTTTCACATTAATGTAGATCACCCCCAATCCCCATGTGTTCACATTAATGTAGATCACCCCCCTGACCCCCATGTTTCATATTAATGTAGATAACCCCCATGTTTCACATTAATGTAGATCACTCCCCAACACCCATGTTTCACATTAATGTAGATCACTCCCCAACCCAATGTTTCACATTAATGTAGATCACTCCCCAACCCCCATGTTTCACATTAATGTAGATCACCCCCTGACCTCCGTGTTTTCACATTAATGTAGATCACCCCCAACCCCTATTTTTCACATTAATGTAGATCACCTCCGACCCCCATGTTTCACATTACTGTAGATCACCCCCCAACCCCCATGTTTCACATTAATAAAGATGCCCTTGAATTATTTACCGGACCCGGTCCCTGTAAAAACAGGAGCAGAAAAGCTCTGCGGCCACAGCCGCTCTACTTCCTGGTCCCGGCTGTCTCGGTAACTGGGTGTGACGTCACATTGTGCCTTAACTGACATCCGTGAATCCCATCCAAGGCACTGACCTGGAACCTGCCCTGAATGCCCACTTCCTGCCCAGGAATGCCCATATCCCCACCCTGCTCTGCACGTCTTGAACATTTGACATTTCTCCCGTTAACAGCTTGTGGCTCAGCAGGAACCTTTCTGAGGTCATCAGGCTATTATTTGTGGACAGAGATGAAATCGTACACATACACATTAAAAAGCCCACACAATGGTGCAAATTGGCACCTGTTTATGGTACCAGTATAAGCATGAACTGAACTCCAAAAAAATGAACATGCCCCCTTAGTACAGCTACTAGTTCAGCTTAGTTCAGTTCTATCTAGACCACTGTTTCTCATATTTTCAGATTCACTTTGGTCTGGGGATGTGCAGCGGATTGGAAAAAAAACAATGCAATACCATATTCAAAAAAGGTAGTCGTTCACAGCCTGGTAACTATAGACCTGTAAGCCTAACATCAGTGGTAGGGAAGGTGCTGGAAACTTTGTTACGGGATCATATCCTTGATTTGTTTCCAGAACTGATCATATTAGTAGTAGTCAGCATGGATATGGAAATAGATCATGCCAGACAAATTTAATTGGTTTTTATGAAGAAGTGAGTAAGAATTTAGATTCAGGTACGGCAGTGGATGTGGTATACTTGGATTCTTGAAAGCTTTGATACTGTGCCACATAGGCGACTAATGTATAAACTGAGGACTGTTAGCCTAGAAGAAAACATTTGTTCGTGGATAATTGGTTATTGGATCGCAAACAGAGAGTGGTGATAAATGGGGCTACATCTATGTGGGTAAAAGTTCTAATCAGAGTGCTTCAGGGTTCTGTATGGGGCCACTTGTTTTTAATCTTGTTTATAAATGATTTAGAAGGGGGAATAGAGAGTAAGGTCTCTGTGTTGCTCATGACACAAAACTATGCAGAGCTTTGAAAACTTCAAATGATGTGCAAGTGCGCGAAGCAGACCTAGATAGATTATCAAAATGGGCAGCAGAATGGCAGATGAGATTCAATGTTGATAAATGTAAATCCCAAATGCATTTGGGATTTAATATCCCTGTGCCACCTACACCATAAATAACTCTGTGTTAAGTGCATCTGTAATGGAAAAAGATTTGGGGGTTCTGGTAGATAACAGACTTAGCTGTAGCAAACAATGCCAGGTAGCAACGGCTAGAGCTAGAAAGATATTTTCTTGTATAAAGAGAGGAATAACTTCAAGAGAGAAAAACATTCTCCCTCTTTACAAGGTGAGATGAGGCCACCTCATTTGGAATATGCGGTGCAGTTTTGGAATTTCATATACAATATGTCCCATATACAAAAGGGACATATTGGAAATAGAAGCAGTTCAGAGAAGGACAACTAAATTAATAAGGGGAATGGAGGGGCTTGACTATGCAGGCAGATTAGACAAGTTAGGGCTGTTTACATTGGAGAAGCGACGTTTGCGTGGGGATATGATCACCTTATACAGATATATTAATGGGCCATACAATAAATCCTCTGGTGCATTGCTCACTAATAGGTCATATCAGAGGACTCGTGGACATCCTTTAAGATTGGAAGAAAAGAAGTTTCATCTTCAGGTTAGGAAAGGTTTCTTTACAGTGAGAACGGTGAAACTGTGGAACTGTCTTCCAGCAGAAGTGGTAATGGCAAGTTCATTGAATAGCTTTAAAAGTGGCCTGGATAAGTTTCTAAAACTAAAAAATATGGAGAACTAGCCCACATTCACATGCGATTAAAGGGCATGTTCACCCCCAACCCACCAAAAACTAAACCCCCCCACTAATGGCCCCCACCATGTAGTGTAATAAAAATCCTACCCACATCCCAGCTAAATATGGTTCTCCTGTAGTCCCCCCAAGTCCCAAAAACTGCCCACAAGGAGGATAGCAGAGTCCATATAGGACTCTGCCTCCTGTCTCGCCTTTGGGAGAAGTTTGGCATGCGCACTGCAGCCCTGCTGCCCACTGTAATGTCTTATCTGTGGCACCAAGGTGTCCCCTTTGCCAAACAGACTCTGGATGGACAAACAGCGATGGTAAATGATGACAAGTGAGCAGGTAACAGATGAGTGATTAAACAGGCCATGGATATACAAACTGCAATGGTGAATGATGACTCAGCAGGTAACAGCAGATCTAAGAACTCCAACAAACAAGGCTTAGGAACAGTGAAACACTGAACTGGCAGCAAGAGCTGAAAGGCAAAGAGGGTTAAGTAGGACTGATTACATCATTCCATGCCCACCAGTAACCAGCGGAGGAGACCAGACCCCGCAGCAACAACCGCACAAGTGCACACGAGGACCCAGCTTGACTGTGACGCGCGCGTCCGACGGCCCGCGCCTACACAAGGAACCTCTGGGTAAGGCAGGATAGGAGCCATAACACATAGACTATACCAAACAGAACACATACAATATTTATACTTATTTGCAATGATATATATATATTGTAAAGCTGGACATAAAGGATGGGTCCATGATGGGTGCTTTATGTCACCCTTATTTGGTTTATGGTCTCTTTAAGGAGCAGCAGAGGGTTAACTTTCCTGCAGTCTTCAGTTTAAGATCTCTGAGAAGCACCTGTGGGGGGAGGAGAGAGACAGAATTTTGGAACACAGTCCACTTTGCTGTTTGGAGCTGGCTGCTGGACTAAACTGTTTTGTGTGAACTTAAGTCCTGGACTTTCTTATTAAAACCTGAAGATGTTATTTTGCTTGTAAAATGACAAGTTAAACTGCCTGTGCTGAAGGAAAAGCTATTTGATTTTGTTTTGCTGCTGGAAGCGTTTTCTGTTGGTCTTGCTGAAAAAAAATAAAGCTTTACCTGTTCAACTCACCTGCACTTGTGATCCCTGATCCCCTGAACTTTACAATATATATTGTAAAGTGCTTTTATTTATAAACGCATACTGGCAACGTTTCGGTCCAGCGTCTAGGACCTTTCTCAAGCCACATTGAGAATATATACATTGTATATATACACAAATCTTTTTTCACAAAGAGAACTATAGAACCAAAAGCAAATAAAAACAATTTCAGATCGGATGCACATAAAGCTCTTGAAAAAAAAACAACCAAAAAAACCATGAAAAAAGATGTAATACTAAAAAATTAGAGAATTAAGTTATTAGAAATATTTCTGTATAGAAACTACAGTGACAAGGGTCTGTTTTGTATCTGTATTAGTCACGGGTTTCATTTGAGGTCACATGAATATGAAAATTCTAAAAAAGTATTTATAGAAGAAACTCATGCCACATTTTTACCTTTATGGGAGGATTTAAATTTTGTTTAATATTTCTGCTTTTTGCTGAATACTGCTGGGTATCTCCACTGAAAAAATAAAGTTTTAGGGCGCGGCCACACTGCAACGCAAATACAATCACACACGGAATCACATGGGATTTCATGTGCGATTTCATTGCGTTTGCACATGCGTTTTTTCATTAAGTATTGGAAAACGCATTGCGATTTAAAATGCGGAAAGCAAATCGCATCGCACCCGAAAACTCGCATTTTTGGTGTGGTGCCACGATTCCAATGATTTGAAAAAAACGCATACGCAACCGCAAACGCAGAAAAATCGCAGCAGTGTGGCCTAGCCCTTACCATTTAGTTTAATTGAAGAACAGGAGTTAAAGGAGCTGTGTCTTACCTCCCGTTCTTCAATAAAACAATCAGGAGAGAAGGTAAGCTACTTACCCGATCGATCGCTCGCCCGCCACGTAGTCTGACTATGTCTGCCTCAACCTCGACAAGGTTTGAGGCATGCGCAGGAGATCTCTCTCCCTCCCGCTTTGGTCTCCCTCCGCCTAGCGTAAATCCGTTTTTATATAATATAGTTCATGTTCCCCCAGCCCCAACCGCTATAATTATATCATTAGAAAGTCCCCCGATCATTACTTACCTTACCTCTCTCCTTCACCGTTGTGAGCAGCCGCGTCCGTGATTGGCTGCCTCATAGCCAATCACAGACGCGGCTGCTGGTCCCGCCCCCGTGATTGGCTGCCTCATAGCCAATCACAGACGCGGCTGCTGGTCCCGCCCCCTGCTTGCAGTTCCGTGCAAGCAGAGGGCCGGGCAGTGCAGCGAAGGAGAGAGGTAAGATAAGTAGTGATCGGGGGACTTTCTGATGATATAATTATAGCGGTTGGGGCTGGGGGAACATGAACTATATTATATAAAAACTTTTTATAAAGGGTGGACATTGTAACAAAGGGCCGGACGGCCGGGTACTCACAGTACGCTTTTAGGAGGAGGCTGATAGTCCGGAAGGTGCAGGATACAGAGGCTGCTGGGAAATGTAGGCTGGGTGCCGGAACAAGGTGCGGCTGGGAACTGTAGGTTGGATGCTGGACCAATGGTGCTGCAGGGTACTGTAGGCTGTATGCTGGACCAATGGTGCTGCTGGGTACTGTAGGCTGTATGCTGGAACAATGGTGCTGCTGGGTACTGTAGGCTGGATGCTGGACCAATGGTGCTGCTGGGTACTGTAGGCTGTATGCTGGAACAATGGTGCTGCTGGGAACTGTGGGCTGGATGCTGGACCAAAGGTGCTGCTGGGTACTGTAGGCTGTATGCTGGCAATGTCAGTAACTGGAGACTGGATGCAGGCAAGGTAAGTCACTGGAAACAGGCAAGGTAAGTACTTGATATAGGCAAGGTAAGTAAGAGGAGCAGGATCCAAGGCAGGTAAGTACTGGATACAGGCAAGGTAAGTATAAGAAGCGGGATCCAAGGCAGGTAAGTACAGGAGCCAGGGAGGTAGCAGAATGCTACTATCGGGCGCCGGGTCCAGGAGGACGCCGGCTTTTCAAATCTCGCGCCGCCCGCAAGGACCGGAGCGGCAGGTAAGTTCGTGACAGACATGCCCCAACTAATCAGATGATATTTACCATTTGAAAACTAACATCTGATTTGTTGGAGAAAAATTAGCACCATTTTTAACAATAAGAACTTTTATTACATCTCCCTGTATGTGTTTAATTAATAAATACACTAGATTTGCTTGCAGCAGGTTCCATATTATGACAATCAGTGAAATAGGACATTTTAACATGTATTTTTTTCATTTCAATTTAAATTTATTAAGTGTCTGACTCTAGGTAGCCAATAATTCTGTCATTGAGTCAGAAGCCCTTGTTTTATTCAGAGGTAATCAAAAAAATTGATGTTGGGTGGAGTAATTAGCCTAGTGTTTGGTCTGGCAGCTGATTGGTTGCATCTGAGCAAGTTTACAATAGAACATTCTAAAGGTCCCCATACACAGCATCAATATTCCGATCAATTTGAAGAATCCAATCAAATTTATCGGATTATCAAGGACTTTTTTCATGTTTTCGATAGACCGATTGGTGATATTGATCGGCATATTAAAAAAACCTGATCGGCAAGACGAAAAATTTTCCTTCGACCCCATCAACCAGAAACGGACCGCCCAAAGTTTTTAAGCTAAAATCTAAAGAAGACCTTAGGAGCAAGGTGGGGATTTTCAATAGGTTCTTCCGATCGGATTTTCGTTTTGGCCGATCGGAAAAACATTGGACTGTGTATAAGTTATAATCAGTTTACCAAACCAGGCATTTTACTAATTGATTAATACAGTTTAAAATGTTTTTTTCTCATTGATAATGAGGTTAGAATGTGTATATAAGCTAATAAAATTGGACAATATATTTTATATTTAAGGTTTGATGTGAAAAAAGGTATACATTTTCACCACATGTTCGGCAATCCTTAATTCATTTTGCATTTCAACTAAACAGCTCTCTTAGAAACTAAAAATAGGTTCACTGTGACTTAAAAAATGAAAATATTTTAATGCATTGGTTTCGACATTATCTTTTTGAATTTGCCCCTTAGCAATATTAGCTTTCTCTTTGACTGAAAAAAATTAATCCCAAACAAAGACACAGAAAATTCAAAAACAGTAAGACTTGTGACAGGTATAGAGGATATGTAATGTAATATATAGAGATGGCCGACCTTCATAAAGTTCGGTCTGTTTTCAAACTTTTGAACTTCAGTAAAAGTTCGAATTTGGATCCATTAAAGTCAATGGGGGAGTGATATTTTGAAAAATCCGGATGTTTTACAGTTAAACAATTGTAACTTGTACCTGGGAAATGGTCTGGGGAACATGTCACGATCACCAAAACTTGTTAAAACACTTCTTAAACACGAGCGGGCAATTGTCGGGTTTTGCGCAAGGTACATTCGAGGGTTACGGCAAATTTGAGGGTTACCGAACGATACCTTCAAGGGTTAGTTAAAATAGAACCATATATTTGAGGGTTACCAAAAACAAACGTTACTTTCAAGGATTATCAAAAACGAACAATACTTTCAAGGGGTTAGCGAACGATACTTTCGAGGGTTACCGAAAATCGAAGGCTACATTCTAGGGTTAGCGAACAATACATTGTAGGGTTAGCAAAAACGATCCATACATTCAAGGGTTACCGAAAATGAACGATACTTTCGAGGGTTACTGAAAATCGAAGGCTACATTCCAGGGTTAGCGAACGATACATTCTAGGGTTAGCGAAAACAATCTGTATATTCAAGGGTTACCGAAAATGAACAATACTTTTGAGGGTTACCGAAAATCGAAGGCTACATTCCGGGGTTAGCGAACGATACATTCTAGGGTTAGCGAAAACGATCCGTATTTTCGAGGGTTACCGAAAATGAACAATACATTTTAGGATTACCAAAACGAATGATACTTTTGAGGGTTAGCGAACGATACATTCTAGGGTTAGCGAAAACAATCCGTACATTCGAGGGTTATTGAAAATGAATGATACTTTCGAGGGTTAGCGAACGATACTTTCGAGGGTTAGCAAACGGCCCGTAAATTCGATAATTATCGAAAATACAGCCACGAGTCCAGAAAAACGAACTAGTTCCAATAGTTTGAGTTTGTCCAAACTCGTAAAGTTCGTCTCAAACTCGGGTTTAAGTTCGGTTTTGTGTCCTTCTCTAATAATATATAAGACTCTGTCATTCCTAGGACCCATAATTCAGACAATGTATATGCTCTGTGAAAAGGGCTAAATGTGTATGTATCTTTGATATTAATCTCATTACAATAATACCTTCCTATTTCTGATATGACAGCCATGGTTGACTCCTGTAATATTTCCCTTACTAGCAAGATTCAGAAACCACAAGCCTTATTCTAACTGTTTCCACCTCAGCTTTCTCTTTATTGTGACCGTATTGGTGTTCTTGGAATAAGTAGGTGGGGTTTGAAGCAGAAAATTCTCCTGCTATTTCTCATATGTGTCACACTGTACAGAGTAGAGTATGCTGTAATTCTCACACAGTGCTCAGACAGATATGGAAAGAAAAGGTAGGCATTTATTAATATTATATTAATAATAATTTATATAATATATTATATAAATGACATTTAACGTAGTGCTATTAACATTACTCATATGTTTTGTATTTTTTTTTATTTGCAATCTGTAAACTTTAGAAACGATTCTATTTGTTGTTAAGTTGGCTGTACATTGGCAGAAACCGAGAATGATACAGAGAGAAGTCTCACATTATCTGCCTATGTATGGTTACTACTAGACTCCATGCGATTGGTTGGCACCATAAACAGATGATAAAGAAGAGGTTCAATTCAGTTGGATGTGTATGACCCGCAGTGGTTATTAACGGGATTTGGGAGACGTAGTGTTCATGGTTTTTATTAGCACATATTCATTCTTACAGGATAACATTTTAATATTCGATGAATATTCAATGATTTCTACAAAAACTTATCTTTATTAAAAAAAGACCAAAACATTGCTGACCCTTCTGCAATAAAGGAAGGAACTGTTTGTTCACTGATATCTTTATATGTTATGAATATGATTACTTTGTAGCAACCAGGTGCAATTTTGTGCTTAGCCTATGTTGACACCTATTACATTTTTTAGATATATTTATTTCTGACCAGCATCAACTAAATTTCAGGTGGGGGAACCTTTACTTGACAAGCAACATCTGAAATATCTGAGGTTGCCTATTACGAAACCATATTACCTGTAATATTTTGATATGTGTTTGTCTTTGCAACTGGACTACAATTCCCAGCATGCCTTATGCAAAATATCTCCTGGATTACATCCGCTTGCTTTGTTCGTTTGCTTATGAAGAGAAAAGCAGATTGGGCCATTTCCTATTGAAAACAATAAGAAAATACTCATGTCATATTCTCTTCCTGATGAAGGAAATGGATTCTGCACATGTATACTTATCCCACATTCTCTATCACCTTCCATTTTAATGGTATTTCAGAGGCATTAACCAAACCACCTGCCACTTTCTTCCTCTGCACAATGTAGTACCAAGATCTCATTAGTGGAACCCTAATATCACTATTCAGTTTACAATATATTTCCCTTAGTATTGTTCTTCTGTTGACAGTATGAATTCTCTGTGGTTTTATTTATTTGTCCTCCTACCCAGAGAATGCTGATTATTTCCTCTTTAACCCTCCGATATCATCCTCCACGCTTGTTTTTCCTATTCACATTACACCCTCTTCTCTCTTACCACAATTCTTATTGTAAACTCCCCATTGTGTCTCTTTCCTTCCACTTGAATTATACACCACAGAAGATCTGCATGACTTCATTACACACATAACTTTACATCCGCTTTGTAACCTCAGCTATGTACCTGGCTTGCTGCTTCTGGGTCACTAGAATAAAAAAGGAATCTATGTAGACATAGAGAGAATAGATTATTTTCATAGTAAAGTACAGATAGAATTAGCAGTGAGGTGCAGAAGAGACTAAATCCTACAATATTGCATTTGATGTAAATTTTTTATTACCATTTTCAAAATGCCTAATAATGTTCTATACATTTTATACACTTTACTGACTACATTACAAGGATCAACCTACATTAACTGTTCAATCTTCTACTCTCTAGCTGGCCATACATTCATGGATGCCAATCGTACAATCCCAATATGGTACAATCTTATGATTTTTTTTCCAGCATGCACATTTAGAAATTTCAGACTGATTGTTGTAAAATCTGCCACATTTTATCTGAGTTGTGTACAGTGTTGGGATATAAATATCTATATCTTTGTGCATATAGCCACACAACACACATTTTGAAAGATTTTGTACTTTTTCTGCAGGGTCTCTTGGTGAAGATCTTACCCACATACTTAGAGAGTTTGACGATGCCCTGGAGGACTTTTCAAGGGGTCCTTGTGAGTCTGAACAGATATTGCAAAATTTGAAAAAGCAACTGACAACTTATGACAGTCGTCTCAGTGATGTGGAAAGTAAGTAAGAAATAAAGGCACTCGGGTGGTGGTAATGTTTTATCAGGCAGTAATGTGTCTGGTAAGCCAGGCTAAATTCAAGCCCAAACATTAATAGGGTCATTCAATAAAAGTTCTTATCGTTTAAAATGGTGATCAATTTGCCCCAACCAATCAGAACTTATTGAACATTTGAAAGCTAACATCTGATTGGTTGTGGCAAAACTAGCACCATTTTAAACGATGAGAACTTTTATTGAATAACCCTGTATATGTATTGCATTTATTCAGTGGAGGACAAAAGCTTGGCCGTGTGCCACTGAGATGCATTTAGTAGAACGACTTTCAGAATGCAACAATTAAATGACTGTTCATTCTTAGGCAATAATTCATCTCAGGGAAGCAGCCTAAGCACAAGTGAAGAGAACCTAATCCATTCAGTTGGCAACTCACAACAAGCACATGGTAAGAATACAACTTATTCCTTAAAATAAACAATTTGCTCTTTTCTATTAAAAAATATTTACACGAAATCATCTAACCACTCTAAAGCTGGGTACACACGATGAGATATTTCGGTCCAATCGACCGATAGTTCAGTGTATCGGTCGATCGGACCGAAATTATCGCATCCGAATGCTCCCATGTCCGACTGACTGTTCGTCCGAATCGGACGAAAGGACGATCGGACATGGTGGAAAACCTCGTCTCGATCGGTCGGCAAAAGCAGCCGCGTCCGATAGTTCTTCCTCCTGGTCGACCGGTCGAAAGTATCGAACGGTCGGTCAGGAGGAAAAATCGCTAGGTGTGTACCTAGCTTTACCCTGCGTGTATTTAAATCCATTGGACAATTCCTGTAACTTACAAGTAATAGCAAACTTCTTACATATTCACATTATAACTGGGGAAACCCAGGTAACATACTCATAAAGTCTTTGCATTTGTATTTGGTCTTTGTGAAACATAAAAGCAAGGGCATATCTGTAGAATTCAGCAAGATCAACTAAACCTTAAGGGGGCGATGCAATATTGAGTGCAAAATGCCCAAGACAGTGTAAAAGCCACACTATCCTTTAATAGTATTTTAATATTATATTTATCCGTTAAAGACATTTCTCCAGTCATCCAAATGGCTTTCTCAATTCAGAATGACTTGAACATGGATCTTTGAAAATAAATGCTCTAATTTAAATCAATCTGCATATAACAGCAAGGTGTCAGGGACATAGTGAATGCAAGGTGTTGATAGCATTGTAGCTAAAAAACGGAAATTTAAGTCTGCTAAATACTACAGATATTCCATGACCTAGATGAATGAGGCAGTGGGCTGGGGTTTTCCTATTCCAAAAATGTCTGTGTTATCCAAAAACCCTACAAAGATGGGCATACAGTACTTAATGCTAAAAAAAACTCATGTAGAAGCCATTATTTGAAATGTGAACATATTCAACGAACTTTGCATTCTTGGTTATAATGGATAAAATAAGATTTTTTTTCCCAGCAAAACTTGGTGATACAAAAGAGCTAGAAGATTTCATTGCTGATCTGGATAAAATTATGAATGGTACGTTTTCTGTATATTTACAAATCAATTTTGCAAAATCTTTACAATGTACCTAATTAGCTAAACATTCTTTAATATAGTTTTAACAGAGAAAGACATGTAAAATGAAAGGTGTTAAAGGGCATGTTCATCCCTTACAAAAACCTTTACTCATAGAGTAATCCCTCTCTCACACTTCGTTTCGCAATACTTACCTTTCTTTCTGGCAATCCTGAGTCCACATGTCTTAGCTTGAAATCCTTCAGCCCCATGCTGCTCTTTGCAGCCTCTTTTATGGCTTTGTGAGCTCTAAGTGAGCTTGCACAGCCATAAAGCAGACAAACAGTGCAGCCTTCTTAAGTCATTGACTAACAATTGCAATGTGAAGGAGGCACATGTTTCTAGGCACAGAACATTTGCAATATCTTGCTTTATATACATGCTTTATATGTATTTTGTTTTATATTTTATTTTTGTTTCATTTTCTGTATTATTTAAACACACAGCGAGGCATATATAAGTGGTGCTATGTAAATAAAAATATATGTCATATCCTTATAGAACAGGCATGCACACATATTAACAAACGTCCTAGGAAATATATTAGGTATGTCCAGCCTGCAGCCCACCAAATGTTTGAAAGCTAAAAATCCCAGAATTCCTTGGTTTTAGGATGTAAATCATCCCCAACCTGGATTCTTGTATGGCAGGTAACCCCTATCAATTTAAGTAGTTAAAAATCAAAAAGGGAATAAAAACTAAACAGTTAAATGGGAACTGTGGTTTTTAAACAAGTTAAGGTTAAGCAAAAATCTTGCAGTCTTACTTTTAAAATGACACCTGGATTGCCTCTCTAGGTGATACCTGTGATCAGTTGTATTGAAGCAGAAATTGGAAAGTCAGAATTCGGAGGTAAAACTGCAAAATTTCAATGTTGGTTTTGACAGTCATAATTTCTGTGTTGAAATTTAATTTGTAGTTTCGACCTATGACATTTTGAAGTGCAGAACTTCAGAACTTTCCAGGTTCTGGTCAAAACTCTGGTACATCCCTATTTAGCACCAACATAAAGTTCAGCAAAGATCTTGTGTAATCTTATTTGGGACAGAAAATACAAGGTATGGACTAGGGAGTGGCAATGTAACCTGTTGTCTTTGGAGTCAAACTATTCTTTTTTAATCCAAGTAAAGGCAAACATTTTGTCTAAATATTAAAGTGTAATTATAACCCCCCCCATAACTCCCTCGCATTTGATATACCCAGGGTGAGGACCTAGCCTGCTAGGTCCTCACCCTTGGATTAACCTTAGATTGATGACAATATTTACCTAAAGTTGTGCTCGTCCAGCCCCGTTCCCTGCTTATGTCTGGGACCTGCTCTATGGGAAGACGCACACTGCAAATTATTTTTGCCAGGGTGGGATGTTTGAACTTCTCACAGTTACCCTTTAAGGTTATTGAAAAGAGAAAATACACTTTTTCTTTCTTGAAAGCATATTCGTTTCCACCAAACTTCCCTTTTAATGCTAATTTCTTGTATGTTTTAAATAAATAGTTAATGAGGAAATTTTGAAGCAGATTCACTTCCTCTTGTCTTGAGAACTAAAGTTTCCAAAATTTATTTTGCCTTCTTTTAGATTTGTGAAATGAGAAGTTGTTACATCAAAATGTAAGAAACACATCCTGTTTATTGTATAGCAGTTCCTTGCGTATCTGCTGCTCTCAGCCCTGCTTATATGGCGACGGAAATCTCTTTGAAAACAATGATCATGCCAAGATCTACAGTTCTATAGAGGAGGAATTTGTTTTCCAATGCTTAAACTGTGTTGATGGCACACTTGGAAATATAAGTATCTGTTGAGGCACATCTGGCTCCTCAATTCAGAAATGTATAAAGTATATAAAATGTATTTTATATGAAGTTTCTACCCCCCACACAAACATTTCTTATAGAGTAATCACCCCCCAACTCTATATGTGAAATATTTACCTTTCTACCTGGTGCTTCGGAGAACAGATATCTTACCTTGAACTCCTGCAGACCCTTGCTGCTCTCTGCTGCTTCCTTTAGGGTTTTATGAGCTTGCTAAGTCAGCTTATGCAACTGTAAAGCAGGCGGGCAATGTAGCCTTCATAAGTCACATTGAAAATGAGGCCTTGTGGCCTTGAATGATGGCTCAAAAGGTTGACGTGCGGCAAAGAGCGTTGAGGGACCACAGGAGTTCAAGGCAAGATATCTACACTCAGGAATATTGCGAAAAAATCTTTAGGGGGTTTTTTTTTTGTAAAAGCTTGAGTGCATGGGTAAACATGCCTTTTTTATTTCAAAATACATCATTTTAAAACCGCTGCATACATTACATTTTTTTTAAATGCATTGCAATGCACAAATGTGAGGCTAAAACAGCGTTTCTGTGGGAAACCTGTTTTGATGCAATTTTTCAGAAAACCTTAGTACAAAAATGCACTGATACGCCCACAAGTGTGAATGACAATTGTACTTCTCCTGTTTCTCTCCTCTTTCCCTAACCATGGTGAGGAGCTAAACCACTAGGTCCCCACCCCTCCCCGGGTTCAGTTGGTCCAGTGCTGCCTCCTTTGGCAGTCTGGGTATCTGACCAATTGGAAAATATGCTTCTTGTTGAGCACATCTTCCCTTGGGTCTAATTGCTGACAAATATATTGACAGTGTATATATCTATATATATAAGTGTACAGAGTACAGAGTAAGTGTACAGAGCACTCCTGGGATTTGAATAATAACATTATTTATTAATCACACTCATAGGATCAACACATTTCAGCCATCTTTGATGTAGCTATCGTGTACTGAGGAGTGCTCAGTACACTTACTCTTATTTAAATAGCTATATATATAGTCTATATATAATATATATATATATATATATATATTATATATATATAAAATGTGTTCCACAGTGTCAGCGCTACTCAGGTTCTTCAATCAGTGCTTTATTTAAAGTGCTTTTTTAGACAAACATTCTATGAATGTCAATAATAAGCAACGTTTCGGCCCGTTATCTATTGGCTTTATCAACGTTGATAAAGGCCAATAGATAACGGCCGAAACGTTGCTTATTATTGCACTTTATAGAATGTTTGTCTAAAAAAGCACTTTAAATAGCACTGATTGAAGAACCTGAGTAGCGCTGACACTGTGGAACATTTATTTATATATCTTGGATATAGTCGGCAGCACGGTTAATTGTTCATAAAGACTGTGTGCACACTTACCCAACTTCTATATATATAAGCAGTAGAAGTCCTCTGCACAAACCTTAACATAGACAGTCACCCCGGTGCCTCCGATGTCCTGACGACGGCCGTTTACAATATGGCCGAAATGGGTTGATTGTGTTCCTCACGGGAATAAACTACCACAGTTGTTTAAAATCCCACGTGTGATATATATATATATAACGGCTGTATTGAACCCAGGGGTGAGAACCTAGTGGTTTAGGGGAGGGGTGGGTGTGGGTATAGTGGCTCCTTTACCTTTTGACTAATGGATAAAGAGTAAAATGTAAAATTATATTTCCCTTTTTTCAATATGCTAAAAATGATTACCTTTTGTATGTATTGTATCATAATGTATTTTATACAGAATATATTTTGTTTAACTAAAAGTAAAACCATTATCGCTAGCTTGTCTGATTGGTGATTTTTTGCTACCATGTACAAATATTTAAAAGGTAACTTCAGAGAGTTTGCAGGGGATCTTTTCTCTCATAGGGGTGAACAAAAGACTAGAAGCCACCCTTTAAAGCCTCGTACTCACGTCCGATAGGATGCACAAAGAATGACAGCCAAGCACTTGTTTTGCACAATAATCGCACATGTGCATGCGTTTGCTCGAGTGTCGTTCCCCAGTCTGATGAACAATGATGAACAATGCCGGAGGGAACGCATACATGCGCATGACAATTGGCCAAATGGACGTTCGCCGTGCAGGTGTCTTGCGCCCTGGGATCAGGCGTCCTATCGGACGTGTGTACAGACCTTAAAACTGATGTTTTCTTGGGCAGGCAGAATATCTAAGGTTATAACTGTTGAATGCATCTTGTGTGGGCATGAGTATTTCGGTTGTATCCTTGTCTAGTTTGGTGTACTGAGGGGCATGAATTATTTGAATGGAGGAGACTGTGCTTTTTTATGGGTTTGTGGGGCTGTTTTTTTTGTTTTTTTTTATTGTGGAGAGGGTTGAACTTGATGGACTGTTTCAACCAAAAATGAACTATATAACTAATATAGTTTCATTGGACGTGGTGACTGGAGCGTGAGGGCGGGGCGTGATGTCACACAGAGGTGGGGACACCATTCTAGGGGTGGTGGGAGGCAGGGTTAGGGAGGTGTTAGGGGCATTCTGGGGCGTGACCACCAAAACAGGGCGTGACTTGCGAGGAGACTTAAGTCTCCTCTTAAGTCTGGGAGTCTGGGGTGGTCTCGCCAGTGTGCCGGAGACCACCCCAGAATGAGGGAGACTCCCACGAGATGCGGGAGGGGTGGGATACCTGGTACTGTACAGTGATAGTAGGTAAGAAATATAGGTTCCAGTAATGGACAATTAAAATGTTTTTCCCATTTACTTTCACACGTGTGTTCTCCAGATATTTTCTGTAAAACAATACTTTGTGATCCAGAGTCCAGATCTGAATAGGTTTGGTATTCAGAGCCTGGCAGTGTAAAGGCGTAATTTTGACACAACATATCTCACTAACATGAGAAAATGCAACCATACAGCTGTCCGTTTACAGATTAGAAGAAAGAGGATTTCCTGGAATAAGCCTCTCCAACCCAGCAGAAAGGAAAACTATCCAAAAGTACTGTTCTTTCTATTTCTTCCTCTTCTTCCTCCATTTTATTCTTCCGCTTTTTAGGACTGTATCTCCTCCCACAGTTTTTGAGCTAGAGACATGCGGGGCATATATAAGTGTGCTATTACCTAGCTAAGGAATCCGCATTACGGCGTTTTCAGCTAACTTCGGGACATTTTTTTCCCTAGACTATAATGGTAACAATCCTCAAATGTGGATATTTCTAAACAGTTTGTTTCATGCTCATAAACACAAAGGCTGATACCCACAACCCCCCACAAAGACACAGGTACACCCACCTACTGATCTACCTTTCCATTCCCATGGAAGCCATATTTAAGGGGTTATTAAAGTCAAAAAAAGAATTTTGATCAACCATCAATAAAAGTTAGTTATATGGTCATACATGCAAAAACACATGCCACCAACCTCACACAGGTACATACACCTACTGACTTACCCTTCCATTCATGTGGCAGCCAAACTTAAAGGGTAAATAAAGGCCAAAAATGTAATTTTGATATATCCTCAATAAAAGTTATATGGTCATACATGAAAAACACATACCCCCAACCTCACACGGGTACACACACCTACTGACCTACCCTTCCATTTCCTTGGCAGCCATACTTAAAGGGTAAATAAAGTAAAAAAATTATTTTGATATATTCTCAATTTAAGTTAGTTTTATGGTTGTAAACACAAAAAAGACATATCCCTCAACTAGACCCAATTACACACACCTACTGACCTACCCCTCCATTACTGTTGCAGCCATACTTAAAGGGCAACTAAAGTAAAAAAAAAAATTGACCCCCAATTTGTTTGTCTTTTTAACCCCAACCTGACATAGGTACACACACCTACCGATCTACTTAGCAATTTCTGTGGCAACCATACCTAAAGGGTAAATATAGTCAAAAAAACAAATTTTGATCAATCATTTTTAACCCCCAAACTGACACAGGTACACACACCTACTGATCAACTTATCCATATCTGTGGCAGCCATACTTAAAGGGTAACTATGGTCAAAAAATTATTTTTGATCAATAATCAAAAAATGCTTGTGACGGTTCTCATTCATCCAGATCATGGTATATCTGTTGTATTCAATTAGATCAACTTAGTTCTTGAAGACGTTTCGCTATTCATCCGACTGGCTTTCTCAATTAATAAAATAATCAAAAAAGTTTGTTTCTGTAACTTCCAACCTGACCCAGGTACACACCTACTGACCTACCCTTCCATTTCCATGGCAGTCACATTTAAAGGGTAATTATAGTCAAAAAATATTTTGAGTAATCATCAACAAAGTTTGTTTTTTTAACTTCCAACCTGACCCAGGTACACACAACTACTGACCTACCCATCTCTTTCTGTGGCAGCATACTTAAAGGGTAACTATAGTCAAAAAATAAATTTTGACTAATTACCAAAAAAGTTAGTTTTTTTAACCCCCAATCAAACACAGGTACACACCCCTACTGACCTACCTCTTCATTACTCCAAGTAAGTAAAGGTATAAGTGTAGCTTACGAAATGCACAGACTCCAAGCTGTGAAGAATAGTAGACTTTATTTAAACAAATATGTGTGCAACATGTTTCGGACTAACGTCCTTTCTCAAGCATTTGAGTCTGTGCAAAATGCACTTATACTGTGTAAGCTACACTTATACCTAGACAAAGTGTGAAGTTAGTGTAGTCTCAGACCCAGGTATATTTCTTTAAGAAAGTGTCAGTTGAGGTATAATCACATGACCCTGAAACCTCTAATGTTTGGTTATTGTTCCTAATATATATAATAGGAAATAAAAGTCCAGAATTTAATCGATAATGCTTACACTGTTTCCGTAGCTAGATGATTGCTTACTTCTTCTATGTGTCCCACGTAGCTTTACCGAATTAGCAGGGAGATTCAATAAAAGTTCTTATCATTAAAAATGGTGCTAATTTTGCCCTAACCAATCAGATGTTATCTTTGAAAAGTTAAATAAGATCTGATTGGTTGTTGCAAAATTAGCACCATTTTTACCTATAAGAACTTTTATTGAATTTCCCTGTACATGTCTCTAGTTTGAAAACTGCAGGAGAAGATACATACAGTCTACAAAATTTGGAAGAATAAAAGGGAAGAAGAAAGAGAAAGAACAGGAATTTGTCTCTTCAAGCCAATTTAGTAATAAAATAAAAGTAATAAAAATGTCTTCTTAGTTTCTTGTTATTTTTATATTGCTTTTGTGTTTGTTTTATTCTGCCAATAATAATTCATTATTGTTTAATTTTAATTTGAGAGAAATTTACAGATACATTATATGCTATATGCATACTGTAGTGATGATGTCATAAAGCATGACAATATTGTGATGTCACAAATGATGCAGACAGATCAAATACTCGCTAAAAACTAAAGATAACCTGTCATTTAATTTAGCATTTCTAGACATGCAGAGGAAAATGGCTTCTCCTAATTTTATGTAAAGTTTTTGCATTTGGATTTCCTGTTGTAAAGACAGAAGGTAGGAAATTTTAGAAAATATGTGTGGTGTTAGGAGGAATGCTTTGTGTTTGTGACCACAAAAGAAAGATGTCTTTCTGTGGCCCTGCAGACCAAGACTCTCAACATTTACACACAATTGCACGTGTTTGTGTAGTTGTGTGTGTTTGTGTCAGAAAAACACACAGGGAGATGCAATATCCCGCGCTAATATAAATAAGAGCTAAAATCACGCTAAGCTATGTACTAACGTGTTAGCGAAGGTTTTGCACTGCCTGCGACATGTCGCATTTTTTTTGCGCAGTTTTTTGCACGACAATTAACGCCTCTTCAATGGTGTCTTTAAAATATGCGCAAAAGGTCGATACTTACCACTAGTGTTTTTGCAATGTATTAACAGTCGCAAAGTGGTTAATACATTGCGGAAACGAGTGCACGTAGGTTGCGATAGCAAAATAAATTGCATCTCCCCCACAGTGTGTAGTTGATGTAGCCTGAGACTCACGCATTTCACAGAAAGACACAGTTGGGGTTTAATCCCATGACCTTGTGATGTCACAACTGATGCAGACAGATCAAATACCGTATATACTCGAGTATAAGTCGAGGTTTTCAGGCTGTGAAAACAGCCTGAAAACTGAACCTCGACTTATACTCGAGTCAGTCACTTACTGGTGAAGGAATCCGGCTGCCGCATCCACTGATGGTCGCATCCACTGACGTCACGACTCGGCGCCGGGAAATTAGAACCGGCGCCGAGTCGTGACGTCAGTGGATGCGACCATCAGTGGCACCGGCAGCTGGATTCCTCCATCAGATGTCGGGGGCCCGGACTCTCCTGCAAAGTTAAGGCATTAGTAGTAGTGTATGTATGTGGCATGGTGAGAAGATGGGTGCAGGGAGTAGTGTAGTGTACTGTAGTAGTGTATTGTAGTGTAGTGGCAGGGAGAAGATGGGTGCAGGGAGTAGTGTAGTGTACTGTAGTAGTGTAGGTAGTGTAGTGGCAGGGTGAGAAAGATGGGTGCAGGGAGTAGTGTAGTGTACTGTAGTAGTGTAGTGTAGTGTAGTGGCAGGGTGAGAAGATGGGTGCAGGGAGTAGTGTAGTGTACTGTAGTAGTGTAGTGTAGTGGCAGGGTGAGAAGATGGGTGCAGGGAAATAGGTTTTATTCCTGGGGCTGGAGGGGAGACTCTACCCTCGACTTATACTCGAGTCAATTGGTTTTACTCACTTTTGAGGTAAAAATGGGTACCTCGACTTATACTCGAGTCGACTTATACTCGAGTATATACGGTACTAGCTAGAAACTAAAGATTAACTGTCATTTAATTTAGCATTTCTAGACATGCAGATGAAAATGGCTTTTCTCTTGATAAAAATATCTTCCCTAATTCTATGCAAAGTTTTTGCATTTGGATTTCCTGTTGTAACAACAGGAGGTAAGAAAAGCTAATATATTTATTGTGAGGATATTTTGGGGTATTTAAAATTCAAGTAATATTAACTGCAGGATAATAATTATAACTAATCTGCTTTCATTTTCTCCATTTAACAGGATCAGACATTAGCGTCCTCAGTACTACAATCAACATCTATCACCAGTATTCAAATGAAAATCAAACAAGGCTCAACAAGTTTATGAACAAAACCATTGAAATAGCGTAGTGTATAAGTACATGATATACGCTCTTGCTGGCAGCATGGCTGTATATGGGTATGTTATTTAAAGCAATATACCCCATATTACCGTTACTCTTACAGTTAAATGATCTTTAAAAGAAATCCAACTTTACTTTATTTCTTGTTTGCCTTGCTTATGGTCATAGGAATAAGTGTGAAGATATTTAAAAAGCTGAAGATGATGAAGTAGGAAGAAGACACTGAGTATTTAAAGGAAGTTGTGGTGGTTTCTGAAGGTAACTCACGAATGTCTAGAAATGGGACCATTTTAAATTGGGTCTGATGCACCTGCTGTTTTACAACAGATTAAACAAGGAACAATTCTAGAATATTATACTACAGAATCTGGAAGCAAATTCTATAATTTCTCTTTTTACAATCTAAAATAGAAACAACCAGGTGTTTTTTTTTCCCAATTGTCCTCTGCGTAAAAATAAATGTAATCAGAATTAACCTAAAAAGTAAAGTGATTTGCTTTATTTTTATGTTACAGGATTGTTAAAGACCATCAACAAACAGAGAGAGAAAGGAAACAGCAACATTGTTAAGAAGCAACAGACAACAAACCCTCTGCTGCTATAAAGAAAACATCTTACCTAAAGCGGAAGCCTTACCTGAAGCAAAAACCTTGCCTAAAGTGGAAGATTTGAAATCACAATGAATAAGAAGATCCGACGGTATCGGGCCTTTATCGTCAGTGTGTGTACCCAATATAATTTCTATGAGGAGCAGCAGCACAAAGAAAACTGCTTCTGCAAGGCTTCCTGAGTGCTTCAGTACTATCTTTAATACAGGAAGGCCCAGGGCACTAACCTGGCAGACAAAAACTGTACATGCTGTAGCTCCTCAAGAAAACAATATTGGGATGTTGGAATAATCAATCCCTACCTCCCTGCCCCACGTACTATTTATTTTTAAAAGGAAGATTTTACAGTAGAGTTGTCCTTTAACACTTCTATATAAAAGTTCTTATGTTGGACCACAGTTCCCATTTAATATTTCAGTGAACATTCACACCTATTTATTGTTGTTAAACCCTTTAATTGCCAGCAATGTTTGAGGGCTGAAAAATTTCCATTAGTTTTTATCTGCTCCATTAGAAGGAGCTGATACGATTGGATGTTGTCAGGCTGTTACCACCGCATGTTGCTGTAGGTGAACATACGACTTAACTTAATGTGTATGGCAATCTTAACTTTGTACTCATTTGACTTTTTATTTTTAGGGGGAAAAAAAGGCACAAAAATGTACATAAATTGTAAATTTTCTGTTTTCTGGAGCTTTATAAAGATTTTTGTAAAAAACATCAAATAATAATGTAATTTTAAAAATTTGAATGACCCTTATCAGTTTTTGTTTATAGAAAAGTTTAAGCTCAACAATTGAGATTCTCTAAAGTGCAATGATACGAGACATGTAGGTACCCCCACATCTCCTGTCCAAGAGACACCCTAAAACAAAACTAATTTGCATAAATAAACATATATAAATAAACATTAAAAAAAAAGTACAACACTTTCCTATGCTATTAATTTGCAGCAACCAATAAAAGAGTAATTTTTACTGGGTTTCCTGCATTTAGATAATTTTCCAGACCTGCACCCAACCAGCAAAATTGCTATCTGCACCTGACTTGAGAAAGGGTCCAAAACAGTGTATGTTTAAAGGGCATGTCCACTTCCCAACTAAATTTAAAGGAAAAGTTCAGTGGGAAATATCATTATTTTTAAAATTCTTAGTTTATATTACACATACCTAGTATTCTACATATTCTCTTCTATTTTGAAAAATTAGTTGAATTTATACCCCTTGGTATCCCTGCTGTTGACATTAGTGAGCTGACATTTCAGGTTCTGTAACAGTCCTTCTTATCCCAGAATGCACACTTCCTTGGAATGTTCCCAACAGTAATTCTATTGATGGCTGTTGGATGGGTCAAACATGCTCAGATCTCTACTGAGCAACTGAATCAACCCAGGCACGTTGAAGACCACAAAACATGCTGAATGGGCAGATTAAGGTCATTAGGATTGAAAAATACTGCTCTTTTTTTCTGAAAAGTATGTGTATGTGCACTGAACTTTCCCTTTAGCCCACTACTGGCCCCACTGTGTAGTTTAAAAAGCTGTCTTCCTGTGGGAATAGTTTCTGTCTCCTCCTTGTCCTTTAAGAGGTCAGAGGCATGCACAGGGGAGCCCTTTTCCCTCTCCCTCCTACCCCCTGATCCCTCCATGGCTGCCCTTCACCTAGCATAAAAAGTTTTTGATATAATGTAGGGCACCACTGCCCACCCCAACCACTATGTTAGATTGCTAAAAAAAAAAAAGAATTATAACTCTACTTACAGTGTTTTCCTCCCACAGTGTTCTGCATTGCGGGCAGACACATCTGTCATGGCTGCCTCTCAGCCAATCACAGCCGTGGCTGCCAGTCTCAGAGCGCCACAGGACCGAGGGGTTGTAAGTAGAGTTCTGTTTTTTTTTTGGCAATCTAACATAGCAATTGGGGGTGCCCTACATATATTAAAAAAAAAATAATTTGAGGGTGGAGATACCCTTAACATGGAATAAAAGCATTTTTTGTAGGGATCACAGTTTGATTGTGACTACAATTTATTGGCAGAGACCCCATCCCACAAACTTATGAGAAGACCCTTCCCCCATTTACCAATAGTTTTTCTTTGTGATGTGATAAAGATATATCACGTCCTATGCTAACACACCCTATATTTAGCTAAACTATGTGAACCCCAACACCAACCTAAGGGATGGTGGGTGGATAGCTACACTGGCTCCTCTGTTCCACAACCAAGGCTGTCTCTCCTCCTTCTCCTCTTTAATTTATCCCTTCCCCTACACCGCATTCCTACCCCTCAAATTAGCTATGCTCTCGGCCCCCCTAGGTCATGCCACCACTCACCTTCTTGGCCAGTCCAGGCTTTTAAAGCTGTTTAATGTTCTATAACTTTATTAATGCCTATACAAAGCAAGTAACAGGCTGGAAGCTGCAGTTTAAACAGCTTTTCCATCTAGACAACAATGCCCTTTATCTTCCATAGTGTGATTTAGTATAAGGGGCCATGGACGCATATTTGTTTGATTGATAAAAATGTATTCTCAGTTCCAGTTATAACAGTAAGCGGGATATTACTGACAGATCTCTTCTTCATAGACAGGAACAAAAGATTTATTATTAAAGACTGTAATTGCGCAATCCGACCTGCACCATACCCGGTATGAAGGGTCTGCCTGAAGTCCTGGCAATCTTGTGGTGGGCGGGGTGTGGGAATTCGGGTGTGGTGGCTGTGACATTTGTGGGAGTAGTTGGGCATTCTAGAGGTGGAGCTACTTATGTCATCAGTAGGATCTGCCCCATCCTGTTTCATTCTCTGGAAAGTGGGAGGTATGCAACCTGATGGAGGACTCTATAAGGTGATTAACACAAGGTATTTACCATAACTGATTTCTGCCATGTTGGATGATTTGACAGTGAAAATAACTTTATCTTCACACAATTTACCAATATCTTTAGGGTGATAGGTCAAGCTTCCATGTGGTAGTAGAACCCCCAACCCACCCCTTTAAATAGAGGTTTTAGGTTGGTTGAGAGGCCTCCTACCTCCTTATAGAAATGTCTCAAAGCAAAAACCTGTTCCACTGATCCATACGGAAGGCCAGACAGCTATATACATAAAACCCACAACCAAGTAGATTGAATACGATAAGAAATTAGGATTTTCTGTACTGAAGTTACCTTGACATGGCTGGAAGTCTTTTTATTATATGATTGTAAAGAATCTAAAATCCCTAGTTTTTTGCTATTTTCAAATTTATACAATTAGAGAAATGTACAAATATATCTGAAAGGTCTGATTGGTATCTGCAGATTACAGCAGATAATAGCATGAACAGGCCAACACTTACATAGATAAACAAATGATGACATAATAATAATAAAAAGTTCCATATACCGCTATTAAGGATGGAGATAAGGTCCCAGCGTATAGGAGTGTAGTAGTAGTGGAGATTAAGTTTCTCTCTTGGAAGAGATTGAAAATGTCTGAACAGCTGGAAAAAGACTGATGACAGACCGGAAGGCCAAGTAATATTATGTTACAGGCAGGGTTGCCAGGCATCCCTATTTGGACACGATTGTCCTGGCTGCATCCGTCCTAGGAACAGACCTGGCAGCCCCACCCCCAGAATGCCCATCCTCACCCCAGAACACCCAACCCCCCCCACACACCCACTCTCACCTCCGCCCCACCTTATCTCCTGCTCCTTCCCTGACCCCTCCGAGAACGCTTGTTACAGCAGTCAGACATGAGAGGACAAGAGCATTTATGAGATTTTATTATTTGGCCAGGAGAGAAAGGGATGATCTGTCACTTGCAACATCATAATAATGCTGATTTGGGGAGAGAAGGAAAAAGACAAGTCAAATGTGCAGACTCCACAGGTCAATGACAGAGACAGAATTGGTTTTTAAAAGGCCTCTGTACTCCACTACTGGTCATAGATTAAAAAATGGAACTAAATAACCTGTGATGGTCAAGTGCACTTTGTAACCTGTCCACTGTAATGTGAAAAGGTCGATCAGTGATAGCCAAATTAACTATAACTCACACTGTCTGACCAATGTTGCATACCGTATATACTCGAGTATAAGCCGAGATTTTCATGTTTAAAATTAGCCTCAAAACCTAACCTCGACTTATACTGGGTCAAGTCCTAATTTAGATCCAAATGATGCAATTGTTGATAGTAACCAGTAGGTGGCGCTGTGTTAAAGAAAGAAAGTTACAGGAGCTGATCTGCTTTTACACTCCTTCCTGCTTCCTGTAGTCTGGCTGCTGGACTCACTCAGCTATGTCACTGCTCACCTGGATGCTGTAAATCTGATGGAAGATTGACCAAGCTTCCAGTGGTAGTAGCACCCCCAACACGTCCCTTCGATTGGAGGTCTTATCCTTGAATACTATGGCATTGGATGAGAGGCCTCTTCCCTCCTTGTTAAAAGCCGTAGGCGGGGGGAAGTGATAGCCTTTAATACCTATCCAATGCAAGGTCAGGGAGACAACCTTCCCAAGAAAATGCAACCAAGCAGGGAGTGTCAGCCTAGATAAACGACCCAAGGTAAATTGTTAGGACTTTCCATACTGGGGTTCCTTGACGTGGTTGGAACGCTTTTCACTTTTATGCATAAAATTGTAACTAAACCCCCCCATGTTTTTACTGTTTGCACTAGCATAGATATTATGATATATGGGGCCCAGGAATGTGCATTGATCATCTCTTTTCTTGTTGTAAATCTGATGGGTCTCCTCAGTTTGGGGCAAAAAATGGCTGCTAGTTGAGTGCAAATGACAGCTTGAAACTACAACTCCCAGGTGACATTTTAACTTATTGGGGTCAGAGAGTCCTTTACTATATAGGGGCCAGAGTACCCTTTACTATAAGGGGGTCAGGAGAATTGAAATGATGGTAAGCTTAATTAAATGTTTATTGAACCATGCCACTCCAATGTTTAGAAACTACAACTCCCAGCAACCAAAGCAGCTGGGAGTTGTAGTTTCCAAACATCTGGAGTGCCAAGCAATTGGGGGTTACTGGTACTGGATTTGGCTATTACTGTAGGGGATTAATGTATGGGAATTCTGCTATCCATTTAAAGGACAACTTAAGCCACAAAACAATACTGAATCAGAAGGCAGTAGTGGTCATGATTTCTACCTTCGGCTTATACTAGTAGAGTTAATCAGTTTAAAAAATACCTCGGCTATACTCGGATTGACTTATACTCGAGTATATTCGGTAAGTGAACTTATTGTGTGTTATTACACTATAAACCTCACATTTAAAAAATCAATCTAGGCAAGTTTTTAAGAAGGGTCCATGCAGCCAAATACAGCTGAGTTGGACTGTTGTCCTTAAGCAAGCTACAGTTAAGTAAAAGACTGCTTGCTGTCTTACCTTCAAACAAGTCCTGGACTACTTCTCTAAAGTGCAGGTAGTCAGAGGCTGAAAATAGGTTGAAATAGGTTGAAAATAGCACAAGACCTGCCATCAGAACCCTCTGCATTTTCATTTTTCCAGTAGTGTAAGCCTGTGAATTGCTGACCTAACTACTGGAACAATCCAAAAAGTAAGGAATCTTTCTAGTGTCCAAAGTTTTAAGGCCATCTCATGCCCTTAAATATCCCAAATATTAAACTGGAAAGGGAAAGTTTAACTATGAACTTGCCTTTGAATTTGGCTTGGAATTCGAAGGGAATGTGGGTGACGTGCTGCAGGTTGTAAAACTCAATAAAGTGGACTATACATTTCCTAATTCAGTGTGGGATGTATCAGTGTGTGTGTACCTGTATTTGTGTTGAGTAAGGGGATATAGTTTTGCACATTAGAGCATATAACAAACTTTTTTAAAGGTTAATGTATGGTTGCCATGGAAATGTTTGGGTGTGGCGGAATATCAGTAGGTGTGCGCACCTGTGTTGTGTGGTGTGTAGGGCATACGTTTTGTGCATGAAAATTAGTGGTTTTCCTTTTGGGGAGGGAATAGTGCCAATGCAGTATGCTGTCAATCAAATTGATCTTACTTTGGGCCAAGCATGAAGCAGGAAACATAACCTATTTAGAATAACATTCTTATTTTACTTTGTTTACGTTCTCTTTGTCCTTTTTAAATATGTATTCTGTTTTGGTTATTTTTCTGTAATTCTGTCTTAAATTTCCCCCAATTGGTATTTCTTTTATTTCTTTATTTGACCCCAGGGAAAGAATTTCTTTTCCTGAAAAAGTATTTCTAAATTTCAGCATGATGCTCATAAACATACGGAGGACAAAATAATCTGTTGCTAGATATAGGTATGACAAATGGTCAGGAATAATTGGTCTCCATTAGCAGCCAACATTTCATAGTCTTCAAGGGTTTGACTGTTGATACAGCCGCAATTAGTTCGCAGATACGCCAAGTTCGTATCTGATATGAGAAGGAAACATTTTTAATCACGCAGTTTCCAGAACTCTCATTATAATCAGCTCTGGTAATGTCATTGGGAAAGTTCACTGCTCTCAAACTTTCTCTAAACAAAAAATATTTTTGCCTAACGTACTAAATAATATTTTTCTAAACTTCCGAGATTAATCTGATTTTTTTAATATATTTATAGAAAATAATATAAAATGAAATACAATTTGACAATGTCAAAAACATTCTCTAATATGGGTGGCAGTTTTTTTTAAATATATTTATGATATGATTGAGTTTTTTTTTATAAAAAATAATGGGATGTAAAGTATAATGTAAAATTATTTAAACATTGGATCTTTTTATTTCTTGCTGCTCATGGTAAATTCCATCTATTGAGAGAACTGGTTCATATCTAGGACCCAAGGAAGGGGGAGGTACAATCAACGGAAATTGCTGTAGAGAAACATGAGCAGCACGTTTATTGATTTCTGGAGTACAGGGTTACAGAGTAAGGCTCACAAGTTACAGTGACACTTCGCCTGTAATTCAAGGGGAATTGTGGTCCCAAACTGAAATTCCCTCAATAAATTTCCCAGCATGTTGTTACCCCTCCAGCTTTAACATTTCTATTTTTTCCATTTTTCAATTTGATAAACAGTATTTTTTTTGCTGGTTTTCTTCCTCAAAGATGCCCCCATCTTGGTTAAAGGAGAAGATCAGCAGATTTTTTTTTTTTTGAATTACTTATCTATATTATACCTAGGTATTATACATATTAAGGGAGCTTTACCCAGAGCCACAGCTGCTGTGCAGCTCTGGGTAAATTTAACCTTTATGACTATATAATGTCATCCATTAATCAATAGCCACGGTGAATGATTGTGGTGGCTGCGCAAGTGTCTTTTGCAATACTCGTACAGCTGCCACAAGCATGAGGTTAAAGTAAATGAGGATGATTGTTTAAGGGAGTCTTCCATGAATATATCACTTTGAGTTCTTTAATTGCAGGCAGATAACTGACAAAACACAAAAAACTGGACATACCCTTTAATGAAGTAATACATTCATTACAGTTAACTGCATCCTTTCGGAATTTCGAGTTTCGACTTTGGAAAATCGTCTATTTTGGAAAATCGTTTTCTACTTGTTTTTTTAAAATCGTCTACTTTCGAATATTTTGAAAAATCCGGGTTCTGTGAAATTGGGAGTTCCAAAAGTTTCGTCGGGACTTGGAAACCCTCAGATTCGATTCGAAACTGGGTTCTATTCGAACCCACATTACATCTCTAGTCAGAAACACTCATTGTTGGGGTTTTACATCCTGATCCAATAGACGTTCACTCAACAAATAGTGCAAAACTTAGCTTAAAGGGCATGTCCACCCCATTTTTGGACTTTTGCCCATTAGTAGCTATCCTGCCCCCAGCCCCAACCGCCATAAAAGATTTTACTGGGCCCATTTTACTAGAAATGGCCAAAGGGATTTTATGGTAGGGGAAGGGCTTGCAAAACAGGAGGGAGAGGGAGGTGGGGAGGCCTGCAGTGCGCAGGACAAAATTCTCCTGGAGAAGAGACAGGAGGCAGAGTCCTATATGGACTCTGCTTTCCTCCTGGTGGCCAGTTTTTTGGGACTTTGGGGGGAATCCAGGAGAACCATTGGAGCTGGGATGTGAGGTAAGGTTTATTACACTACAGAGTGGGGCCAGTAGTGGGGGCATTATAGTTTTGGGGTTGGACATTCCCTTTAAAGTTAATGTTAATTGCAGTGGGTGCAATGCGTTATTTTCCAAAATTATGGGAAATGGTGCAAAATAAGTGTAAAACCCCCAGTAACTCAATATTACATTGGATAGCTTGGGTTTTACATTCATTTGGGCAATAGCAATTGCATTGCCCCCTATATGTTAAATAAATGCTTATAAGTGTACAATACTATAGGCATATAAAATATGATATTTTTAGTGAAGCACCGAAACGTTAAATAAAACTTTCGTGTGAAGAAGGAGTGCCGGAACCTTTATTTTTGGTTTACTGTATGTACAGATTTGAGGCATCTGTTTCCTAGTAGCACCCTGCATACTAAATATAAAAAAGGAAAAGCAGTCTGAGTGCAGACATTACCACAAGGTATTTTGTAAAATGTATAAAAGTATACACTAACAATCTCAAATGATTAGTGGGTCTTGGGGCTGAAGGAAAAGTAAGCAGGCGGAATTTGCATTGTTTTACACTCCAACTGACTAATTAATCGGATGTGCTACACTATTTTTTTTAAAAAAAATACGGAAAATGGTACAGGCCTCGTACATAAGTGTCAAACCTATGCAAACCGCTAGTACATGGGTAGTGTGGGTTTTACACTTATTTTCCTATTGGCATCTACCCCTAATGTAATGTCTTTGCAAAACAGCACTACCTTTATCTTATAGTGTCAGTTCAGATATCTTACCCATCAATATGTATATATCATTAGGGTAGTGCCTTCGTCCACAACTTTTATGACTTATAGGCACCGTATCATGATTCTGACTTTGTATACAAAACTCAACCTAAAGTATACAAAACTCAACCTAAAGTACCCTCGGTATAGTCATGTGCACCCCTTAATCCTAGAATACACACAAAGTTATTCTACTCTGAAACTTGCCCAAGTACATACACACGAACACATACACATAACACAAAAAGAAGGACTATCATCGTGATGCATCCTTTTCGCCATAGCTAATATTCCATTATCTATTTACAGCACATATATTATCAAAACAACAGGATTCTACACAGTATGAGGATGTATATAGTAATAGGGAAGTATGCTCGTACATCCAAACGGGATCGCTCCCCCCTACCCTCTTTCATACGATACCGCCTTAATTGTCCATTAAGGAGCTGGTTCAGGTAACTCCATTCTAGTGCAGAGGTGTACTACTGGCACGAACATCCCCCCTAATGTACATTGCCCTCTAAGTGTTTGTTATATTCCTCATTAAGGTTTTTAGTACACACAACGCTGGTGGCACACTGCTGATAAATTCTTGTTTCCTCTGTCTCTGCTTTGCAAACCATTTTTAAACAGACATTATTTGTTTCACTACTTTGCCTGATATATTTGTCTGCAGCTCTGACACCTACGGCTATTCTTTAATAGTTCCTCCTGACCAACTGAACACGCCTAAATGATTACATGTCATGAAATTAAACTGAAAAGAATAGATCTTACATTTAGTTGGATGCTGTAGCTATGACTTATTATGGATGTGACCAAACTGATGACAGTGAATAATGTTTAGGTACATAGTCATTTTAGACTTTAACATATTTTAAATAAAACAGAGCACTTCTTTAATATTTCTTAAAATACATTGATCAGTCAAAAGCACTGGCAGGAAAAGGGCAAGATTGACCCCCTAGTACAATATTCCTTTACCTCTCAACCTGCAAGATCGTTAAAGGGCATGTCCACCCCTTTAAAATGCTTTGATATATAATAGGTCTCCCTCCCCCAGCCCCAACCGCTATAATTGCATGAAACTGCAAGCAGGGGGCTGGACCGGCAGCCGCTTCTGTGATTGGCTGAGAGGCAGCCAATCATGGATGCGGCGCCGGTTGCACGAACACTGGGGGAGAGAGTTAAGGTAAGTAGAGTTCGGGGGAGTTTCTGGAAAATCTATTATGGTGGTCACAGTGTCACAGTGATTCAGCTGCACTTTAATAAGAGCAAAATGTGAGCAAGAGCCAATCCTGTAGGTAGGATGGAAGTTTCCAATATAATGTGAAATCATATTATTCTTCAGAAACACTAGAAAATGTTGCAAATTAGGTGATCAATAAAAAATAGCTTTGTGTGTGGTATTCAACCATTAAGTCAGACCAACAGAATTGTTCCTTTTTCGTTATCACACTAGCGAAAAAATGTTATTGCCGGAAAATACCTCTAAGTTTATGGCAACCTTAACAGTAACTAAAACCTAAAAGGCATGTCCACCCTAAAACAAGATTTTAGAATCCTGTGGAACCCCCCCTAAACCCAGAAACCTTTTTACTAAGAGACCTAATGCCTAACTATATATGGCCTTTATTAGTTCCCGGCTCTTTATTGAAGACCCACAGTCACTGCCCCGATACATAACGTCAAGGCAATGATTAACCTGCCTGGGTGTGTATCCAATCAGGGCAAGAAAGCTCAGAAGATGATGTGATAAATCTCTCTGAGCTTTTGCTGCTCTAATGGAAACAGGGAGCTTGCTGGAATCTATCAATAAAATATACTATTATGTGTCACTGTACAGGTCTTGGTGATTTTTGTCTTTATATTTGTAGCTGACACCTGACCTGTTGTATATATTTATATGGATATAGATAGGGGGAGCATTTACCAATGATGATGATAGTACATTCATAGGGTTATCTATTTCTTATATAGTGTATTCAAGGTATTCAAGCACAGCTGTACTCATCCAGTATACCATTTAATATATCCAGGTGCCTCCAGGTCACAAAGCTCCCGTTTAGCATGTGCAGTACTGATAATATTCAATTCAATATATCCCCCGGGCACACTGTTGTTTGTGAATCAAATAACGCTTATTCAATGTTTCGACGTCTTCATCAGGACATCAACAAAGTGCAACTGAGTGAACATTCACTTAAATACATATCATGTGACATAACACACACCTCCTTTTCATCATGTGACATAACACACCTCTCTTATTACCATGTACACCCCTCTTTTTTTATGTGACTCTTCGTACATCTCCATTATAAAACATCTAACCTAACCCACTCTACTCCTTGGTTTTTAAGTGCATACTTGCCAAAAGTGCCTTTAAGTGCCTTCTTTTATAAAGTGTATCAAGTGCGTTCAGTGCATTCTATTTGTGCAACCGCTTCATAAAGTGCTAGGAAACAAAGGATAAAAGTGCATAAGTTTAACCATTAAAAATTGTTGTTACATCAAACCTATTTTTCACCGTACAATCTAAAATACACTGTAAATATCATCATAAAAAACATTTAAAGAAAACTGTGTATTAACCTCTTTGATATCATTGTATTTAGCCTATGGATCCATTCGGCTTCCCTGCATAATAAATAGTTGGCCCGTCCCCTCCTCTTTTGGTAACTTAACTTGGTCAATTACCATTACTTTCAAGGAGCTAATTGGGTGTCCCTCTTTGGCATAATGTAATGCCACTGGATTTTCATCCCCTCTTAATTCATCCTTTGCCATTCTCTTTTCGTGGTTTTATGTGCGATTTATGAGTGGCAAATCTTTTCTTAAATGCTGTAATGGTTTTTTCAACATATATAGGGAACATGGACATTTTATTATGTAAACACAATAATCTGTATTGCAATTGTATTTGCCCTTATGTAAATTTTTTTCTGTGGATGGCAAAAATATTTTGCTTCCATCAAAAATTGCACATGCTACATCCGTAGCATCTTGTGCATCCATTCCTTTGTGTATTCTCTATACATATGTCATATTTCTCTACGGATCTGCAGCTACAAGTATATCCCTCAAGTTCTTGTTCCTTTTATATGCTATTTTAGGTTTCCCATCTTCGCTATTCTGGAATCATTTTTAATATTTTCCAATATTCTTTAGTTTTTTTCTAACTGTCCCCCCATTTCACTATATTGTATATAAATGGGGATATTCTTCCTCTTTCTTTACATTTCCATCTTCCCGAAATCTTGCTCTCGCTTGTTCTAATGCTTTTTTTAAAACCTGATCTGTATATCCTCTTTCACCACAACTTTTTAAACATTTCATCAAGTTTTTCTTCACAATCTCCTTTCTGAACATATTCTCATCAGTCTAAGAAATTGTGAAATAGGTAATCCTTGTATCTGTTTCCTTGGGTGAAAGCTGTCCGCTCTCAAGATCGCATTTCGATTTGTAGATTTTTCTATAGAGAGTGGTAATAAATTTTTGGTGTTTTTGCATTATAGTCACATCCAAAAAGTTTATTTTCGTATCATGAATTTCAGGATAAATTTAATTTTGGACAGATCCCATTCAAAAAAATGCTAAAATCTTCCAATTCATGCAATGTTCCATGCCATTACAAAAATACATCATCTATATAGCGCCACCAGGCCGACACATATGGTTGCGCGATTCTTAACATTTCTGAAGCAAAATAGTGGCCTCAATATCCCATAAAGAGATTCGCGTAGGAGGTCGCTGCAGGACTCCCCATTGAAGTACCAGTGGTCTGTAGATAAAAATTATTTTCAATCTAAATATATTCCACTTCAGCAAAATCTCTAAGATCTTTATCAAAAACTAGTAGGAATACTAGTATCTGTAGTTGTGCAAAAATATTTTACAGCTTCGATACCAATCTCACCATCAATATTCGTATTCAATGCAAATATATCATTGTTACCAATCTTATTTCTTTGTGTTTTGTATACTTTTTAATTTTTCAGAAAATCTTGAGTGTCTCTAACATACGCTGGCAAGTCTTGAACCAATTGTTTAATGTTTTTCTTATATAGATAATATCTGTCCTAGACTGTATGCCAAATATGCTGTCAGTAAATCAGAAAAAAGAACAGCCTGAAAGGTGGTCATTATTTATTCTATCCTTCCGAGCTCTTCTTTCTTCCAGTTTGAGAACCTCAGTTTTGAGTATGGGACAAAGTCACAGCATGTCGAAAATAAGGAGAGCTCTGGAATGGCCCCTGGTGCAGTCCCCTTCCTGAGCCGTCACTGTCATTTCCACACATTGTCTCAAAAGGTCTGTTATGCTTCATAATAACAATGGCTTGGAGAGGTTATAGTATATGGCAATGTGTGTGTTGCAAAGCCTATTGGCATGACTAAAACATATATATCCAGGCTAAATTTTATTTATCCCTTATTTGTTTTTTAGGCAAAAAATGTTTTAAAAATGTTTATTTTAAATGGTGATTTGTATACATCTCCCCCTCCCTACCTCTGCCTTCTTTTTCTCTGCTGATTCTCTTAATTGTTACAGCATCGGTGGCTCAGTGGTTAGCACGATACCTTGCAGCGCTGAGGTGCTGAGTTCGATTCCACCCTTGGACACATCTGCAAAGAGTTGTATGTTCTCCCAGTGCTGCGTGGGTTTCTCCGGGTACACCGGTTTCCCCCACAATCATAAGACATACTGATAGGTTGTAGTGTCAAAAAAAGTGGTTAGTTGTAAGCACTGTAAAGTGCTACAGAAGATGTTGGCACTATATAAATCCACAATAATAATAATAAAAAAAACTTTTATTATTTTGAAACACCTGCCCATCCCTAACCTCCGAGCTACATTACTAAAAAATGAATCCTAAACATATGTACTTAGAGCCCTTCTCTCCCGCGGCTGTCTTCAAAGCTGGTCCGGCCCCTGTTTACAAGTGCCGGCAAAAGACAGCCAAGGGAGCAAAGGGCTGTAAGTATGTCTCTGATTCTTTTTTTAAATGTTTTTATTTAAGGTGGGCATACCCTTTAAGCTGGTTTATGGTAGCTGCATTGGGTTGCATAACTTACACACTTATTGCACATTATTACCTATACACTGGTAGTCATTACAGTCTGGTAACTACAGTCTATTGAGCTAGGTATACACACTAACAATAAAGCCTCAATACCGTTGAATCTTATGGCATCGGGCTTATTGTCAGTTTATTGTCCAGACAAGCGCCCAGCCCAGACGGCTTGCAGTATTCGGGAAAGAGCGAAAGTTACATTCTGCGGGTAATCTCCCTACAGGGGAGTAGCAGAGGTCTTGGGAAATACACAGTCCTGAGCTTTCTCCCTATGCTGTGACATAGGACGTATGTCTTTATTCAACCTCCATTACTATGTTACTTTGTAATTCCTGTGTCCCTTTTCCTGCCCTCTTCCCCTGTATCATTTTCTCTTGGCCTCCTGTGGCATTATTTTTTCTGCCCTTCCGATCCTGTGTGATGTATCCAAACCACTAGCCTCTAGCTTGTTACATACACCATATCCTCCAACATTGAGTCTTTAATTATTTTTATAGAAAATAATGGTGCAGATCTGCAAGGGAGTATAAAAACTTAACCTGATCTCAAAAGTGCCCTGAAGGTGAATGTTGAAAAGAGTAGGTGTTAGTGAGCTGTATTACAGGGAGATTCAATAAAAGTTCTTATCGTTAAAATGGTGGCTAAATTTGCCCCAACCAATCAGATCTTATTTAACATTTGAAAGCTAACATCTGATTGGTTGGGGCAAAATTTGCACCATTTTAACGATAAGAACTTTTATTGAATAACCCTGATAGTTGTATATATTTGAAAGTATGAAACTCACCAAAAACAGTTACTCCTTTTTCACTAGAGGGAGCTAAAAGCCAGTCATTATGGAGTTCTGTAATATAAATCTATGAAGAATCAAATTAATGAATATTAAATATGGCTGGCGGAACAATTTAAAAATAAAGTCTTTGTAGCTGCAGAAATACCTTTATAATAAAATAATTTTAATAAAGTTTATATGACTAGTCTATCCCTTTTTATTTAAAAACCTTTTCTCTTTGTTTTTAATAAACCATGTCTGTGTCTCTTTTTTTAATTAATATTTTACAGTTTGGTAAAGCCAGATATTTGATTAAGATAGAAAACACTTAGGAAGTACAAATATGGTTTACAGGAACAGAAACCAAAACAATGCTGCAGACCTGGTCCTTAGAAGTGCCATATACTTTTCTCAAGCAATGGCTAATCTTTGAACTAGGATTCCAGTCACGCCTCTGTGGCTTCCTACTGAGAGCTTCAGGGCTCTTCAGTGATCGAAGCCAATCACGCATCACACAAGCCCCACCCGAACCCCAAGTCCCGCCCTCATTATTTAAAATGTTTGTCTTTAAAATTTATCAGAGATTTTCCTTAAACAGATTGTCAACAAGTCAATAATCAAAAGGACAATTTTTAATATTGCTTGGTTGTGGGGTATATATGTATACAGCAACTAGTCCATGATACAAGATGGCTTAAGATGGCTTAAATCACCCAGTTTGTTCCGTTTTTCAGATTCCGGATCTCGGGAAACATTTCAATTATATCTAATGTTCAAGGCTGCTTTCGATAACTTTTGAAAATAGTCCTGAGGTTCAATTATCCTCAAAAATACGATCGGAGACTACTTTCAAGTTCCGATTGTAGTTCACAGGATTATCGAACATTTAAGGCTATTTTCGATAATCCTCGAACGTTCGATAATTATAGAAAGTAGGCTCTGAAATCCGGATTCGGACGGAACATTCGGATTTTGGAACCAAGGGGTTCCAAGTCGGATCTGGGTCCGAGTGGACACGGATCCCACCTCTAATTAAGGTATATAATCTTTCTCCCCATTGGACTTGTCCATGTAGTCTTTTAACAGCCTTGTGAGCATGTGCACTAATTGGCCATGACCCCAGTATAAGTATATTACAGTAATTTCTATATAAAGATGTCTCTACAACCAAATATGGAAGCCCCTGCAGTTTATTTTCTAGCTGCATGAGTGACATGAAGAACAGATACCAGGAACAATACAAAATAATCAGCTGATTTGACTGCCTTTTTATGTGTTAGCTCTGGTGGGATCCGGTACAGTATAATGTTGCTGTGTTGTTAGGACAATGTTGTCTGGTGACTTACCGGTAAATTGCTCTTTAAGGGGAATATCCAGCAATCCAGGGTGTGTGAATTGTTACATCATATTCTCTTTACAATATATATTTAAAAAACCTTTCTTTGAACATATAGGTTTACAGAAAACAAGCTGATTCCAAAGTGAAATGTAGGGATTGCAGTCCAGAGGCAGATGTATTTCTTCTAATGTACACCCGAAAGCAAATAGTAAACAGAAAAGGGGGTTCACCCCCCAACATTATGTCTTGTAATGGATTTCATTAAAAAAATACCTTAAATTGGTTTTCCAGGAATCTATACTTTTTTTCTTTTTTATTCAATGACACTCATTGGTGTAATACAATGAAAAGCTTATTGCTTCTCTCCAAGTTTAACAACAACCACTGGCATGCAACATAAAAAAATTACCAAAATAAAACCATCTAAAAGGAAAATTCTCACAGTGTTAATGAAGGAGGGGGAGCTTTCAAACTACACATACATTGTAAGGGAGCGTGACTATGGTGGGACAGATCAGAGGAAGCGGCAATGCTAAACTAAAATAATTAGTTGATGAGACACCCTTAAATGCTAAAATGATTTCAAGGCCCCCCTCAACTTGCACTATTGCAAAGATAATAAACCCTGACATTGCTAGTCTCAGCTCCAATCTCCATTCTTCCTACAGCTGATTTGTAAAAATGAGCCAAACGTTACGAAATGTTTAATAAATTGACAATTTAATGTTGTTACCTTTTGTATTTGTTTTAAAGCCAACCTATTTAGTAGTCCCACACCTGGCTAAGGCTGTGTACACGCCAGCCAATTTCCCCCATCTGTAGACTACTGAATGGTAAAACCTAATGTGCACTCTATCAGTGGGAATAAAATGTCGCTGCCAATTCAGTGATTGTGATCTTGTGGCCCATTAAATCACATGGGTGAATTTCTGCACGTACAATCCATTTCTTCTGATTGTGGCAAGAAACATTGAACATAGAGGTCGAGTAGGCCTAAATATTAGCCCATGTGTTCCAAAACTAAGGAAGGGAAGAGGCCTGTGAAATTCTGACTTTTAATCAGAAGAGAAGAAAGTTTATTAAAGGACAACCCCACCCTCACTAAAAACATCTTTTAGAAAGAATGTGCTCTTTAAAATATGTGATAACTTTGTCCTATGAATTCATTACTGTATGCTGCTATGTTTCTGGATGCCTCATGCAAACTAAGCAATTTAGAAACCTGTACTGAGCATTTACTGAGCCTGAGCATGCTCAGAGAGGCAGACAGGGGATAACATTCAGTCATTGGCTGTGATGTCAACTGTAAATCCATAACTGACAATACTAACTGGAAGAACCAGGAAGCAGAAAACTGGGGCAACAGGACATTGTGCAGGATTTCAGGTTAGAACTTATACATTTCAATGATTCAAACTATTTACCGTTTAGGGTTTTGGGGGGTGATACCTGTATGTAAGTTTTCATTTAGGGTGGACTTTGTCTTGCTTTTGACTGTATTACTGGAGCTTGTGGGTAATTGGTGAACAGGTTACAAGAAAAACAAGGAACGTATTCTGAAGAACAGGCTTACTGAAGTAATAACATAAACTAAAACAGCAAGAGAGCACAATAAACAAAAATGGAGTCCAACACTACAGCACTAAGCACAACAATGTATCAACTCATAACCGTGACTAGAGGCTGGCTCAGTCTTAAAGTCACAGCACTTATATTACAGACTGCCCTTTAAGTACTCTGAGAAGTTATCTTGGGAATTGCTTAGGAAATATTATATTGTTTACTTCATGGAAAGTCAATGGCCCAGTCTGTACTCACATTCATACCTTTCTGTGTTACCACAAAATCACCATAACATGTGATGGCAAAGTGTCCTCATCCAGTGATGTCACACAATGGCCACGGATTAATATTTTTTTAAAGATTCTTTCATTTCTTATAATGTCAACAAGGGGCAGATGTATGCAGACAAATGCAGGACATTTTTTGTCTGCATACAGGCCACTCATTAAAAGGTACAAGTAACAAGTAACACACAGAAGCTTCAGATGTGTGTAGAGCAATGTTTGGTTTCCATTACAATAGCGCATCTCCAATCTCATAGCACAAAGGCTGTTTCTGTTGAATGGGGGAGTCAATGAACAACCATTTGGCCAACACATACTGTAACGTAAACAAAAAACTATTCACATAATGTTAGAAGTTCCACTGACTTTTATACCTATTTCATTTAACTTAAATGAGAACATGTAAGGGGAAGTCTAGCACATATATGTATGTGTTCCAAGAAAAAGGGAGTTATTTTTAATTTCTCTGCCGTGTATCTGCCCATCAAGCAATTCTATGTGTATAAATAAATACTGTCAGTTTTGTATTACAGGTGGGTTGTCTCGTATATTTAAATCTCTGTAAATGCTCTTGTTATAAAAGCACATTGCCTTGCTTATTCTATAAATGCACTGTTACTCATACCTCCAGGGCTGGTTTACTCAGTGTCCCTTTCTCGCTTTCTCTATTTCCTGCTAATGGTCTTTCTTCTTTTCCCTTAGATCTTCTTCTTCTTTTCTCCTGGCAGGGCTTCATCTCCATTGATGTGAGCTATGGAGGGCAGACAATAGGCGTGTCCCTCAGGATATATTTGTTACTAGCCAAGCCATAAAAGAGAATAAGGACTGTAAATTAAAATAATCAGTCTCTTGGGATGGGTCATGTCTCTCTTTCTGAGCTGTCAGTGGTGGTTAAGGATCTCTTTCCAACCCACCTTGATTGTGTTAAGGATCTCCTGAGTGGCCCACCTGCTGTCCGATGTTGGTTAGGTGCAGGGTGCTAGATCTATCAGGTGCAGAACCCTCAGCCTTCTCCTCTGATCAACAAACTTAGGGTCTTGTCTGCAGACTGGGTGGAGCAATGGAGGAGTGATTTGAGGAGCAATGGTACCCTCCGTGTCAGTAGAATAGTAGTTTCTGATAGTCTGCGACCTGTGGTGGTGTTGCTGATGTTATGGGTGAATCTTTAATATCAAACATGAAGCACAGTACATTGTGATCCAAAAATAACCTTTAAAAAATGAATTAAATTTATTAGTTAAATATTTTATTTAGTTTCATTTTATATTAATAACCTTCCAAAGTAAGCAAAGCCATCTCAATCTACATCACTAGAGGCACTGTTTGTTATATTTACAGAAGAGACTCAACCTTCATCTTATTTTAATTGAGAGCTGTATATGTTACTACAGAAAAAAGATTATTATACATATTTACTTAATAAAGTAGATACTATATATTATTACAGAAAGTAGCAAAATTCTTCCTGGGTCAAATGGCAATGAGCACAGTGTGAGGATCAACCAAACATTGAAATTAGAGATAAACAAAACAGTTTATTTTGTTCTGACGGTGGTTCTATGAAACAATTGAAGTTCCAAATCCAATTCAAACCCAATTGAAATGGAATTCAAAATTTTTCAATTAATATTTGAGATATTTCAATCGCAGACTTGATTTTTTTGACCTTTCAAAAAAATGGTGGTCACGGGTGATAAATTTACTAGTCAATGTCGTCACTTTGTTTATAAGTCACTGTGGGCACTTCTATTATCATCACAGTGGCACTTCTATTTATCAGTCTTGTGCGCACTTCTATTTATCAGTCTGTGTGGCTAATCGATTCAGCATTAAGATCATGAAATGAATAAGCATGTGTAAGGCTCTGTGCCCCCTGACACTCTACTTGCAGCTGCAGACATCCTGCAAAAAAATTTAAGGGAGGTACACCACTACTGCCCAACCAAATAAATAAAGACAACTATATAAGAATATCATTTCTGATACAGATTATCTCAAGAGAAGGAGAGTGACAAACTCACATAAACCATTACCGTATATACTCGAGTATAAACCGAGTTTTTAAGGTTAAAAAAATAACTTAAAAACCTTTACTCGGTTATACTCGGTCTCATAGGTAAATTGGCTAGAAAAAAAAAATTGTGAAGAATACGGCAGTAGCCGGTACCTTACTATTCCAGCTGACGTCACCCATCCAGTACCGACTGCCTATAATGGAGGAGCCTCTGACAGCTGACCAGAGAACCGTCCAGACACTTCCAATAGTAAGGGACATGTTCTTCATAGGCTCTTCTTCATGTTTTGTGCATGGGGTGGTTTGGGGGTGGTTGGGTGGGGGGGGGGTGCGGGTGGGATATGGCTGCTGGGTAGTACTGTAATTACCAGTACCAGACAGTAATGTCCAAACATGTTTTTAATAGGCTCTCTTCATTTTTGTTGCATGGGGTGGTTTGGGGGTGGGGGTGGGGGGGTGCTGGGTGGGAATGGCTGCGGGTAGTACTGTACATTTACAGTACCAGTACAGTAATGTCCAACATGTTTTTAATAGGCTTTCTTCATTTTTTGTGCATGGGTGGGGGTGGGGGGGTGCTGGGGGGAATGGCTGTGGGTGGTACTGTACTGTACATTTACAGTACCAGTACAGTAATATTGTATTACAGTTATTTTAAAGCATTAGCCACTTGCCACAAGCATGCTGGGAGTTGTAGTTTACAAACATCGATTGCAATGGTTAATACCGTAGATATTATTACGGTACTACGGTATATGTATTAGGGCAATAGGCTCTTTTTTATTGTTTATATTACCATAGCTGTTTTAATTCAGTGCTTCGTTTGTTAATTTTATGTGGTTGCTGGGAAATTTTTCTTACTGGTATTCTGTGCTTTTTTAATCTGTTGAGAAACGGTGGTCGTGTAAAAAAAATTGCTCGATCATACGACGCTGGCTTTAAACTAAGAGTTGTGTAAGAGGAGAGGAAAACACATAATTCGTTGCAAGGACGGGAATTGGCGTTGGAGTGAAAGACAGGTGCGAGAGACTGGCGAAAATAAGTCAGAATTGGAAAAGATGCCGAAGTCAAAAAAGGCTTGTCGTGGTAACAACCTCATATGGGCTCTAGAGACTGACTTGCAAAATGGGTTGTGGATGTCGTCAAAATGGATACTGTGTAACACGCATGGGAATCCGATTAAGTGCCCTTCAAGGCTAAAGACGAGCATATAAAACAGTGGGTATTGAGAACTTCGTTGCATCAGCTGGATGGTGTACCACTTCATGAACCGGTTTGGACTTTGCTTGTGCCAGAGAACGAAGATATCACAAAAGCTGCCACAGAATCTGGAAGAAAAGGTGATGTCATTCCATCAATTTATTATAAAACAAAGAAAGTGTGTATAATTATGACCTTGGAAGTATCGGGAATATGGATGAGACAGCAATGACTTTTGATGATTCCAAGCAACAGGACCGTGGCATCCTTGGGAGAAAAAACAATTTTCCTTAGAAAAACCGGGAATGAAAAAAATCATTTCACCGTGGGTCTGGCATGTTGGCCAATGGAGTCAAGCTGCGGCCTGTTATTATATTAAAAAGAAGACCTTGCCTCTAAAATGCCAAATTCCCCCCACGAATCACTGTCCGTCCACATGTTAAAGGCGGATGGATGAAAAAGGAACAAAAAAAATGGCTAGAAGATATTTGGAATGGACGACCAGGAGTACTTTAAAAAAAACCCTCAATGCTGGTTTGGGATATGTTTAGAGCCCATATATGTGAAGATGTCAAAACAATGGCAAGTCATTTCAAACCACTTTGGCTGTTATTCCTGGTGCTAACATCTGTTTTACAGCCTCTGGATGTGTTATAAACAAACCTTTTAAAGACCGTGTGCAAACAAAATGTGGCAGATGGATGTCATCAGGTCAGCAAATTGACAAAAGGTGGAAATCTTATGAAGCCTGACATAGAAAAGTAGCAAAGTGGGTACGAGATGCATGGGAAGACATTCCAGAAGACATCATCAAGAGAGCTTTTCAGTAATGCCATGGATGGTAGCGAAGACGATGTTTTGTTTCAGCACAGCAGCAGCGATGAAATGATGGAGACGTTGATGATGGTGATGATAATGTCTATGCAGATGACATTAACCAGCTCAATTTGAGGCACTATTTGGAGAGAAAACCGATGATGAGGAATCCGATTTTGAAGGATTTTAAATGTTGTTTATGTCCAGTTCCAATTGCTGTTCCAGCCATTAAACTTTGGTCCCCCAGTAAAATATTGAGCATTACAGTTACTAGATGTAACGGTATGTACCGTAGATGTTCCTACGTACGGTAGTTTGTGACTTACATTACGGTATGCCTGCTAAGTGAAGTGGCTACTGAACAAGTTGTTTTTATTTATGGTAAAATAAAACTTTAATCGACCTCCTGGTTATCATGTCATTTCTAATCATTTTTACTAATTACAGGTTTGCTTTAGTGTCATCTTTTTTCTCCCTCGGTTTATACCGACGTCAATCATTTTTACTAGTTTTTTTAGTAGTAGAAATGGGGTACCCGGTTTATCTCGGGTCGGTTTATACTCGAGTAATACGGTACTGCTGTCCTCCAATAAGCTCTGGGATTGTTTTTGCTATCCTCACTCAAATTTAAAATGAGTTTCTGGGAGATTGTATATATTATCAGGGAGTCAGGGATCTCCTATTAATATCAATGAGACCCTGAACCTCAGAGGTGGTGGGATCCTGAGCTGACACCCAATGTTTCAGTTAGTTGCTGTCTGGTGGGAGTACAGTCCTAATCTAGCACTGCACCTTAAAAATCAATTTTAAAGCATTTAAAATGGAATCTCCAGCAATGAGTAGAAAGCAAACAGTAAAAAGAAATACAGCATGATTGGCAGTAGGGATGGCTGGGTCGCAATCCCAACCCGGATCGCCGCGGATTTATCCCCTTCGCAAATGGCGGATTTTTCCGGATTTTCCGCCTTCCGAATTTCTGATTCTGGATTTTTCGTATTTTCGAAAATTTTCAAATACAGGGGTTCGCGTATTTTTGAAAATTTTCGAAATCGAGAAAACACGTAATTTCGAAAATTTCGAAAATACAAGGATATCTCTTTTTCATAAATACTTATTTTCGGGAATTTCTAAAAGACGAATTACTCGTATTATTTCGAAAATACATATTTCGAAATTACGTGTTTTCTCGTATTTTCGAAAATTTTCAAAAATACGCGAAACTCGTAATTTAGAAAATTTTCGAAAAATACGAAAAAACTCTAATTTCGAGGGGATTTTCATTTTGATGGATCCGCTCTCAGATTTTCGAATTTTTTCGAAAAATTTGCGGATCCTCGAGCGGCGGACCGGATTTTGAGAAGTTCGGACATCTCTATTGCCAGTCAAAAGTACACAGAAAATAAGGCAACAAAAACGTCAAGAACAAGACAAATTATGTGTATTAAGTGTATTAAATCATTTTCTTGGCTCATAAAATAAATAATTCGATATATTATTCCAATTTGGTTTGACCATAAGCTTAGCTATAGATTTAGATCCAAAGCTTTACATTATCTTTATTTATGTTGGCAATGACAGGGCTTGCCACAGGCGATATCAATTATGTTCCAGCTTCCCTATCAGTAGTTCTTGTTTCCCAATACAGGCACCATCTTTATATTGCTTTAAAATAGCTTAATATTGGCTTTAATGCCTTCTACATGGAAAATACTTGGACATAACAATACAGAGTCGGAAGTGACATTACTAATAAAATGGAGTTAAAGTATTTTTAGAAGACTCTACAGTCCTTGCCAATATCCTGGGGCTATATCTGAGACAGAGGGATGTTTAGGTTAAAAAAACTGAAAAATGTTCCTATACAGCAGGTGACAGAAATGTTAGATGTAATGTCCCCATGCTTTGCACGATTTTTAATTGTTTTGTATAAAAGTCTATCAATGTAACTAGGTACTCTGGTTCACCACTAGGGGATAATACGTGTTTTTGTATATGTGATTAAGGCAATATTTCTAGTTTAAATATAATCTTTGCATTGGTTCCATTCAGGGCTATTTGCTGGCCATGTTCTATGTCTGCTGATGCAATCGCCGGGGTACCATCCATTTTAAATATGTGGGGAGATTAATATTTGGTGGGGTATATCTGTTGTATTCAGTTAGACTCAACGTGTACTTGAAGTGGACACATTCACTGGGATATTTAGTGGGCTTTTATTAGTATGGGGGTTGAAGGGACAGTTCAGTGGAAATGATCAATATTTGTTAAATTTGTTAGTTTGTGTATGCCTTCTTGTTATTTTACATATTATCTCCCATTTTAAAAATCAGTTGATTTCATACCTTTGGTGTTCCCTGCTGTTGAAATAGTGAGCTGACATTTCAGGTTCTAACGGTCCTCTCTTCTTCCCAGGATGCACCACATCCTTGGAATGTTCCTAACAGTATTTGTACTGATTGGCTGTTGGATGGGTCAAAGATGCTCAGATCTCTACTGAACAACTGAATCAACTCAAGCGCGGGGTCAAGGGTAAGACCATAACGGTCTCTATTAGGGGTCCTGCAAACGGGAAGTCAGTATTTCGGTTGTATTTATTTATATTACAGTACACAATGGCTGAATGGGCCGATTAGGTCATTGGGGGGAAAAAATACTGCTCTTTTTTCTGAACAAGCATATGTATTTGCACTGAACTTCCCCTTTAAGCTTTCTATTCTGCTATTTTTAGGAAAAATGCTAAAAAACAACATTTTAAAAAGGAATGCGTCCAGAATCTAGATTATATATGAAAAATGTGTGTAGTTACAAAATAATAGATGTGGGTTGTTTATAGGTAAAGAAAGGGGTATTTAAATTGAAAAAGTGCATTATAGCAAGCCCCAAAGACATCTATTGTTTCAGCACATGTAAAAGATGAATATTTACAGTAGTGTATTTCTAATTGTTTTTGTAGTTTTCAGAAAATCTGCTAAAAAAGTGTTCATTATTTTATTCTAAATAATTCATTGATAGTGCTTGGGAAGGTTCTCATTCATCCAGGTCATGGTATATCTGTTGATTCATAGATCAACTGGACTTGAAGTTAGTTCTTGAAGACATTTCACTAGTCATCCGACTGGCTTCTCAATTCAGAATGACTTGTACAAGAATCTTGTGGCAATTATGTACCTGAAAAAATCCCAATTAACACCTCTTGCACTATCCATTCACGCCCTTAAACACTGGCTGTGATATGCTAATTGGATTTCCAGGGTACTTAATTGTCAACTGATTCTTGTACAAGTCATTCTGAATTGAGAAGCCAGTTGGATGACTAGCGAAACGTCTCCAAGAACTAAACTTCAAGTCCAGTGATCTAATGGGATACAACAGATAATTAATTGATAGAGAAAAAAAAATCTATGCATGGCCATCATCATTGCAATTTAAATAGGAGGACTGAAAAAGGGTTAATTATTGAGAAAATATTGTAATTGTAATATAAAATATATCTAGATATCTTTCATATTCAAATGGTTTAAATGCCCCATTAAGTGATTAGGATTCATGTGATGATGTAGAGAGATAAATTATACGAAAGCCTTGTTCCGTGTTTTTGTAGGCGGAGCTTATAATATGTGAAATTATGCCTAAAGCTGGAAGGATTTAAGATAAGCTAAAATAAACTTGGTAGGTTAAATAAACCTTACTAGTTTGTGAGAATGAAACGTTTATACAAGATATAACAAAGTTTTATAAACATTAGGAAATAAATACCCTTTGGATAGAAGTTAATAAATGGGGAAAATATTTTACTAGATGGTATGCAATATATGGTCCGTATCATTCATGAAATTGTGGTCCATACCAGGAAAAGCAATTCAATCTTTTTCTTTTAAAAATAATATGCTAACTCATTAAATAGACTTTCGCTCTTTTACTGTCATTTTGTCTCACTGAGAAACAATGGTGTGCTGTGATAGACAGTATTTCTGTGTGTATAGGAGGCGATCAATGTGATAATCCTCACACATTTGAGTCTCTGCCACTATTTTCTAACACAGTTCCTGAGATTGGAGTATTTTTGAATACTGACTTATTTTGCTTCAGAGAAAACTCCCAACAAAGTTGGTAGATGGTTATAGGTTAAAATACCATATATGGTTCTTCATCCAAACATAATGGTTTCTTAATTTCCACATATGACTTACTTGGATTGTAGAATTATTTGCAATATATTATTACTATGACGTCCCAATGGAATCCATCTTGGATATGGAAAATGGGGAGCCTAAGGAATACTGAAGAGTGTTGTGTTGATGTGGTAGAAAACATGAGAAAACATATTTTGACTAATCCATACACCCCAGAGAACAATACAAATTCACTAGAAATATGTTCCATTCCAAACTGGGGAAGCCTCACAAGGCGCAATAAACAAGGCTACATCAACATTTCAGCTTGTCGTTCTTAAATGAACACCTAATGGGAAATACAAGAAACAAATGTAAAGCTTGGAAAAGGACTCACACAAAATTCTTTCACGGTTAGTCTCCCTTTACGGTTTTATTAACCTTTGTGTTTTAAAATGGATTCTGGAAATGTAAAAAAACTACAAAAGACTTTCTCGTACACAAAGAGTATATAGCTGACCAGTAACAAGTATAAGCCTGGCCATACAATACCTCAACACTACACCAATTACAGTAAAAATAGCAACCAGAAGGACGGCTCCGAGTGTTGCTATATTTTATGTGGATTGGAGGAGCGGTCTTTTCTGCAGCTCACCGATGGTCAGCTGCGAGGTATGGGCATATTCCTACCTTTGTTATATATTACACAATTTTTTTAAACACACAAAAACAACCATACAAACGAAAGAAATAAACAAAAGGAAAGCGTGCTTGGTCACCTGGTATATCAAAGCCAACCTCATTATGCGAATATAGTCAAGAGGGTCTGAAGAGGTCAACAAAATGCAGGTGTAACTGAAAGGGACAAACAATAAAATAGTTCAAATTCTGCTTTTTGTGTACCTCTGCAAACTTAAAGGGTATCTCCATCGTATTTTCCTGATGGTAATCCAGTTTTGAGAGAACTATTGAAGAACGGGAGGTAAAGGAGCTGTGCCTTACCTTCCATTCTCAATAGAACAAACAGGAGCAGGGAGAAGGTAAGAAAACTTACCCGCTTGCTCGCCCCCCGCGTGTAGTCTGACAGGTCCCGACGGACCTTGTCTTCTAGCGCCTATGCGCGATCTATGCGCATAGAAGACAAAGTCCGTCGGGACCTGTTTTACCTCTATCTGGCTCCTGTTTGTTCTATTGAAGAACGGAGGTAAGGCACGGCTCCTTTACCTCCCGTTCTTCAATAGAACTGGATTACCAAATCTTGAAAATACGAGTGGAGATACCCTTTTAAAAACTTGTTGCATTTCACTGTGTGTTTTCCAGAAGGCTACCTCTAGGCTTCTGAATAAGGGCCCAACTTTAGGGGACCAGGTTATTGCTGCAGAAGCCTGAAAGAAATAGGAAGAACAAATCATTTTACCTGGTACGAGGTGGTTGCCAGCCTTCATCTGATCTGCATAGCTCTGTTCCTTGTAGAGATGTCCGAACTTCCAAAAATCCGGTCCGCGCGAGGATCCGCGGATTTTCGAAAAAATCCGTAAATTCGAAAAAATCCGCGAGCGGACCCGGTTTAAAACGTATTAAAATGAAAAAAGTTCGGCAAAATCCGCATTAAAAGTGGTCAAATAGCCTTGGTAATGTTAACTTAATCACTCAGGATGGGTTAATGTCCTTAGAAACACGTACAATGCCTACAATAACCTAAAAAATTACAGGCCGCTAGCGAGAACAGTATTTTTCGAAAATACGAGGATTCCGTAACAGAGATCTCGTAAAACGAGATTTCGTAAGTCCGCGAATCTCCGTAAAAACGAGGATTTTCGTAAAAAGTACGAGGATTCCGTAAAAACGAGGATTTTCGTAAAAACGAGGATTTCCGTTAAAAACGAGGATTTTCGTAAAAACGAGGAACAGGAACTTCCTGCCTATCAAAATGGCCAGTGCTGCAGGCAACTATATGCCCTGAACTACCTCCTGCTCAGGGGTATGATGATTTCCCCCCTGGCACCCATCATGTGCGGCGCCGGAGGCGCAGGAATAATGGAGGGGCTACAGCGCGGCATCCTGCGACGCTTCGGATACCAGACCACTGTCTCTACCCTCCAGAGGACAGTGGTCAGACCTCAAGAGCAGAGGCCTCAATATGTGGCTGCCGTTCGGCAAATGATGAGGCAAGTATACTTTTTATATATTTGTTTTACTTGTATATAATACGTAGTAAAAATGTTAATTCCACTTCTGACACAAAAACATATTTATATTATATATATATGTTTTTAAAAAACATCAATAATCCTTAAATTGGCTTGAGAGAGAGAGATCCAAGGTCTTGTATTTTCTCATTCACTGGTTATTATTACATATTATATTCTTGGATATCAATATCAGCCCTATTTAAAGGGTAAGTAAAGTCAAAAAAAATCACTGAAAAGTGACTTATTTTAACAAACACCTATAAATTTAAAATGATACCCACACATGACACCTTGGTGGCCCACCTTCCATCCATGGCAGCCTATTTAAGGCTAAGTAAAGTTAAAAATGAAATCGATCATTAAAAGTGATTTCTTTTTATCTTATAAAGCACATGATACCCACACATAGAAACAGTTTAAACACACTTTACTGACCCACCCTTTTAGTTACAATGGCAGCCCTATTTGAAGGGAAAGTAAAGTCAAAAAAATAAATGTTGATCAATATTAACAAATGATTATACATCCAAAAATTTAAAAATGTTGTGTACCAAAAAACTATAAAGATGTTGTTACAGGTAAACACAGATACTGATGCTCCCCTAACACCCAACCAACTTTTCCCTTCCGGGGCTACAATACACACAATAAAAATATAGTACTTAGCCAGAAAAGGTATGAAATCATTGGCCATAGAAATATGATTGACTTTTAAGAAACTAAATATGCCTATTTAATCTGTATTTCAAGCAGAATTCAAAGTAATAATTAAATATTTCCTTAGATATATCATTTATGTATTTTTTATTTTAATTCTGCAGAGGGAATCTTCCTCGGATACCCACACCCCACCACCGTCCCCGCCAGAGGAAGATGTAGTGCAGCCTATTGAAAAAAAAACATTTTTCTAAATCTTTCATTGTCAAGGCCACATTACAGCGCACACGAGCCCTCCAGGAAAAAGCGCGTGTTTCCGTGCGCTCATGTGTTATGCCATGTGAGTGCAGTACGATAGCATAAGTGTGCAAAAAAATTGAGGATCACATAATTGTGCCACACTATTGTGTGCTTTTTAACACGTTGATATGGCAAGCCCTTTATCCAAATGTTTGCATATTTTGACAAACTTCTCCGAGGAATTGTTAGTAAATGTATTCGAACATTTATGACAGTGGAGAGTTAAAATAAATTTCCTTTGTTTTAGCACTACCCACAACTAGCCCTCAGGCTACGGGCAGCCCATTGCCCCCTCCGGGCAGTCCCTTGCCCCCCTCCGGCTACACTCGCCCCACCGGGCAGTCCACCGCCCCAAGAAGAGGAGGCACGGGGGGGACAAGCCAGACACGTAAGTGCATCCTAAGCATTTTTTAATCTTTTATTGACCTTTGATTGGCAGCAAATAATAGTGAAATATCATTGATAATTAATTGAATTTTATTATTTCACTGATAAAAATTTCGAAAATAAAAAAGGAAACAAATCTATTAATTTGGCTTGAGAGACAGAGCTTCTCAATTCTTCATTCCCATTTATTGTCCCCAACTCCCCGTTTGGGCTGTATATTGTCCCTCAGTTTTTAAGCTAAGTCACGAAATTCGGTCCAAACGTCCAAAAAAAACAAGTATCCAAGAAATGTTCATCACATAGCCTTTTAGGAATGTTCTCTATAATCATATTTACTAAGGGATTGGACGGTGATTGTTGAAAATAAACATTTTTTTTCTAGACAGCAGACCAGCCTTACAGGGCTCACCCTCTCCACCCCCTCCACCCTCTCAGCCCTCAGGCCCTCCACCCTCCTACAGCCCCTCCAGCACCTCCTGCCTTCCAGTACACTCTGGCGGCCATGCTTGAGAATCGAAAGTAAAATATATCTAACGTTTAATGAAATGTTATAGTACAAGACTATTAATATCTGTATTTTCCCAGTGTAAATCCACGCTAACAGATTTTGCAAACATTGGGTTATGTGGGTTTGGACAATGCTTTTATGGGGCGGCCCACTTCCAAAACACATTTTGATGTAGAACAGCCTAGTGTCCTATAGTGATACAAAACAAGAATGTTACTGATACAATTGTAGCAATAAACGTAAGTTTTAAGCCAGCTCATTACCTCCTGCGTTTATCGTGATCCCCCATGATGAAAATATCGCTTTAAGGGGAAGTCAGTGATAATGATATATACTTTAGGAAAAAGAGAGTAAGAGCAGTATTTATCCATCCCATACCTAACTGCCCATTCAGCAATCAGCATTGTGTCTGTGTATAAATAAATGCAACTGGAAATAATGACTTCCTGTTTGCAGGACCCCTAATGAGACCGTTATGGTCTTGCCCTGAACCAGCGCCTGGTTGTTGATTCAGTGTGTCATAGGATCTGAGCATGTGGTGACCCCATCCAACAGCCAATCAGTAGAAATGAAACTGTTACCATAACTAGGGATGCATAATATAAACTAAAATTTTAGAAATAATGATATCTATACTGGCGTTTCTTTTATGACATACCGCACCATTTAAGCATTGCAGTACCATGATGTGTAAGTATTTATCAGGTGCAAATTGCATTCTACCGCATGGTGCTTTTAGGAAATGTGCTCGAACATCTTCAACACAATTCTCTCAATATCTCCCCACAGGAACGACAGAGCATGCGGCGGGAGGATGCGCCACATGGTGCAGGGCCTGGACCGCCGCCATGGACGCCGCTCTGACCAGAATGGAGAGGAGGCAACCCACGTAACCCCCTTTTTTTTGTTGTTTATTTTTTGGTAAATCAGTTTTTTTTTTTTTTTAAATTTCATATATATATATATATTAAAAAACAGTTCTGAAAAAAAAAAATGTTTTTGGGCTTTATTTTTCGATATATCAAATTATTCAGATAGATATAATCAATTTTTATTGTGAAAAATTACAAGACCAATCATATTTAGTTAGCTATATGTCCTGGTACTATAATTGTAATAACTGTACCATATGCCATTACACCACACCACAATTGGCCCCACATTCCCCTATATAGTAGTTGCACACAACAAAGGGAAAGAAGGCGAGTGGGGGGGGGGGGGTACTGGTTTACATAAATGTCCACTGCGGTTTTGCCACATTGTTTGTGGGGCCAGGCAGGCTTGGCCACACTGGACAACCCCTCACCCCTTGGCTACTCTCCCTCAAGAATATGATCGTGATAGGGAAAGCAGGTGTAAAGGGTTAATGCTTCGTAGGAACAGCAGCATTGAGTTAAGCAGGCCACTGCAGTTTGCACCATTGTGTGGGCCAGCAAGCTTGGCCCCACTGGACATACACCTCCAACCCATTGGCTACTCTCCTTCAAGGTATGCCTCGTGATAGGGAAAGCAGGTTGAAAAGGGTAAGGCTTCGTAGAACAGCAGCATGAGTTTACAGCAGGCCCACTGCAGTGTGCCCCATTGTTGTGGGGTCCACGGGCAAGCTTGGCCCCAATGGACAGACCCCTCACCCATGGCTACTCTCCCTCAAGTTATGCATGTGCTAGGGAAAGCAGGTGGAAAGGGTAAGGCTTCGTAGGAACAGCAGCAGTACAGAAGGCCCACTGCAGGTGCCAACCATTGTTGAAGAGCCAGGGCAAGATTGGGCCCTACTGGGACATACCCCTACCATTGGCTACTTCTCCCTCAAGGTAATGCACGTTATAGGGAAAGCAGGTGAAAGGGTAATGCTTCGGAGGAACAGAGCATTGTGTTACAGGCAGCCCACTGCAGTTGCCACCCCATGGTTGTGGGCCAGGCAGGCTTGGCCCCCACTGGACATACCCTCACCCCATTGCCTACTCTCCCTCAAGAGTATGCATCGTGCAAGGGAAAAAGCAGTGAAAGGGTAAGGCTTGTAGGAACAGCACCCATTGAGTTACAAGCAGGGCCCACTGCAGTTTGCCAACAATTGTGGGGCCAGGCCGGGATTGGCCCCACTGGGACATAACCTCCTCACCCCATTGGCTACTCTCCTCAAGTATGCATCTTGCTAGGGGAAAGCAGGTGAAGGGTAAGGTTCGTAGGAACAGCAGCCTTGAGTTACAGCAGGCACACGGCAGTTGCCACCATGTTGAAGAGACAAGGCGGATTGGCCCCACTGGACATACCCCTCACCCCAATTGGCACTCCCCTCAGAGTAGGCATCGTGAGGGGAAAGGCAGGGGAAAGGGTAAGGCTTCGTAGGAAACAGCACCATTGTGTTACAGCAGCCACTGCAAGTTGGCCACCATTGTTGAAGAGCCGGGCAAGCTTGGATCCCACTGGACATACCCCTCACCCATGGCTTTACTCTCCCTCAAGTATGCTCGTGCTAGGGAAGAAAGCAGGTGAAAGGGTAAGGCTTCCTAGGAAACAGCACCATTGAAGTTACAGCAGGCCAACGGCAGTTTGCCACCATGGTTGTGGGGCAAAGGCAGGCTTGGGCCCATGGGACATACCATCACCCCATTGGTCGTTACTCTCCCTCAAGATATGCATCATGCAAGGGGAAAGCAGGTGAAAGGTATGGGCTTCGTAGGAACAGCAGCATTGAGTACAAGCAGGCCACTGCAGTGGCCACCATTGTTGTGGGGCCAGGGAAGGCTTGGCCCACCTGGACATACCCCCACCCCATTGGCTACTCTCCCTAAGGAAGTATGCATCGTTGCAAGGGAAAGCAGGGTGAAAGGTAAGGCTTCGTAGGAACAGCACCATGGTTACAGCAGGGCCCACTGCAGTTTGCCAACATTGTTGAAGAGCCAGGGCAGTGATGGCCCCACTGAGACATACACCTCACCCCATTGGCTACTCTACCTCAGCGTATGCATTCTGCAAGGGAAAGGCAGTGGAAAGGTTAAGGCTTCGTAGGAAAAAACAGCAACATTGTGTGACAGGCAGGGCCCACTGCAGTTGGCCACCCATGTGAAAAGAGCCAGGGGCTTGGCCCCGGACATACCCCTCACCCCATTGGCTACTCTCCCTCAGAGTATGGCATCGTTCAAGGGAAAGCAGGTGAACGGTAAGGCGCGGTAGGAACAGCACCATTGTGTTACAGCAGGCCCCACTGCAGTTTGCCAACAGTGTTGAAGAGCCAGGCAAGGATTGGCCCCCACTGGAACATACCCCCTCACACCCATTGGTTACTCTCCCTCAAGGTATGCATCGTCTAGGAAAGCAGTGAAAAAGGGTAATGCTCGTAGGAACAGCACCATTGTGTACAGCAGTACCACTGCAGTTAGTTTGCCCCCATTGTTTGTGGGCCCAGGCAAGGCTTGGCCCCCCGAATGGACAAACCTCACACCCATGCCTACTCTCCCTGAGTATGCCAGCGTGCAAGGGAAAGGCAGGTGAAAGGGTAAGGTAATGCTGCGAAGGAACAGCACCATTGAGTGACCGCAGGCACACTGGTTTGCACCATTGTAAGAGCCAGGAGGCCTGGCCCCACTGGGACATACCCCTCACCCCATTGCCTACTCTCCCTCAGACGTTTATGCATCGTGCAAGGGAAAGAGGTGAAAGGGTAATGAGTCGTAGGAACAGCACCATTGCGGTACGCAGGCCACACTGCAGTTTGCCACCATTGTTGAGAGCTCAGGCAGCCTGGCCCCACTGGAAATGGAGTATGCTCTCGGGCCAGGCAGGGATGGACCAAGAGCTGACAAACATTAGCCACGAGTAGCGGTTGCGGCTCTTGTATGAGATGGTCAGCGAGGGACACCCAAAGGTGCTCATGGAGAGAGAACGAAGATCACATATGGAAGCGAAGTACTGCCTGGGGCCAGGCAGGATTGACCAGAGCTTGAAAAACTTGAGCCAAGAGTAAGCTGCTTGCGGCTGTATGAGATTGGTCAGAGTAGGTGACACCACAAAGGGTTGCCTCATGGAGAGGAGAACGAGGATCAAATATGGAGTACTGCTCTATGCCAGGCAGGATGACCCAGAGAGCTGAAACATTAGCCACAGAGTAGCGGTTGCGGCGTGTATGAGATGGTTCAGATAGGTGACACCATCAAAGGTGCCTCCATGGAGAGAGAACGAAGATCAAATATGGAAAGGAGTAGTTTTCTGCTCCGGGCCAGGGCAGGATTAGACCAGGAGCTGAAAACATTAGCCAACAGAGTGAGATGTGCGGCTGTGAGATGGTCAGAGTAGGTGACACCACAAAGTGACTCATGGAGAGAGAAAGAGAGGAGAACGGAAGTCAAATATGGAGTATGCTCTCGGGCAGGCCGGAGGGACCCAGAGCTGAAAAACATTAGCCACAGTGGAGTAAGCTGTGCGGGCTGTGAGATGGTCAGAGTAGGTGACACCACCAAAAGGTGCGTTAGGGAGAGAGAACGAAGATCAAATATGGAGTAGTACTGCCTGGGCAAGTAGGATCGGACCCCCAATCTTAGAAAAAGTGCACAGAGTAGCTGTTGTCGCTCGAAGCATTGTATTGCATAACCTGGTGAATGCAGTAGAGAAAGCGGTAGGCCATATATGCCCTGCCACTAAGAAATAATAGCCACCAGTTGCAGATATAGCTGGCATCACGCTAAGCCTCTAGGGGGAAAATGAGGCGGAAGGAGCAGATGGGGGCCAGGGGGGCAGGAGGCCTTCAGTCAGGGCATCAGCAATAGGGGTGCTGTATTGAGATGTGATCCACGCCTCATTCATCTTGATGGAAAGGTAAGGCGTCCAACCATTCTCAGTGGGAGAGACGGGGACCCCTCTCCGTTACAAACCAACCCTGCTGCGCTAAGGTCCTCTCCGAAAGAACACTGGAACTTCAAGTCCAGTTGATCTAATTGAATACAACAGATATCACTAGTAACAGTATTGTTTGATTTCTGACCAGATATTGTTCCTAAATATATTGTTTTCAATGGTGATGAAGGATTGTTATTGGAGATCACCAATAAGGACCCATTATAAACACAGCCCTTAATGATCTATATGACAGCTCTTAGTCTGTAGTCTGGTCTCTCTTTGTGGTCATTGGACTGTTCCTCCTGTAATTTTGGAGCCATGGACAGATAGTAAGGTACATACTGAACTGTTGGTACAATTTGTTTAGTTTCTTTTCAGTTAGAATGTGTTTTGTCAAATTTGTCTCTTATGGCACAGACGTCCCATTTATCTTTGTGGTTCCACATTAATTCAGTACATTCAAATATAAAACTAGTAAAGGTTAATTATTCAAGAGTAGGAAGCTGCTATTTTTGTATACAAATAGTAAAAGGAGAGTATATGGCCATACCTTCAGTATAAGCATTGGTTAGAAGTGCAGCAGCTTCAATATAAAGTGAGAGTGGAAGGACCTCAGTGCCAGTAATGCTGCCAAGCTAAGTATAAACTATAGTGCATATTAAGTTTTTTCAACAGTTAAAATGAAAATTACCTGGGCAGGGAAGTAGGATTGGTACTTTCTACCTCCCAATATATATTCTATGGAGAGCTGCAAGCACAAAAAAAAATGCTTCTGGCAGGCTTCCTGGGTGCTTCAGCACTATCGTTAATACAGGAAGGCCCTGGCAGATAAAAACTGTACTGCTGTAGCTTCTCAACAAAACAATATTGGGATGCGGGAATAATAAATCCTAACTCCCTGCTCCAGGTACTTGTTATTTCTAAAAAGTACATTTTTACAGTATAGTTGTCCTTTTACACTTTTATATAAAGTTATATGTTGGAACCACAGTTCTCCTTTCATATTTCAGTGAGTGAACATTCACACCTATTTATTGTTGTTAAACCCTTTAATTGCCAGCAATGTTTGAGGGCTGAAAAATTTCCATTAGTTTTTATCTGCTCCATTAGAAGGAGCTGATACGATTGGATGTTGTCAGGCTGTTACCACCGCATGTTGCTGTAGGTGAACATACGACTTAACTTAAATGTGTATGGCAATCTTAACTTTGTACTCATTTGACTTTTTATTTTTAGGGGGAAAAAAAAGGCACAAAATGTACATAAATTGTAAATTTTCTGTTTTCTGGAGCTTTATAAAGATTTTTGTAAAAAACATCAAATAATAATGTAATTTTAAAAATTTGAATGACCCTTATCAGTTTTTGTTTATAGAAAAGTTTAAGCTCAACAATTGAGATTCTCTAAAGTGCAATGATACAAGAGACATGTAGGTACCCCACATCTCCTGTCCAAGAGACACCCTAAAACTAAAACTAATTTGCATAAATAAACATATATAAATAAACATTAAAAAAAAAAGTACAACACTTTCCTATGCTATTAATTTGCAGCAACCAATAAAAGAGTAACTTTTTACTGGGTTTCCTGCATTTAGATAATTTTCCAGACCTGCACCCAACCAGCAAAATTGCTATCTGCACCTGACTTGAGAAAGGGTCCAAAACATGTATGTTTAAAGGGCATGTCCACTTCCCAAACTAAAATTTAAAGGAAAAGTTCAGTGGGAAATATCATTATTTTTAAAATTCTTAGTTTATATTACACATACCTAGTTATTCTACATATTCTCTTCTATTTTGAAAAATTAGTTGAATTTATACCCCTTGGTATTCCCTGCTGTTGACATTAGTGAGCTGACATTTCAGGTTCTGTAACAGTCCTTCTTATTCCCAGAATGCACACTTCCTTGGAATGTTCCCAACAGTAATTTCTATTGATTGGCTGTTGGATGGGTCAAACATGCTCAGATCTCTACTGAGCAACTGAATCAACCCAGGCACGTTGAAGACCACAACAACATGCTGAATGGGCAGATTAAGGTCATTAGGATTGAAAAATACTGCTCTTTTTTTCTGAAAAGTATGTGTATGTGCACTGAACTTTCCCTTTAGCCCACTACTGGCCCCACTGTGTAGTTTAAAAAGCTGTCTTCCTGTGGGAATAGTTTCTGTCTCCTCCTTGTCCTTTAAGAGGTCAGAGGCATGCACAGGGGAGCCCTTTTCCCTCTCCCTCCTACCCCCCTGATCCCTCCATGGCTGCCCTTCACCTAGCATAAAAAGTTTTTGATATAATGTAGGGCACCACTGCCCACCCCCAACCACTATGTTAGATTGCTAAAAAAAAAAAAAGAATTATAACTCTACTTACAGTGTTTCTCTCCCACAGTGTTCTGCATTGCGGGCAGACACATCTGTCATTGGCTGCCTCTCAGCCAATCACAGCCGTGGCTGCCAGTCTCAGAGCGCCACAGGACCGAGGGGTTGTAAGTAGAGTTCTGTTTTTTTTTTGGCAATCTAACATAGCAATTGGGGGTGCCCTACATTATATTAAAAAAAAAAATAATTTGAGGGTGGAGATACCCTTTAACATGGAATAAAAGCAATTTTTTGTAGTGGATCACAGTTTGATTGTGACTACAATTTATTGGCAGAGACCCCATCCCACAAACTTATGAGAAGACCCCTTCCCCCATTTACCAATAGTTTTTCTTTGTGATGTGATAAAGATATATCACGTCCTATGCTAACACAACCCTATATTTAGCTAAACTATGTGAACCCCAACACCAACCTAAGGGATGGGTGGGTGGATAGCTACACTGGCTCCTCTGTTCCACAACCAAGGCTGTCTCTCCTCCTTCTCCTCTTTAATTTATCCCTTCCCCTACACCGCATTCCTACCCCTCAAATTAGCTATGCTCTCGGCCCCCCTAGGTCATGCCACCACTCACCTTCTTGGCCAGTCCAGGCTTTTAAAGCTGTTTAATGTTCTATAACTTTATTAATGCCTATACAAAGCACAGTAACAGGCTGGAAGCTGCAGTTTAAACAGCTTTTCCATCTAGACAACAATGCCCTTTATCTTCCATAGTGTGATTTAGTATAAGGGGCCATGGACGCATATTTTGTTTGATTGATAAAAATGTATTCTCAGTTCCAGTTATAACAGTAAGCGTGGATTATTACTGACAGATCTCTTCTTCATAGACAGGAACAAAAGATTTTATTATTTAAAGACTGTAATTGCGCAATCCGACCTGCACCATACCCGGTATGAAGGGTCTGCCCTGAAGTCCTGGCAATCTTGTGGTGGGCGGGGTGTGGGAATTCTGGGTGTGTGGCTGTGACATTTGTGGGAGTAGTTGGGCATTCTAGAGGTGGAGCTACTTATGTCATCAGTAGGATCTGCCCCATCCTGTTTCATTCTCTGGAAATGTTGGGAGGTATGCAACCTGATGGAGGACTCTATAAGGATGATTAACACAAGGTATTCTACCATAACTGATTTCTGCCATGTTGGATGATTTGACAGTGAAAATAACTTTATCTTCACACAATTTACCAATATCTTTAGGGTGATAGGTCAAGCTTCCATGTGGTAGTAGAACCCCCAACCCACCCCTTTAAATAGAGGTTTTAGGTTGGTTGAGAGGCCTCCTACCTCCTTATAGAAATGTCTCAAAGCAAAAACCTGTTCCACTGATCCAATACGGAAGGCCAGACAGATACTACATAAAAACCCACAACCAAGTAGATTGAATACGATAAGAAATTAGGATTTTCTGTACTGAAGTTACCTTGACATGGCTGGAAGTCTTTTTATTTATATGATTGTAAAGAATCTAAAATCCCTAGTTTTTTGCTATTTTCACATTTATACAATTAGAGAAATGTACAAATATATCTGAAAGGTCTGATTGGTATCTGCAGATTACAGCAGATAATAGCATGAACAGTGCCAACACTTACATAGATAATACAAATGATGACATAATTAATAATAAAAAGTTCCATATACCGCTATTAAGGATGGATATAAGGTCCCAGCGTATAGGAGTGTAGTAGTAGTGGAGATTAAGTTTCTCTCTTGGAAGAGATTGAAAATGTCTGAACAGCTGGAAAAAAGACTGATGACAGACCGGAAGGCCAAGTAATATTATGTTACAGGCAGGGTTGCCAGGCATCCCTATTTGGACACGATTGTCCTGGCTGCATCCCGTCCTAGGAACAGACCTGGCAGCCCCACCCCCAGAATGCCCACTCCTCACCCCAGAACACCCCTAACCCCGCCTCCACACACCCACTCTCCACCTCCGCCCCACCTTATCTCCTGCTCCTCCCCTGACCCCTCCCGAGAACGCTTGTTACAGCAGTCAAGACATGAGAGGACAAGAGCATTTATGAGATTTTTATTATTTGGCCAGGAGAGAAAGGGATGGATCTTGTCACTTGCAACATCATAATAATGCTGATTTGGGGAGAGAAGGAAAAAGACAAGTCAAATGTGCAGACTCCACAGGTCAATGACAGAGACAGAATTGGTTTTTAAAAGGCCTCTGTACTCCACTACTGGTCATAGATTAAAAAATGGAACTAAATAACCTGTGATGGTCAAGTGCACTTTGTAACCTTGTCCACTGTAATGTGAAAAGGTCGATCAGTGATAGCCAAATTAACTATAACTCACACTGTCTGACCAATGTTGCATACCGTATATACTCGAGTATAAGCCGAGATTTTCATGCTTTAAAATTAGCCTCAAAACCTAACCTCGACTTATACTTGGGTCAAGTCCTAATTTAGATCCAAATGATGCAATTGTTGATAGTAACCAGTAGGTGGCGCTGTGTTAAAGAAAGAAAGTTACAGGAGCTGATCTGCTTTTACACTCCTTCCTGCTTCCTGTAGTCTGGCTGCTGGACTCACTCAGCATTGTCACTGCTCACCTGGATGCTGTAAATCTGATGGAAGATTGACCAAGCTTCCATGTGGTAGTAGCACCCCCAACACGTCCCTTCGATTGGAGGTCTTATGCCTTGAATACTAGCATTGATGAGAGGCCTCTTCCCTCCTTGTTAAAAGCCAGTAGGCGGGGGGAAGTGATAGCCTTTAATACCTATCCAATGCAAGGTCAGGGAGACAACCTTCCCAAGAAAATGCAACCAAGCAGGGAGTGTCAGCCTAGATAAATGACCCAAGGTAAACTGTTAGGGCCTTCCATACTGGGGTTACCTTGACGTGGTTGGAAGGCTTTTCACTTTTATGCATAAAATTGTAACTAAAAATCCCCATGTGTTTACTGTTTGCACTAGCATAGATATTATGATATATGGGGCCCAGGAATGTGCATTGATCATCTCTTTTCTTGTTTGTAAATCTGATGGGTCTCCTCAGTTTGGGGCAAAAAATGGCTGCTAGTTGAGTGCAAATGACAGCTTGAAACTACAACTCCCAGGTGACATTTTTAATATGCCATAAAAGTGAAAAGCGTTCCAACCACGTCAAGGTAACCCCAGTATGGAAAGTCCTAACAATTTACCTTGGGTCGTTTATCTAGGCTGACAACTCCTGCTTGGTTGCATTTTCTTGGGAAGGTTGTCTCCCTGACCTTGCATTGGATAGGTATTAAAGGCTATCACTTCCCCCCGCCTACTGGCTTTTAACAAGGAGGGAAGAGGCCTCTCATCCAATGCATAGTATTCAAGGCATAAGACCTCCAATCGAAGGACGTGTGTTGGGGGTGCTACTACCACATGGAAGCTTGGTCAATCTTCCATCAGATTTACAGCATCCAGGTGAGCAGTGACCATGCTGAGTGAGTCCAGCAGCCAGACTACAGGAAGCAGGAAGGAGTGTAAAAGCAGATCAGTCCTGTAACTTTCTTTCTTTAACACAGCGCCACCTACTGGTTACTATAACAATTGCATCATTTGGATCTAAATTAGGACTTGACCCAAGTATAAGTCGAGGTTAGGTTTTGAGGCTAATTTTAAAGCATGAAAATCTCGGCTTATACTCGAGTATATACGGTATGCAACATTGGTCAGACAGTGTGAGTTATAGTTAATTTGGCATCACTGATCGACCTTTTCACATTACAGTGGACAAGGTTACAAGTGCACTTGACCATCACAGGTTATTTAGTTCCATTTTTTAATCTATGACCAGTAGTGGAGTACAGAGGCCTTTTAAAAACCAATTCTGTCTCTGTCATGACTGTGGAGTCTGCACATTTGACTTGTCTTTTTCCTTCTCTCCCAAATCAGCATTATTATGATGTTGCAAGTGACAAGATCCATCCCTTTCTCTCCTGGCCAATAATAAAAAATCTCATAAATGCTCTGTCCTCTCATGTCTTGACTGCTGTAACAAGCGTTCTCGGGAGGGGTCAGGGGAGGAGCAGGAGATAAGGTGGGGCGGAGGTGGAGAGGGTGTGTGGAGGGGGGTTAGGGGTGTTCTGGGGTGAGGAGTGGGCATTCTGGGGGTGGGGCTGCCAGGTCTGTTCCTAGGACGGGAAGCAGCCAGGACAATCGTGTCCAAATAGGGATGCCTGGCAACCTGCCTGTAACATAATATTACTTGGCCTTCCGGTCTGTCATCAGTCTTTTTTTCCAGCTGTTCCGACATTTTCAATCTCTTCCAAGAGAGAACTTAATCTCCACTACTACTACACTCCTATACGCTGGGACCTTATATCCATCCTTAATAGCGGTATATGGAACTTTTTATTATTAATTATGTCATCATTTGTATTATCTATGTAAGTGTTGGCACTGTTCATGCTATTATCTGCGTAATCTGCAGATACCAATCAGACCTTTCAGATATATTTGTACATTCTCTAATTGTATAAATGTGAAAATAGCAAAAAACTAGGGATTTTAGATTCTTTACAATCATATAAATAAAAAGACTTCCAGCCATGTCAAGGTAACTTCAGTACAGAAATCCTAATTTCTTATCGTATTCAATCTACTTGGTTGTGGGTTTTTATGTAGTATCTGTCTGGCCTTCCGTATTGGATCAGTGGAACAGGTTTTTGCTTTGAGACATTTCTATAAGGAGGTAGGGCCTTCAACCAACCTAAAACCTCTATTTAAAGGGGTGGGTTGGGGGTTCTACTACCACATGGAAGCTTGACCTATCACCCTAAAGATATTGGTAAAATGTGTGAAGATAAAGTTATTTTCACTGTCAAATCATCCAACATGGCAGAAATCAGTTATGGTAGAATACCTTGTGTTAATCATCCTTATAGAGTCCTCCATCAGGTTGCATACCTCCCAACATTTCCAGAGAATGAAACAGGATGGGGCAGATCCTACTGATGACATAAGTAGCTCCACCTCTAGAATGCCCAACTACTCCCACAAATGTCACAGCCACACACCCAGAATTCCCACACCCCGCCCACCACAAGATTGCCAGGACTTCAGGGCAGACCCTTCATACCGGGTATGGTGCAGGTCGGATTGCCGAATTACAGTCTTTAAATAATAAAATCTTTTGTTCCTGTCTATGAAGAAGAGATCTGTCAGTAATAATCCACGCTTACTGTTATAACTGGAACTGAGAATACATTTTATCAATCAACAAAAAATATGCGTCCATGGCCCCTTATACTAAATCACACTATGGAAGATAAAGGGCATTGTTGTCTAGATGGAAAAGCTGTTTAAACTGCAGCTTCCAGCCGTACTGTGCTTGTATAGGCATTAATAAAGTTATTAGAACATTAAACAGCTTTAAAAGCCTGGACTGGCCAAAAAGGTGAGTGGTGGCATGACCTAGGGGGGCCGAGAGCATAGCTAATTGAGGGGTAGGAATGCGGTGTAGGGGAAGGGATAAATTAAGAGGAGAAGGAGGAGAGACAGCCTTGGTTGTGGAACAGAGGAGCCAGTGTAGCTATCCACCCACCATCCCTTAGGTTGGTGTTGGGGTTCACATAGTTTAGCTAAATATAGGGTTGTGTTAGCATAGGACGTGATATATCTTTATCACATCACAAAGAAAAACTATTGGTAAATGGGGAAGGGGGTCTTCTCATAAGTTTGTGGGATGGGGTCTCTGCCAATAAATTGTAGTCACAATCAAACTGTGATCCACTACAAAAAATTGCTTTTATTCCATGTTAAAGGGTATCTCCACCCTCAAATTATTTTTTTTTTTAATATAATGTAGGGCACCCCCAATTGCTATGTTAGATTGCCAAAAAAAAAACAGAACCTACACAACCCCTCGGTCCTGTGGCGCTCTGAGACTGGCAGCCACGGCTGTGATTGGCTGAGAGGCAGCCAATGACAGATGTGTCTGCCGCAATGCAGAACACTGTGGGAGAGAAACACTGTAAGTAGAGTTATAATTCTTTTTTTTTTTTAGCAATCTAACATAGTGGTTGGGGTGGGCAGTGGTGCCCTACATTATATCAAAAACTTTTTATGCTAGGTGAAGGGCAGCCATGGAGGGATCAGGGGGGTAGGAGGGAGAGGGAAAAGGCTCCCCTGTGCATGCCTCTGACCTCTTAAAGGACAAGGAGGAGACAGAAACTATTCCCACAGGAGACAGCTTTTTAAAACTACACAGTGGGGCCAGTAGTGGGCTAAAGGGAAAGTTCAGTGCACATACACATACTTTTCAGAAAAAAAGAGCAGTATTTTTCAATCCTAATGACCTTAATCTGCCCATTCAGCATGTTGTTGTGGTCTTCAACGTGCCTGGGTTGATTCAGTTGCTCAGTAGAGATCTGAGCATGTTTGACCCATCCAACAGCAATCAATAGAAATTACTGTTGGGAACATTCCAAGGAAGTGGTGCATTCTGGGGAATAAGAAGGACTGTTACAGAACCTGAAATGTCAGCTCACTAATGTCAACAGCAGGGAATACCAAGGGTATAAATTCAACTAATTTTTCAAAATAGAAGAGAATATGTAGAATAACTAGGTATGTGTAATATAAAACTAGAATTTTAAAATAATGATATTTCCCACTGAACTTTTCCTTTAATTTTAGTTTGGGAAGTGGACATGCCTTTAAACATACATGTTTTGGCCCTTTCTCAAGTCAGGTGCAGATAGCAATTTTGCTGGTTGGGTGCAGGTCTGGAAAATTATCTAAATGCAGGAAAACCCAGTAAAAAGTTACTCTTTTATGGTGTGCTGCAAATTAATAGCATAGGAAAGTGTTGTATTTTTTTTTTTAATGTTTATTTATATATGTTTATTTATGCAAATTAGTTTTAGTTTTAGGGTGTCTCGGACAGGAGATGTGGGGTACCTACATGTCTCTGTATCATTGCACTTTAGAGAATCTCAATGTTGAGCTTAAACTTTTCTATAAACAAAAAACTGATAAGGGTCATTCAAATTTTTAAAATTACATTATATTTGATGTTTTTTACAAAAATCTTTATAAAGCTCCAGAAAACAGAAAATTTACATTTATGTACATTTTGTGCCTTTTTTTCCCCCTAAAAATAAAAAGTCAAAGAGTACAAAGTTAAGATTGCCATACACATTTAAGTTAAGTCGTATGTTCACCTACAGCCACATGCGGTGGTAAAAGCCTGACAACATCCAATCGTATCAGCTCCTTCTAATGGAGCAGATAAAAACTAATGGAAATTTTTCAGCCCTCAAACATTGCTGGCAATTAAAGGGTTTAACAACAATAAATAGGTGTGAATGTTCAATGAAATATTAAATGGGAACTGTGGTTCCAACATAAAGAACTTTTATATAGAAGTGTTAAAGGACAACTCTACTGTAAAATCTTCCTTTAAAAAAAAAATATACGTGGGGCAGGGAGGTAGGATTGATTATTCCAACATCCCAATATTGTTTTCTTGAGGAGCTACAGCATGTACAGTTTTTGTCTGCCAGGTTAGTGCCCTGGGCCTTCCTGTATTAAAGATAGTACTGAAGCACTCAGGAAGCCTTGCAGAAGCAGTTTCTTTGTGCTGCTGCTCCTCATAGAAATTATATTGGGTACACACACTGACGATAAAGGCCCGATACCGTCGGATCTCTTATTCATTGTGATTTCAATCTTCCACTTTAGGCAAGGTTTGCTTCAGGTAAGGCTTCCGCTTTAGGTAAGATGTTTTTCTTTATAGCAGCAGAGGGTTTGTTGTCTGTTGCTTCTTAACAATGTTGCTGTTTCCTTTCTCTCTCTGTTTGTTGATGGTCTTTAACAATCCTGTAACATAAAAATAAAGCAAATCACTTTACTTTTAGGTTAATTCTGATTACATTTATTTTTACGCAGAGGACAATGGGAAAAAAAAACACCTGGTTGTTTCTATTTTAGATTGTAAAAAGAGAAATTATAGAATTTGCTTCCAGATTTGTGTATATATTCTAGAATTGTTCCTTGTTTAATCTGTTGTAAAACAGCAGGTGCATAGACCCAATTAAATGGTCCCATTTCTAGACATTCGTGAGTTACCTTCAGAAACCACCACAACTTCCTTTAAATACTCAGTGTCTTCTTCCTTCATCATCTTCAGCTTTTTAAATATCTTCACACTTATTCCTATGACCATAAGCAAGGCAAACAAGAAATAAAGTAAAGTTGGATTTCTTTTAAAGATCATTTAACTGTAAGAGTAACGGTAATATGGGGTATATTGCTTTAAATAACATACCCATATACAGCCATGCTGCCAGCAAGGCGTATATCATGTACTATACACTACGCTATTTCAATGGTTTTGTTCATAAACTTGTGAGCCTTGTTGATTTTCATTTGAATACTGGTGATAGATGTTGATTGTAGTACTGAGGACGTAATGTCTGATCCTGTTAAATGGAGAAAATGAAAGCAGATTAGTTATAATTATTATCCTGCAGTTAATATTACTTGAATTTTAAATACCCCAAATATCCTCACAATAAATATATTAGCTTTTCTTACCTCCTGTTGTTACAACAGGAAATCCAAATGCAAAAAATTTGCATAGAATTAGGGAAGATATTTTTATCAAGAGAAAAGCCATTTTCATCTGCATGTCTAGAAATGCTAAATTAAATGACAGTTAATCTTTAGTTTCTAGCTAGTACCGTATATACTCGAGTATAAGTCGACTCGAGGATAAGTCGAGGTACCCATTTTTACTCAAAAGTGAGTAAAACCAATTGACTCGAGTATAAGTCGAGGGTAGAGTCTCCCCTCCAGCCCCAGGAAAAACCTATTCCCTGCACCCATCTTCTCACCCTGCCACTACACTACACTACTACAGTACAACTACTACTCCCTGCACCCATCTTTCACCGCCCACTACACTACACTACACTACTACAGTACACTACACTACTCCCTGCACCATCTTCTCACCCTGCCACTACACTACACTACACTAATACAGTACACTACACTACTCCCTGACCCATCTTCTCACCCTGCCACTACCATACACTACACACTACAGTACACTACACTACTCCCTGCACCCATCTTCTCACCCTGCACTACACTACCCTACACTACTACAGTACACTACACTACTCCCTGCACCCATCTTCTCACCCTGCACTACACTACACTACACTACTACAGTACACTACACTACTCCCTGCACCCTCTTCTACCATGCCACTACACTACACTACTACTAATGCCTTAACTTTGCAGGAGAGTCCGGGCCCCCGACATCTGATGGAGGAATCCAGCTGCCGCGTCCACTGATGGTCGCATCCAATGACGTCACGAATCGGCGCCGGTCTAATTTCCCGGCGCCGAGTCGTGACTCAGTGGATGCGACCATCAGTGGATGCGGCAGCCGGATTCCTTCACCAGTAAGTGACTGACTCGAGTATAAGTCGAGGTTCAGTTTTCAGGCTGTTTTCACAGCCTGAAAACCTCGACTTATACTGAGTATATACGGTATTTGATCTGTCTGCATCATGTGTGACATCACAAGGTCATGGGATTAAACCCCAACTGTGTCTTTCTGTGAAATGCGTGAGTCTCAGGCTAATCAACTACACACTGTGGGGGAGATGCAATTTATTTGCTATCGCAACCTACGTGCACTCGTTTCCGCAATGTATTAACCACTTTGCGACTGTTAATACATTGCAAAAACACTAGTGGTAAGTATCGACCTTTTGCGCATATTTTAAAGACACCATTGAAGAGGCGTTAATTGTCGTGCAAAAAACTGCGCAAAAAAAATGCGACATGTCGCAGGCAGTGCAAAACCTTCGCTAACACGTTAGACATAGCTTAGCGTGATTTTAGCTCTTATTTATATTAGCGCGGGATATTGCATCTCCCTGTGTGTTTTTCTGACACAAAACACACACAACTACACAAACCCGTGCAATTGTGTGTAAATGTGAGAGTCTTGGTCTGCAGGGCCACAGAAAGACATCTTTCTTTTGTGGTCACAAACACAAAGCATTCCTCCTAACACCACAAATATTTTCTAAAATTTCCTACCTTCTGTCTTTACAAACAGGAAATCCAAATGCAAAAACTTTACATAAAATTAGGAGAAGCCATTTTCCTCTGCATGTCTAGAAATGCTAAATTAATGACAGGTTATCTTTAGTTTTTAGCGAGTATTTGATCTGTCTGCATCATTTGTGACATCACAATAGTCATGTTATGACATCATCACTACAGTATGCATATAGCATATATGTATCTGTAAATTCTCTCCAAATTAAAATTAAACAATAATGAATTATTATTGGCAGAATAAAACAACACAAAAGCAATATAAAAATAACAAGAAACTAAGAAGACATTTTTATTACTTTTATTTTATTACTAAATTGGCTTGAAGAGACAAATTCCTGTTCTTTCTCTTTCTTCTTCCCTTTTATTCTTCCAAATTTGTAGACTGTATGTATCTTCTCCTGCAGTTTTCCAACTAGAGACATGTCAGGGAAATTCAATAAAAGTTCTTATAGGTAAAAATGGTGCAATTTTGCAACAACCAATCAGATCTTATTTAACTTTTCAAAGATAACATCTGATTGGTTAGGGCAAAATTAGCACCATTTTTAATGATAAGAACTTTTATTGAATCTCCCTGCTAATTCGGTAAAGCTACGTGGGACACATAGAAGAAGTAAGCAATCATCTAGCTACGGAAACAGTGTAAGCATTATCGATTAAATTCTGGACTTTTATTTCCTATTATATATTAGGAACAATAACCAAACATTAGAGGTTTCAGGGTCATGTGATATTACCTCAACTGACACTTTCTTAAAGAAATATACCTGGGTCTGAGACTACATAACTCACACTTTGTCTAGGTATAAGTGTAGCTTACACAGTATAAGTGCATTTTGCACAGACTCAAATGCTTGAGAAAGGAAGTTAGTCCGAAACATGTTGCACACATATTTGTTTAAATAAAGTCTACTATTCTTCACAGCTTGGAGTCTGTGCATTTCGTAAGCTACACTTATACCTTTACTTACTTGGAGTAATGAAGAGGTAGGTCAGTAGGGGGGTGTACCTGTGTTTGATTGGGGGTTAAAAAAACTAACTTTTTTGGTAATTAGTCTAATTTTTTTTTGACTATAGTTACCCTTTAAGTATGCTGCCACAGAAAGAGATGGGTAGGTAGTAGTTGTGTGTACCTGGGTCAGGTTGGAAGTTAAAAAAACAAACTTGTGATGATTACTCAAAATATTTTTTGACTATAATTACCCTTTAAATGTGACTGCCATGGAAATGGAAGGGTAGGTCAGTAGGTGTGTACCTGGGTCAGGTTGGAAGTTACAGAAACAACTTTTTTGATTATTTATTAATTGAGAAAGCCAGTCGGATGAATAGCGAAACGTCTTCAAGAAATAAGTTGATCTAATTGATACAACAGTATACCATGCTGGATGAATGAGAACCGTCACAAGCATTTTTTGATTATTGACAAAAATAATTTTTTGACCATAGTTACCTTTAAGTATGGCTGCCACAGATATGGATAAGTTGATCAGTAGGTGTGTGTACCTGTGTCAGTTGGGGGTTAAAAATGATTGATCAAAATTGTTTTTTTGACTATATTTCCCTTTAGGTTGGTTGCCACAGAATTGCTAAGTAGATCGGTAGGTGTGTGTTACCTATGTCAGGTTGGGGTTAAAAAGACAAACAAATTGGGGGTCAATTTTTTTTTTTACTTTAGTTGCCCTTTAAGTATGGCTGCAACAGTAAGAGGGGTAGGTCAGTAGGTGTGTGTAATTGGGTCTAGTTGAGGGATATGTCTTTTTTGTGTTACAACCAATAAAACTAACTTAAATTGAGAATATATCAAAATAATTTTTTTTTTATATTACCCTTTAAGTATGGCTGCCAAGGAATGGAGGGTAGGTCAGTAGGTGTGTGTACCCGTGTGAGGTTGGGGGTATGTGTTTTTCATGTATGACTATAACTTTATTGAGGATTATCAAAATACATTTTGGCCTTTATACCCTTTAAGTTTGGCTGCCACATGAATGGAAGGGTAAGTCAGTAGGTGTATGTACCTGTGTGAGGTTGGTGGCATGTGTTTTTGCATGTATGACCATATAACTAACTTTTATTGATGGTTGATCAAAAATTTTTTTTGACTTTAATAACCCCTTAAATATGGCTTCCATGGGAATGGAAAGGTAGATCAGTAGGTGGGTGTACCTGTGTCTTTGTGGGGGGTTGTGGGTATCAGCTTTGTGTTTATGAGATGATGAAACAAACTGTTTAGAAATATCCACATTTGAGGATTGTTACCATTATAGTCTAGGGAAAAAAATGTCCCGAAGTTAGCTGAAAACGCCGTAATGCGGATTCCTTAGCTAGGTAATAGCACACTTATATATGCCCCGCATGTCTCTAGCCAAAAACTGTGGGAGGAGATACAGTCCTAAAAACGAAGAATAAGAATAAAGGAAGAGAGGAGAAGAAATAGAAAGAACAGTACTTTTGGATAGTTCTTCCTTGCTGGGGTTGGAGAGGCTTATTCCAGGAAATCCTCTTTCTTCTAATCTGTAAACGGACAGTGTATGGTTGCATTTTCTCATGTTAGTGGATAGTTGTGTCAAAATTACGCCTTTACACTGCCAGGCTCTGAATACCAAACCTATTCAGATCTGGACTCTGGATCAAAAAGTATTGTTTTACAGAAAATATCTGGAGAACACACGTGTGAAAGTAAATGGGAAAAACTTTTAATTGTCCATTACTGGAACCTATATTCTTACCTACTATCACTGTACAGTACCAGGCATCCCACCCCTCCGCATCTCGTGGGAGTCTCCCATTCTGGGGTGGTCTCCGGCACACTGGCGAGACCACCCCAGACTCCCAGACTAAGAGGAGACTTAAGTCTCCTCGCAAGTCACGCCCCTGTTTTGGTGGTCACGCCCCAGAATGCCCCTAAACACCTCCCTACCATGCCTCCACCACCCTAGAATGGTGTCCCCACCTTGTGTGACATCACGCCCCGCCCTCACGCTCCAGCACCACGTCCAATGAAATATATTAGTTATATAGTTCATTTTTGGTTGAAACAGTCCACAAGTTCAACCCTCTCCACAATAAAAAAAACAAAAAAAACAGCCCCACAAACCCATAAAAGCACAGGCTTTTCACTTTTATGCATAAAATTGTAACTAAACCCCCCCATGTTTTTACTGTTTGCACTAGCATAGATATTATGATATATGGGGCCCAGGAATGTGCATTGATCATCTCTTTTCTTGTTTGTAAATCTGATGGGTCTCCTCAGTTTGGGGCAAAAAATGGCTGCTAGTTGAGTGCAAATGACAGCTTGAAACTACAACTCCCAGGTGACATTTTTAACTTATTGGGGTCAGAGAGTCCTTTACTATATAGGGGCCAGAGTACCCTTTACTATAAGGGGGTCAGGAGAATTGTAAATGATGGTAAGCTTAATTAAATGTTTATTGAACCATGCCACTCCACATGTTTAGAAACTACAACTCCCAGCAACCAAAGCATGCTGGGAGTTGTAGTTTCCAAACATCTGGAGTGCCAAGCAATTGGGGGTTACTGGTACTGGATTTGGCTATTACTGTAGGGGATTAATGTATGGGAATTCTGCTATCCATTTAAAGGACAACTTAAGCCACAAAACAATACTGAATCAGAAGGCAGTAGTGGTCATGATTTCTACCTTCGGCTTATACTAGAGTTAATCAGTTTTTAAAAAATACCTCGGCTTATACTCGGATTGACTTATACTCGAGTATATTCGGTAAGTGAACTTTATTGTGTGTTATTACACTATAAACCTCACATTTAAAAAATCAATCTAGGCAAGTTTTATAGAAGAGGTCCATGCAGCCAAATACAGCTGAAGTTGGACTGTTGTCCTTAAGCAAGCTACAGTTAAGTAAAAGACTGCTTGCTGTCTTACCTTCAAAACAAGTCCTGGACTACTTCTCTAAAGTGCAGGTAGTCAGAGGCTGAAAATAGGTTGAAATAGGTTGAAAATAGCACAAGACCTGCCATCAGAACCCTCTGCATTTTCATTTTTCCAGTAGTGTAAGCCTGTGAATTGCTGACCTAACTACTGGAACAATCCAAAAAGTAAGGAATCTTTCTAGGTGTCCAAAGTGTTTAAGGCCATCTCATGCCCTTAAATATCCCAAATATTAAACTGGAAAGGGAAAGTTTAACTATGAACTTGCCTTTGAATTTGGCTTGGAATTCTGAAGGGAATGTGGGTGACCTGTGCTGCAGGTTGTAAAACTCAATAAAGTGGACATATACATTTCCTAATTCAGTGTGGCGATGTATCAGTGTGTGTGTACCTGTATTTGTGTTGAGTAAGGGGATATAGTTTTGCACATTAGAGCATATAACAAACTTTTTTTAAAGGTTAATGTATGGTTGCCATGGAAATGTTAGGGTGTGGCGGAATATCAGTAGGTGTGCGCACCTGTGTCTGTGTGGTGGTAGGGCATACGTTTTTGTGCATGAAAATTAGTGGTTTTCCTTTTGGGGAGGGAATAGATGCCAATGCAGTATGCTGTCAATCAAATTGATCTTACTTTATGGGCCAAGCATGAAGCAGGAAACATTAACCTATTTAGAATAACATTCTTTATTTACTTTGTTTACGTTCTCTTTGTCCTTTTTAAATATGTATTCTGTTTTGGTTATTTTTCTGTAATTCTGTCTTAAATTTCCCCCAATTGGTATTTCTTTTATTTCTTTTATTTGACCCCAGGGAAAGAAATTTCTTTTCCTGAAAAAGTATTTCTAAATTTTCAGCATGATGCTCATAAACATACGGAGGACAAAATAATCTGTTGCTAGATATAGGTATGACATTAATGGTCAGGAATAATTGGTCTCCATTAGCAGCCAACATTTCATAGTCTTCAAGGGTTTGACTGTTGATACAGCCGCAATTAGTTCGCAGATACTGCCAAGTTCGTATCTGATATGAGAAGGAAACATTTTTAATCACGCAGTTTCCAGAACTCTCATTATAATCAGCTCTGGTAATGTCATTGGGAAAGTTCACTGCTCTCAAACTTTCTCTAAAACGAATAAAATATTTTTGCCTAACGTACTAAATAAATATTTTTCTAAACTTCCGAGATTAATCTGATTTTTTTAATATATTTATAGAAAATAAATATAAAATGAAATACAATTTGACAATGTCAAAAACATTCTCTAATATGGGTGGCAGTTTTTTTTAAATATATTTATGATATGATTGAGTTTTTTTTTATAAAAAAATAATTGGGATGTAAATGTATAATGTAAAATTATTTAAACATTGGATCTTTTTATTTCTTGCTGCTCTATGGTAAATTCCATCTATTGAGAGAAACTGGTTCATATCTAGGACCCAATAGGAAGGAGGGAGGTACAATCAACGGAAATTGCTGTAGAGAAACATGAGCAGCACGTTTATTGATTTCTGGAGTACAGGGTTACAGAGTAAGGCTCACAAGTTACAGTGACACTTCTGCCTGTAATTCAAGGGGAATTGTGGTCCCAAACTGAAATTCCCTCAATAAATTTCCCAGCATGTTGTTACCCCTCCAGCTTTAACATTTCTATTTTTTTCCATTTTTCAATTTGATAAACAGTATTTTTTTGCTGGTTTTCTTCCTCAAAGATGCCCCCATCTTGGTTAAAGGAGAAGATCAGCAGATTTTTTTTTTTTTTTGAATTACTTATCTATATTATACCTAGGTATTATACATATTAAGGGAGCTTTACCCAGAGCCACAGCTGCTGTGCAGCTCTGGGTAAATTTAACCTTTATGACTATATAATGTCATCCATTAATCCAATAGCCACTGGTGAATGATTGTGGTGGCTGCGCAAGTGTCTTTTGCAATACTCGTACAGCTGCCACAAGCATGAGGTTAAAGTAAATGAGGATGATTGTTTAAGGGAGTCTTCCATGAATATATCACTTTGAGTTCTTTAATTGCAGGCAGATAACTGACAAAAACACAAAAACTGGACATACCCTTTAATGAAGTAATACATTCATTACAGTTAACTGCATCCTTTCGGAATTTCGAGTTTCGACTTTGGAAAATCGTCTATTTTGGAAAATCGTCTACTTTCGTTTTTTTAAAATCGTCTACTTTCGAATATTTGAAAAATCCGGGTTCTGTGAAATTCGGGAGTTCCAAAAGTTTCGTCGGGACTTGGAAACCCTCAGATTCGATTCGAAACTGGGTTCTATTCGAACCCACATTACATCTCTAGTCAGAAACACTCATTGTTGGGGTTTTACATCCTGATCCAATAGACGTTCACTCAACATAATAGTGCAAAACTTAGCTTAAAGGGCATGTCCACCCCATTTTTGGACTTTTGCCCATTAGTAGCTATCCTGCCCCCAGCCCCAACCGCCATAAAAGATTTTACTGGGCCCATTTTACTAGAAATGGCCAAAGGGATTTTATGGTAGGGGAAGGGCTTGCAAAACAGGAGGGAGAGGGAGGTGGGGAGGCCTGCAGTGCGCAGGACAAAATTCTCCTGGAGAAGAGACAGGAGGCAGAGTCCTATATGGACTCTGCTTTCCTCCTGGTGGCCAGTTTTTGGGACTTTGGGGGGGAATCCAGGAGAACCATTTGGAGCTGGGATGTGAGGTAAGGATTTTATTACACTACAGAGTGGGGCCAGTAGTGGGGGCATTATAGTTTTGGGGTTGGACATTCCCTTTAAAGTTAATGTTAATTGCAGTGGGTGCAATGCGTTATTTTCCAAAATTATGGGAAATGGTGCAAAATAAGTGTAAAACCCCCAGTAACTCAATATTACATTGGATAGCTTGGGTTTTACATTCATTTGGGCAATAGCAATTGCATTGCCCCCTATATGTTAAATAAATGCTTATAAGTGTACAATACTATAGGCATATAAAATATGTATATTTTATATGTGAAGCACCGAAACGTTAAATAAAACTTTCGTGTGAAGAAGGAGTGCCCGGAACCTTTTTATTTTTGGTTTACTGTATGTACAGATTTGAGGCATCTGTGTTCCTAGTAGCACCCTGCATACTAAATATATAAAAAAGGAAAAGCAGTCTGAGTGCAGACATTACCACAAGGTATTTTGTAAATATGTATAAAAGTATACACTAACAATCTCAAATGATTAGTGGGTCTTGGGGCTGAAGGAAAAGTAAGCAGTGGCGGAATTTGCATTGTTTTACACTCCAACTGACTAATTATATCGGATGTGCTACACTATTTTTTTTAAAAAAAATACGGAAAATGGTACAGGCCTCGTACAATAAGTGTCAAACCTATGCAAACCGCTAGTACATTGGGTAGTGTGGGTTTTACACTTATTTTCCTATTGGCATCTACCCCTAATGTAATGTCTTTGCAAAACAGCACTACCTTTATCTTATAGTGTCAGTTCAGATATCTTACCCATCAATATGTAATATATCATTAGGGTAGTGCCTTCGTCCACAACTTTTATGACTTATAGGCACCGTATCATGATTCTGACTTTGTATACAAAACTCAACCTAAAGTATACAAAACTCAACCTAAAGTACCCTCGGTATAGTCATGTGCACCCCTTAATCCTAGAATACACACAAAGTTATTCTACTCTGAAACTTGCCCAAGTACATACACACGAACCACATACACATAACACAAAAAGAAGGACTATCATCGTGATGCATTCCTTTTCGCCATAGCTAATATTCCATTATCTTATTTACAGCCATATATTATCAAAACAACAGGTATCTACACAGTATGAGGATGTATATAGTTAATAGGGCTAAGTATGCTCGTACATCCAAACGGGATCGCTCCCCCCTACCCTCTTTCATACGATACCGCCTTAATTGTCCATTAAGGAGCTGGTTCAGGTAACTCCATTCTAGTGCAGAGGTGTACTACTGGCACGAACATCCCCCCTAATGTACATTGCCCTCTAAGTGTTTGTTATATTCCTCATTAAGGTTTTTAGTACACACAACGCTGGTGGCACACTGCTGATAAATTCTTGTTTCCTCTGTCTCTGCTTTGCAAACCATTTTTAAACAGCACATTATTTGTTTCACTACTTTGCCTGATATATTTGTCTGCAGCTCTGACACCTACGGCTATTCTTTAATAGTTCCTCCTGACCAACTGAACACGCCTAAATGATTACATGTCATGAAATTAAACTGAAAAGAATAGATCTTACATTTAGTTGGATGCTGTAGCTATGACTTATTATGGATGTGACCAAACTGATGACAGTGAATAATGTTTAGGTACATAGTCATTTTAGACTTTAACATATTTTAAATAAAACAGAGCACTTCTTTAATATTTTCTTAAAATACATTGATCAGTCAAAAGCACTGGCAGGAAAAGGGCAAGATTGACCCCCTAGTACAATATTCCTTTACCTCTCAACCTGCAAGATCGTTAAAGGGCATGTCCACCCCTTTAAAAATGCTTTGATATATAATAGGTCTCCCTCCCCCAGCCCCAACCGCTATAATTGCATGAAACTGCAAGCAGGGGGCTGGACCGGCAGCCGCTTCTGTGATTGGCTGAGAGGCAGCCAATCATGGATGCGGCGGCCGGTTGCACAGAACACTGGGGGAGAGAGTTAAGGTAAGTAGAGTTCGGGGGAGTTTCTGGAAAATCTATTATGGTGGTCACAGTGTCACAGTGATTCAGCTGCACTTTAATAAGAGCAAAATGTGAGCAAGAGCCAATCCTGTAGGTAGGATGGAAGTTTCCAATATAATGTGAAATCATATTATTCTTCAGAAACACTAGACAAATGTTGCAAATTAGGTGATCAATAAAAAATAGCTTTGTGTGTGGTATCCAACCATTAAGTCAGACCAACAGAATTGTTCCTTTTTCGTTATCACACATAGCGAAAAAATGTTATTGCCGGAAAATACCTCTAAGTTTATGGCAACCTTAACAGTAACTAAAACCTTAAAAGGCATGTCCACCCTAAAACAAGATTTTAGAATCCTGTAGGAACCCCCCCTAAACCCAGAAACCTTTTTACTAAGAGACCTAATGCCTAACTAATATATGGCCTTTATTAGTTCCCGGCTCTTTATTGAAGACCCACAGTCACTGCCCCGATACATAACGTCAAGGCCAATGATTAACCTGCCTGGGTGTGTATCCAATCAGGGCAAGAAAGCTCAGAAGATGATGTGATAAATCTCTCTGAGCTTTTGCTGCTCTAATGGAAACAGGGAGCTTGCTGGAATCTATCAATAAAAATATCTATTATGTGTCACTGTACAGGTCTTGGTGATTTTTGTCTTTATATTTGTAGCTGACACCTGACCTGTTGTATATATTTATATGGATATAGATAGGGGGAGCATTTACCAATGATGATGATAGTACATTTCATAGGGTTATCTATTTCTTATATAGTGTATTCAAGGTATTCAAGCACAGCTGTACTCATCCAGTATACCATTTAATATATCCAGGTGCCTCCAGGTCACACAGCTCCCGTTTAGCATGTGCAGTACTGATAATATTCAAATTCAATATATCCCCCGGGCACACTGTTGTTTGTGAAATCAAATAACGCTTTATTCAATGTTTCGACGTCTTCATCAGGACATCAACAAAGTGCAACTGAGTGAACATTCACTTAAATACAATATCATGTGACATAACACACACCTCTCTTTTCATCATGTGACATAACACACCTCTCTTATTACCATGTACACCCCTCTTTTTTTATGTGACTCTTCGTACATCTCCATTATAAAACATCTAACCTAACCCACTCTACTCCTTGGTTTTTAAAGTGCATACTTGCCAAAAGTGCCTTTAAAGTGCCTTCTTTTTATAAAGTGTATCAAGTGCGTTCAGTGCATTCTATTTGTGCAACCGCTTCATAAAGTGCCTAGGAAACAAAGGATAAAAGTGCATAAGTTTAACCATTTAAAAATTGTTGTTACATCAAACCTATTTTTCACCGTACAATCTAAAATACACTTGTAAATATCATCATAAAAAACATTTAAAGGAAAACTGTGTATTTAACCTCTTTGATATCATTGTATTTAGCCTATGGATCCATTCGGCTTCCCTGCATAATAAATAGTTGGCCCTGTCCCCTCCTCTTTTGGTAACTTAACTTGGTCAATTACCATTACTTTCAAGGAGCTAATTGGGTGTCCCTCTTTGGCATAATGTAATGCCACTGGATTTTCATCCCCTCTTAATTCATCCTTTGCCATTCTCTCTTTCGTGGTTTTTATGTGCGATTTATGAGTGGCAAATCTTTTCTTAAATGCTGTAATGGTTTTTTCAACATAATATAGGGAACATGGACATTTTATTATGTAAACACAATAATCTGTATTGCAATTGTATTTGCCCTTTATGTAAATTTTTTTCTGTGGATGGCAAAAATATTTTGCTTCCATCATAAAATTGCACATGCTACATCCGTAGCATCTTGTGCATCCATTCCTTTGTGTATTCTCTATACATATGTCATATTTCTCTACTGGATCTGCAGCTACAAGTATATCCCTCAAGTTCTTGTTCCTTTTATATGCTATTTTAGGTTTCCCCATCTTCGCTATTCTGGAATCATTTTTAATTATTTTCCAATATTCTTTAGTTTTTTTCTTAATCTGTCCCCCCATTTCACTATATTGTATTATAAATGGGGTATATTCTTCCTCTTTCTTTACATTTCCATCTTCCCGAAATCTTGCTCTCGCTTGTTCTAATGCTTTTTTTAAAACCTGATCTGTATATCCTCTTTCACCAAACTTTTTAAACATTTCATCAAGTTTTTCTTCACAATCTTCCCTTTCTGAACATATTCTCATCAGTCTAAGAAATTGTGAAATAGGTAATCCTTGTATCTGTTTCCTTGGGTGAAAGCTGTCCGCTCTCAAGATCGCATTTCGATTTGTAGATTTTTCTATAGAGAGTGGTAATAAATTTTTGGTGTTTTTGCATTATAGTCACATCCAAAAAGTTTATTTTCGTATCATGAATTTCAGGATTAAATTTAATTCTTGGACAGATCCCATTCAAAAAAATGCTAAAATCTTCCAATTCATGCAATGTTCCATGCCATTACAAAAATACATCATCTATATAGCGCCACCATATGGTTGCGCGATTCTTAAACATTTCTGAAGCAAAAATAGTGTTCCTCTAAATATCCCATAAAGAGATTCGCGTAGGAGGTCGCTGCAGGACTCCCCATTGAAGTACCAGTGGTCTGTAGATAAAAATTATTTTCAAATCTAAATATATTCCACTTCAGCAAAATCTCTAAGATCTTTATCAAAAACTCAGTAGGAATACTAGTATCTGTACGTTTGTGCAAGAAATATTTTACAGCTTCGATACCAATCTCACCATCAATATTCGTATTCAATGCAAATATATCCATTGTTACCATAATCTTATTTCTTCCTGTGTTTTGTATACTTTTTAAATTTTTTCAGAAAATCTTGAGTGTCTCTAACATACGCTGGCAAGTCTTGAACCAATTGTTTAATTGTTTTTCTTATATAGATAATATCTGTCCTAGACTGTATGCCAAATATGCTGTCAGTAAATCAGAAAAAGAACAGCCTGAAAGGTGGTTCATTATTTATCTACTCCTTCCGTAGCTCTTCTTTCTTCCAGTTTAGAGAACCTCAGTTTTGAGTATGGGACAAAGTCACAGCATGTCGAAAATAAGGAGAGCTCTGGAATGGCCCCTGTGCAGTCCCCTTCCTGAGCCGTCACTGTCATTTCCACACATTGTCTCAAAAGGTCTGTTATGTCTTCATAATAACAATGGCTTGGAGAGTTTATAGTATATGGCAATTTGTGTGTTGCAAAGCCTATTGGCATGACTAAAAACATATATATCCAGGCTAAATTTTATTTATCCCTTATTTGTTTTTTAGGCAAAATTGTTTTAAAAATGTTTATTTTAAATGTGTATTTGTATACATCTCCCCCTCCCTACCTCTTGCCTTCTTTTTCTCTGCTGATTCTCTTAATTGTTACAGCATCGGTGGCTCAGTGGTTAGCACTGATACCTTGCAGCGCTGAGGTGCTGAGTTCGATTCCACCCTTGGACACATCTGCAAAGAGTTTGTATGTTCTCCCAGTGCTTGCGTGGGTTTCCTCCGGGTACACCGGTTTCCCCCACAATCATAAAGACATACTGATAGGTTGTATGTGTCAAAAAAATGTGGTTAGATTGTAAGCACTGTAAAGTGCTACAGAAGATGTTGGCACTATATAAATCCACAATAATAATAATAAAAAAAACTTTTATTATTTTGTAGAACACCTGCCCATCCCTAACCTCCGAGCTACATTACTAAAAAATGAATCCTAAACATATGTACTTAGAGCCCTTCTCTCCCGCGGCTGTCTTCAAAGCTGGTCCGGCCCCTGTTTACAAGTGCCGGCAAAAGACAGCCAAGGGAGCAAAGGGCTGTAAGTATGTCTCTGATTCTTTTTTTTAAATGTTTTTATTTAAGGTGGGCATACCCTTTAAGCTGGTTTTATGGTAGCTGCATTGGGTTTGCATAACTTACCCAACTTATTGCACATTATTACCTATACACTGGTAGTCATTCACAGTCTGGTAACTACAGTCTATTGAGCTAGGTATACACACTAACAATAAAGCCTCAATACCGTTGAATCTTATGGCATCGGGGCTTTATTGTCAGTTTATTGTCCAGAACAAGCGCCCAGCCCAGACGGCTTGCAGTAATTCGGGAAAGAGCGAAAGTTACATTCTGCCGTGGTAATCTCCCTACAGGGGAGTAGGCAGAGGTCTTGGGAAATACACAGTCCTGAGCTTTCTCCCTATGCTGTGACATATGGACGTATGTCTTTATTCAACCTCCATTACTATGTTACTTTGTAATTCCTGTGTCCCTTTTCCTGCCCTCTTTCCCCTGTATCATTTTCTCTTGGCCTCCTGTGGCATTATTTTTTCTGCCCTTCAGTCCTGTGTGATTTACTCCAAACCACTAGCCTCTAGTCTGTTACATACACCATATCCTCCAACATTGAGTCTTTAATTATTTTTTTATAGAAAATAATGGTGCAGATATGCAAGGGGAGTATAATAAACTTAACCTGATCTCAAAAGTGCCCCTGAAGGTGAATGTTGAAAAGAGTAGGTGTTAGTGAGCTTGTATTTACAGGGAGATTCAATAAAAGTTCTTATCGTTTAAAATGGTGCTAATTTTGCCCCAACCAATCAGATCTTATTTAACATTTGAAAGCTAACATCTGATTGGTTGGGGCAAAATTTGCACCATTTTTAACGATAAGAACTTTTATTGAATAACCCTGATAGTTTGTTATTATATTTGAAAGTATGAAAACTCACAAAACAGTTACTCCTTTTTTCACTAGAGGGAGCTAAAAGCCAGTCATTTATGGAGTTCTGTAATATAAATCTATGAAGAATCAAAATTTAATGAATATTAAATATGGCTGGCGGAACAATTTAAAAATAAAGTCTTTGTAGCTGCAGAAATACCTTATATAATAAAATAATTTTAATAAGTTTATATGACTAGTCTATCCCTCTTTTATTTAAAAACCTTTTTCTCTTTGTTTTAATAAAACCATGTCTGTGTCTCTTTTTTTAATTAATATTTTACAGTTTGTGGTAAAGCCAGATATTTGATTAAGATAAGAACACATTAGGAAGTACAAATAATGGTTTACAGGAACAGAAACCAAAACATATGCTGCAGACATGGTCCTTAGAATGTCCATATACTTTTCTCAAGCAATGTCTAATCTTTTGAACTAGGATTTCCAGTCACTGCCTCTGTGCTTCCTACCTGAGAGCTTCAGGGCTCTTCAGTGATCGAAGCCACATCACGCATCACACAAGCCCCACCCCGAAAACCCCAAGTCCCGCCCTTTCATTATTTAAAATGTTTGTCTTTAAAATTTATCAGAGATTTTTCCTTAAACAGATTGTCAACAAGTCAATAATCAAAAGGACAATTTTTAATATGGCTTTGGTTGTGGGGTATATATGTATACAGCAATTCTATGTCCATGATACAAGATGGCTTAAGATGGCTTAAACTCACCAGTTTTGTTCCGTTTTCAGATTCCCGGATCTCGGGAACATTTTCAATTATTATCTAATGTTCAAGGCTGCTTTCGATAACTTTTGAAAATAGTCCTGAGCGTTCAATTATCCTCAAAAATACGATCGGAGACTACTTTCAAGTTTCCGATTGTAGTTTCAAGGATTATCGAACATTTAAGGCTATTTTCGATAATCCTCGAACGTTCGATAATTATAGAAAGTAGGCTCTGAAATCCGGATTCGGACGGAACATTCGGATTTTGGAACCAAGGGGTTCCAAGTCGGATCTGGGTCCGAGTCGGACACGGATCCCACCTCTAATTAAGGTATATAAATCTTTCTCCCCATTGGACTTTCTGTCCATGTAGTCTTTAAACAGCCTTGTGAGCATGTGCACTAATTGGCCATGACCCCAGTATTAAGTATATTACAGTAATTTCTATAAAGATGTCTCTACACCAATATGGAAGCCCCTGCAGTTTATTTTCTAGCTAGCATGAGTGACATGAAGAACAGCCTACCAGGAACAATACAAAATAATCAGCTGATTTGACTGCCTTTTTATGTGTTAGCTCTGGTGGGATACTGGTACAGTATAATGTTGCTGTGTCTGTTAGGACAATGTTGTCTGGTGACTTACCGGTAAATTGCTCTTTAAGGGGAATAATCCAGCAATCCAGGGTGTTGAATTGTTACATCATATTCTCTTTACAATATATATTTAAAAAACCTTTCTTTGAACATATAGGTTTACAGAAAACAAGCTGATTCCAAAGTGAAATGTAGGGATGCAGTCCAGAGGCAGATGTATTTCTTCTAATGTACACCTGAAAGACAATTAGTAAACAGAAAAGGGGGTTCACCCCCCAACATTATGTCTTGTAATGGATTTCATTAAAAAAATTACCTTAAATTGGTTTTCCCAGGAATCATATACTTTTTTTCTTTTTTATTCAATGCACATCATTGGTGTAATACAATGAAAAGCTTATTGCTTTCTCTCCAAGTTTAACAACAAATCCACTGGCATGCAACATAAAAAATTACCAAAATAAAACCATCTAAAAGGAAAATTCTCACATGTGTTAATGAAGGAGGGGGAGCTTTCAAACTACACATACATTGTAAGGGAGCGTGACTATGGTTGGGACAGATCAGAGGAAGCGGCAATGCTAAACTAAAATAATTAGTTGATGAAGACACCCTTAAATGCTAAAATGATTTCAAGTCCCCCCTCACACTTTTGCACTATTGCAAAGATAATAAACCCTGCATTGCTAGTCTCAGCTCAAATTCTCCATTCTTCCTACAGCTGATTTGTAAAAATGAGCAAACGTTACGAAATGTTTAATAAATTGACAATTTAATGTTGTTACCATTTTGTATTTGTTTTAAAGCCAACCTTTATTTAGTAGTCCACACCTGGCTAAGGCTGTGTACACGCCAGCCAATTTCCCCCATCTGATAGACTACTGAATGGTAAACCTAATTGGCACTCTATCAAGTGGGAATAAAATGTCGCTGCCAATTCAGTGATTGTGATCTTGTGGCCCATTAAATCACATGGGTGAAATTTCTGCCACGTACAATCCATTTTCTTCTGATTGTGGCAAGAAACATATGAACATAGAGGTCGAGTAGGCCTAAATATTAGCCCATGTGTTCACAACCTAAGGAAGGGAAGAGGCCTGTGAAATTCTGACTTTTATATCAGAAGAGAAGAAAGTTTATTAAAGGACAACCCCACCCTCATAAAAACATCTTTTAGAAAGAATTGCCTCTTTAAAATATGTTGATATACTTTGTCCTATGAATTCATTACTGTATGCCTGCTATGTTTCTGGATGCCTCATGCAAACTAAGCAATTTAGAAACCTGTACTGAGCATTTACTGAGCCTGAGCATGCTCAGAAGAGGCAGACAGGGGATTAACATTCAGTCATTGGCTGTGATGTCAACTGTTAAATCCATAACTGACAATTACTAACTGGAAGAACCAGGAAGCAGAAACTGGGGCAACAGGACATTGTGCAGGATTTCAGGTTAGACTTATACATTTCAGATTTCAAACTATTACCGTTTAGGGTTTTGGGGGGTGATTTACCTGTATGTAAGTTTTCATTTTAGGGCTGGACTTTGTCTTGTCTTTTGACTGTATTACTGGAGCTTGTGGGTAATTGGTGAACCAGGTTACAAGAAAACACAGGAACTGTATTCTGAAGAACAGGCTTTACTGAAGTAATAACATAGAACTAAAACAGCAAGAGAGCACAATAAACAAAAATGGAGTCCAACACTTACAGCACTAAGCACAACAATGTATCAACTCATAACCTGTGACTAGAGGCTGGCTCAGTCTTAAAGTCACAGCACTATATATTACAGACTTGCCCTTTAAGATACTCTGAGAAGTTTATCTTGGGAATTGCTTAGGAAATATTATATTGTTTACTTCATGGAAAGTCAATGGCCCAGTCTGTACTCACATTCATACCTTTCTGTGTTACCACAAAATCACCATAAACATGTATGGCAAAGTGTCCTCATCCAGTGATGTCACACAATGGCCACGGATTAATATTTTTTTATAAGATTCTTTCCATTTCTTATAATGTCATACAAGGGGCAGATGTCTGCAGACAAATTTGCATGGACATTTTTTGTCTGCATACAGGCCACTCACTTAAAAGGTACAAGTAACAAGTAACACACAGAAGCTTCAGATGTGTGTAGAGCAATGTTTGGTTTCCATTACAATAGCGCATCTCCAATCTCCATAGCACAAAAGGCTCGTTTCTGTTGAATGGGGGCAGTCAATGAACAACCATTTTGGCCAACACATACTGTAACTGTAAACAAAAAACATATTCTACATAATGTTAGAAGTTCCACTGACTTTTATACCTATTTCATTTAACTTAAATTGTAAACATGTAAAGGGGAAGTCTAGCACATATATGTATGTTTCCAAGAAAAAGGGAGTATTTTTTAATTTCTCTGCCCGTTATCTGCCCATCAAGCAATTTCTATGTGTATAAATAAATACTGTTCAGTTTTGTATTACAGGTGGTTTGTCTCGTTATATTTAAATCTCTGTAAAATGACTCTTGTTTTTATAAAAGCACATTGCCTTGCTTATATACTATAATGCACTGTTACTCATACCTCCAGGGCTGGTTTTACTCAGTGTCCCTTTTCTCTCGCTTTCTCTATTTCCTGCTAATGGATCTTTCTTCTTTTCCCTTAGATCTCTTTCTTCTTTTCTCCCTGGCAGGGCTTCATCTCCATTGATGTGAGCCTATGGAGGGCAGACTAATAGGCTGGTCCCTCAGGATATTGATGTTACTAGCCAAGCCATAAAAGAGAATAAGGACTGTAAATTAAATTAATAATACAGTCTCTTGGGATGGGTCATCTGTCTCTCTTTCTGAGCTGTCAGTGGTGTTAAGGATCTCTTTCCAACCCACCTTGATTGTGTTAAGGATCTCCTGAGTGGCCCCACCTGCTGTCCGATGTTGGTTAGGTGCAGGGGTGCTAGATCTATCAGGTGCAGAACCCTCAGCCTTCTCCTCTGATCATACAAACTTAGATGGTCTTGTCTGCAGACTGGGTGGAGCAATGGAAGGAGTGATTTGAGGAGCAATGGTACCCTCAGTGTCAGTAGATAGTAGTTTCTGATAGTCTGCGACCTGTTGCTGGTGTTGCTGATGTTATGGGTGAATCTTTAATATCAAACATGAAGCACAGTACATTGTGATCCAAAATAACCTTTTAAAATGAATTAAATTTATTAGTTTAAATATTTTATTTAGTTTCATTTTATATTAATAACCTTTCCAAAGCTAAGCAAAGCCATCTCAATCTACTATCACTAGAGGCACTGTTCTGTTATATTTACAGAAGAGACTCAACCTTCATCTTATTTTAATTGAGAGCTGTTATATGTTACTACAGAAAAAAGATTATAATACATATTACTTAATAAAGTAGATTACTATATATATTATTACAGAAAGTAGCAAATTCCTTCCTGGTGTCAAATGGCAATGAGCACAGTGTGAGGATCAACCAAACATTGAAATTAGAGATAAACAAAACAGTTGAGTTTTGTTCTGACGGTGGTTCTATGAAACATATTGAAGTTCCAAAAATCCAATTCAAACCCAATTGAATTGGAATTCAAAAATTTTTCAATTTAAATATTTGGATATTCAATCGCAGACTTGATTTTTTTGACCTTTCAAAAAATGGTGGTCACTGGGTGATAATATTTACTAGTCAATGTCGTCACTTCTGTTTATAAGTCACTGTGGGCACTTCTATTTATCATTCACAGTGGGCACTTCTATTTATCAGTCTGTGTGCGCACTTCTATTTATCAGTCTGTGTGGCTAATCGATTCAGCATTAAGATCATGAAAATGAATAAGCATTGTGTAAGGCTCTGTGCCCCCTGACACTCTACTTGCAGCTGCAGACATCCTGCAAAAACTAATTTAAGGGAGGTACACCACTACTGCCCAACCAAAATAAATAAAGACAACTATATAAGAATATCATTTCTGATACAGATTATCTCAAGAGAAGGAGAGTGACAAACTCACATAACCATTACCGTATATACTCGAGTATAAACCGAGTTTTTAAGGTTAAAAAAATACCTTAAAAACCTATACTCGGTTTATACTCGGGTCATAGGTAAATTGGGCTAGAAAAAAAAAAATTGTGAAGAATACGGCAGTAGCCGGTACCTTACTATTCCAGCTGACGTCACCCATCCAGTACCGGACCCTGCCTATAATGGAGGAGCCTTCTGACAGCTCGACCAGAGAACCTGTCCAAGACACTTCCAATAGTAAGGGACATGTTCTTCATAGGCTCTTCTTCATGTTTTGTGCATGGGGTGGTTTGGGGGTGGGGTGGTGGGGGGTGGGGGGGGTGCTGGGGTGGGAATGGCTGTGGTAGTACTGTACATTTACAGTACCAGTACAGTAATGTCCAACATGTTTTTAATAGGTCCTCTTCATTTTTTGTGATGGGGTGGTTTGGGGGTGGGGTGGGGGGGTGCTGGGGTGGGAATGGCTGCTGGGTAGTACGTACATTTACAGTACCAGTACAGTAATGTCCAACATGTTTTTTAATAGGCTCTCTTCATTTTTTGTGCATGGGGTGGGGTGGGGGGGTGCTGGGGGGGGAAGGCTGCTGGGTGGTACTGTACTGTACATTACAGTACCAGTACAGTAATTTATTGTATTACAGTTATTTAAAGCATTCCAGCACTTGCCACAAAGCAGCTGGGAGTTGTAGTTTACAAACATCTGAATTGCAATGGTTAATACCGGAGTTAGATTATATTACGGTACTACGGTATATGTTATAGGGCAATAGGCTCTTTTTATTGTTTATTATACCATAGCTGTTTTACTTCAGTGCTTCGTTTAATTTTTATGTGGTTGCTGGGAAATTTTCTTACTGGTTATTCTGTGCTTTTTTAATCTGTTAGAAACGATTGGTGTGTAAAAAAATTGCTCAGATCATACGACGTGGCTTTAAACTAAGAGTTGTGTCAAGAGCAGAGGAAAGCAATAATTCTGTTGCAGGACGGGAATTTGGCGTTGATGAAAGACAGGTGCGAGACTGGCGAAAAATTAAGTCAGAATGGAAAAGAATGCCGAAGTCAAAAAAGGCTTGTCGTGGTTTAACAACCTCATATGGGGCTCTAGAGACTGACTTGCATAAATGGGTTGTGGAATGTCGTCAAAATGGATACTGTGTAACACGCATGGGAATCCGATTACGTGCCCTTCAAATGGCTAAAGACGAGCAATATAAAACAGTGGGTATTGAGAACTTCGTTGCATCAGCTGGATGGTGTACCCACTTCATGAACCGGTTTGGACTTTGCTTGTGCCAGAGAACGAAGATATCACAAAAGCTGCCACAGAATCTGGAAGAAAAGGTGATGTCATTCCATCAATTTATTATAAAACAAAGAAAGTTGTATAATTATGACCTTGGAAGTATCGGGAATATGGATGAGACAGCAATGACTTTTGATCTTCCAAGCAACAGGACCGTGGCATCCTTGGGAGAAAAAACAATTTTCCTTAGAACAACCGGGAATGAAAAAAATCATTTCACCGTGGTTCTGGCATGTTTGGCCAATGGAGTCAAGCTGCGGCCTGTTATTATATTTAAAAGGAAGACCTTGCCTAAAAATGCCAAATTCCCCCCACGAATCACTGTCCGTCCACATGTTAAAGGCTGGATGGATGAACAAGGAACAAAAAAATGGCTAGAAGATATTTGGAATGGACGACCAGGAGTAGCTTTAAAAAAAAACCCTCACTGCTGGTTTGGGATATGTTTAGAGCCCATATATGTGAAGATGTCAAAACAATGGCTAAGTCATTTCAAACCACTTTGGCTGTTATTCCTGGTGGGCTAACATCTGTTTTACAGCCTCTGGATGTGTCTATAAACAAACCTTTTAAAGACCGTGTGCAAAAAATGTGGCACGAATGGATGTCATCAGGTCAAGCCAAATTGACAAAAGGTGGAAATCTTATGAAGCCTGACATAGAAATAGTAGCAAAGTGGGTACGAGATGCATGGGAAGACATTCCAGAAGACATCATCAAGCGAGCTTTTCAGTAATGCCATGGATGGTAGCGAAGACGATGTTTTGTTTCAGCACAGCAGCAGCGATGAAAATGATGGAGACGTTGATGATGGTGATGATAATGTCTATGCAGATGACATTACACCAGCTCAATTTGAGGCACTATTTGGAGAAACCGATGATGAGGAATCCGATTTTGAAGGATTTTAAATGTGTTTTATGTTCCAGTTCCATATTGCTGTTCCAGCCATTAAACTTTGGGTCCCCCAGTTAAAATATTGAGCATTACAGTACTAGTATGTACCGGTTATGTACCGTAGATGTTCCTACGTACGGTAGTTTTGTGACTTTACATTACGGTATGCTGCTAAGTGAAGTGGCTACTGAACAAGTTGTTTTTATTTATGGTAAAATAAATACTTTAATCGACCTCCTGTTTATTCATGTTCATTTTCTAATCATTTTTACTAATTACAGGTTTGCTTTAGTGTTCATATTTTCTACCCTCGGTTTATACTCGAGTCAATCATTTTTACTAGTTTTTTTAGGTAGAAATGGGTACCTCGGTTTATACTCGGGTCGGTTTATACTCGAGTATATACGGTACTTGCTGTCCTCCAATAAGCTCTGGGATTGTTTTGCTATCCTCACTCAAATTTAAAAATGAGTTTCTGGGAGATTGTATATATTATCAGGGAGTCAGGGATCTCCTATTAATATCAATGAGACCCTGAACCTCAGAGAGTGGTGGGATTCCTGCAGCTGACACCCAATGTTTCAGTTAGTTGCTGTCTGTGTTCTGGAGTACAGTCCTAATCTAGCACTGCACCTTAAAAATCAATTTTAAAGCAATTTAAAATGGAATCTCCAGCAATGAGTAGAAAGCAAACAGTAAAAAGAAATACAGCATGATTGGCCAGTAGGGATGGCTGGTTCGCAGATCCCAACCCGGATCCGCCGCGGATTTATCCCCTTCGCAAATGGCGGATTTTTCCGGATTTTCCGCCTTCCGAATTTCTGATTCTCGGATTTTTCGTATTTTCGAAAATTTTCAAAATTACGGGGTTCGCGTATTTTTGAAAATTTTCGAAAATACGAGAAAACACGTAATTTCGAAAATTTTCGAAAATACAAGGATATCTCTTACTTTCATAAATACTTATTTTCGGGAATTTTCTAAATTACGAGAATTACTCGTATTTTCGAAAATACATATTTTCGAAATTACGTGTTTTCTCGTATTTTCGAAAATTTTCAAAAATACGCGAAACCTCGTAATTTAGAAAATTTTCGAAAATACGAAAAATCTCATAATTTCGAGGGTATTTTTCATTTTGATGGATCCGCTCTCAGATTTTCGAATTTTTTCGAAAATTTGCGGATCCTCGAGCGGACCGGATTTTGAGAAGTTCGGACATCTCTATTGGCCAGTCAAAAGTACACAGAAAATAAGGCAACAAACAGTCAAGAACAAGACAAATTATGTGTATTAAGTGTATTAAAACTCATTTTCTTGGCTCATAAAATAAAATAATTCGATATATTATTCAATTTGGTTTGACATAAGCTTAGCTATAGATTTATGGATCCAAAGCTTTACATTATCTTTATTTATGTTGGCAATGACAGGCTTGCACAGGCGATATCAATTATTGTTCCAGCTTCCTATCCAGTAGTTCTTTGTTTCCCAATACAGGCACCATCTTTATATTGCTTTAAAATAGCTTAATATTGGCTTTAATGCCTTTCTACATGGAAAATACATTGGTACATTAACAATACATGAGTCGGAAGTGACATTTACTAATAAAATGGAGTTAAAGTATTTTTAGAACGACTCTACAGTCCTGCCAATATCCTGGGGCTATATCTGAGACAGAGGGATGTTTAGGTTAAAAAACTGAAAACTGTTCCTATACAGCAGGTGACAGAAATGTTTAGATGTAATGTCCCCTATGCTTTGCACTATTTTTAATTTGTTTTGTATAAAAGTCTATCAATGTAACTAGTGTACTCTGGTATTCACCACTAGGGGATATATACGTGTTTTATGTATTATGTGAGTTAAGGCAATATTTCTAGTTTTAAATCATAATCTTTTGCATTGGTTCCATTCAGGGCTATTTGCTGGCCATGTTTCTATGTCTGCTGATGCAAGTCGCCGGGTACCATCCTTTTTAAAATATGTGGGAGATTAATATTTGGTGGGTATATCTGTTGTATTCAGTTAGATCAACTGTACTTGAAGTGGAACCTTCACTGGGATATTTAGTGGGCTTTTTATTAGTACTGGGGGTTTGAAGGGACAGTTCAGTGGAAATGATCAATATTTGTTAAATTGTTAGTTTGTGTAATGCCTTCTTAGTTATTTTACATATTATCTCCCATTTTAAAAAATCAGTTGATTTCATACCCTTTGGTGTTCCCTGCTGTTGACATTAGTGAGCTGACATTTCAGGTTCTAACGGTCCTTCTTCTTCCCAGGATGCACCACATCCTTGGAATGTTCCTAACAGTTATTTGTACTGATTGGCTGTTGGATGGGTCAAAGATGCTCAGATCTCTACTGAACAACTGAATCAACTCAAGCGCTGGGTCAAGGGTAAGACCATAACGGTCTCTATTAGGGGTCCTGCAAACGGGAAGTCAGTATTTCGGTTGTATTTATTTATATACAGACACAATGCTGAATGGGCAGATTAGGTCATTGGGATGGAAAAATACTGCTCTTTTTTCTGAAAAGCATATGTATTTGCACTGAACTTCCCCTTTAAGCTTTCTATTCTGCTATTTTTTAGGAAAAATGCTAAAAACAACATTTTAAAAAGAACTGCGTCCAGAATCTAGTATATATATGAAAAACTGTGTGTAGATTACAAAAATATATAGATGTGGGTTGTTTTTAAGGTAAAGAAAGGGGTATTTAAATTGAAAAAGTGCAGTTATAGCAAAGCCCCAAAGACATTCTATTTGTTTCAGCACATGTAAAAGATGAATATTTACAGTAGTTATTTTTCTAAATTGTTTTTTGTTAGTTTTTCAGAAAATCTGCTAAAAGTGTTCATTATTTTTATTCTAAATAATTCATTGATAGTGCTTGGGAAGGTTCTCATTCATCCAGGTCATGGTATATCTGTTGTATTCAATTAGATCAACTGGACTTGAAGTTTAGTTCTTGAAGACATTTCACTAGTCATCCGACTGGCTTTCTCAATTCAGAATGACTTGTACAAGAATCTGTGGCAATTATGTACCTGAAAAATCCCAATTAACACCTCTTAGCCACTATCCATTCACGCCCTTAACACTTGGCTGTGATATGCTAATTGGGATTTCCCAGGGTACTTAATTGTCAACTGATTCTTGTACAAGTCATTCTGAATTGAGAAAGCCAGTTGGATGACTAGCGAAACGTCTCCAAGAACTAAACTTCAAGTCCAGTTGATCTAATTGAATACAACAGATAATTAATTGATAGAGAAAAAAAAATCTATGCATGGCCATCATCATTGCAATTTTAAAATAGGAGACTGAAAAGGGTAATTATTAGAAAATATTAGTAATTAGTAATAAAATATATCTAAGATATCTTTCATATTCAAATGGTTTAAATGCCCCATTAAGTGATTAGGATTCATGTGATGATAGTAGAGAGATAATACTTATACGAAAAGCCTTTGTTCCGTGTTTTTGTAGGTCGGAGCTTAAATATGTGAAATTATGCCTAAAGCTGGAAGGATTTTAAGATAAGCTAAAATAAACTTGGTAGGTTAAATAAACCTTTACTAGTTTGTGAGAATGAAACGTTTTATACAAGATATAACAAAGTTTTATAAACATTAGGAAATAAATACCCTTTGGATAGAAGTTATATTAAATGGGGAAAATTCTCTTTTACTAGATGGTATTGCAATATAATGGTCCGTATCATTCATGAAATTGTGGTCTCACACCAGGAAAAGCAATTCAAATCTTTTTCTTTTTAAAAATAAATGTCTAACTCATTAAATAGACTTTCTGCTCTTTTACTGTCATTTTGTCTCACTGAGAAAACAAATGGTGTGCTGTGATAGACAGTATTTCTGTGTGTATAGGAGGCGATCAATGTGATAAATCCTCACACATTTTGAGTCTCTGCCACTATTTTCTAACACAGTTCCTGAGATTTGGAGTATTTTTGAATACTGACTTATTTGCTTCCAGAGAAACTCCCAGTTGTAGATGGTAATAGGTTAAAATACCATATAATGGTTCTTCATTTCCAAACATAATGGTTCTTAATTTCCACATATGACTTACTTGGATTGTAGAATTATTTGCAATATATTATACTATGACGTCCCAATGGAATCCATCTTGGATATGGAACTGGGGAGCCCTAAGGAATACTGAAAGATGTTTGTGTTGATGTGGTAGAAACATGAGAAAACATATTTTGACTAATCCCATCACCCCAGAGAACAATACAAAATTCACTTAGAAATATGTTCCATTGCAACTGCTGGAAGCCTCACAAAGGCGCAATAAACAAGGCTTACATCAACATTTCAGCTTGTCTGTTCTTAAAATGAACACCTAATGGGAAATACAAGAACAAATGTAATAGCTTGGAAAAGGACTCAGCAAAAATTTCTTTCACGGTTAGTCTCCCTTACGGTTTTATTAACCCTTTGCTGTTTTAAACTGGATTCTGGAAATGTAAAAACCTACAAAAGACTTTACTCGTACACAAAGAGTATATAGCTGACCAGTAACAGTATAAGCCTGGCCATACAATACCTCAACACTACACCAATTCACAGTAAAATATAGCAACCAGAAAGGACTGGCTCCGAGTGTTGCTATATTTTACTGTGGATTGGAGGAGCCGGTCTTTTCTGCAGCTCACCGATGGTCAGCTGCAGAGGTATGGCATATTCCTACCTTTGTTTATTATATTACACCAATTTTTTTAAACACACAGAAAAAACATACAAACGAAAGAAATAAACAAAATTACAGCGTGCTTGGTCACCTGGTATATCAAAGCCAACCTCATTATGCAATATAGTCAAGAGGTCTGAAGAGGTTCAACAAAATGCAGGTGTAACTGAAAGGGACAACAATAAATAGTTCAAATTCTGCTTTTTGCTGTACCTCTGCAAACTTAAAGGGTATCTCCACTCGTATTTTCATGATTTGGTCTGTGCCTGTGAGGAGGTGGATGAGGAAGGCTGGGTAATCCACTCTACTACCCGCCTTCCTTGATCAGAAGGGATAGCCCTAGCCCGGCTACCCCTAAAAATATCGGGCACGGTAACCCGGCTGCCCTGCGAAGGGCCAGGTAGCTCCTGGCCAGAGCCTTCAGTAGGCTCTCCTCTGCCTCTCCCTCTCCCTCTCCCTCCACGTGCAGAAGCACCCCTGCTCCTGGGTCTCCCTCTTGCCCTGCCAGGCATTTCCCTCTCCCAAATTATCCCCCAAAAAATTAATATATATATATATATATATATATACACACACACACACACACACACAAAATACAAAGCAACAAAACAACACAGAAGCAAACAAATAAACACAAAGTTTTTTTTTTTTTTTACACTAAAAGCACAAATAGGACACAGACACAACTGACAGCAAACAGCAGATCAGACAGCAAAAGCTGCTGATTGCTGCTAAAGGCAGCACTGTCAGCTACACAAAACACACAGACACTGACACACAGATACAGAAAGACAAACAAAAAAACAGGACACCTAGACCTCTAAAAGGTCTAACACAAAATTTGTCCAAAGGACTTACAGGGGGGTTAGTCCTTAAAAGGACTTTTGGGTCTCACAAAGTTAGTCCTTAAAAGGACTGTTGGGTCTCAAGATGTGTGAATACAGGGGTGGGTAACAACAAGTGCTAAACCACCACACTGAAATCCACACACAGAAAGCTCAAAAAGCTCAAAAAGCGCAAAAATCTCTCTCCAACTCCTACACTGTCAGGTCTCCACTAAACACACTCCAACACACTGACAAAATGTCGCCTGTGAAGCAGCCTTTTATACCCAGGGGGCTGGCAATAATCATGTTAGCTGCCATTGGCTAATTTGGGTCATGTGGCTTGCTCCGTCTTGAAAATAAGCCCCAAAAATTCGAATTTACAAGAATGTCTCGTTTTTCCGAAAATTCTCGTAATTACGAGAATCCTCGTAATTACGAGGATCTTCGCGGTTTCCGGGCCCCGGAAGATCGCGGATTCTCGTAATTACGGAGATACTCGTATTTTCGAAAATTTTCGTAAAAAAAAAAAATCCGCGGTTCGGAAGTTCGGAAGGCGGAAAATCCGGAATAATCCGCCGTTCGCGGATCCAGGTTCGGGTCCGCGAACCGGCCATCTCTAGTTCCTTGGTTAATTGCACTGTAATGTTTCAGTTGCATTAGGTAAGCTAAGGGAATCAGGGACCATTGTAAAAAAGCATGCTAAGCAAATCTCGAGATAATTAGAAGGTCTTTGTTTTAAACTTTGCAAAACCTGTATTTTAAGCAAGAGACACATGTCTTTTTATAGCATGAGAGTGTCATATTGAATTTTATTTATGTTTAATTTTAAAGCCAGCATACAGAATTGCTGCTTTTAGGACCTTAAGCATTTGCAGAGGAGGCAGCAGGGGAAAGAGCAGTCAATCGTTGGTTGTTGTGTTAGCATTCACAGCTTTGATTGACTGCATGTAGGGAGGAGCCAGATTTTTTTCTAGAATGGGTGCAGTAATTATTCTTCAATATCTGGTTAGTTAAACAGCTAATAATGGGCTGAATATATTGGTTGGAATTAGGGGTAAATAACTAACAAATGACCATTTTTTTTGTTTTGAGGGTGGACATAGTAACATAGTAACATAGTAATTAAGGTTGAATAAAGACATACGTCCATCAAGTCCAACCTATTCACCCTCTTTTTTTTTTTAATTTCTTTTTTAACCCTACCAAACAGCTGATCCAGAGGAAGGCAAAAAAAAGCCAGCTAAAAAGGGAGAAAAAATGTCTTCCTGATTCCAAACGGCAATCGGAAAGTATCCCTGGATCAACCAGATCTATATGCATTAATACCAGTAATTGTCAATATTTTTTAGTTTTAGAAACTTATCCAGGCCTTTTTTAAAGCCATTCAATGAACTTGCTATTACCACATCTGCTGGAAGACAGTTCCACAGTTTCACCGTTCTCACTGTAAAGAAACCTTTCCTAACCTGAAGATGAAACTTTTTTTCTTCCAACCTTTAAAAGGAAATAGTTTTAATGCTATGGATGCGATCACAACTTTAAGGCTGGGTAGACATGGTTAGATACTTTGTCCCAGACAATTTTCAATTGTGGTGAAAGGAGCCACGGCAAACAGTTTTTAGAGACCGATGGTCCACAGGAGACCACACAATTGGCCATGATTTACTGGCATGTCTGATCATCAGTTTTTCCAATCCGGATGAATGAATGGCTGACATCAGTCACCCGTGCCAACTTAAACGCCCCCTTTTGGGTCAACAGACCAACACACAGAAATATGTATTTGCATTTTCGGGTGCGTTGCGATTGCGATTTGCATTCCGCATTTTAAATCACAATCGCATGCGTTTTTCAATACTTGATTATCTGACTGCTATTTGACTGTTAAAGTGATGTGTCACAAAGATAATCTGCAGCTCCGGTGAATAGGAAAGTCCTTTATAATATGCCCATAAGGAACACCAGGCTATTTTCTATTTCAATTAGCCAAATATAAAAATATTTTGCTAATAATGTCAAGGCTACAGATGCTTTTGTATCTGAAGGAAAAAACCTCTTTCACAATGTGGCTTCTGCTTTTCTATCCTTACAATGTCTCAAATATAAACTGTAAATAAACAGTATTCCACCCTAAGATGCTTTCAGATACCGTACCATCAAGCCAATCTCCCTGTACTACTCTCTAATCACATAAAGTAGCCTGCGTGAAACTCAACGGTCAAAACATTACAGTGAGAACTTTAATTACAAAGTTTATTCCTTGGTTAGTCCCTTATATAACTGCTCAAGCACCAAATGCACTCAAAGCCTACTCTTTTTCCAACTTCTATAAGTCACATATAAGGTCTTTCTCTATGCACGGAAGGAAAGAAGTCGACCTTGAGAGTAAATAGGGAACTTTTATCAGTTTAATAGCACATACATGCAATATAATATATATGACGTTTCAGGGATATTATTTCACCTTCCTGAGGTACACAAATGGCATCACATGTCCCAATCAATCAAATCCTTTAATAGGATATTACCTCACTTATTCACTTATATTAATGTATACATATTAACCAATTTCATTACATCACATAGTTACACTGTACATGGTTCGTGCATAACATACACTGTACATGTATTTGACAGAATTTGCCTATATTGGCAGATGGAGCAAAAATGACCAACCATGATGACAATGAACATTGGCATTGGGGTCGGTCACTGCCTATGGAAATTTTCCATTCTTGAACACCATGTTTGAGAAACATTTAATTTATTATACTAGATATTTAATGCAGTAATTGGGAAAGTAGGTCTGGAATTCTCTGAAAGTGGTCTCCTGCCACGTGAAGTAGCTAATATGTAATGATCTCATAGCTGTGCTATTTTATATTTTCTTTTAATCTGGATGGAGGCTGAGTTCATACCAGGTACTTGGTACATCATGGAGTTTGATTGTCCAGAATTGTATAATGCATTTTGGCTGTTGTTTACACCAGTGTTTTGTATTTAACTCCTAAATTTAGATCACTGGGCAGCAAATGGGCTTTTAAAAACATGTGCTATGAAAGTATTTAAACTGTATTATAATATTAAGTATACACTGTGAAGTATACCGGATACTGGGCCATATTTATAAAGCCTCAGTATTGCTATTTCATGATCATATTATGAAATCTAGATAGAAGACACAGTCCGTAGAAACACCGTACCACCTCATATGTTCCAGCAAAAAACCTTACATATATCTGAAAATATGACCGTTTACGCTTAAACACATTACTGGGGAGATTCAAAAAAAATTCCCACTGCTTTCTGTGAATCCACACTACAATAACGTAAATGTGATTATATCCAGTATTGCATTGCAGGATCATGGAAAGGTAAGGCACTCCTGTTTGCGCTATGAGGCGAAACTTAACTAATGGTGAATCAAATTGGGTGCATTGCATTATTTCCAGAAAGTTTTGCAAATGCCACAGTGCCCTAAAATAAGGGTAAAACACACGTTAATTCAATATGACATCGGGCTAACATGGGGTTTATCCTTATTTTAGGAATATTGAATCTCCCTGCTTATTTTTACAAAGTTAAAGTTTGTTTATTTATAAAACATGCACGTGGCAATTCAAATATAATCTCGAACATGACACACACACCCCAGCCCTTGTAATTCTATAAACTGGAAAGGATAAACAGGATTTATAGGGGAAATGACAGCTCTTAATTATTTAAGAAAGCATTTTATGTACGTGAGGCATATTTCTGCCGGAAAAAAAAAATTATGATCTCAAAATGGTGTCATAAGTTTGTTGATATAACATTGAACCTGGGACAAATCATATAAGCGAGCTGCTACATCCAAGTCAAAAGCAGTAATAGATTCTTTATGAACAGTGTAATTAGATCAGCAACTGTATCGTAGTATGAATTTAAAATGCCAGTCAAATAATAAAACATTTTGCCATGATTGATAACTAAACTATAAGAGAAGGACCATTGATATAAATTACTGATATTTGACTGATCATCTCTGCCATTACTCTCTATCAGACTTAAAGGGCAACTCCACGCTCATAAGAACATATTTAAGAAAGAATGGCCTCTTTAAAATATGTTGATATATCATACTTTGTCCTATGAATTCATTACTGTATGCCTGCTATGCTTCTGGATGCCTCATGGAAACTGAGCAATTTAGAAACCTGTACTGAGCCTGTACTGAGCCTGTACTGAGCCTGGGCATGCTCAGAAGAGGCAGACAGAGGATTAACATTCAGTTATTGGCTGTGATGTTAACTGTCAAATCCATAACTGACAGTTGCTAACTGGAAAAACCAGGAAGCAGAAACAGGGGCAACAGGACATTGTGCAGGATTTCAGGTTAGACATATATTTCAGATTTCAAACTAATACCATTTAGGGTTTTGGGGGGTGATTTACCTAAATGTAAGTTTTTATTTTGGGGTTGGACTTGCCCTTTAAGGCTAATACACACTGACCCTCTCCACACGATGTGCATGCACGTCCATTTTGGACAACCATTCGTATAGTTTTGCTGGGCAAAACAGCTGAGGCTCACTCCCTGATCTGCCGGGCAGATCATCAGTGAGGCCATTTTATCTAACACTCGGCTCATGTACGTGCGTACACATTGAACGTTGCGAGTCGGCTCACGTGATCACAAGTGTGTATAAATCTTTAGAATGGAAAGTGCTGTTTGTATGATTATAAAGTTATGTTTTGAACTGGTTTTTTTTTTATTAAAGAGTATCTACATCCAAAAAATAAAACTTGCCAAACTATTAAATCAATAGGGAATATAGCAATAGTAGTTTCTACCTTCCCTAAAATAGCAGAGTCTGATTGGCAAGTTTTATTGGCATAGATATTTCTTAAGGTTTTTATGTATCTTTTGGTTCATATTAAATATCCCGTTTGTTATTCAACCCCGTTTGTCTGCTAGTGTCTGTAACTCTGGGGGGAATGAAAGTAAAATGTGACATAGCTATAAAATGCAAAACATAAACATGACCAATGGACAATTGACTTGGAATTTCAGTAACTATGTATATGTATATACTATGTACATTATACTGTAAACTAATTTTAAGGTGACTTTTAAGTCTGTGGGTCATTGCCAAAGTGCAAACGTTACTTAGCCAAGGATATTCCCTCTGATCTGGGCCTGACTTTTTAAAAGTATTGTGCCTGTTAATCCTGAATTCCATCGAGACTACATAATATGTTACTGTTTTCCCACACTAGTCAGGAGACTCTGGTGTCCCTCAATTGTCTTAAGCAATGACATCATTAATGGTTTGGGCTAAGAGTGTTTTAAAGTTCTTCATGACAACCTGATATGTATATGTTTATGTATTTATATGTAGCCAGACTGGATACCATATCATCAGATTTGTAGACGTTTTAGGGGGTAATATAAAGGATGATTATATTTTGCTTGGGGTACCAGTTAAATAGTTTTTAGCATCAGGCTGTTACAATTACATCTGTTATTTAAAAACATAATATACTAGAGGGATAACAATAAAACAGTTGTGTGAGTTGTATGACAGTGAATAAGAATGGATGAAACTTCTGTTTGCTTGACACATTAATATACATAAACCATAAACATACATTGTGTGATGAGCTTCAATAATTTGAAGGTGGCACAGGCTGGCCGTGCATACACCGCTTTATTGCTGTCAGGTGCCAAAGGGATAGAAACATCATATACTCTTATTATGCGTCACATTCAAATTATTAAAGCTCAACATCCAGTGTGTGTTTCTGGATTATACACTGTATGTTTCTAGATGTCAGGCTGGAGCAACCACACCTGCTGCCCTGAGCCTGGGTAAATGCTGAAAGTGGTACCAGGCAGACCAGGACTACAATGAGGCAGGAGGGCTAGGAAAAGTGAAAAGAACTGAGGCTAGGCAAGAGGCAACAGTCCTGAAATATAATAACAGGGAAAGGGAAAAGGTAACCAACTGGAAATATTAAGGCAAGAGTAATCAGGAACAGGCTAATTAGTAAATCTAAATACAAAAGCTTAACAACCATCAGCACTTACACCAGGCCGAGTGAGACTAAAATAAAAGCAGTTCCAGATGGGCACGCACCTGCGTGACCTCACACCATCGCCCACATCTGCCCAGTCGTCCCCTATTGGCTGCACGGACCGGATGGGCGGAGCAATGATTGATTCTACTTGGGAGCTTCCCAGGAAGGTGAGCCTGAAACTAGGATAATCAAAAGCATGAACATTGCTCATGGAACCAAATGGCAGAGGCACCAGGAGCAGCCATAAGTTGAAGGTGGATGTTTGTTGCTAAAAACATACAACTTTATACTCCAACACTCTTAGTACAACTCATCATCATCCAAGTAGTAATCATCATCCAATCAATTATCACACTTAAATCAACTATTACTAGTACTATTGTGAAGTTAGTGAAGTGTTTGCCAAGTAGAGAGAAATGGAACGGTCAAAAATTCCTTTTTAAATCCAACTGAAGCAAGATTTTCAATATTTCAATTTTCCATAAGTTTTGACTTTCAGAATTTCTGAAAACTTTGTCAGATTTTAAAGGGCAATGCCAGCCCCCAAACTAAATTTTAGTACCCTGCAGGGAATTGCTATAAACTTTAACCTCGCAAGGTTTATAGCACTCCCTGCAGTCCTCAAACGTACTTACCAAACTCTGTTCCCCCAACGCCTTCTGCATCGTGCCTTAGCCAATCACAGGGGCAGATTCCGGTCGAGCCCCTCCTGCTTGACTTCCGTGCTCGGAAAAGGCACGGGAGTTAAGCAGAAGGTGTCGGGGGAACTAAGGCTGGTAAGTACATAAGGGGACTGCAAGGAGTACTATAAACCTCGCGAGGTTGAGGTTTATAGCGATTCCCTGCAGGTTACCAAAATTTCATTTGGGTTTTGGAGTTGCCCTTTAAAACCGTCAGTTCTGAAACAAAAACTAAGTTTGTTTTAAAATTATTGTAATTTTGCATTAAGGTGAGTTTCCAACCCGCAGAGCTGCCCACTGTATCATTCCCCTGACCTCTGATTTGTATTTCATTGTGACGTGTACATCTAGTTTTTCTCTAAATACTGTAATGGAAAATTATGTGAAATGACATTTTTTTTTACTTCAAATAGCACAAAGTTCATTTGTAACAGCTGGGCAGGTGGAGCCCATTACTTCATTCCCAGCCTCCTGAACTTGGCAGGATGCCCACAAAACAAATGTGCGGGGTAAGTCACACGTGTCCTCTACAGTATATAGAGAGACTTTTTTGACTGGTAATCATTGTGAAAATGTTAGTACAATATATGGTAAATAATGATTGTTTACATTATCTGCCTTATTTAGTATGGTTGAAAAATTATAAAAGAATGACTTCATTTCAATGTTCTTAGCTAGTTTGCATTCATGTTTCTATATACACAAAGTCCTTTATTTTTTTTTAAGTAAAGCGCACAATGTCTAATCTGAGGAGTCGGGATTATTGAGAAGATCTCCCTGTATTACATTGCATGGAAGTCAGGCTGTCATGATCTCCAATAGACGTATATCATAGATATGTGCATGGTAACTGACAGCATTCTGTAACCTTGACCACAGTGCTAGAGAGTACTGGCCAGTATCCTACAAAGCAGGATTGAAATGAAGTTTTTGATAAAAAGTTGCTAGAGCAGTTATAGTTACAGAGAGTAACAGTGGCTACAATATTAAGTGACATTGGGTATATTTGGGGACATTAGAGGTGCTGCTATAACAAAGGCAGTCTCATCGGAAAAATTGAGGATGCCATGGGTGAATACTTTTATTTCAAAAAAGGGGGGAAACTGCAGATCAAAATGGTTGCATTGTGTGTAGAGATGTCCGAACTTCGAAAAATCCGGTCCGCGCGAGGATCCGCGGATTTTCGAAAAAATCCGTAAATTCGAAAATCCGCGAGCGGACCCGTTAAAACGTATTAAAATGAAAGTTCGGCAAAATCCGCATTAAAAGTGGTCTAAATAGCCTTGGTAATGTACACTTAATCACTCAGGGACCTGGGTAATGTCCTTAGAAACACGTATCAATGCCTACAATACCTAAAAATTACAGTCCGCTAGCGTGAATTTTAAAAAACGGTACTTTTCGAAAATACGAGGATTTCCGGAAAAACGAGGATTTCCGGAAAAACGAGGACCTCCGAAAACGAGGATTCACGTAAAAACGAGGATTTTCGTAAAAACGAGGATTTTCGTAAAAACGAGGGTTTTCGTAAAAACGAGGAACCACGAGGAACCGGAACTTCCTGCCTAGCAAAATGGCTAGTTCTGCAAGGCAGTTGTATGCCATGAACTACCTGCTGCTCAGGGGGTACGATGAGTTCCCCCCTGGCACCCATCATGTGCGGCGCCGGAGGCGCAGGATTATGGAGGGGCTCCAGCGCCGGATCCTGCGGCGATTTGGATACCAGACCACTGTCTCTACCCTCCAGAGACAGTGGTCTGACCTCAAGAGGCAGAGGCCTCAATATGTGGCTGCCGTACGGCAGATGATAGAAGGCAAGTATACCTTTTATTACATTACTGTATTATAATACGTAGTAAAATATTTTAATTCACTTCTGACAAAAACATATTTATATATATGTTTTTAAAAACATCAATAATCCTTAAATTTGGCTTGTGAGAGAGAGAGAGATCCAAGTTCTTTGTATTTCTCATTCACTGGTTATTATTACATTATTCTTCTTCTTATATTATTCAATATCAGCCCTATTTAAAGGGTAAGTAAAGTCAAAAAATAAATCACTGAAAAGTGACTTTATTTAACATAACACCTATAAATTCAAAATGATACCCACACATAGACACAGGTAAACACACTTGGTGGCCCACCCTTCCATTTCCATGGCAGCCTTATTTAAAGGCTAAGTAAAGTTAAAAATGAAATCGATCATTAAAAATTGATTTCTTTTTATCTTATAAATGCACACTGATACCCACACATAGACACAGTTTAACCCACTTTCTGACCCACCCTTTTAGTTACATGGCACCCTATTTGAAGGAAAGTAAAGTCAAAAATAAAATGTTGATCAATTATTAAAAATTTTAAATCTTTTGTTATGGTTTTTTGTGCAATTATTGTATATACAATACTTTCCGAGTGAGTTTTTGTGTGTCTTTTTTCTATCGGATCTATAACGATCCCTGACTGAATGCCCAAAATGGCCATTAGCCTTGCACGTTATGTACTTTAAGTATAATATCCATTTTATATTGTCTCTGTTCTCTATCTGTCTCTCTCTCATCTCAACCTCCCTTTTAGTTACATGGCAGCCCTTTTGAAGGGAAAGTAAAGTCAAAAATAAAATGTTGATCAATTATTAAAAATTGATTTTTACACTCCAAAATTAAAATGTTGTTGTTACACAAAATCTATACAGATACAAGTACACACAGCTACTGATGCTCCCCTACACCCAACCAACTTTTCCCTTTCCGTGGCTACAATACACACAATAAGAATATAAGTACTTAGCCAGAATAAGGTATGAAATCATTGCCATAGAAATATGATTGACTTTTAAAGAAACTATAACATATTGCCTTATTTAATCTGTATTTTCAAGCAGAATCAAAGTATATATTAATTAATCCTTTAGATATATCATTCATTATGTATTTTTTTATTTTAATTTGCAGGGGAATCTTCCTCAGATACCCCACCCCCACCACCGTCCCCGCCAGAGGAAGAATGTAAGTGCACCTATTGAAAAAAAAATTTTTTCTAAATCTTTCATTTGTCCAAGGCCAAATTACAGCACACACGAGCGCTCTAGAAACAAGCATACAAGCATGTGTTTGCGGTGCGCTCATGTGTATTGCCATGCAGTGCAGTACGATAGCATAATTGTGCAAAAATTGAGGATCACATTAATTGTGCCACCTATTGTGTGCTTTTTACACGTTGATGTGTCCAAGCCCTTTATCCAAATGTTTGCATAATGTTTGACAACTTCTCCGAGAATTGTTTTAGTAATGTATTCGAACATTTAATGACAGTGAGAGTTAAATAAATTTCCTTTTTTTAGCTCTAACCACAACTAGCCCTCAGGCTACGGCAGCCCATTGCCCCCTCCAGGCAGTGCCTTGCCCCCTCCGGCTCTCCAACGCCCCCACCGGGCAGTCCACCGCCCCAGAGGAGGCACCTGGCACCAGCCAGACACGTAAGTGCATCCTAAGCAATTTTTTTATCTTTTTATTGACCTTGATGTCAGCAAATTTAGTGAAATTATCAGTGATAATTAAGTGAATTTTATTATTTCACTGATAAAAATTTTCGTAAAAAAAAATGCAACAAATCTATTAATTTGGCTTGAGAGACAGGGCTTCTCATTTCTCATTCCCATTTATTGTCCCCGACTCTGGGCTGTATCTTGTCCCTCAGTTTTTGAGCTTAAGTCACGAAATTCGGTCCAAACGTCCAAAATTATCCAAGAAATGTTCACTACATAGCCTTTTAGGAAATGTTCTTATACATGTAATATATTACTAATGGATTGGACGGTGATTGTTGAAATAAAACATTTTTTTTTCTAGAAGCAGGACCAGCCTCTCCAGGCCCTCCACCCTCTCCAGCCCCTCCACCCTCTCAGCCCCTCAGGCTCTCCACCCTCTCCAGCCCCTCCAGCACCTCCTGCTCCAGTCACTCTGGCGGCCATGCTTGAGAATCGTAAGTAAATCATATGCAACGTTATGAAATGTTATATACAAGACTATTAATATCTGTATTTTCCCGTGTAAAATCCACGCTACATGATGCAACATTGGGTACTGGGTTTGACAATGCTTTTATGGGGGCTGCACCACTTCCAAAAAATGTTGTATGTAGCACAGTCCTAGTGATACAAAACCAAGAATGTTCTGATACAATTTAGCAATAAACGTAATGTTTTATGCCAGCATTACCTACTGCTGTTTATCAGTGATCCCCCATGATGCATAATATCACTTTAAGTGGAAGAGCAGTATTTACCATCCCAATGACCTTAATCTGCCCATTCAGCAATCAGCATTGTGTCTGTGTATAAATAAATGCAACGGAAATACTGACTTCCTGTTTGCTGGACCCCTAGTAGAGACCGTTATGGTCTTGCCCTTGACCCAGTCCCTGGGTTGATTCAGTTGGTCAGTAGAGATCTGAGCATGTGTGACCCATCCAACAGCCAATCAGTAGAAATCACTGTTACCATAACTAGGTATGCATAATATAAACTAAGAATTTTAGAAATAATGATATCTTATACTGAGCTTTCCTTTTTATGACATACCAACATTATAGCATTGCAGTACCATGTATGTGTAAGTAGTTATCAGGTGCAATTTGCATCTACCGCATGGTGCTTTAGGAAATGTGCTCGAACATCTCACCACAATTCTCTCAATATCTTCCTCCACAGAACTACAGAGCATGCGGCGGGAGATGCGCCACATGGTGCGGCGCCTGGACCGCAGCCTGGACCGCCGCCTGACCAGACTGGAGAGGAGGGCACCCCAGTAACCCCAGTGTTTTTTTTTTGTTTTTTTATTTTTTGTAAATAGTTTAAAAAAAAAAAAATTATATACATATATATATATAAAATTGTTTGTAAAACAAAAATGTTTTTGGGCTTTATTTTTCGATATATCAAATTATTCAGATAGATCCATAATAAAATTTTATTTGAAAAATTACAATACACATATCTATTTAGCTAGCTATATGTCTGGTACTTATAATTGTATACCTTACCATTAATGCCATTACACACACCACATTGGCCACATTCCCCTATAAATAGTTTGCACACACAAGGGAAAGAAGGCGATGGGGGTACTGGGTTACATAATGTCCACTGCGGTTTGCCACCATTGTTGTGGGGCCAGGCAGGCTTAGCCCCACGGACATACCCCTCACCCCATTGGCTTCTCTCCCTCAGAGTATGCTTCGTGCAAGGGAAAGCACGTGAACGGTAGGAACAGCACCATTGAGTTACAGCAGGCCCACACTTTGTAATATGGAGTACTGCTCTCGGGCCAAGCAGGATTGACCCAGAGCTGAAAACATTGCCACAGAGTAGCACTGTCAGCTAACAAAACACACAGACACTGATACGCAGATACAGAAAGACAAACAAAAAACAGGACACCAGACCTCTAACAGGTCTACACACAAATTTGTCCAAAGGACTTATAGGGGGGTTAGTCCTTAAAGGACTGTTGGTCTCAAGATGTGTGAATACAGGGGTGGGTAACAACAAGTGCTAACCACCACACTGAAATCCACACACAGAAAGCTCAAAAAGCTCAAAAAGCGCAAAAATCTCTCTCCAACTCTTACACTGTCGGGTCCCCCTAAACACACTCCACACACTGACAAATGTCGCCTGTGAAGCACCTTTTATACCCAGGGGGCTGGCAATAATCTGTAGCTGCCATTGGTTAATTTGGGTCATGTGGCTTGCTCCGTCTTGAAAATAAGCCCCAAAAATCGAATTTACAAGAATTTCTCGTTTTTACGAAAATTCTCGTAATTACGAGAATCCGCGTAATTACGAGGATCTCTGGTTTTTCGGGTCCCGGAAGATCGCAGATATCGTAATTACGGAGATACTCGTATTTTCGAAAATTTTTGTAAAAAAATCCGCGGTTCGGAAGTTCGGAAGGCGGAAAATACGGAAAATCCGGAATAATCCGCCGTTCGCGGACGGGATAAATCCGCGGCGGATCCGGTTCGGGTCCGCGAACCGGCCATCTCTAATTGTGGCTCTTTTAAACTATAATAAAAAAAATTCCCTTTTTTTAAACAATAGACTTCACATAAAAGTTTATATCCAACCTCAGTATGCCACATTCATTATGCTCTGTGTACGTTATTTAGAAGAAAATAACCCCAGAATAACCCAATGTGATCATGTAATGGTGTGTATACCAACCAAGAGAGGGGAGGAGAAACAGCAGAGAGTGACAATGAGGCCTGGTGCCAGCTCAGGGTTAAGTTATGGACTAGTATGTTCTTGCCCCCATATGAAACAGAGTTCATGAACTTTACTTGTTCCTCTTTACTTAATACACATTTTGTGCCAAGCTGATGGATGTCCATATTTCACATATTTTGGGCTGTTTTGCATCACTGTCTGGCATGTCATGGATGCTTTTTTAATTACCATAGTATTTTTATGAATAGGCACCAAAGAAATGCAACGCTCTGCCAAATTTGACTATTTTACCTGCAGCAAATGTGGTCATTTTGGGCCAAGACCCTTACTGAGTATGGTCTGCCAGCACAAACTGAATGAGTTATCATACAGCCCCATTTTTGGTACAGTGTTTTCTTGATACCAATGCCAACGGTGACTGCTTTATGCAAAAGATAAGTTTGTGTTAATAGAAATTTCATTAGGCCAAGTCTGAGTCAGAATAATGTTAAAGTTATGAGATGGGCTGATTGGCAGCTCAGAGGTCAATAAAATATTTTCTGCCTCTTGGTGAGTATTACATTTCTGTATCACTGCGAACTGTTGATGTTATCCACATTGTCAAAACCCAAGAGCATCCTGACAGCCAAATCTAAAGACAAAGTTAGGGCAGAGTTTGTGTTGCAGGTTAAAGTTTAATGGATGTTTTACTCTGCTAAGCTTTTAACAATACAGATTTAAGCTTCGTTATTAGAGGCTAAATGTAAATTTTATTGGGGCAAAACTTTAGAGGTAGTGCAGTATTATTTCTGATTCTATGGCGTCTTCCCAAAACAAAACAGGCCTGCTGCCCAACCTCGGCATAGTTGCCAACATTCCAAAAAACATTATGGGGACCCTTTTTATGTGACATATTTTTTACACTGCATATGCATAATATCTTTGAATAACTTTATTTCCTAGTACATATCGCTCTCTGGTGTGTATGCAGAGTGCTAATTACAGCACATCGTGTTTTCTAAAGATAAAAGCAAAGCCTGATAACAGCCAGCATGTTTTGTTAAGATTCCTGACATTGTGATCAACTGTGTAATTTTAACCATTAAGATTTATTTCGTTTTCTTTCGTATAGAAGGGATTGAGTGAAGCCTCAGCGCACCCCAATAAACCCTCGCTCCTGTGTGTCTGAGGCTAACAATAAAGGATAAACCTGAGAGGAATTTAATAAAATAACAGTCTTGGCAGTGAAATGAGTCAAGGTGATTTATAGTATAATGTAATGCTAAAACCATCCTTCCAGGGCCTTGAGAAAAACTTTGCAGCTATGATGAGAACTTGCTGCAATGTATTACTCTGAGCCAAGAATAATATAACATCACCAAGCAGACTTCAAAGAGCTCTCGCCCCATCCCTCGCTCCTGTGTGTCTGAGGCTTGCCAAAGGATACAGAGTAGGGAGGCTTAGACCAGCAGCTTTTCGTAATGTTTGACAGACCTTGCACATATGCTGTGCAACTCCAAAGGCTTCCACTAGAGGTAGTATTGAAACTTGCCCATATAGGCTTTTGATTGTGTGATTGAAGGGGAGGCAATAATGATTAAAAGTGCAGGTGTAAAATGTACAACTCTTCATGTGTCAGAATGTAAATGATATTATGTATGTAGAGTTTTGTAGGAAAATAAATATTTGAAGGATTGCTTTTCCATTATTTTGTTTTCCTCTTAGCCACGAGCCACTTAGCAGTTTTCCATGAGTTGGCAGTCAAAAATGAATGGTAAAGAGAAAAAAACAAGAGAAGATGAAAAGAAAAAGGAATATTCCAACCATCAGCTTCCAATCATCACTGACACCTTGTACAAATGCAAAGGGAAAGGGTTGGAAGAAAACATTTTTCCCACTTAAGGAAAATATATATGTGAACCTTTGGACAAAATAGGAGATTGAACTGGTTTTAACATGTGAACACTTGATTGTATTGCATTAAGATTATTTAATTTGCCTAATATGTGTATGCTAGAAAAGATTTATCAACAATATCTTCCTCATAATGGAGGGTGACATGACATCCAGGAATTGAATTTAATTAATCAAAATTGTAAATATATAATAAGAAATGTGGACTAACCCCCCCAGCAGAAAGTTGAAAGCTGTCACAGCTTGAAGGGTCCCGGAGTGGGCAGAACCATGCCATTTGTAGGTGTGTCTGTGCCATTTGTTGTGCATGATAGTGTGGGTGTGGGCATGACATTCAGGACGGGGCTATTTGTGGCTTTTAGAAGTATTAAGAAGTTGGGTGGTATGGAAAAATAGATAATGCATCACAGAATATTCAAAAGCAATCAAATTCAATAAATAAAAACTAATTCAAATTAACGGGACACTAAAGTAAAAAAATTACTTTTCTATATTTTTAGGGGTTAAGTTCCTGGCAGCACTTTTGCTCTCAGTGCTCCCTGTCACTAGATATTCTCATGTCTTATTCAGCTCACTCTTAGTTAGTATGCATGTCTCCTCTGTCTGTGTCTACCTCCTCCCAAAATCTGAGGCACAGCTTGAGTAGAGAGCATGTGCAGTTAAGATGATCTGTGCCAATTGCATGCATACAGTGATTTTGTGTTATAGTGATACTGGTTTACTGTGACAAGCTGTTATCACTGGTTAATCATATAAGATTTTCTTTTAGCTGTAGTTTAAAGGGGAGTGTGTACATTGGGACTTCAGCAACGCAGACAGCACAAACAACAGCTAACAGCAAGATTGGGAAAGGGCACAGGGCAACAGATAATGCTTATTCCTTTTCCTTCAATTAGCCATGCGGTGACAGAGAAATAAGGTTTACTTACATAGAATGGATAGTTTCTACATGTAGTGTTTCAGGGGGAGGGGCTAGGAGTGGGTGATTGACAGTTCTTTACTGACTAGCTGTGCCCTGCCCCTTTTAAAATGTAAAACTCCCAGAGTTAAAAAAACAAGGCATAGGAAGGTCAGAGGAGATATAAGTTGGTGAAAATGAATCCTTATTATGGAGTGCTTAGTTGGAAAATAATTTGGCACAGTTTAAATGTCCTTTAAATCCATAAATACAATAAAATAATAATAATAGGAAATATAATAGTAATTTTAAAAAAGGCATTAAAAAAGTGATTAAATAATCACTAATATTCTCTAATTCATGATGAGGTATAAACACATAAAACATAAAGTTGATCCAGGGAATATTTCCGATTGCCACTTGGAATGAGAAAGGAATTTTTTTGCCACACAGCAAATGGCTTTATCAAAATCGCATTAAATGTTGATCATTTTGCGTCGGTATGCATTGCTATAAAATTGCTATAAAATAAGTTAACAGACCTTTATAAATATGTCCCTTATGGAAGTGTCAGAGGTTATCCTGACATGCTATTATAGTGTAATTAGAGGATAACTACACTGTAAACAATACATGTGAAATGTACCTGGGACAGGGAGAGGGAGGTAGGATTGTTCATTTATATCTCCCAACATCATTTCATTGAGGAGCAGGTACATCATAGCAGAGGGATCATAGCAGAAACCAAATTATGGCGGTAGGAATTATCAGTACCACCTGTTTAGGATACCATTGTATGTGGTAGGTGTAATTAAGAAGCATAGTGCAAATTACATGAATATGTTTTATTCATTTTGACACTATACTGAAAAAATTACTTTGCCTCATCTTAATCTATAATTGAATACATGTAGGTAGCACTTACTCTGATTTGTGTGTGTTGCTGCATGCCTTCAATCCAGCACACATTTTGTTTAGTAGCAGTATCCCCCCTCCCTCTTTTAACCACTCCCACTTCCATCCAACCTGACTTTTTCCCCACAAACCAACTGTGAAGCCTGCACACAGCATACAGCATTCCAACTGTCAAAACTCTGTCACCATTCCAGTTACAGTAAAAATACTCACAGAAGAATAGTTTTTGAGAGCAAGGAACTTGAATGACAGCTGAAATATAAGAAGTTTTAGATTGGATATCTAAAGAAATAGGGGGCAGATCAACAAAAAAAATAGAGTGGTGGTTTGGAAGAATTATTTCCAGTTATGGTCAATTTAAAATTACCTATTTTTCGGTATAAATGCCCTTTAAATCAGTCCAATTACTTTCTTTTTATTTCTACTTCTTCTTCTCTTTATTCCACCTCTTTTCTGGACTGTATCTCTTCCCACAGTTTTCAAACTAGAGACATGACACAGTGTGGTATTATAAAGCTAAGGAATCCTTGGTTTCTACTTATCCACAGATTTCAGTACAATTCTCAAACATGAACATTCTGAGGTTTCAGTCATGTGAAGAGAATTCCAACTGACACTTTCCTAATGAAATGCACCTGGATTCAAGGCTACACTAACTCACACTGTGTCTTTGACACAAGCACACACAAATAGAGATGTACTGTGGGTTCTAATAGAACCCAGTTTCAAATTGAATCTGAGGGTTTCGAAGTCCCGATGAAACTTTCTGAACTCCTGGAATTTCCGAAAACCGAATTTTCAGAGTTTTCGATTTTTATCGAAAATTCAGTAATTATCAAAATCGAAAATAGATGATTATCGAAAGTAGATGATTATCGAAATGAAAGTAGATGATTATCGAAAGTAGTTGATTATCGAAAATGAAAATTAGTAGAAAAATTTCGGTAACCCTCGAAAGTAGTGTTTGATTTCAGTAACCCTCGAATGTACAAGCCAATTTTGGTAACCCTCGAATATGTAATATCGGTAACCCTCGAAAGTAGCTTTCGATTTTGGTAACCCTCGAATGTACAAGCCGATTTTGGTAACCCTCGAATTTGTAATATCGGTAACCCTCAAAAGTAGCGTTCGATTTCAGTAACCCTTGAATGTACAAGCCAATTTTGGTAACCCTTGAATTTGTAATATCGGTAACCCTTGAAAGTAGCTTTCGATTTCGGTAACCCTCAAATTTGTAATATCGGTAACCCTCGAAAGTAGCGTTCGATTTCGGTAACCCTCGAAAATAGAATGCGGAAGCTCGAAAACAGCCTGATCGAGAGGAAAGATAGTTTTTAAATGAGTTATATTTACAGGTTCCCCAGACCATTCCTCAGGTCCCTGTGTTATTTACAGTAACCTACTATTACTATTTCATCCTTAAAATCGATAGAAACTTTCAAATCTTTTTTCTCCCATAGACTTTTATGGGTCCGTTTTCGAATCTTTGAATTTTCGAATTTACAGTTAAATTCAAAAATTCGAAAACAGGACGAAAGTCATCAGCTTCGAACATCTCTACACACAAATACATAAACAACACACAGGCAAACAATTTAAAAAAAAATCTCTTAAAATTACAAAAATAAAAGCACTGTAATAAAAATATATGTAATTACTCAAAATGAAATTTAGTTCTATGGTCACAAAAACATAGACAAAAAAATCTACTTATACACCCATAATCCACCCCACCATTATGTGGCAAACAAAACCTGAATAATCAAAAAGGTTAGTTTTACAATCATAAACACAAACACATTCACCCAATCCACACAGACAGGTATACACATACTTCCCATTTCATGGCAACAATACTGAAATAGTAAAAAAATCTAGTTTTACAATCATAAACACAAATAAATACCCCCTAACCACCCATACACTGGTACACACATCTACTGATGTACCCCAACACCAATCCCACCTTTCTGTGTCCATACCTAAATCATCAAAAAGTTAATTCTGTGGACATAAATGTAAACACATACCACCGCTTAAACAGAGAGACTGGGAAACACACCTGGGAATGAAATAGTTATAGGAATAACATATGGCTTGACAACAGGAATACGAGCATGTCTCCTTGTATAGATTGAATGTTTTGCAAATATGTATTAAAGGATAAAAAGTTTGTATACCACCTTAAATGAAAAGAGTCAAAAGCCAGTGACAGTTCTAAATAAGTTTCATAAACTTTGTAGAGGAGACCACACAAAAATGTATGTTTGTATGTATGTATGTATGTATGTATGTATATCTATATCTATCTATCTATCTATCTATCTATCTATCTATCTATCTATCTATATATATATTGTCCAAAGTATGGGCACTCTCTTCACAATGATTATTCCTTGCCCTGGTGCTACTTCAAAAAATGATATCCAATAGTAGAAATACAAGTGCAATCAAGGGTCCTTTTCAAGTTTTATTCAATATATGTGCATCATAAAGTGCAATAATTAGTGCAGCATGTGCAATAAGCAACGTTTCGGTCTGTGAACTAAGACCTTTATCAAGCCTATGTGAATCACACCTAGCTCACCTTATAAATACTAAGATACTCCCCTAATTTAAGTGACATCATCATGGGTGGACCAATGTAACAACCTGAAAATTTAAAGGTTCACTAATTAACTTGCATTCATATTATCTAATAATAAAGTGCTAGTGTAGCTAATGCTCAAGCCGTGTATATATAAAAAACATCAATAATTTAAAAACATCTGTGATCTTATTCCTGTGTAACTAGTAAATGGTGTGTGTATTAAAAATTTTTAAATTATTTTAAATTATGAGGATTATAAAGCCGAAATTATGTCTCAACTCAATAATAGTGATGTTTATGAACGTTTGACTTTTAACCCTGTGGAAAAGTTTCAAAGACACATCAACTTGATTATTAATAGAGCTGTTTGTGCTAACATCATCCCTTATGAAGTGGCTAATTATCTTCAACAGAAACATCCTATATGTCCTATTCTATACACTTTACCTAAAATCCACAAAAATATTGATAAACCACCAGGGAGACCAATTATTTCAGCCAGGGGTAGTCTACTTGAACCCCTAGGTAAATTTATTGATGGACAACTCCAAGATATTGTGAAACAAAGTTCCACTTATTGACTCTAACCATTTGATTGAAACTATTAAAGGGATATGTTTACCAAAAAATGAGGAAATTTGGTTAGTTACCCTTGATGTCTCTAATTTATACACATGTATTCCACATGCAGAAGGTATGGCTATTGTTAAAGAAGCACTCAATAGCGCTAAACATGGAACATACAAATTCAGAAACTTTATTATGGAATTAATGGAAATCACTCTACAATGCAATTACTTTAGGTTTGAAAAAGCCTTTTATTTACAAAGAATGGGGACCGCTATGGGTGCTTCTATGGCGCCAGCCTATGCTAACTTATATATGTATGACTATGAAAAAAGGTACATTCTTGACAGGTTTGGTGACAGATTGTTATTGTATCGCAGATTTATAGATGATTTATTTCTGATATGGAGGGGCCCAGAGGAAGAACTGGATGAATGTGTAAGGATCCTCAACAATATGGATTCCCCCATCCGTCTGACCTACAAGAAAAATAGAAAACAAATTGAATATCTGGACCTCCTAATTAAGGTAAATAAAGATCATCTTGAATATTCGCTATTTTCTAAAGAAACAGATAGAAATACCCTGCTACATTATTCTAGTCACCACCCCATAACATTGAAAAACTCTTTACCCATCTCACAATTTTGTAGAGTGATTCGAAACAACTCCGATGTGGAAAACATGGAACGTCAACTAGGAGAGATGAGACAAAAATTTCGCGCACGAGGGTACACGAATAAAACACTTGATAGAGCATTGAATAACGCTAAAGAAAAGATTACACAACAGGGTAAGGAATCCACCATCATAACCAGAGAACAAGCTGACTTCTTTTGTAGCGTCAATTTCAATTCCCTGGGATACATCACACAACAAAGTATTAAAAATAATTGGAAGATATTACTATCAGACACTAATCTTAGAAGGGTTCTTCCAGATACACCAACAATTGGATTTATTAGGGCCAAGAATTTGCGTGACTTATTGGTTAAAACAGATATAAATAATGGTCAGAAAGAAATGACAACATGGATGCCAAATAGAAAAACTGGAAGTTTTGCCTGTCATAAATGCTTATCTTGCAAATATATGACGAATACTAAGTCATTTAAACATCCACATACACAGGAAGTAATTGAAATCAAACATCATATACAATGTACTACCACACATGTGATATACCTGATCCAATGCCCTTGTGGACTTAATTATGTTGGTAAAACAGATTTAATGCTACGACTAAGAATTGATGGACACCGCTCAGCTATCAACACTGCATATAGAGATAACAAAACAAACAAACCAGTGGCTAAACACTTTCTACAGGAGGGCCACAGACTTGAGGACTTTAGATACATTGCCATCGACCATGTACCCACCTTAACAAGAGGAGGAGATAGATCAAAATTATTACTGCAGAAGGAAATCTTTTGGATCAAGAAACTGGATACTATACAACCGAGAGGTCTAAACGAGCAATATTCGTTAAAATGTTTTCTTAAAGAAAGATAATTTGGTGATGAGTGCTGATTGACTTAACTTTATATATATATATATATATATATGTAGAGGTAGGGTGAAGGAGCACTCCTAGGATTTGTGAGAAAATAAACTTTATTGAAGCTGTCCCCGCATTTCGGTCTGATCATGGACTGTTCTCAAGACCTTGAGAACGGTCCATGATCTCAAGTCTTGAGAACAGTCCGTGAGCGGACCGTTTTACTGACCATCAGTAAATGTATATAAAGAATAGCAGTGGCTTATATTAGGTACAACACAAAATATACAAAATACATAAACTTACATACAGGGTTGAGATTCTTATTTCAACATGGAATAGTCAAATGGTAGGTTAAACCACACCCCTGGGTCTGCTCCATATGAAAGAAAGTGTAATCCAAAAAAAGTTTCTGTCTGCTACACAGGATGTGATGTGTATTGTAATGGAAATATACACCAAGGCTCCCTATATACCACCTCCAGCCTGCAGGTGGTGTCAGTGAGTGATAAAAGACAAGACATCCCTGCTCTCTATGGCTAGGAGGAGAGAAAGTGAAAGTAGATTGCGGTGTGTGCTTTGGAGAGATATTGAATGGAACAGAAGATCCTGTGTATAAGATCCTGTTACCACCTGTTGGGAGGACAGATTATTGGACAGACAATTTACCTTATTGGATACAAACTCTGAGGCAACAGATAAGTGTACACCCCTGATAACTGCACATGTTTTGTGGGGAACCTGTTTATGTGTACTGTCTGCTTTGTGCCAGACCACCAGAGTAACCCACTGTGTGCCCTGCTACCCATAATCCTTCCATAAAGCAATGATCTGGTACAAATTGGTGGCAGCGGTGCTGGTAATACCATTTATTCTCCCTGTTTTTGTATATTTGTTCTCTGTATTAAGCCATGGAGGCTGCTACTGATAGTATTGATTTAAATCCTCCTGTCCTTGTACCTGCAGATGAAATGCCCAAATTACACCCAGTAGCTCTACCAGGCCCAATTGCCAAACCTATTTTTAAAACTGATCCATTTGATGGGGTAACTACGGAGTGGACTGACTGGCTAGAACAATTTGAATTGGCAGCCACTATTAATGGTTGGGATGATGGTGCTCGCTTGAAAGTCCTTAGCCTTTTGCTTAGTGGCAAAGCCAGAAAGGTATACCAAGGATTTACTGTAATATTGAAATAAAAAGCAGTTATCAGTTATTAAAAATTGCTCTGAAGCAATTAGATCTGTATAAAAGAGTATATAAAGGATAAATCCATTTCTTTAGGTAAACTGGGAATGAGAAATGTTTGTTTATATGTTAGATTATTAGGGCAATGCTATTATAATATCATGACACTGTGAGGTACCTTCTGTTATAATATATGAGGTACCATCACCATTTGCTGTCGTGAATACTAATAAGTATTAACCTAGCATGTTTAGTTTCAACCACACAGTGTAGACCCAGGATTGTGGAATGGCAAGGTTCAGTAATCTTTTAATTAAGTTTACCATCATTTACAATTCTCCTGACCCCCATATAGTAAAGGGCCATCTGACCCCATATAGTAAAGGGCACTCTGACCCCCATATAGTAAAGGACTCTCTGACCCAAATAGTTAAAATTGTCACCTGAGAGTTGTAGTTTCAAGCTGTCATTTGCACTGAACTAGCAGTTGTTTTTTGCCCCAAACTGAGGAGACCCATCAGATTTACAGCATCCAGGTGAGCAGTGACAGTGCTGAGTGAGTCCAGCAGCCAGACTACAGGAAGCAGGAAGTGTAAAGGCAGATCAGCTTCTGTAACTTTCTATGCAGGTTAACACAGCGCCACCTACTGGTTACTATCCGCAATTGCAGAGTTTGGATCTAAATTAGGACTTGACCCGAGTATAAGTCAAGGTTAGGTTTTCAGGCTAACTTTAAAGCCTGAAAAATTCGACTTATACTCGAGTATATACGGTATATATATACCGTATATACCCGAGTATAAGTCCAAGCCGCCTGACCGGCTTGGAGTGAGCCGAAATGCATTGATTACTTTGAACTATCTTAATAAAAGTTATGTTTTATTGTTAAAAAGTCCCGCCGAGTGCCCCAAGATTTCTATTCGTTTATTATATGTATGTGACGGGGATCACCCGGGCCTAAATCGGAAGCAAGTGAAAGTGCAGCCCTTACCTCCATTGTATATATATATATATATATATATATTATAATATATATATATATATATATATATACATACACACAATTTACATACTTGCCCATTTGTAACCCCACGATCCAAGGGGAAATGTATTGAAAGATGGAGTAGAGTGCTTAAGTAAGTGAGAGTGCAGCAAATTCCTCTAAAACTAATATATATACTGTATATATTTCTAAAAAATTGTATATGGAAATACTGTGTGTTGTTAGACTGTCCAACTAAATAAAATTGAATATTTGTAATTTCTTTTTCAGATGTCCTGAAAGTAGATTATGGGATAAGTAATAAACTTGCGGCCTTGTTCCAAAAAATAAATTTAAGGGTTTTGATGTTCTTATTTTAAGTGGTTTTTAAATAGGAAAAAACTTTAGCCTACCCTTTCCATGTAGCACAACAATAGTTGGAGAGACGTAGATTGAACATCCCATGTCTGGACTCATCAACGCACATGGTATAAAAATCTCACAGCTTGTAATTCTTTGTAGGCCTCTGGCAGTCAGGAGAGACACGCTCTTTACATTCATATTCTTAATGTCAGATCCCTTTGTTTTGCTGCCAGATGAATATCACTTAGTAAGCCATCGGTGCAATTGCAGTGGGAGGTGGAGTAAATACTATGCCAAGCTACCAAGTCACCGAGCACTCCCAAGATCAGTAGCAATTCCACGTGCACAGTGTTAGGCGGAGACCTAATGCTGAATAAACATCATGCATTAAGGATTATTGTGTGGAAAACATAGGTGGGCTGTTATGAAAACCCTTTTTATGCAGCATTAAACCATAACCCTTTGGAAAAAGAGATGCGTTCTTACCAAAAGCAATTAGATCCATCACTTTTTCCGAAAGGTGCATTGTTCTTTGCCTTAGATTCTTTCATGAAGTGAGGATGAGTAACTGCTGGAAGAGAATGTCAGTATCTGTGCTTCGTAATGGGATTTTCCACTCAGTGTCTAATTTGGGGGTCTGTTATTGAGACATTCCTTTATAAGAGAAAGAAATCCACCCTGTCTAGATAGTTCGAAAACATTAATGTGGATTCCATCTTAAACCCAAGCTCTGTAGCTGTATTCTAAAACAAGTGCTGCTCTATTATCTTCATACACAACATTATTGGATGAGGTCTAGTTTTTCACCAAAAATGAATACACAGGATTTGCCTCTCTCATTTTTTTAAAGAAAACAATAATGGTATTATTTATTAATTTATTTTTTTTTAGAAGAAAGGGTCTATGTATATTTTACATTACACATATGCATATGTATGTTATAGCTGATGTAAATGACCCTTGTTATTTATATAACTATCTTTTCATTGACCAATAAGTATGGTGTATTTTTTTAGCCATAGTTTTCTAAAGGATTCCAAGTTTTTATTGGGCCACCTTAATGTCATAAACATCAGTACAAAGAAACGATGAGGCTTAGTTTTTTTACACAAGTGGGTTTATTGAGCACTCACTGAAACAGACAGTGAGAGGGATGATGATTGTTTTTTTACTATTTTAAAGAAATATAATACTTTCATTACTATTTTAATGCCAATATTAAAGGTGGAGGTTTCCTATTTTTCAACAGAATCTTAGTAAGTTTAAATAAAAGGTGCAAACAATATTTGAGCAACCTCTGCTATACAACATGCAGCAAAGTAGAACTCTTTCCAATGATAAGCTATTTTTCCAATCTATATCCAATAATAAATTGTATATACAATAATAATTAATATTTATTATCAATTATTATTAAAATAGGGGTGTGTGACATTAGCTCTACAGTGGGAAATTTCAGAGAACCCTGCTCTTTTATAATATAAAATATAAATATAATAGATTGCTTTTTATGGGGTGCCATTTGTTCCTAGATCATTTAGTCAACAAAAACAATATTTTGGTGCCAAAACTATATTTAGTTGACCAAAGGAAATTCTGTGGGAAACAAACATATATTTTGTCAACAACAAAAAATACACTTTGGTGAAAAAACTATATTTAGTCAATCAAAAAAGAAATTATGTGGTAGGAAAACATACATTTAGTCAATGGAACTAAAACGGGTGACTGAACTATATTTAGTATTTATTTTGTCAACAAAAAACAAGATTTTGTTTGCAAAACTATATTTAGTCAACCAAAATGAATCTGCTGGTTACAAAAACATTTAAAAAAAACTAAACCCCCCCCCCCCAGTGTTTTGGTGACAAAACTATATTTGGTCAACCAAAATATACATTTAGTCAACAAAAAACAACTTTAACCTCAAAATAAGTTTTGATGACCAAAATCTATTTTGGTTAACAAAATGTACAGTGGATTGAAACAGAATAATTTTTGTATACAAAAAATTAAGGAAAAAGAAAAGCATCTTGGCAAAAAGAAAATTTTGCATACCAAATACACCTTGTTACGTAAGTGTATGTTTTTAGTATACAAAATTCACCAAGGAAAAACAAGCATACCTTTTGTCTTAAAAATGCAATTTTGTGCACCATTTATTTTTGGTAATGGTAATAGTAAATGGCAATAAAAATTGTAAATGACAAGCATTCCCTTATTCCCTTTAATCTTTAGTAAAAAAAAAATATATATATAAACTGGTAAATTGTTTACTTTCCCTTTAATCCCTTCAAAACATGTGTACACATCATCACTCTCTTTCTCATAATTTATTTCAGTTTAAACTCTTTAATAAGAAATATTTGGTATATGATACAATTCCCCTTTAAAAATGGTAATTGCCATGCATCCTCTTTAATCTCCTTAATAATAAAATGCTTGTAAATGGAAAAGTGGAAAACTATAATCATATTTTTCCATTCATTTCTACAATAAAAACAGTTGTACAGGACACTTGCCCTTAAATCTCTGCAGTAAAAAAGGCTTGTAAATTACACACTTTACCTTCAATATCTGCAGTAAGAAAATATGGTTAAATTGCTTTTTAAGTTCATTTTGGCAAAGAAATAAAATCTGGTAAATAAAACATGTTTCCTGTGATCTCTGCTGTACAGAATAACTACTAAATGGCACAGTCCTTATTTTCTCTTCATCTCCTTACTTTACAGACATCCCACCCTGCCAAATGTGGGTTTCAGGAAGGGGGGGCGTGACAGAGACAGGAAGGGGGCGTGGTGCAAGCAACATCATTTGGGGGTGGGACAGAGGAAGCATTAGGTCATGGGGGGGCATTCTGGGGTTGTTGTGGACATAAAATGGGCATTCCCGGGGCAGTGAATACAGGTGCTTGCAGTCATGAGAGTTTTGGGTGGTCTCGTGACTGCAGAAACGGATGTGACATCTGACTTTAGAATTTTTCTGATCTAAATTTTCCCCTGAAGAAACCAGCTAAATAAGAAACCAACTACAGCCTAATCTATCTTTCTAAAGAAAGACTGCATATCACAGTATAAATTATCAGGGTGATGCTAAATGGTCTGTTCACAGGCAAAATTAGCACTACCTTCTACCTGATGTATTATTGGGTTTGCATTGGTTTTACTCTAATTTTGCGTTGACTGCGCTATTTCCAAATGTTCTTGAAAATAAAGCAGCACAGCCTATGCAATATTGGCAGTGTTGAGTTTTGCCCTAACTTGTAGTGTAGAACTTAATGCCTTTAAGGCAGAGGTGCAGAGTGGTGCTTCTTACCTGACTGGGATCCCACAATGCAGTAAATCTAGCAAAGTAATATGCTGCATCCCGGGAAGTCGCAAAGGTAACTAATGTCACATCTTTAAAAGGGATCTCTCTCAGCGCCTAATCGGGTATTGGAATCCTCTGTAGCTCTATGTTGCAGCAAACTCAGTAAAAAACACTGTAACTCAAGTACTTGTAAAAATGAAATTTGGTTGCGCAGGTAACACGAGCAGATGAGGTATAAAATGGTAGGGATAAAGAAAAACAGACAAAAAGGACTCAAATTAGAATCAAACATTTGAGGCTATTTTCGAAAGTTATCGAAAATAGCTCCATACATTTGAAAATTATCAAAAAAAAATTCCGGTTTCGGATTTTCTGATCTTCGGGATTTTCACGAGATCCAGGAATCCGAAAACAGAGCAAAACTAGTGAGTTTTGGCCATCTCTACTCAAAAGCAATTTAAAAGCAGTAAATATCACTTTAAAAGCATTCGAAATTGATAAAAAATAGCTATCAACGTGTTTCACCTAAATATGGCTTCCTCAGGATCATAAAAATGTAGATTTATATAACTGGGTGCTGTGCCTTTTAAAATCTCAAATTCCTGGGCTAGAGAACTGGAAGTGCATCATGCGTTCCACCGGTGGAATACATGACCATTTGGTTTCTCCTATTTCTATGAATTATAGGCATCTCTCAGGCTGGGGGGAGTGTACCTGTTCCTGTAGACATTAAAACAAGCCGAGTGGAAAGGTTTTAGAAGGAAAGGTTTTATGTCCAGTTTGTAATAAATACAAATACATAGAGGAAATAAAGTGTATTTTATAAAAAAAACTCTACAAATCAATTTCCTTGTTAATTCCAGAGGGGATTAAAATATTTAATTCATAAATCAATTTTGTTTCCCTCCTAGACAGTGCTGCTTGTATATTTCTTCCTGTTCTGTCCACACATTGTTTTCAACATTTTCACTGGATAACATACACAGCGCTTTTTGAATTGCATATTATGAAGCTCTTAATTGTGTAATCTTTTTTTGTGGATGTGCTTGTAAACATTTTGTTTTCAATGGTTTGGAGGTAGTACAGGCCATACATATCACACAGGGAGGAAAACCTTGTCCTTGTAGTCCTTTTTATAACCAGCTATTTTAATGATTCTTCGTGTTTCTGTTGATTGGGTGGCTCAGGGCAACAATTTCTTTAATATTTTTATTTCTATTGAAAAAAATTAAGGTTTAACTGGAATAGAAGGGTGGAGTATGTTATCTTGGTGTATTATATGCCAATGTCTGTTAATGATATCTCTGTTTTTTATTTCCCATCATAGGTAGTTTTAAAAACATATTTTAGTTTTTCATCCATACACTTTGGTTTTTGTTGCAAAGTTCATTGTGCCATCTCATTATTATTAAAATATCATCAATATATCGTTGCCCAAAAATTTATTTATCCTTAAAATTGCTATTAAAAACCACCTCTTCCTCCCAGATTGATTAAAAATAAGTTTGCATAGCTTGGAGCAAATTATGCTCCCATTGCAGTCCCTTGTGTCTGCAAGTAAAATGTCTTTTGAAATAATGCCACATCTTGTTCTGCATCAGCATCAATGTTTGTAAAACACAACAATGTTCACCAAATATATTCAGTAAAACAAGTCTGTCAATTATGTCCACCAAATAATTTCTGTGGAACAATTCTGTTCACCAAATAATTTCTGTAAAACAAGTCTGACAGTCCTGTTCACCAAATACTTTCTGTAGAACAAATATGTTCACTAAATAGTTTTTATAAAACAAGTCTATCAATTCAGTTCACCAATAAAATTCTGTAGACCAACAGAATCTGTAAATTTTGTGCGTTTTGTACATGCGATATATTTTTTTGCATTCGGTGAAAAGTTCAGTAAACTAGTAAAATTACACAGTAATTAGTATCCTTCAAATGAACCTTTAGATTTGCCACATTAGCTTTCTCCCTGCTTAACTTTGTATCTTTTCCCTCTATATATAAGGCAATATGTATGGTATGGCACTGGTCCCCCCCACCTTATCAAAGATACGATGGGGAGGTGCTGAACAGGTAAAAATTAAATCTATAAAGCATAAACAAGAGGAAAAAAGAAACCTGCAGCACACAATCAAATAAGTGTGAAATTATATACACTCCTTAATTTATAACGTGTAGATACACGTGTATTTGGGAATAAGTATCTGCAAAACAGCAAAGTTAAAAACATTAAAATATAATATTTACAAACAGCAGCCTCAACATACTAGCAGCAATTATAGTATAAAGTGCAGAGCTCTAAGACAATAGTCTGAACAGTTAGGTACAGGTTATGGCACAAATGGCTATAGAGCTACAAATACAATATTTATATAGCTAGTACTTATCTGTCCCTATGTATGGCTTAACATTTAGAGGTAGAGACAACCCATGGAGGTTCAGGTATCCATACAGCTGCATTCATGGAGGCTGACAGAGAGCAAACATGGCGGGTCCTCCCTGACGCGTTTCGCTCGGTGCCCCGAGCTTTCTCAAAGGTGCCACCTAACTGTGTTTTTATGTTTTAAAATGATCTAGGACCAAAAGTCACTCCATAGTTTTTTTTTTAGCTTTTTAATTACATGAGACCCTGTATGATATTGGTTTATCTTGTGCTGAAAAATTTTAATAACTGGGGGCAGATGGAGTTTTGCTATTTTGTGTGTGGGTGAGGTCTGATATTAGGTCCCAAAATGCTAAGAATGATAAAGAAAATGGCTGTGTATAGGCATCACCTGATTCTTTTGACTGGAGGTATTGAGGTATCTGCTTATGGCGCTGTTAGGTCACAAGTACAAAGCTTTTATTTTGCTGAAGATGACTGATGAATGTAGCTATAGCAAACCACTTTAAATCTTGTAAGAAAGCCAGAGAAAAAGACAGCCAAGCCAGGGTAATGCTGTCCATGAAACTATCATGTACTTTATTTGTGTACTTTTTTATTGGATCCAGTAACAGATCAGTTTTGATTTTGTAGACTGTGTTAAGGCACAGGCTGTCCTGAAGTCCAGTTAGCAAGTAAAGGGGAAGAGGTCACAAGCTTTGGTAATACTTTTGAAATTCAATTTATTCAGCCAGCTGGTTGTGTTTCAAGTGAACTGGACTTACAAACTAGACCTAAAGGACTTTATTGTGCAAAAGCATTGAAATTCCTACTGGGAGCAAAACCTGTAGCAATATCTTGTTATACTGTCTGAAGGAAACCCCCAAGAAACTCACTCTATATAATGGACTTTTCAAAGATCAATCATATTTAAATTAATATTTAGGAACAATATGTATGAACTACAAAATATTGTCAGTGGCTATAATGTTGTAAAATTATTTTGTTTCTATATGCTAGCTTGTAAAATCTATCAATAAGCTTGAATCTGATACAGGTTTTATATCCAGAGCATTTTTTAAGGATAGAAATAATATCAGTGCCCAGCACTTAGCGTGGTGCTGGCATTAGCTGTGTTTATTTATATGCCAGCACAATTTCACCAACTAATATCATCCTTAGAAGTGCATACAAATTCTAAACTTCCAACCTCTAAAACTAGCCATACACATTTAGATATATGGCAGGTGGCACAAGGAATGGCCACCTTGTATAAAAGTACATATTCAGTTTTTTCTTATTCTTACAATATGACATGATTCATGATCATGATCATGATTATGTCTGATTGTATCAATTAAAAAAAAAGAATAATGGTTTGTGTGGGATCAGATTTGGGACCACGAAATACCAGTCAGCTGTATAGCTAAAAAGGCATGTCCACCCCCAAAACTAAACTTTAGCCCACTACAGGCCCCACTGTGTAGTGTTAAAAAATCCTTACCTTATATCTCTTCTCCAAATGGATCTCCTGCAGTGCCTGTCCAAAGTTTTGAAAAGTCAAGAGTAGGAGCTGTCTGTGTGTCATCTGGTCCCTGCTTCTTCTTTGTCCATCCTGAGGACACTGATATGTGTACGGGAGCCCTCCCCCCTCCCTTCCTACCATGCTCCCACCCTCCTGATCCCCTTATGGCTGCTTCTTCCCCTACTTTTTAAACCCCCTTTCTGTAGTGTAGCTTACCCTAGTCTACCCCCAACCACCGTGTTAGTTTTTTTAAAAATAAGCACAAGAAACATACTTTCCTCAACTACAGAGGGAAGGCAGAGAATGCTGGAAGTTGTACTTTTTTAAACATCATGCCTGTCACATGATTTACAAACAGCACATAATTGGGTGTAATACTGGAACTTTCTTTCAGTTTTAATTGGTCTAAATACATGCAGAGGTTTTATCAGTGACAGAGGTGTGGCTAAACCTTCCATTTTGAATATATATATTATTATATACAGTATATATAAACACATCCCACTTTTTGTATATGTTTTTTGTATTATGTAAATTTATCATTAAAATGTTTGTTTTGGTTCAGCTTCATTTCTTAAACACAAATTATATAATGTATTCAATTTTAAAGCCAGATGAGAACAGTAAACCAAACAGATGATTCTGTCATAAGATTTTAGAGGATCTAGCCTGAGGCCTTAATTGCAACCTACATTCCATGCCAGCCACAATATACGTTCGCTTCCAAATGATCCAAGAGAGAATGTATTGCCGTTACAGGGAATGGCTTGTTTGGCCACTATCAGCTTAGCTAGCAAGTGAGCAAAATAATGAAGTGTTAGAAGCTTTAAATAAAAATATATACTGTACCATCTGGATTCTGCAATTCCACGATTCCAGACTTGCAATTCAAGCTGACTTCAAAAACGAACAATGAATATACATTTTAACTTTGGGAGGTTTTATGGGTAAAGCCCAGTGATGTTACTCTTTTGATGTGCATCAGTGAAGGACTTTTTGGCAGGGTTTATTGGGCAATATGTATTATTATGGTCAATGTGTACCTAATGTAGTTACAGTACAATCTGCAATGTTAATAAAAAATAGCATTCATAGAAAGTAGGTATTGCTATGTAAGTCTTATTGGTATTTTGCATAATAAGCTCATTCTATCTTGTTAATTTATGAAATAGTTTAGTTTCAGGCATGCTTGCCTCCATACTGAATGAATACATTTGTTTATATCTGAGCGATATCTGTGTATTTCTAGTCAGATTTGCTATATGCAGATGAAATAAATATTAAAGGGCATGTTCACTCCATAAATTAAAAATTATATATATGTAAATTACTCCCCAGAACCCAAAACTGCAAAAGATAGAAAGCTTAGAGATGAAGAGCTAATCTGTTGAGCGGCAAAATTATGCTTTCCCCCTCTTAAAGGGTATGTCCATCCCCCCAATTTTTATTTAATGTGTGGCAGGAAATGGGCAAATGGGCACAAGCCTCAACCTCGCAAGGTTTTTATGTCTGAAAGCTGTCCCCAAATGTACTTACCAGCCCTTGTTCCCTCTTTGCCTTCTGCCTGTCTTCTGTGCCTTTTCCGTGCAGGAAAAACAAGTAGAAGTGGCTCGACCGCCATCCGCTCCTGTGATTGGCTAAGGCCCTTTTGCTTGCTTCTGATGAGACATGTCACTTTTAAGTTTATTGTTATTATTATCTTACGGTATATTTATTGTTATTGTTCTAGCTTTAATGCATACTAAATACATAATTACTGTTACTGTTCATACCTACTAATTTCATTACTATTATTCTAAACCAGGTTTGGGTTGAAACTACGGTACATCCCTATAATAAAAGCTTTAAAAGTTTCTTGCTAGTGCTTGGGGGTATGGGTATGGGTAGGGTTAAAAGCAAAAAAAAATAAATAAATAGGTTAAGATCAAGATCTCTTTAAACAATCAGTTTAAAATGAAACTTCCATATATTAAAATTCCTCAAACATGCAGGCTTCATTTTGTGCTTTTCTGATGCTATACAGACCAAGCAAGCATCAGAACAGCACAGAATAAATACTAAATACTCCCAAACACAAGCAAGAAACTTTTGAACATTTTATAAACAATTTAGTGGACAACTTGCAGTGCAGCCAACCTCACTCAACTAAATATTCCCTATCACACCAGAGCACGGAAGTAACCCCTTCTACTAACATCCCTATAATACTCCCAGTTTCAAAACTTTGATGTGCAAATGCTGAAATTATGGCTTTCAAAAACGGTTTCTGGACTTTACCTGACCATACTGTTATATATCTGTTTCTGGAGTACAAAATAAAACTAATTTAAAGGGTAGCAAAACCATTCTGTGATGCTGTAGAAAACTATGATCTCCCTTAAGTCGCTATACCACAATCTTTGCTACTTGCTTCTCATATAGACAACCCCCTGTTTGTCAGGATGCAACAAAAACCTCACTAGATACAATTGCCCCCAGGACTTAAAGTATACATGCTGAGGCCGAAGAGACCTGAGAGTTGCAGAGAGCAAACAGAGACAGGGGCAGAACTGACAGAAGGGACAGCACAAAATAAAGAAAGCAAAAAGGAATCTAAGTAAGTATTAAAGCAGAAGACATGCACAGGAGTTAGACAAGCCAGGCAAGATACAGGGGGGTAGACAGAAACAAGACAAAATATCAGTCTAGGCAGAGACTAGCAAAAAATCAACTAACAATTGAAAACCTGAAAAGACAAAATACAAGAGAAAATTTACACACAGACTAGCAAATCTAACCACTATATCAGGCAACGAGGCACATCATCTTGCAGACCTTTTAAAGCTAGGTACACACCTAGCGATTTTTCCTCCTGACCGACCGTTCGATACTTTCGACCGGTCGGCCAGGAGGAAGGACTGTCGGTCGCGGCAAAAGCAGCCGCGTCCGACAGTTACCGCAACCGATCGTGCAGTCCATTATGGATCGGACGAGGTTTTCCATCATGTACGATCGTCCATTCGTCCGATTCAGACGAACGATCGGTCGGACATGGATGTATTCGAATGCGATAATTTCGGTCCGATCGACCGATACACTGAACTATCAGTCGATCGGACCGAAATATCTCATCGTGTGTACCCAGCTTAAGGGAGACAATAAGACAATAAGGGAGCAGCAAAAAGTCCGGGTGAATTCAGATTGGAGCAGGAAAATCAACAGTGTTTGGCCTTTTTATTGAGTGCAACATGTTTCAGAGCAACGTGCTCCTTTATCAAGTTTGCCTTGTGTATAATTTCAAGCAGGTGGCACAGCTGAGTTACTAGCGGCATCATTTTGTGTGACATTGTATGACACAGGGAAAACATTGGGCTACTAGTCAATTTAACAGGTCCCAAAAACATAGTTATCGTTGTGCCATGCATCAGGGTCTGTAAAGGGAGGTTATTCTTTATCTCTCAATTCATTAAGACAAATATGAATTTACGATACATCCAATGTTTTCATATGGTGTTACTTCCAAGAAAAAAATCTGTCAATTGTTAGCACGTAAGGTTTAATAACACCTGATTTGCCAAAATAACCGGTGACAAAAAAAAAAAAAATAATTTGGTCTTTCAGCTTCTTCTTTAAGTAGCCTTTACTCTATATCTGATAAGTAAAAATTGCAGAAACTCTCATATTATTTGTTACAAAACTGGTTCATTTCTGTTTCCACAATGATTCTTTAGAATGATGAGTCTTTCCGCACACATTAATACCAGACCTGTTTACAACTGTCTAACAGTAAACTAAGAAATCCAATATTCCTGTAAGCTGTGTAATATAGTTAACTACAATTCATTTTTTCAATTTCGAACAACCAAAAATGATCAATATGTAGATTAGAATCAATTGATACTTGAATGGACAAAGTGGAAATTATTTTACCATTTTTAAAAGAATTATATATCGAATAAGAATAAGAAGCGTGCAGACTGGTTAGAAAAAGAAATGGATCAGTAGACTCAAACATGGTTCTCCACACATGGTTTAGTTAACAATCAATCTTTTTATCTAATAAGTCAATATAAAGTATAAAACAATCAACCATATGTTAACCTATGTATGAGTACATTAGTCTTTGGTTAAATATGAATTGCTGCTAAAAAGTACAATATTTCTTAGTTCCACTGCCGACTTGTTTTACTGGTTGTCTATTGTTCTGGCAATATTTACATTTTTCCTATGCATTGTTGTTATATTTCATTTGTCTTCCTATGTTATTGCTAACCAAATATATTTTTGAGTGAAATCAATAATATATATTTTACGAGCCCTTACAATTCTTTCACAGTCAATGTTTCTCTTCCCTCCTTTGCCACAGGGAGCAGTTTCGTGAATTCCTCTCTCTCGCACTGGGTGAACCACTCAGAAGATGTCTAAGTTCACTGAGCTAAGAAAGGGGGCACCAACTGCAGGGATTTCTGTGCTTAGATATCTTACTTGATTAAGAATTATTTATTAATTACAATCAAAATCAATAACAAACTACTCATTGTCTTAAAGAGCAATTATGATCCACCACACCTTCCCCCAACCCTTCTCCTGGTGAAAGTAACCGGGATGAGGACATAAACCACAAGACCCTTACCCCTGGGTCTTACCTTGTTAATGAATACTAGACATTCAAAGTAGGCTTTGTGAAAGCTGGCTCCGAACCCACCCCCTCCCCTTCCAGGTATTGACCCAATGTTTCTGGACTATGTCAGGGAAATCCTGAAAGCAGCTTCACAAAGCCAACTTTGCAGGGCTCATTCTCAGTAACAAGGTAAGACCCAGGGGGGAGGACCCTGTGGTTTGGGTCCTTATCCTGGGTATTATTAACTTAGGAGGGTGATATGAAAGGGCATTATAGCCCAGCTATAAACCAGGAAACATGCATGTTGGCTACAGTTATACTTTAAATATTAGTTAAATGTTAGACAACAAATGCATCGTTCTAAATAATAGACTCATAGATCCAAGCCTAATAAAAAGAAGTAATAAGCATCAAAACATCACATTGGTTCATTGCAATGTGGCAAATCTAGTTTTGTAGGGACATTAAGATACCCGTAGCACAAGAAAAAGTTTTCAATGGGCAAATCGAATTTGTACTCCAAGGCAGTGCAGCTGTCTAATGAGCTGATAGGTAAAAATAAGTTGACTCTCTAGAAATGTTGTTGAAAGCTTTAAAGCAGAGAAGAGTCTTTGAAGTTTATACACAATGGCCCAGCTATGCTTTTAATTCTACAACTGATTATATTGGAAAGAGCTTTCACCATCTGTAAAGAAGTGTGTTACACAGAGAAAAGCCCTATGTAATGGATGACATATATGAGCTGGCCAAAGTTACCCAGCCTACCCCAAAACAAAGCAGTAATGTTTGTACAGTAATCATGGAAACAAAAGAATGAAATAACAGTCACTGATTAATGTTTAAATATCTGAGCCATGCATTAGGGTAATAGAACTATATATACTGTATATGCGTTAAAAACATTCTTGGATATAGAAGATGTGACATTGCATCACAGGGTACAGTTCAATTTGTATATTTATACACACACAAATATTTATTATCCATTAACTCTCTTATCTTAAACAAACCTTGTTGGGATTCTTGTTGTGGAGAAGAGAATTTAGCTGGCGAGCTTGGTAAATGTGCTTAGCTTTTTCAAGCATTGCTACTAAGCTCTGATCTTAAAAGAAATGCCTAACAAATGGTTGTTCATATACTTTCCAGTAATTGTGCATCTGATTTTCTTGCTAAGAAAGTTTTCTTTTATGGGAAACAAAGTACAGCCTCCAGAGTCTTGCTCTGTCCCACTATAACCACAAGATAATTTAGATGTTTAGGGACACTAAACTGGATATACAGTAGGAAATTGGTGGCAAGTACTTCTACCTACCTGTGTGAAATACAGCTAACTGGGACAGATTTAATCAATCTTCAGCTTCTAACAGCTGATTGTCTGGCTGCCTCGTGTCCCTCCTATCTTCTGTGCATGTGCGCCTATTGAAAAAATGGGAGGGACTTTGGGCTAGCTCGACAATTACCTGTTAAGAAGCTGCAGTAGAGTTGATAGGAATAAGCTATCCTACCTCCCTGTGATTTATAGATCCACTTGCCACCAACTTACTATATCCAATTTAGTGTTCCTATAATATAGTAAAACTGCCCATGTAAATATCTACATCAATGGCCGTTTACCTTAACATTAGAGAGGAACAAAACACCTATACAGACTTTACCTAAATCTCTCTTTTCCTCTGTTATACAGAGGAAATAATACTTCACATCATGATCACTTATGCAGGTCATACAATAGTCAACAATTACCTTCCACTGTTCCAGAAAAATTCCATTAACTTCATCAACTTCAGATAATTTTTAACATTTGCTGAAAAAATAAATGGTTCAGGTCGGGCAATTTTGTGGAATGTCAGAAGGTAAGTTGAGTAAAATACCTGATATTAGACTGATTCACAACACATATGTATAGAATTATTATGGAATTTATCTATAAAGATTTTTTATTGGTAACGGTTAACAGCGGTGGTGTTCGTTAATGATACCAATACTTAATTAACAATCACAGTGTTAGTAAATGACCCCAGCTTTATTTAATGAAACTGATAATTAATGACCAAACTATTGCAATACCAGGCTTTAATTTCCAAAATTGATTGATGATGTGAACTGTCATAGGCCCTATTATACTTATGAGCACAGTGCTAAATAACAATCTTTCTGTTACAATTGTGTCATTATGGCACCATTTACTGATAAAGACACGTAATTAATACTCCCCTTTGTCCCCATGCATTTATGTAACCTTTCTAATTCAATGATATCCCTCCAATGGACTGCTGTCCAAAATGTCTCATGCTTACAAGGCTATGTACCAAGAGCCAGTATTGATCTCTATTGCCTCCACTAGGCAATGCACTGAGCCGATAACAGCTCTCAGTGCATAGCGAATGGGGCTTTCCCATTCCAAGACTTTAACTCCAGCAATCTGCTGGTTGCACGACACAGTTTTTGCATACAACCTCAACCGCAATGTTGGTACATGGGTTAAATAGACTTTTAGCTGGAAAAGGACGTTTGCAGCTTTTGGTACATAACCCTGTTAATGTGGAGCCTCACCAAGGATCTTCACAAATATATACACAGAATAGCAATTTGTTTGCCTTTCCAGGTGTGTCACCACTGAGAGAATACATCACATGAGGAAGGGGGCACGTTCTCCTGAAATGTTATGTTTCTGATGATTGATTTATAATAAATCACTAACTCGCCTTGGAGTGCAATTTCAGACACTGTTTATTTCTAATATTTCTTCTTCCTTTGGAAGTGGGAAGCATTTTTTATGTCAGCACCCACATTGGCTTGTGTGCATAAGGACATTGTGTGCAGTACAGTATATATTGCCAGAAAAGGAGCAAGGGGTTATTAACATCTTGGTATGGTAATGCCATAATGTTATAATGTAAACATTGCCTATTTAAATCACTAGGATTTTTATTTACTGGATAACTTATCTTTCAAAGTACGTCCAATTTTGAAGAAAGACACATTGACACTATCTTACTGCTTATTTATTGTGACAGGATCGGTGCACCTACTTACATGCTGGTATTGGCTTGCAGCCTTTAGGTTACAGCACCACAGTACAAGATTAAGATGTGCAAGGAGAATCGATATATTGGATTCTATATTGTATATTTAGAAGAACCTTTTCTTCATCAGTTTCTAGGATACAAGGCAAGGTAAGAAAGAACATATATAAATATAAATGAATAAAAATGTAAAGTTAACGAACCCCCTATAAAACAGCAGTGAATTAAAACAATTACAAAAGACCAAGTTGATATGAATTGATATTAATATAACATAGTAAAACCAGTAAACATAATTGCATTCACAATGGAACAATTAGATGCAATATGCAATGGGTATGTTTAATTCCATATGTTGTCCTTATGCTCTCCTTTGCATTGCAAATAGCAGCCATTGTTGCAATTTGCTTTGCAGGGGTTTAGCCTTGCAGGGAAGACCAAAGTACACATTTTCCTCCATTGCCTTTTCTTCCGTTTCCCATGTACAACTACATACTCTGTATAAATCATATTGGTATGCATCTTTATATCCAATACTGTCAGGGTTATTCAATAAAAGTTCTTATCATTTAAAATGGTGCTAATTTTGCCCCAACCAATCAGATGTTAGCTCTCAAATGTTAAATAAGATCTGATTGGTTGGGGCAAAATTTGCACCATTTTAAACGATAAGAACTTTTATTGAATAACCCTGTGTGTGTTTTTATTTTTGTCTGATAACTGCTAATGTTATTTACCCTGCAATATTTTGAATAGGGTCAAAGTTACTTTTAATTTTCTGTCTCCTTACACATAAGTTTATGTCTGTTTAAAGACAACAAAAGTATGCTGAAAAACAATGTTAAGTTTAGTTGGAAGCTGCAGCTTTAAAAAAAAACTATTGGCATTTTTGTTTATTTTCTATGCCCCTCCAGAGCCTACCTTTTCGGCTTGCTGACATATTGAATCAGTTTAGTTGACTGTTTAGCTCTGGCCCTCTGAGATTCCCTGGTTCCAACATCTTCAGTAGACACAAAAGGTAATCTCCTGCTTCCAAGCGTGTGCTCACCGTGTGTGCGCACATGACGTCGCATCATGTCACCACGCACAAGCTGAGGCTTTCAACTAAACTTAAAATTGTTTTACAGCATACTTATCCTTTAAGTTATGGTATCTTCCCTGCCTTTCCTTGCTGCACTGCTGGTTATTATTTTGTTGTGGTAATTGCCAATCTGCTAATAACTTAAATTCCCTGTACTGAGTCTGATTTTAGGGAAGACCATCCAAAGTAAAGCTCATCCAAAGTGAAGATTTTCCTAAGTGAAATTGGAGTTTAACAAGGGACTTAACAAGGAGAACTACATGGAAAACACTACCACTTGCATTGTCAATAATGTATACAAGTGTGCTCTGCTTAGGTCTTATCTACTCCCTGGCTCCAAAATCTCCTTCCCATTCATTACTTTCCTATCTATTCTCTCTATCTCTCTTCTTCCATCCAATTATCAGTATTTCTTCCCACTCTATCAGCACTTACAAAATGGTGTTCCTTTCACATAAGCTTCGTACACACATCAGATAATTTTCGCACGATTTGCCCGACAAACGACCCATCGTGCGACATTGGATCTTCCAACATGATACTGAAGTTTAAGCCTCAATTACATATGGTGGTCTATCTCTCATTCACCTAGTTCCTTAGGACGGGGTGGAGGGATAGGTCTGTTTTCCCCTATCTGCTGCTTTACACTGGTTTCTCTTCCACCCTGTTACTTTTACCTCATTTGAAGTCTATGCTGTCCAACTTTTTCACCCCTTATGTCTAAAAGTAGCAGTCGTATACAGACCCCCTTCTGCTTCAACCCCAGCCACTTTCCTTACAGAGTTTGAAACCTGTCTCTCTGTCTTTCTTTCTTCCGACAGTCCAGCTATAATTCTAGGTAACATCAATTGTCACAATTATGACACTAAGCAATCCTGGCCCTCTCTCTTTCTCTACTTAATGTCCTCCTTCTACATCTAGCAGTGGACCAACACTAGCACCAATAAGTATGGTCACTTCCTAGACTTGGTCTTAACTAAAAATCTTTCTGTCTCACAGTTTGCCAGCACCTCTTTCCCTCTCTCGGATCGCAATCAAATTACTTTTTCTACCACCTACTCTCCCCTCTCCTCTGGTATTCCATCTAGTGTCCTTGTTCGCAAAACCCGAGCAAGAGTCCTTCCGGCTCTATCCTCTTCTCTCAGTCCTAGCCTCGCTGCCCCATGTCTGATTCTAACCCTGAGTCGCTAATACATACATATAACTCTATCTTATCAACTACTATTGACTCCTTTGCCCCCCTACAAACTCACAAACATCGCCCCACCAACCCCGTCCTTGGGGAGCTGTGGAAAAAGTCCCGCAGTCAGGCGGCTTTTACCAGTACAAGCTCATGTTGTCATGTCTTAATTCAGCTCTTTCAACTGCGAAACACTCCCACTTTATCACACTAATAAACAATAACAAAAATAACCCATATCATCAATTTTCATGATTTAACACTCTCTTGCAGCCCTCATCTACTGACACTCTTCATTCCATTAACACTCCTCAGGATTTTGCAGACAACTTTAGAACTAAATTAGATGATATCCATACTCTAATCCCCTCATCCCAGGACAACTCACACTTTCTTCTGCCTGTCCCACCACCTGCAGTTCTGGAATATTTCCCCCGTCGCCCATTGTGAAGTCTTCAACCTTCTGTTGTCCTCGCCACTTACAGTGTGAAGCCTTGATCCTATGCCCTCCTTCGTCCTCAGACACTGTGCTAAAATCCTTTCCCATGGTCTTGCTGACATTTTTAATTCCTCCCTGACCTCTGGGATTTTTCATTCTGCCTTTAAACTTGAGTGCGTCAAACCACGAATTACCGCAATTTCTCCCTTTTAACATTTGTGTCAAATCTCTTAGAACCTCTTGCGTCTACACACATAACTAAATGCCTCCATACTAATAACTTACTGGACCTATTGCAGTCAGGATTCCAACTGGGTCCTTTAACTGAAATGGCCCTCTGCAAAGTCTTAAATGACCTACAAACTGCTAAAGGGCCCGTTTTCAGTTCTCCTCGACCTGTTGGCTGCCTTTGATACTGTGGATCATTCTGTTCTTATGCAAATTCTAAATTCTCTGGGCATCCAAAATGCTAATAAGACCTCCTCTCAAGTTCCGCTTAGTGTGGGGGTCCCTCAAGTCTCAGTTTTAGGACCCTTGCTGTTGTCCCTCTACACTATCTCTTGGAGAGAAATAATCAGTTATTTTGGCTTTAATTATCACCTATACGCTGATAATACACAAATTTACTTGTCCACCCCTGCACTAACGCCTGAAGTTCAATCCCAAATCTCGAAATGTCTGTTCCCTATTTCCACCTGGATGGCTCACCTCCGCATTAAACTCAATCTATCTAAAACAGAATTAATAATTCCCCCCCCTAAACTAAGACCTAGTCCACCCTTCTCTATCTCCTCTCTTGCTCCACTACTAAAATGCTCATGCATGCCCTTATAATCCCCAGTCTTGACAACTGTTACATTCTGCTACTTGGACTCCTGGCCTGCAATCTCTATCCTCTCCAGTCTATTTTAAACTCGCCAGCTCGGATCATCTCACTCTTCTCCAAAAGAGAATCTGCAACCCCGATACTGCAATCCATAGGGTGGCTTCCCATCAAACAAAGTATCATATTCAATACCCTTCTTTTAACCTTTAAATCTCTTCACTCTACTGCACCTCCCTACTTATCTTCTCTCTTGGTCCTTTATGTTCCTGGACGTGCCCTGCGCTCCTTGCAAGGAAATCTTCTCTACAAGCCATTCTCTCTCTCTGCTCCCTACCATTGGAACCCTCTCCTCTAGCTTTTTTAAATCTTGTATCTGTATGTTGTTTCTCCCACTTAGATTGTAAGCTCTTCGGGACAGGGATCCTTATTTCCTATGTTAAGGCATACCTCATTTATTTTTTCATACAGAAATATATATATATATATATATATATATATATATATATATATATATTTATTTTTTTTAACCTTTGACACTTTATTTATGTAAATTTATCTGTATAATTGCTTGCACTATAATATAAATAAAATTATACATACATACATATATACAATAATTATAAATTCATTAAAAATAAATTTTATTTGTCCCAAAAATAACCCAGCTTCAGAATTTCAAAATGGTAGCATATTTGATGGTCATTAAATAATTAGACAACCCCGCCCCCCATATAGGGTTGGTTGGTATTGGGGCCTCTAAATGCTAAATCCAAGTGTGTGTTGGTCTACCTTGCTTTTTCAGGTTAGCAATGTTGGATGTACAAAATGATAATGAAAATGCCAAGCTGAGATAGATTTGCTTAGTTGACTTGAAGGAAAGATTCAGATATATGATATGGCACGATCCAGACTGATCCCTACGTATCAAAGCATCTTCTTAAATTAAATTGGCACTGCACTAGGCAGGGGCCCAATACTACAGTAAATTAATAACCAACATCTGTTTCTGTTTAGGTTACAGCTGAGGGTGAGAGATCAAACACATTCTTTTGTTTACATTGTAACAGATTTTACCATAGAGAAAAAGAAAGGGAGTTGCAGAGTGAACACACCTCATAACTCTGGAAGGAGAACAAACATATAAACTTCATTGCACATTTGCTAATCTGGGCCTATGTGCACAATACTATGTGCTGAAGCAGTGTGATGTATTGAACTCCATGCAACTGCCAAAATAATGGAAATATGAAGTAACTGAAGGATGCAATTTACTTACACCAAAGGTTGGTCTTTTTACAAACGTCTTGTTACTGGGAGAAATTACCAGTGTCTGTTCCTCCCATTATCTTTAGGCTTGCTTAAACTTCCATTATCATGATTAGCGGACAAGGTCTTGATGTATTTTAGTGGAGACCAGAAACTACATTGATGGTAGTTGCTCTGATGGTCTTCATGTAAAGTAGTGGAAATAGTTGTTGTTGGAATCTAAGCAAAAACCTAAACTACATGCAACTTTATTTCAACATAAACAGAAAAAGCATCTCTGAGTGTAATTTGTTTCCAAGTAGGCCTGGTGGACGAATTTCACTCCCTGATCCATTATTTTGATTGGATTGGGCAGATGTCAAAAGGATAATTACAAGATGACCTATTATTTCTAAAAGTTTCTTATCCGTCATTGGACATGCTTCATCATTTGTGCATATTTGTATGTGGCAAATGATTGGTCTTGCTGAATATCTTCTGGCTTTCCATTACTCAAGTCCAACAGATGACTGATCATTATATTGATCTGTAAATTGGTTGGGAGCTAGACTTGTGATCGTCCTGTGTATACCACATAGTTTGGTCTTAATTTTCTTTTTTAATTAAAAAAAGTATTTAATTCATGTTTGGAAATTCCTCAATATCCCAGAATTCACCCCCTAGGCTCTCCCAGAATGCAATTCCTAATGCCTGCTTCTATTTTCAATCTTTAAAATACAAAAGCTCATTTGATTCAGCATGAAATAACATATTGTAAAATTCAAAATCCAAACAAACTTCCCAGTATTACATTCAGGATAGCTGACTGAAATGCCTTTCATCATACTATGCTATAAAATGATTTGATAGGGAAAAACTGTCCTTCCCACATAAAAGCTGCTTCTCTCTGTGTTTTAGCTCTAATTAGCTCATTAAATCTGTTAACACCTATCTGTGAACATTACTAGTGATTTTAAATTGAACAATTTGCCTTTTATGCTGCCCTAACCTAATAAAAATTATTGAAAGTATGTCATTAACACCTGATAAAAACTGCACTTTACACACTCACAGTGAACCACATACAGTGGGTTAGATTTAAATACTCTAACTTGATAGGTAGGTAAAGTATGTTTTCAGATGTGAGATTTCTGTGGACACTGCAAATGGTAGGAAACGTGTTTGACTTGTATCCACTATTTTAAGAGGGGAATAGGTATAGTCAAATTGTGACCTCAGACATGTTGAAATATACTGCCTGCAGTTGTAAAATACTGGTATTGATTGGTATTTTAAAGTGAGGTTGTTCAGGGATATCCAACCTACCACTTGTTCGGGGCCACACTAACAGCACAACAGTTAATGATCTATGACTAGAGATGGAATCCGGGTCCATCTCTGACCCGGATTCGACATGGAACCCCTTGGTTCCGAAATCCGAATGTTCGGACGGATCATTCGGATTTCGGGACTTCAGAGCCTACTTATCGAATGTTTGATGATTATCGAAAATAGCCTTGAACCTTCAATAATCCTCAAAAATACGCTTGGAATCTCGAAATTAGGTTCTGATCCTATTTTTGAGGATTATCGAACATTCAAGGCTATTTTCGTAACAGCAAACTAACCTTACAGTTATGGAATAAAACTTGATCCCATTTTGGTAGTTGTGGTGATTGCATTGCAATAATTATTAAAAAAAGAAAAATTATTCTTTGCAATAAGTCAAAATATTCACTAATCCCTGTTTTTTTATACCTTATCCATATTCAGTCTGACCCACCTGCAGTTATCCAACCAAAATCATAGTTTCAGGCGCCTCCGGGGATTGTGGCTCCATCTTCTGCATCATATTAAACCATGCACAGAGAAAATCAGGGAACTCTCTATAATCTGTGATAATGTTATTATGTTTGTATATTATACAGAGTGCCTGTTTTCTCTCTGCACACCTCATCTAATAAGAGGTTATAACACTATCAACAACAAAAAATGTCTAAATCTGGACATAGAACACCCAGTGTGGACACGGAATCTGGTTAGTAAATTAGTCGGAATTACAAACAATTCACAGTGATTGCCATGAAATGTGAACTGATTTAAACTTGTTTTGTGAACTGTAGTACAAGGATTTTTTCATAGGTGACAATTAGAATGAGTTCAAACTCAAACAAAAAGACAATAGGTAAGCACACTCACCACTTCACCTTAATGCAGTGGTGGCGAACCAATGGCATGCGTGCCTGAGGTGGAACTCGGAGCCTTCTCTGTGGGCACTCATGCACAGCAGAGTTCACCAGAGTTTGTTACCAGAAAGCCAGAGAGAAAGTGTATTGTCTGTCTGTAGCAGAGAGAGGTGACAAGCTATAACATTCAGCTCTACTCATGTCCCTGTTTTGGATCTAAAACTCCTGTCTAATGGCCACTGTTTTAGATCTCAATCTCCTGTGTGGTAATGTAGAGGTTAATAGGCAATCTATAATTGATTCTATGTAGTGTATTGGTCTGTGTCTATTTGAGTAGAGATGGCCAAAACTGCTAGGTTTTGTTCTGTTATCGGATCAGGTTGATTATTTTTATTTTGCTTATTGATCAAAATTTATTTTTGACTATAGTTACCCTTTAAGTATGTCTGCCACAGAAATGGAAGAGTAGGTCAGTAGGTATGTGTAACCATGATTTGTTTGTCTGAGGAAGGAACCACACCAAGGTTCTGAAACGTCACAAATAATATTTGTTTGCACTTAAGACTGGTGTGCCCAGCTACCATTTTTATTGATTTATGGGTAAGGTTTGAGGTTTGTGTGTACCTGTGTCCCGTGCGGGTTAAAAATAGTTTTTTTTAAACTTTAGTTACCCTTTAAGTATGGTTGCCACAGTAATGGATAAGTAGATCAGCAGGTGTATGTACCTGTGCCGGGTTAGGGGTTAAAAAAAACAAACTTTGTTAATGATTAGTCAAATTTTTTTTTTTACTATAGTTAGCCTTTAAATATGGCTGCCATGAGAATGGAAGGGTAGGTCAGTAGGTGTATGTACCTGTGCCACGTGTGGGTTAAAAAACAAACGTTTTTGATTATTGATTAAATAAAATTTTTTGACTTTAGTTACCCTTTAAGTATGGCTGCCACAGTAATGGATAAGTAAATCAGTAGTTGTGTGTACCTGGACCTGGTTGAGGGGGTATGTCTTTTTTGTGTTTACAACCATAAAACTATCTTTTATTGAGGATAAATGTAAATTAGTTTTTTTGACTTTAGTTACCCTTTAAGTATGGCTGCCACAGTAATGAATAATTAGATCAGTAGGTGGGTGTACCTGTGTCTGTGTGGGGGGTTGGGGGTATCACTGTTTGTATTTATGACCATGAAACAAACTGTTTTGAAATATCCACATTTGAGGATTGTTACCATTATAGTCTATGGTAAAAATGTTCCGAAATTCGCCAATAACGCTGTAACGCTTCCGCGGATTCCTTAGCTAGAAAACAGCACACTTCTCCTATGTGCCCCACACATACCAAATTTAATGTATTATTTTTTATTATGTGGGTTATAATATTATCGCTTATTCACTATTATTCACTACATACTATAGTTTGAAGTGAATATAGGGTGTGGTTTACTTTATTTAATGGAAATGATTTGTATTAGGACATTCTTCCTCTAAATTTTTCAAATGAGTTTATACCACTGCCTTGTAAAAAGCAGAATAGAAAAGAAAGCATTTGTTTCCACAACTGGTAGACTTTGCACATAATAACGTATAATAGAGGGCAACATTTTCTTTTCAGAAAGGGGTACCTAAATTGTCAAACTTGTCAGACTGTCTTTAAGATCTACATGTTATAAGCTTTAATTCCACCCAATAATTTAACTTAATGGAGCTAAATTTGCAGATTACACTACTAGAAGCTACCTTTTATCTACAGAGGTCTTTAGGAAACAAGAGAGATATTGAAAACAAATGAAGGTAGCCTGTTTCCTGCAGTCTATTGCTTGCCAAAAGTTGTCAGCCATCCTTTGGCCAATTTACAAAAGAGAATTAGGAGTTGTGTATAGTTTGACTGTCCTCATATTTTATATTATTATATATTAGAAAAATTTAAAAATGTATACCTGGAATTTAGACTTCCTATGTGAGTAGAAGAAAGAATTCCTACCTGACTCCTTCTTTACAAGAACCTTCTACAGTAATTCAGTGTTTTTGCTTCCATCTAGAAATACCTGCTATGGCTATTGGCTTTTATATGGATTCTGCATTACACTATCCTTCTCTATCCTTGTATTTCATGTAATGTCTAACACACAACAACAGGCGGATGAACCAATGGCTCAAGTTGCAGCCAAAGAAAGCTATAGGTCAGAGATGTAAAGAAAATCTCCTACAACACAAGATGTACAATGCATTTATATCATAAAGGTTATAAACGAGGTGACTATTGGCAATGGTATCAAGCATTAAAATATTTATTAGACTTGCATGTCTGGTGTACTGTATGCTAAAAAGTTAGGGATGTGAAAATAAGAACTGTATGGTAGAGATGGCCGAAACTCACTAGTTTCATTCCGTTTTCAGATTCCTGGATCTCGGGAAAATCCCGTAGATCCAAAAATCCTAAACAGGAACGAATTTTCGATAATTTCTGAATGTACAGAGCTATTTTTGATCATTTTCGAAAATAATCTTGAAAGTTCAAAAATTATCAAAAATACGATCTGAGACCATTTTCGAGTTTCCGATCGTATTTTCGAATTTCGTATTTGCGAATGTTCGAGGCTATTTTTGAAAATGATCAAAAATAGCCTCAAATGTTCGATTTTTTCGAAAATACGATTTGAAACTCGAAAATGGTTTCCGATCGTATTTTCGATCATTTTCGAACATTTGAGGCTATTTTTGAAGTAAAAAAAGTCCCAAAATCTGGAGGATCCGTCCAGATTCGGACAGATCTTTTGGATTTTGGAACTGAGGGGTTCCGTGTCGGATCCGGGTTCGTGACAAACCCAGATCCAATGTCTACTGTACTGTATGGTGGTTTTGGTTTAACTTGGAAAACATACAGAAATTTATGTTAAACCTTACCCAATGCAATAAATACCCAGTTACTTCTATTGCATTGAGAATACTATTGACTTAAAATTTGGTTTAGGCAATATACATATTTGGATCATTTGTTATATTGATTTGATATACAGTTTTTATATGACAATTACTGTACATTTAATGTTAATGATACTACAGGACTTACCATGCAGAGTGTGCCGCCTCCTACTGTACATGTGTGAGCTCCTAATATAGGTAAGATAGGGTTCAATATTTAATTTATAGGTCAGTTAAAGCATGCAGACCTAACTTGGAGAGGAAAAGCTTTGCTTCCTCTGGGAAATAGAATTTTAATTATACATTTAAATCATTGTGTCTTGTTAACTTCATTTACCTTAATTTACTTGGAGTCTGCAAATTGCAATACTGCAGGTCTAGACTGTTCCAGGTTGCCCAGTCAGATTATCAGTGCACCAGACTTAACCTTCCTTATATATAAAAACTTGGGCCAAGTGCAGAAAAAGAAATGTAATCCCTGACAAAATGGATTCCAATAACAACCTCATACTATCCACAAACACGGCATAAAGTTCCCAGTCTGCTTCTGTGTTTGTCAGTTCTACTTCCCTATGCATAAATCTTTGTCCTGCTATATGTACAATGGCACAGATTCTACTGAATAGGACCTGCCAAAAAATAAGTACAGTGCATATTGCTGGTAGCATGTCTGCTGCGTAAAGAAAACAACTGTCCCTAGAATATTAATATTGGCATCAGAGAAACGGAAGTACCAACCCTAATATCTCATGATTCATGTGCTAATTCATACTGTTAAAATGGATGATAGTATTAACCCCAACACTGCTTGTATGCACCATTTATAGGAGATTAATCCTGATCTGACCCCTATTTCTTTAGATATTCAATCTAAAACTTCTTATATTTCAGCTGGGGAAAAAAGTCAGGTCGGATGGAAGTGGGAGTGGTTAAAAGAGGGAGGGGGGATACTGCTCCTAAACAAAATGTGTGCTGGATTGAAGACATGCAGCAACACACACAAATCAGAGTGCTACTTACATGTATTCAATTATAGATTGATGATAGAAGATGAGGCAAAGCCATTTTTTCAGTATAGTGTCCCTTTAACGCTTGCACCTCACCAACATTATCTTGTCTCTTCTCACAGGCTGTAATCACCACACATTTGACAGAGACAAAATTGCACCAGAATATATTCTAAAGATCTTATTTGACATCTATCTTGTGAGTCCCTAATTGATAAAAGGTATATGAAGTATTAAGGTATGGTCAGGCTATGAAATGAATTGGTAAGAATCAGGAATGAGTGTGTGAGGGGAGTCATGGTAATATAAAACCTAGGTTTGAGTAAGTTACCTTAATGAATTCTGGGCAGTAAATGCATACCCTCCAACATCACCCATTTAATAGGTAGACTTATAGAAATGACATAGTGCTGAGCTGCAAGTGGAGGATAATGCAGTACACCTGATCTAAACCCAGGTTGAAGGTGAAAGTGTGAAGCAATACAGAACATAAACTGAACTATCTGCTAAGAGCCATTTGGTGAGCGTGTGTATCTGGAATATCCCCTTAGTAATGTTTTCTTTTCCTTTGTTAAAACAAACTTGGTCTGCCCACCCTCTAATGTCTTGCACAGCTGGTGCTTGTCCAAGTATGACATGATTCTTCTCATCTGGTTTGAATTAGTAAGAGGCACATTGCTGTGACAAAAAAAGGTTAAGTCATAACAAGCCAAGAAAGTGGTAGAATATGCATAATGTCCACAAATGCCACAGATCACGCCTGCAGGTGAAACAACACCAAACAAAATCATCATGCTAAATTCATTTAATATCTGCTACCGTAACACCCCAAACTCCAAGTTCGCCATACTTATCACTTTCCAGGACACTGGAGAAAGAAGATACAGTTTTATTTCAGTAAATAAATCCTTTAGGGAGGTGAACATGCTCTTCAAGCAGGTCCACATACCTCTTACATGTAGTTCCACTAAATATTTTGAAATTACGTCTCAATTTTTATTTGATTTTGATATATTGTAACATTTATTAGATCCCAATTGGTTTCTAAGTTTGACACTGTGTTACTATTTTTGGTTGCCCCCGAAATGTGTAGAAATGGTGAGAATCAACAACATTTTATGAATAGGCTTTATTTCTGATAACTGTCCCATGTACTTCCCTCCATTTGTACCTTTTTATTTACCCAACAAATGCTTTATGGTCAGTTTGGCAGCGTTTTAATTATGTTTCCAGATGTTTTGCCGCTAGAGAAACTTTGAATGCAACATTTTTCTAGCGGCAATGCTTAAAAAAGTGGCCAAACCACCAAACAGCAATTTGTTTGATACTAGCCTTAGGGACAGAGATCTCAATCCCAATATGTCAAGGCATGCCACATATCTATGGAATGCTACAACCGAAAAACCTGCTTTAGTTCTTATTTAAAGGATAATAAAAAGCTTAAGGAGAGGTAGGCCAAATGGAGTAGAACGCCCCCCACAGAGCATAAAAATGGAGCAGCGCCTTCTTATAACAGAAGGTATCTTGCGGTCTCATGCTATATGAATAGCATTGCCCTCAAAATCTAAGAAATCTGCCCCAGAGTACAGGGCAGAGATATGCAAAATAATGCATGTGTCCAGAACCGCTGGCTTATTAACATGCAATATAGCCTATGGTATAGAGCCAATCATCTGACCTGCCATGACATGTTTTGATCTTGTTAGATCTCCTCAGTGTATAAGATAGAAAGTGTATAGGAGGGGATTTCAAATTTGAATATTAGAAATAATTTAATAAATTCATATTCATTAAATATTTTTTTTTTTAATGTCAAGCATGTGTTTATATTTAACACGCAAAACAAAAGCCTAGTGCTCATCCTATTCAATTCAGAATGCTTACATCCCAATTGTAATGCTGCTTTAAAACCTGCCCTTCTCTATGGATAAATGAAATTAATCAGCTAATAATTAGTTAATAACCAAATTATTTTAATCCCAGCTACCACTCCAAGGTTTGCTTTCATTAGCTGGGTCCCACTTTACCAGCTAGCCACAGTGCAGCAGGAACATTCAGCTTATAAAAGGCAAGTACTGATAGAGAAGGACCCAGCTGAAGAAATGAACTTCAAGGGCTGTTAGGTGGGGTTAAAGATGAGGGTATAAGGGCTAGGCCACACTAGTGTGCTTTTAGGTACAATCCGGTCACACTTTTAAAAGCGCACAATAGTGTTGGGCTATGGGGCTGGCAACATCCTCTTCATTGGTGTCCGCTGCACTGCGATCTGCTTATCTTATTCAGCAATATTGGCAAAGTTCGGTAATGCGCACACGATTATTGTGGCCTCAGCCTAAAGGTTGGACTAGATAGATGTATGTCTTTATTCAATCTCAGTTACTATGTACAGTAAGTGGTGTCTGGGCTTAAAATAATTTGGTCAAGTTACGGCAGGATAACAAATAGCTTTCAAAGTGTTATCAGGAACTCACATATTGCTGTATAAAAATTATGCGCATAGAGAAAGTGAATAGTAGGGTTATTAGGTTAGAAAATTACATTTAAAAACACAAGGTAAAACTAAGATAAGAAATAAGCTTTAAATCAAAAATTTGCAATGGAGGAGACAAACACTATTTACAGTAAAAGGTGCTGGGTATGTAACAGTTTCCAGTCTCCTTGCATGCGATGTGCCAATCAAGCAGTATACGGTATTACATGTCACAGGATTATTTGCTGTTTTTCCTGGCAAAGTCATTTAACAGAATGATACTGTAGTTAAATCCTGCATGCAAGCACTGGGCACACATCCCTTTTCTATATATAATAAGCCGTCTTTACATCTTGATAATACTTTTCATGGTCATGTTAAAACCACTACTGTGTTATATTATACCTAGTAACATACTGTACATAGTAACAGGGTTGATAGGTGAAAGTTTACAAGAGGTATAAGCATGTCAATCAAGAACTGTTCCCGCCCTAACAAAAATAAATAGGTAAGGCATTAAACTGCTTTCTAATATATTCTTAGAAAAAAGGGTTGGGGCCCTGAGCCCTATGGAACATAGATATGGTTATTATGATATTTAGATGGAGCACAATCACTACATTTTCAATTAAAAGGTACCAAGGTTTTAATGCAAGGCATCTTCCTTGTATCTCAGCAACAAGAGCCACATTAAGACTTTGGGAATATTAGTGAGAAAGTAAAGGGGAATATTCTCCAACCCCATCTAATATAAAAATTGAAGCAGCACACCTATATGTCTATCAGACCAAATTTTGGTGCAACCAATTATGCAGAATTTATCGATGAATGTACAACCGAATCAAACAATTGTTTAACAAACACTATTAGATCATTAAGTCTGGATTTTTGAACTATGAATGTAAAAAATAGAAAAAAAGGTGCTTGTGAAGGTTCTCATTCATCTAGGTCATGGTATATCTGTTGTATTCAGTTAGATCAACTGGGCTTGAAGTTTAGTCCTTGAAGATGTTTCGCTAGTCATCCGACTGGCTTCTCAATTCAGAATGACTTGCATGTGACTAGTTCAAGAGAGGTGTTAAGGAGGCCATTTATGTGAAAATAAAGAAACCAAGCCTAGAGGTGTGGGGGGGGGGGTTTGACACCAACTGTCTGCTATGTACAATGCTGTTTTGACACCTTACCCTGGGCGTTCCTATAACACCTCTTAGCCACTATCTAATCACACCCTTAGCACCTGGCTGTGATATGCTAATTGGGATTTTCCAGGGTACATAATTGCCACAGATTCTTGTACAAGTCATTCGGAATTGAGAAAGCCAGTCGGATGACTAGCGAAACGTCTTCAAGAACTAAACTTCAAGTCCAGTTGATCTAATTGAATACAACAGATATAGAAAAAAAGGGTTTTGAAAAGAAGAATCTTCCTCGGCCCTCTGTACATTAAAATGGAAAATCAGGGTTATGAGAACAGTATGTTCTTTAAAGGCATAGAAAAGGTGAATGAATGCTTAAGAGAAATATTTATTGCACATTGAGTGCCAAACTGAATATAAAAGTGGCAAATCAATTTTCCCTTTAATAAACTGTTTCAGCCATCCACCTTCTAAGGTTTTTATTTGTTTTTGTTTTCTTTGGCATGGTACAGTATCTTTTATCTTACAGCATAGGAGGCCTAAATCTGTGATATTTACTAATATATTAAAAACATAGGAGCACAAGAGTCCTAAGTCTGTTATATTCACTATAATGTTGAAACTATAGGAGGCTGAGGGGAGAGCATAGGAGATTGCTCCTAGTGTCTGTGCACACTCAGGAATGTGGCATACCCTTTGATTCAGGACATGTAAGAAAATGATTTTTAGATGGATTTTTACTTATCAAGTGGGTTTGGGAAGATTTGATGTTTAGTGCTTTTTTTCAGAGAATCTGCTTAGATTGAACAATTCTACAAAGAACTGTGTCAGGAATTCTGCGTGTATGGATGCATAAATTATTATGGATGCAGCATTATATAGCTGAAGGTGTATGGTTTCCAAAATTATATAGTTTGTTGGGGTTGTTTCCAAGGTAAAGGGGTATTTATATTGAAACAATGAATAGTTGCCCTTAAAGCAAAGCCCCAAAGTTATACTCTAGGTCAATTTGGGGCTATTTGCTGACCACAACTCTTTGTGCTTCCATGCATGTGGCATACCATTTGATTCAGGACATTTGAGAGAATGATATTAAGTTGGTTTTTTTTACTAGTCAAATGGGTTTAGGGAAGATTTTCACTTTGAATCATCTCTTTCTTTTATTTTTTCACAAAATTCTATGGAGAGCTGCATCCAGAAACTCTGCATGGATATATGAAAGAATGGCACTATTACATAGATGATGGGTGTAAATTCCAAAAATATATACAGGGAGATTCAATTAAAGTTCTTACCGTTTAAAATGGTGCTAATTTTACCCCAACCAATCAGATCTTATTTAACATTTGAAAGCTAATATCTGATTGGTTGGGGCAAAATTAGCACCATTTTAAACGATAAGAACTTTTATTGAATAACCCTGATAGTCTTTTGCAGGTATTTCCAAGTTTGGAGGATGTTTCCTTTGAAAAAATGGAGGCTGTACAATATACAGAGCACTTTTTTCTTGTGATTGCACATCTGCATACATCCCATTTGGAGTTAGTTGGTAGCCATGTTTCTGTGTACACTCAGGCAGGCATATGGCATACCTTTTGATTCAGAACATATGGGAGAATGATATTTAGTTGAATTTTTTTACTCGTCAAATGGGTTTAGGTAAGATTTATAACTCTGAATCATCTTTTTTTTTGATTTCATAAATTCTTCTAAAAGCGTGGAGTTCTATGGAGAGCTGCATACGAAAATTTGCACATATGTATGAAAGAATGAAACTGTTACTGTTAAGTTGTGTAGATTCAAAAAATGTAAATACAATAGAAGAACTGTGGAAGCACTCCTTAGGCTAAATAACAACTACATTTAGCGGAAGTGCTACTGATCTTGTCAAATATTTATAAAAACAAAGAAAAGATAATTAATGCACATTTCTAGGCCCCATAAAATATCATATTATCTGCACACTGGCTTACATTATAAACAAAGGGGTTTTAGTATACATTACTGTGATCTTTGTTGCCAAAAATGTTTAGTTTGTGGGGGTATTTCCAAGTTTGAGGGGTGTTTCATTTGAAAAATTGGAGGCTGCTCAAAATACAGAGCATTTTGATTTTTTTCCCTTGTAATTGCATGACAGGGAAAGAAACTTACCTGCCTCGTGCTCCTGCGGTGGTTTTGGGTGCCATACTGGGGAATCTTTAGCAATGGCCGCAGCGTCTTCGGCTTCCGACATCATCACTTAACATCTGGCTTCTCCTGGTATGTTAGCGTCTTCCCTCGATCGCACACTGGATTGGTCCTCTTCTGGTGCCTCATGGACATGCGCAGGCACCTCTTCTTATCTCCTCCATTCCTGCAAGCAATATAATTGGACGGAGGAGATCCAATCGATTCACAGTGTTCTTCTAGCCAATCCGTGCTTGAGACTCCAGTCTTTCCACTCCCTATTGGTTCCTCTGCATTATTTAAGCCTTTCCTCAATCACTGTTTCCTTGTCTGTTTTAGCGTTAGTTTTTGTCCATGCTGGTGGTTCTCTCTTCTGAATTTCTTGTTGCCAAAGCAGTGATAGATTGGGGTATAGGTGCTGCAGGTATACTCAGGGACTCCAGGCATCACATTGCACTTATGCATATGTCTGATTTAGAGTTAGTTGGTGGCCATGTCTCAAAGTACACCCACCTATATGGCATAATGTTTTATTCAGGAGAGGATAGGCTTTCACACGTGTTGGTTTCACAAATACAGTTGTATGAAATTCACCTTTTGGAGAAAAAATGTGTAAAAAAAATAAAATAAAAACAAACCTCTAAGTTGATGAACATCTGTGCCCAGGTATTTGCCTTTCTATCAAACTTATCCCACTTAAAACAATCTGGGGTAGTTTCTAAAATTCTCTCACTTGTGCAGACATTTTAGTTAATTTGGCAGTTATTCTATCTGGTAAAAACCTAAATCTAGAAAGTGCTATTTTATTATTATTATTATTATTTTATTATAGTTTGGTGGTCCTTTTGGACAGTAAAGTATCTGGTATCAGTGTACTCAGAAGAACCCAAGTTTTTAGAAATAATAAGATTGTGCATAAACTTGTGTTTTTTATGAATAAGAATGTAAAAAAAAAAAAATGACATTTAGCAAAAAAAAAAGCTAAACTAAATAATAAAAAAAATAAAAATTTTAAATGTTACCCAAAAGTCCAGTGAAATCTCCGGAAAAGTTAGGATTTGTTCACACTAGAGCGCATTTCGGTGCGGTAACATCGCACCAAAATTCAGTGCACATACAAATCAATGGCGGTGTTCACACTGCAGCACTGCTATGCACTGCAAGCAGCAGTGTGGTGTGTTAATGCACAGTGTTGCCATTGAAAATAATAATGCAGTGGAGCATTGCATGATATCGCAAACGATATACCGCTGCATTACAAAAAACGCCTAGTGTTAGCGTTGCCGTAAAAAATTCCATTATCATGTTGCAAAATCCTGAAAACTCGCCTGGCAAAAAAAGTGGGAAATTCTGCTAGCACTGAAAGGGTGAATAGTACAGGAAACTTTTGCTCATTTTATTGCATCAGCCCCCTAATCTTTAATAATTACTTTTACTGTAAGCAAAAGATGTCCAAAGGAATGTCATTTCTGGCATGTCTAGATGAATTCATTTAGGAAAGGAAAATGCAAATAGTTATGGTAAACCAGAGCCTTTATAAAAAATAATTTGTAGATTGAAATGGCTCCTAAATTTTATGGTGATCCCTTTTTCCATGTTTTTATGAAATAATTAAAAAAAAACTGTTACAAAATGTAAAATTCAATTTTGTTTACTTTACACATACTCAGGAGGACAGGTAAGACACAATTGCAGTTTCTGGTCTGTAAGTTAGGAAAAGGGTTTAATTCCAAAGGCCATATAGATCTAAAGCCTTAATTAAATTGAAATTTAAAAAACAAAACAAAACAGGGAAGTAGGTTACAAAAAGTAAATAATTACTTTCTAAATATAATCACGAGACAAGTAGGGTTATCCTAAGTAAATAAGTGGCCAGACCGGCAGCATCTTAGTTATTGGCTGAGCGGCTATTACTCATAATCAATAAAGCCAATCACTGAGCGGCTGCTGGTCCGGCCTCTTCTGCTGCTTCCAGTGATCGAAGAAGCCGCAGAAGGAGAACAATGTAATTAAGGCTGGTAAGTATATTTAGAATCTGAACCGCCACTGTTTAACCTAGCGAGGTCTAGGTATGGGGACATTTCAAGTATGATTCTCATTTTTTACAAAATTAAAGGGGCTGCACAGGCAGGAGGGGGAGGAAGGGGGGAACTACACTGCGAATGCCAGAAGCCTCTAGGAGGAACAGTTAGAGGCAGAAATGGATTGCACCAGGTAAAGGCTCTTACACTTCCTGGACATTATTTCGGCCATGCAGGACAAACAAATGAAGCAGAAGAGAAAGGTAAGCTTCATTTAACACTGCACAGTTGGCTCAACATTGGGGCTAATTTCAGTTGGGGGGTGGACATGCCCTTTTATAACATTTTGGAGAAATCTTTTTAAAAAAATAATTCTACAGGTTTCTGGCTTATTTAATCCTCTTACCAGAGTGGGTCCCGGACACTTTGATACATGCTCACTGAGTTCTCTGAACCCCTCCCACTTCACGCCTCCCAGAATGGTAAAAAAACTACTGGCTAATCTGTCTAAGCAGTTAGAAAACTGATGCTCCAGGAATGCTTGCAAAATTACACAGGATTTCTTTAAAATCCTGCTGGTTTCAGATGTAAAAGGTAGAGTTATCTGTTTAGTGAGGAATTATGGAATCTATTCAGGCTTATTTATATTTTTGCTTTAAAGGGAAACTCCACCCCCAAACACCCCCCCCCAAACCTAGACCTTGCATGGGTTAAAGATCTAAATATACATTGTGTTGCAGCCAATCACTGATGCCGCTGCCAGTCTGGCCCCTTCTGCAGCTTATGTGCACAGAACATAATCATCAGACAGCAGAGGTAACGAGGGTAGCGAGATTTAGGTTTGAGAGGGTGACAAAGCTATAAACAAATATTCATTTTGGGGGTGGACATTCCCTTTAATTCTATTTTTTAAAACAAACATTTAAATTTAAAATAAACACATACAGTACCTCAAAATTACATAACATACACATACACTACCCCAACATTACATTACATACACTACCCCAACATTACATTACATACACTACCCCAACATTACATTATACACATACACCACCCCAACATTACATTACATACACATACACTACCCCAACATTACATTACATACACAAACACTACCTCATCATTAGATTACATACAATACACTACCCCAACATTACATTACATACACATACACTACCCCAACATTATATTTGATCTAAAATGAATGTTGAATTGCTTGTAATGTTGAGTGGAGCAGCAGGTTTACCTGCCAACATTTCCCAGCAAGACAATTTTAAAGGATAAGTGCACTATAAAAACAAGTTTAATTGTAAAAGACAGGAGGGACCACTTTTTTTCCCCCCTAGGTCCCTCCTGAGCCTACCTGTGGGTGTGTAAAGTTGCTGAAATCTTGGATGACGAAGGTAAGGCTGTAGAGCTCAAACAAACGAAGAGCCCTGCCTCTTCGTTCTCCTAGGCAGGGTGGACAAGGGGGCATTATAAGGGGGCATGGCTACGCTGCATGATGTCATTGACGTCATGCAGTGGGCAAGGCATGCACGCTAGGGGGTGAGGGAGATGTGGTTAGGGGCATGGCGTGGGCGGTCCAGGAGCATGGCTGGCCTAAAGGGGGCGTAACGGGGAGGAGATTCAGGACTCCTCTTCATTGCGGGAGATCAGGGTGGTCTTGCGGTAGCTCGGGAGACCACACAGATTTGCGGAAACTCCAGGAGGATCCGGGAGGAGTGGGAGACCTGCTCTGATGGTTGTCTCATTGCACTCTCTCTTTAGCCCCAAAACCAGTGCTTGTGATGTCACTGCGCACATAATGCGGCATCACACACGTGCACAGATGCCTGCATGCGTGACATCATCATGCCGCACTTGCATGGTGCGGCGCGATAACATCATGCGCGCAGGCAACGACAGAAGCACTGATTTTGGGGCTAAAGAGAGAGTGCAATGAGACAACTCTCAGAGGGAGGAGCTCTACAGCCTTACCTTTGTCATCCAAGATGTCAGCAACTTTACACACACACAGGTAGGCTCAGGAGGGACCTAGGGGGGGAAAAAGGTGGGGAAAGATTTTTAAAACCTGTCTCTTACAATTAAACTATACTTGTTTTTATATTGTTTTATAGTGCACTTATCCTTTAATGATCGCAATTGTGAAATGATGATCGCCATTCCAATTGTTATATCTATCGCACAATGATCAGGTCAGGTAGTTGTTGTAATATCCCTAGGAGTCAAGAGGTACGTTTGTAGCTTGAGTGATGCTATTACTATAAATCGTTGCTGTATATATGCACATTCTTTACCTGTAGTAGCACATTATCTTCCTAAATTACTAATACTAACAGCAAAATCTCTTAACCATTAAATTACACCTCATTTTTGCCAATATATTGATTAATCGTACTAAAATTGTGGTCAAATTTTGCGGCAAAAAAACTTTTTAGTGTTTTTCATGATGCTATTTTAAAAAATATGCTGAAAAAAGTCTGCAGAGCATAGAGTATAGAAATATTAACAAAATATTTTTGTTGACCAAAATTTTTGTTTAAGCAATATTATCGCAGCATAATTCTGCATTATTTTTGCTGCCACCAAATTTTTGTCGCTTTATAAATTTGCATTTTTTTTATAAATCTGAAATATTTTTGTAAAATTTGACAGAAAAGAAAGATTAAACAAAAAAACAGAGATTAGTGCTGCTTTATAAATATGTTCTTAAATTAAGATAAAAACGCAAACCTTAAAAGCCCTAAATGAAAATGTTCAGTTACCAATTCATTGTATTTTTCCATTGTATTTTAAGTTAGCCTGTTTTTCCATGGCAAGAAGGAATTAACAGACTGTATGTCATTAATTATTAGAACAGTCAGACTGAAGTCAGTAAGAAATCTGTGTTTCATTCAACAGCTGGTCATATCTGTAAATCTTAAAAACACTGTTTAAAAGAAAGAAAACAATTCTTTCCCAAAGATAGAATGATGTCTAAACAAGACAATGTCTCACTTATCTAATCTATTATCTTCTAAATGTCATAGACCCACACAGTTATGTACAATGGGACTGGAAAATAATATTAAACACATGATTGAAGAAGGTGAGAAATTGGGGCAGGCTGATGAGTGTTAAGAAGTCAAATCCCTCAAGGAGGTAAGAAGTAAAGGATTACCTTATCACTTACTCATCATTTGAGTTTAAATTCAAAGTTCCTGAAGCAACAAAACAAAACAAACTCTTAAAACCAATAAAATTAATTATTTTTATTTTCCATGAAATACTCCAAAGTCCAGCTCATTTGTATTTGCTTTGTAGCGTTTTACAGAGGATTTTGTAAGGATTAGTTTCTTTTTCCTTTACAAAATGAGTCTTAAGATACACAAAATCTGTACTTACTTCGCCTTCTGCCCAAGGCTGCTACTGACATAACCCAATACCTAATCCATTATTTACCAGTATGGATGCACAAACCTACCATGGACCGTCCTGCCAGTGAATTTGCAACAGAAACCTGTGAAATTGAAGCCATCAAAACTTATTATGTAGGCTTTGGGTCGAAATCTAGTACGTTCCTACTTATTAATTATTCCATTCTAGTCTATGGCATTTCTAATCAATTAGTTCAATGGAACTATGGCCTAATAATAAAAAGATTTCATTGGCATTTCATTAGCAGCTACTTTCTCTACAGCAGTAAGAAAGATATGAAGGTACTAACAACTCACCTTCACCTTCAGAGGTAGAGGTGAGCTCTACCTCTGTACCAAAGGTCAATGTGTACTTCTCACTACTTTATATAATAAAAAGTAATCAATGCTGCCTGCCCTGACGTCATCCAAATTGATTGGACATGGTGGTAAATCACAGGTGATTGCCAGTGATTTACAACTGTGTTGTTTTCATCCAATTCTGACTGTCAGCCGCGGCTTTTTCCGCTGCGACTGACAGTGATTAGTCCCAGCCAATCCAATAATGAAATGAAATGTACCCAACCTAAGACAAAAAACTTTCATATGGATGCAATTTGTCTTTTTGTCCACAGTTGCCCTTTATGTATCTTGTATAAGCAAGTTTCTTTATGACCCGGCTGGCATAAAATTGTCATAACTTTAGAGTTTAATGTCACCAACTGGCAAACACTTTGGGGCATATTTATAAATGAGCGAAAAGTCGTGAAAACTTTTCGCTTTCCGCATGGTTTTTCACCAAAAAGCCAGTTAACGTGATTTAAAAAAGGTGGCGTTAACGCGTGGCGAAAACGTTTCCGCGACATATCGCTAAAACCCTTTTCGCCATAATTCGCCATATATCGCAATGGTAATTTGAGCGAAAAGGCATAACAGGATTTATAAAAAGCGAAAAGTGTGTTTTCGCTTTAAATGGAGCGGAATATTCCTTCAAGCGAACTTGAAGGTTGCGAAAAGGCATCTTTTTACCATGTCTGTTGAGATTTTGGAGTTTTTCAGGATTTTTAATGCACCCAATAATTACTACTATTTTAACATGTTTTTTTGGACACATCTATGAAGGTACAGATTTTTATTTTTCGCTAAATTTTAGTATACTTTCCACAATGAATATTATGTGACGTAACATTTCTTTTGCCTTTTTCATCACATTTTTAGCTTGGACTTTAAATGAGGTCTGCTATTTTGTCTTTCACGTGAAAGCACCCGCACCCCCTTTTTTCTTGGGGCGTTTTAGCAGTCGCAATGTAGGCTCATTTTTGCATTTTCAATGCGAGGCCAATTGAGTTGTTAAAACAACTCATTCTGTCCGTTCGCCTTTCGAATGCACATTTACGTTGTTAATAGGCGTGTTGTCAACTTTATTATTTTTCTTTCTCTATATTCTCCCAATTTTTGCTAAATTGAAATATAGTGCCAAGAATGTTAAACAGCTGGCTAGCCGGTAACAAGGATTTGATGTGGTTTTCACTTTTTTGCTACAAATTTCACATAATTAAAAAACAGGAATAATAAAGTTTGATTGATAACAAACACTATTTAAACAAGCAGCTTAAGCTTATCATTGTAGCTAGAGAAAATGAGTGGGGAGGAGCTACTTTTGTTTGGCTATGTCTAATGATTTTCGCAATGCAGTCATCTTGTAGATGCATTAAGTTTTCGCTGCGATACTTTTCGCTCTTTATCGCGCCTGTTTGCGTTTTTCAGACGCAAAGTCTTTTTTCCCCGCTTTTTTATAAATACCACGAAAAGAAGTCCCAAAAAGTGTTGTTTTCGCTGCGATGTTCGCCGTTATTAACTAGGCGAAAAATGTGCAGCCTCGGACTGGAGAAGCCTGAGTGGAAGTTACTGAGAATGTGTCCTCCCCTTTAAGAGGGGGGGACTTCCTCAGACTCATAGGGAAAAGAGAAGTATTTTGGATTTTCCAATTACAAATAAGGCTGCAGTTGAGATGTATCCCATTTCGTCTGAATCATGTTTGTAGAAATGTTTTTATCTGTAAATCATGTATCCTGTTATTTATTTATTTTTTTAATGCTTATTAATACTTATTATGTATACTAAAGAGTTAATATGACAATGGACACATTCTCTCCTATATTTGTTTTTTTAAATTGCCCATTAGTGGAAACTATAATTCATCCCAACTATCACTGTACCATTTTTTTGGTTAATCTGACCCCTATTTCATTATATATCCAATCTGAAACATCTTATGTTTCAGCATTTCTGTAAATAGTTTTGCTACAGTTGGAATGGTTTGACAGTTGGTGTGCTGTATACTATATGCAGTTTTGACAGTTGGTATGTGGGAAAATAGTCCGGTCAGTGTTCAGAACCTTTAGTGGTCAAGAAGGTTGTCAGCAATTCCATATGGCAGATGAGCAGCTGTCATCCAGGACATACTATCAGGAGTATCCCCTATAGCCAGTTTATTAGAATTCGTAGAAATTGTTCAGAGGAATCTGACTTTGTATCTCAATCTATGCTACATGATAGGGTCTACCCTAACAAGTTACTGGATGATGCTCTAGAGAAAGCGATATCATTAGATATGAGAATAGGATTGAATTTAGAGACAAGAACCTCTACTTCTCTACAGAATATACTACTGAGTTTCATAAGGTATGTAATACCATAATTAGAAACTTACCTATTTTATATGGGTATCAGAGGATTGAAAGCTTAATGAGCACTCATTGAAATTTGTCTCCAAAAGAGCCCCCACACTGGGAACTATTTTAGCACCCAGTGTTGTTTCAAATGCCAATAGAGTAACGAATAGGGGTACCTGGCTCAGTCACAAAGGGACATTCCAATGTATGAGCTCAAGGTGTATAACCTGTGGTATTATTGCGGTTAGCTTATGAGAAGTTACTCAAATAAGTTTTATTCTAACTGTAATACTAAATCAGTGATATACTAGATTAGATTGTCAGAAATGTCATGTACAATGTAGGGTATACAACACGTAGCCTAAAATGTAGAATTAGAGAACAAATATTATCAATTAAGCATGAGACTTTTAAATGTCATCTCCACCTCTAAATATTTTTTTTGGTATGCTATAGAACATCCCCTCCCACCCCCAACCGCTATATTACATTGCTAAAAAAAGAAGCAGAACTCTACTTATAGCCCCTGATTCCAGCGGCTCTCTGCTTGCTGGAACTAGCAAACAGTGGCTGGACTGGCAGTCACGGCTGGGATTGGCAGATAGGCAGCGAATCACAGATGTGGCTGCTGTCAATAAAGAGGCCTGTGGGAGTGAAGGTCTATAAGTACAGTTCGTATTTTTTTTTAGCAATGTAATATAGTCGTTGGGGGTGGGAAGGGATTCCCTACATAATATAAAAATCTTTTTATGCTAGGTGTAGGGCAGCCACGGAGGGATCAGGGGGGGTGGGAGGGAGGGGTGGAAAGGGCTCCCCTGCGCATGCCACTGTCCTCTCAGAGGACAAGGAGTAGGCAGAAACCTTTTCCCCTACTCTTCAGTTTCCTGAACTTTGGACAAGCACTGAAGGAGAACTGATGTAAGGATTTTTTAAAACTACAAAGTGGGGCCAGTAGTGGGTTGCATTTTAGTTTGGGGGATGGACATGCCCTTTAACAACACCAATTGGCAAACACTTTACCATGTGTGCAGCCTCGGACTGGAAAAGCCTGAGTGTTAAAGTTATCGAGAAAGTAGGACATCCATGTTTGTATTTGTTTAGAATCATTAATTTTAGCCACAAAATATCACCATGTAGAAGGTGGCAAATTTAATTTTTTTATTTTGTGCATGATCTTTGTTGATGTTTGATTCCTTTTTACTTAATTTTACAATATTATTATTGAACAATGTTTAAAGGGCATGTCCACCCCCCAAACTAAAAATTTCCCTACTACTGGCCCCACTGTACAATTAAATAAAAACCTTACCTTACATCCCTGCTGCTTGTGGTTCTTCTGTAGTCCATGAATAAAGTCCAGGAAACTGTAGGGTAGGAGCTGTCTTCCTGCCCTAAAGGTCTCTGCCTCTGTGTTGCCTCCGGGAGGTTTAGAGACTTGCGCATTGGAGACCCTTTCCCACCCTCCCTCCCTCCCTCCCTCCCGATGCCTCTCTTGATTATTTCCAGCCATCATAAAATTCTTTTAACATACTGCAGGGCAGGTCCCCCCAACCGCTTCATACTTATACCAAACAACGCTTCCCTTCGTTACTTACAGCACCTCGTTCCAGCGCCGTTCTCACTGATGGCAGCCGCGGCTGTGATTGGCTGCCTCTCAGCCAATCACAGCCGCAGCTGCCGGTCCGGCCCCCTACTTACAGTTCCGGCGGGCAGGGGAGCCGGACCAGTACAGCGGAGGAACGAGGTGCTGTAAGTAAAGAAGGGAAACGTTTTTTGGTATAAAAATATAGCGGTTGGGGGTGGGGAGACCTGCCCTACAGTGTGTTAAAAATTGAAAAAGAGGGTGGACATACCCTTTAAAATGTATAATTTTGTAAGTAAATGAACATTAATTCATTTTATATCTGTGGTACTTGAATAGATCCACTGGACTACATTTCGCTAGTCTTCCCACTGGCTTTCTCAATTCAGAATAACTTGTACTAGAATCTGTTGCCAATAAATACCTTGACATGTGTCCTAATCAGCATATAACAGGAAGGTTACAAGAACCTCCTGGATGCAAGGTGTTAATTACATTGTGGCTAAGAGGTGTTATCAAAATCCACATTCTAGGGAATTTATTGACAATAGATTATTTTACAAGTCATTCTGAATTGAGAAAGCTAGTTGGCTGTCCAGCAAATCATCTTCAAGACCTAAACAGTTGATCTACCTGAATACCACAGATTTACCATGACCTGGATGAATGAGAAGCTTCACAAACCTATTCAGGCTTAGTTTCTTTATTTTGACATAAAAAAGGCAATGTAACACCTTTTTCAAACCAGTATTGTTCTCTGTCCAATATGTTGACAAGACATTCTTCAAATATGTGCCCTCTGTCTTTAAGATGAAGTTACATAGCTGAGTCCTGACCCAAAGAATTTGCTCTTCTGTGCTGAGACATACATTGGTGCTGCTTCTGTTAAGTCTCCCCCACATACAAATCAAAGCACTCTTCGCTGCACTGTGTATAGGATGTCGCTCTTCTTGCATTTCAGTATTTAGTCTTTTAGATGCATCAGTTGCTGCCTCAGTGTTTTGCTTTGTTTAAAGCAAACAATTATACGGTGTCTTCTTAATTTCACACCCACCACATATGGGATGACACACCCACTACACATGGGATGACGATGTTTTTTCTTCTGTCCTGCTTTTCACCTTCACTGGTGTTTTTCATGTTCTTTTTTTTTTCTGTCTTCCAGTTTTGACAAAGGCCCCATCTGGATACCTACAAGTTTCAAGGGTGCCTCTGAGGTGTTTAATTTGCTTAGCCTTAGCCTATATGAAAGTCAGATGTTCTCTGCTTAGTATTATAGGGTGGTGAGAGTCAAACTTTAAACACTGGTCTGTGCGGGTTGGTTTTCTGTAAATCTTGTCTTCTCTTCTGCTTCACTTCAATCAAGCAGTCCAAGAAAGCCAGAGTTTTGTTTTGTATTTTCTATAAAGGTTGTATTTCTTTCTTGTGAATTTTACCCGAGGTGTCATCCGCATATCTGAACCAGTGGCTGGATGCAATGCCCTTGAAAAGCCTTTGTTTCCACTTTCTCCATGTAAAGGTTTATCACAATTGGTGACAGAACACATCCATAGGTGATATTTCTATGAAAGTCCAGTAGGGAACACATCTGTTCTGGGTAATGTACTGTTCTGCTGGCAATGGTGTCGTTTTGGAACAGCTGGTTTCTTACCATCTTAATAGCTTCTGTGGTGTGTGTACACATGAAGAGGGATGCCACATCATACAACATCATTGTTTCACCAGTGCCTAGTATGAAATATTGAATCTTGTTTATGAAATCCTGGAAGTTCTTGATGTGATGCTTAGAACTTCCAACCAAAGGCCTTAGGATGTCTGCTAGGTACCTTGTTGCAGAGTTGAGATGAAATAGAAATTATGTGAAAACAAATTTAGGAGTGTTTTTAAAAATGCAAGCAGATGTATGGAAACATGAGGACACGCTAAGTAACTGTGGTGCGCCTATCATTCAAGGAAAAACTTTATACGTGTTGCAGAGCAACAATCCCACCATGCAACTGCACACATTTTAACATAACTCTGTTAACATTATTCTGCTCTATTCAATAGCAGGAAGTATCCTGGCCCCCTGTGGAATTATCTCAGACAACAAGAAAACAAGAAACAAGAAAATTCTGGGTTGTGTAAGTATAAAGCTAGGCACACACAGTCCAGATTTCTGAAAGATGACAGACAGGATCTGCAAGATCCTGTCTGCCATCTTTCAAAGATCTGCATACACACAGTCCCGAGCGTTCTCCCTATGAACTTCATAAGGAGAAGGCTCGGGACTGTGTGTTTCCATCGGCCGCGCTAGACTCCTCTATAGGGAGTCTAGCGCGGCCGATGGAAATTTTCGGCCTTTCCCGAACGAACGTTCGGCCGACCCGATCGTTCGGTGGCCGTGCGCTCGTTCGGGAAATGAGCGTATACACATAACGATAAAGCCCCGATATCGGGGCTTTATCATTACTGTGTGTACCCAGCTTAAGGGACATTGGGTTTTGAGGGATTCTCTGTCAGGATATAAAATATAATTTGGGACTTTTCCTTTGAAAAAGCTATCTGTCCCAAGCATATATTTGTTTTATTTAGCTGGAATATAATTTAAAATGAGAAGACGCCTTTTGACCAATAAGTTTAATTGTCTCATTCCACAAGCCACAAGGAACCACTCTATATTTTGGCAGTTAAAGTGAGTTCTTGTAGTGCTAATTTGAGGTAATAGTAAAGGTTGCAGATGCATGTGTGTTATTTAGTATGTGGGGCAGGTATAGCTAGGCATAAACAGCATCCATTGACATTATACCCTTTTGCTGGCCATAGGGGGATAATGGGACAATTAAACAAGCGGTCAGGTATTCACATCTCTTATGCTGAAAACATTCTTTTTGCAATGCTGGTTACAGGTAATAACCACATTTTTCTAAAAACACAAAAAATTAATCCATTAGAAAGACCATTCCACGGGATGTATAAAGGCACGGTTTTTGGTGAGTATTTATACCGATTTTAAGCTTGAGTCTGAGCTTGATCTAAGTCAGTGTTAACATAAACACGAACCAAAGAAACACTTTCCTAGAATATGTTAAAAATGCGCCAAAAACAGTCAGAGTGGTTTGGATTTAAAAAGAAAAGGGGTGGGGGGTGGGGGGGGCAAGATATTGTTAACAAAGTATATGGAAAAAAATGCTTTCCAAGGCTTGTGAAAAACAATATATCTCAGTTTCTCTTGACAAGTGGAAACACATGCCTGTAAATCCTTTAGAGTCACAATATGTGACTGTATGTTAGAGTTACGTAAATTCTGTTTTCCTTCAATGTGGCAACACCATGAGTTGAAAATGAAAGATTGAATCATACCGTCTAAACCTGCATGAGAACCTACTGTATATTTAGGTAAAACTAAAGGCTAAATACAAGATGAGGAATTAACCCAGCACTGCGGATTGCTAGCCATGTTAAACCTTTTAAAGTTCCATGTTTACAAAGACTTACATTTAATCATTGATATGGCACCTGCCATAAGCAGTGAGGAGGAGATAGCACATACAAAAACAGACCGTCCTGATAGCACATACAAAAACAGACCCAAAAAAGACATACCCCCTCAACCAGACCCAGGTACACACACCTACTAATCTACTTATCCATTACTGTGGCAGCGATACTTAAAGGCTAACTAAATTAAAAAAAAACTAATTTACATTTATTCTCAATAAAAGATAGTTTTATGGTTGTAAACACAAAAAAGACATACCCCCTCAACCAGACCCAGGTACACACACCTACTTTTAGGGTTTTGGGGGTGATTTACCTGTATGTAAGTTTTAATTTTGGGGCTGGACTTGCTCTTTAAAGCTGCAAACTGCAGTTATTGTTGGATCAGTCAAAATAAATAATTATAATAGAATACTTGTCTTACCATTTTTAAAAATAATTTGGATGATGAGAACAAGCTGATAGACATGATTGCTTTATGAGTCCATTTTTTTTACTTTCTAACCTGGACTCTCCCTATCATCTGGGCATAGGCCTGAATTTTGTCATTTTAGAATGCACATTGAACTGATTTTCATCCTACTCAAAAGGCTGGTTTCTTGTAAATATAGACATTGGGCTATTTACAGGGTACAAACTATGAACAGTTCATCTTAAGGAAGCAAAATTATTATAGCAAAGAAGGTTAACTTCACTAAACGCATATGTCTCCCATATAGCAGTAGTGTTTCATGGGGCAGTGTTGTCTGACTCCCACTATGACCACACAACTATCAAATTCTATTGGGGCAAATTTCTCTTCCAGAGTCTGTCTACTTGGGTCACCTAATGGCAAAGATGCCCGTGCCTGTAATAAGCACGGTAAACAGCATTTTAGATTATCTTTTATTTCTCAACTGTAACTCCAAAAATCTTGATAAAAAAAAGGTTATTTTTTTTTTTTTTACAAAGATGTCTAGTTCCTAAATAGTTATTTTATTCCTAGCCTCCTTCACGTCTCATATGACGCCTTCTTCTCATCAGGGTTATCCCCTTTCATGTAACTTACCAATAAAATTTCTCGCTTGGGAAATTCTCGTTTTTTTACTTTCTTAGTAAAGGTTCCAAACAGCTGGGAAACTGTACTTCATGCAATAAAAAGCTTATTAATTTTAGCAACATTGCTTTAATGTTACAATGCCGAGGTATTGCTTTTTTAGGGCCCCTTAGGGATAAAGGAATACATCAGTTCTCTTGACAAATAAAGTTTCCACTGGAAATGTGGAAATTCCTACCATTGTTAGTTAAGGTTTATGAATCAGCTGCTTACACAATGGAAGATACTCTGACGTTAATTGTAACGTTAAATAAGAGACTTTTATTGTAGTGTATTAACTTTCAACAGAGAGCAACACTTCTCCTTTTATGGAGACATAAATAAGAAAAATATTTCTAAAAAGGTGAAATTTCTAAAAAGGTGAAATTTCTAAAAAGGTGAAATTTCTAAAAAGGTGAAATTAATGGTCCATTCGTCGTCTAAGCCATTATTGTGATTTGCTTCCATAATCATATATTTTTTTCCATGAGTTAGAAAAACAGCAGATACCACAACCGATATTTTGGGCTGACTGAAATAATAAATTGGTCGGTTGGCCTGAAACATCGGTGATACTTTTTCACCAACCGATGGTGGTCGTTCTTTTGTCTAAATCTGACATTTCTCATGAACAACGCTATATCAACAGCATTGAAAGATAGTGGTTGCAATTGTTAGTCTGACCAGTAACAAAGTGAGTTGTAGAGGTAAGGGGGGGGGGGGTTATGGCATTCAGACAGAATCCACTTAATGTGGTCATAGACATCATTAATCATTGTTGTGTCAGGAATATTCTGAAGCACCAATTGCCCTGCCACCAGCACATGCAAAAAAAAATACCATCCTACTGTTGTTACAGCCTCTGAGATTTCAAAGGCTAGTATCTCTGTAAATATAAAAGAGAGGGGTAACATGGAAATCAGACACAATCACCCCAATGTGTTCTCAGTGTAAAGAGCGATAAAACTCTACATGCATTCCTCTGCACTAGGTGGCATTGTGTATAAAAATATTAAGTGGACTGAAAAATAATAATTTTGCTAATATTGCGCAGAACAATTTACTGATCTGCCATTTGAGTTTGTTTCCAATAGCAAAATCATTAAAAAAAAAAGATGCATTGGAAATATTAATTTGTTTTAAAAAGAGAAAATGAGTCTAATTTCACGTCAAAATCACACAGATGCTCTATTTATGTAGCAGTTTTGTCACTGCGGAGATCCAGTATACAAGAATTTTCACACAAAGCCAACTGAGTTGTACAGATCAGGAATTAACTTAACTTCTAAATCCCAGGAAGGGCTTCTGCTTAACTGAGAAGGTGACAGAATCAACAAGTTTTGTAAGTGCAGATGGTGTCTTACTAGCAATATGGGCCAGGGGCTTTGATATGAACAGTTAATGGCAGTTTATTAAAGAAACTAAGCAGTGGACATTCAGAAACAAGTGGTGCATTGCCAGCTTCCCATTTTTTCTGGTAGTTGTTGATCTCTTGGCAGATGTGTCCTGGGTAGCAGATGGATTTCACTTCTCACCATCTTGCAGTTAAAATTGACTTTAAAGGGGAAGTTCAGTGCAAATACATATGCTTTTCAGAAAAAAGAGCAGTATTTTATTATTCCAATGGCCTTAATCTGCCAATTCAGCATTCTGTCTGTGTATAAGTAAATGCAACCGAAATACTGACTTCCTGTTTGCAGGACCCCTAGTAGAGATCGTTATGGTATTGCCCTTGACCCAGCGCCTGGGTTGATTCAGTTGCTCAGTAGAGATCTGAGCATCTTTGACCCATCCAACAGCCAATCAGTAGAAATTACTGTTCAGAACATTCCAAGGATGTGGTGCATCTTGGAAAGAAGAAGGACCATTAGAACCTTAAATGTCAGCTCGCTAATGTCAACAGCAGGAAACTGCAAAGGGTATGAAATCAACTGATTTTTCAAAATGGGAGAAAATATGTAGAATAACTAAGAAAGCATTACACAAACTAATAATTTAACAAATATTGATAATTCCCACTGAACTGTCCCTTTAACCTAATATGTCTTGAATCCTGGTGTAAATTAATATTTTCCCTGTATACACTGAGATGTTAATACACATCACCTCTAGAGATGGCCAAACTTCATAAGTTCGAATTCGAATCCATTTATGACAATGGGGAGTGATAGTTTGAAAAGTTCGGGTGATTTACAGCTAAACTAACAATGGTAACTTACTGTAAATGGCTGTGGCACCTGGGAAATGGTCTGGGGAACATGTCACTATCCCCAAAACTTGTTAAAACACTTCTTAAACACGAGCGGCAATTGTCAGGTTTTGTGCAAGCTACATTCGAGGGTTACGGGCAATTCAAGGTTCACCGAACCATACTTTCGGGGATTGACAAAAATAAAACCATTAATTCAAGGGTTACCGAAATAGAACCATAAATATGAGGGTTATCAAAATCGAATGATACTTTCGAGGATTACCGAAAATGAACGATACATTTGAGGGTTAACGAACGGTACATTCGAGATATGCTTGTGAAGGTTCTCATTCATCCAGGTCATGGTATATCTGTTGTATTGAATTAGATCAACTGGACTTGAAGTTTAGTTCTTGAAGACGTTTCATCCGACTGGCTTTCTCAATTCACAATGATGACTAGCGAAACGTCTTCAAGAACTAAACTTCAAGTCCAGTTGATCTAATTCAATACAACAGATATGGTACATTCGAGGGTTACCAAAAATGGAAGGCTACATTCAAGGGTTAGCGAACTATACATTCTAAGATTAGCGAAAACTATCCATACAAACGAACCAGATTCAGTCTGCAAATTCGATAATTATCGAAAATACAGCCGGGAGTCCAGAAAAACAAACTATTTCGAACCTGAACTAGTTTGAATAGTTTGAGTTTGTTTGAACTCATGAAGTTTGGCTCGAACTCGGGTTTGACTTCGGTTTACTATCCATCTCTAATCACCTCTCTTGGAAAGCAGGAAAATGGTTGAATTTCTAAGGGTAACAGTTTGCAAGTGTAGAGCCTAAAGTGGATGACTGATATTATTTGGGAATGAGGCAGAGAGCTAGATTGCTATAATAAGCAGGAAGGGACAGACTACTATAGACTCCAGATATCACCAATTTCAATACAGAACAGAGCCTAGGACTGATTAACAGTATGAACATGTAGACAATTAGAGAGAAAGAATCCACCACATAAAATGAAAATAACATTTAACAACAGGCAGTTCATCATCATCTCATCTATTAGAGAACATTCATCTATGCACTGTGCACCAATACCAAAAAGCATCTAAATGCATTACCCTCACACAAATATATATTAGTCCATATATGTACACCCAACAATGCATTTTACCAACTTCAACCATGGATATTCTGCCAGTATAAGTAGACATTGAAATCTAATTTAATGGATCTTAGGGATTCTGCCATAATACAATCATATTATAATTATCAGCAGAGTATTCACAATTTAAGGTGCCCATACCCCTATAAGATTTTACTTACCCGACCGAGCGCTCACCCGATGTTCCTTCGATCCTGCCGGAACAGCTTCTCCCGATCTTATATTCAGCCGACATGCGGTCACAAAATCCCATTCATTTTGTATCGCATGTCGGTTGAATGTAAGATCGGGAGAAGCGGTTCGGCAGGATCGAAGGACCATTGGGTGAGCGCTCGGTCGGACAGTAAAATCTTATAGGTGTATGGGCACCTTAACTGCCCTTACAGAGAAGAAACAATAACTCACATCAGCAGAAAATCCCTTTTTTATAGCTTATAAAGGGGACTTGTCTTTTGTTCACCCTGGTGTAAAAAAGACCCCCCAAGGTTCAACTAATTGACTGTAATTCCACATTCCCTCGAAAACATTTCTTTTTTTTAACAAACAACCTATAATCTATCCTTATCACTCAATTCTAACCATTGCTAACCTTTCTATGGACTGGTGACTAAAGCTGGGTACACACAGTACAGATCAGTTAGGATGACAGACAGGATCTGCATACACACAGTCCCGAGCGTTCTCCTATACATATCATAGGGAGAACGCTCGGGACTGTGTGTTTCCCTCGGCCTCGGCAGACTCCTCTATAGGGAGTTTTCTGGAAGTTTTTGGTCTTTCCCAAACGAGCGTTCGGCCAACCCGATCGTTCAGTGGCCGCGCACTGATTCAGGAAATGAAGATACACACATAACAATACCGGTGGTATCGGGGCTTTATCGTTACTGTGTGTACCCAGCTATTAGCTGCACATATAACATCATGTTGAGGTCCCAATGGGGATCTATAAAGAGGTAGTTGTGATTTTGTTTTCCACCCTGGATTCTAAACTCCTTCTTGTGTAGCACAATGTTTTACACTTTGTTATACTAAGGGGCATATTTATAAAAGGCTGTTAACTTTTCGCGGGTGAGTTTCCCGACGTTTTCAGCAAAATCGCTATTAACAAGATTTATAAAAGGGAAAAACCCGGCCTCGAAAAGCAGAGGTAACTGATGCACAGCGTTAATCTTAGCCGTTTCACTTCAACCCCCGACCCCCCGAGATCGCCGGGGGTCGGGCGGGGGGGTATGCCCATCCTGCCCTCGTCCCCTGTGGCAGCAACCAACAACTGCATGACCCTTTCCCAGCAGCACCTCCCAGACCCCTGCCCCGTACTCTTGTGGGGACGGGGAACTTACAAGTGCCTTTTGGGGCTTAGGAGGTCCTGCAGCTCGAGCTGGGACCCCCTCCCCTTCCCTATCAGGGCCCTTGTGGCTCTGACAAGAGCCCTTTGAGGCTTAAGGGGTCCTGCAGCTCTAGCCGGGACCACCCTCCCCGGCCCTATCAGGGCCTTTGCGGCACTTACAAGTGCCCTTGTGGCCCTTTCTGAAATATGATTGGGTACTGTATAATCATGTGATACCAAGCATTGAAAAATTGACCAATCAAAATCGGATTAGGACTTTCTGCAAACCTATATAAAGAGCTGCAATCCTCTGCGAAGCTCAGAAGTCATCGCAGTAGATGGCAGATGACAGAAGAAAGAAGAGGCTGGAAACATTGGCTCTGCTGAAACCGGCGGTGCCAGCGGGCTCACTGGCAGCCGCAGTGAGCCCACCTGGCATTTGGCGACTTCAGCGGTGCAGGTGTCGCCAGCTGTGAAGGAAGTAGACTTCGGATCAAGACTCCGGCGACATCGGCCTCGTTGAGTACAGTGTCGCCGCAAAGGGAGTTCAAACTATTGCCACGGTAATGCTTTTCATGGCAATGGGCTTCACCTTTATAAATATGGCGAAAACCTTATTTTCGCCGCTGTAACTTTTAGGCGGTATTAACGCCTGTTTATAAATACGGCCCTAAGCAGTGTCTGGAGGTGTCTTGTGTGTTTTGTCCAAAATAACTATCAAGTCCTTCTAAATTGAGTTGCCATCATTTTATTTACAGCTATCATTCAGATTTTTTTTTCTGCCCAAATGCATAACTTTGCATTTATTTACACTAAATTTAATTTACCATTTCCTGCCCAGATTCAAGTCAATTTAATTCTCTAAAAAAAGGTGGCTTCTTTATGCTTCTGTATGCAGCACATTTTTGTATTGTCAGCAATGCCAAACTCAAGATAATAAATGAACAAACACAGGACCAGGACAGACCTCCTGGCAACACTGGTCTATGTCTAAGTAGTATACAACACTGCTCAATCTAGAAGTACTATATTAGGGTAAGCAGCATCCCCTTATTTGATTTAAGATAGGAAGTAATACAACAACACTCCCCTTGGCTTTTTGCGGCTGCGACAAGTCGAAAGCCTTGAACGGTCAGTCAGGAGGAAGGATTGCATAGTGTGTACCTAGCTTAAGATGTGGTATCATGGTACATGGCAGACAGTTGGTGTTGAACCCCCCATACACACACAACTCTATTTAGGCTTGGTTTCCTTATTTCTAACAAACAGAAAAATGGAACGATAGCCTCCCTAGTATGTCTTTTAGCATTTACACACTTAATATCCACAATTGAAAAAACTGATTTATTGGCACAGAAAAATCACAATCCCTAAACACCCAATATACTGTGACCCCCCCCCCCCCCCCTCCATTAGCACACAATAAAAGATATATATAAATATATCTCAAGCTGGGCGTCCCAGCTGTTCGCTATATTTCTTTTTTATCCCTAGCGCCGTCTGATGTACAGGAAACACATATCCATTTAATAAGGTAGTGCATTCAGTTTCCGCTAATTTTTTTGGTTTCTTTATTTTCACATTTGCATCCTTGACACCTCTCTTGAACCAATCCCGTTCCTTTGACAAGATGTTGTCAATATTCAAAGGTATGTCCTTTTACCTTAAGATGCAGGTACACAGCTGTGTCCTGACCCGAGGAATTGGCTTTCCTGTGATGGGCCACATGTTGATGCAGTTGCTGTTTGTTTCCCCCCACAAACAAATAAGAGTATTCTTGACTGCACTGCACTGCGTATATGATGTTGCTCTTCTTATGTTTCGGTATATTCGGTCTTTCGGATGCACCAGTTGCTGCCTTAGGGTGTTGTTTGGTTTAAGGCAGACAGGGATACGGTGTTTATTGAAAATTCTTATAAATTTCTCGGAGACCGCTGCTATATATATGATGACCATGTTCTTTCTCCTTTCATGCTTTCCTCCTTCACTGCTGGTATTCGTGTTCTTTTCTTTCTTTCTACCACTTTTGACAAAGGTCCAGTTCAGATATCCACAAGTTTTAAGGGCTTCTCTGAGATGTTTTATTTCTTTAGCCTTCGCCTCTGTGCTAGTGGGGATGTTCTTTGTTCTGTGTTGCAGGGTTCTGATGAAGTGTGGCGTCAAACATCAATACTGGTCTGTGTGGGTTGGTTTTCTGTAAACCTCTACCTCCATTTTAACATCCTCCCTGACTTCTACCAAACAGTTCATGAAAGCCTGTGTGTTGTTTTGTACCTCTTCCCTTGTAAATTTGATGTTTTGGTCCACAGCATTTATCTGTTTTGTGAAAGCTTTACTTTCTTCTGGTGGATTTTAACCAAGGTGTCATCCACAATTCTGAACCAGTGGCTGGCTGCAATGCCCTTGAAGATATTAAGAACCTGTGTTTCCACTTCCTCCATATAAAGGTTTGCCATGATGGGGGAAACTGGAGATCCCATAGCAGATCCATGTTTTTGCTTGTAGAACTTACCCTTATATTTGAAATATGTAGTATTCAGGCATAAGTCCAGTAGGGAACACACCTGTTCTGGGTTAAAATCTGTTCTGTTGGTAAGGTAAGTTGTCTTGGCATTTTCTCACCATTTCAACAGCCTCTATGGTGGGTATACAGATGAAAAGAGATGTTACATCATAGGATTCCATATTTTCTTTTTCTGAGTATGAGTACTACATCTTGAATCTTGTCAGTGAAATCCTGGGAGTTCTGGATGTGATGCTTTGAACTTTCAACCGATAATGTTTTTATTTAAGGTCTCCCTGAAATATTTACATTTTATTCAAGGGTTCCATAAGGATAAAACAGTTGAGAGACACTTGACTAACCTCTGACATACAAATACGAATAAATTAAAATGTACAACAAGTCTTGTTTGTGTTGTAGCTACAATGCATTCATGGGGCCCGACACTCTGCAGTCACCATACATATTATATTCTGAATTAAAAAAGACAGTTGGATGACTAGCAAAAATAATCTTTGAGTCCAGTTAATCTAATTAAATACTACAATCTTAAAGAAAAATACTGCATTATATTTGCCATTTATAGCTGTGAATTAGAAAAATATTCCATAAGGAGCCCTACTTACAGGCATTCTGCTTATTCCCTTTATACTATTCCACCAAGTTTGATGTTTAGGGCTTTAAAAAGATTACTAAATGAAGTATCACACAAGATTTCAAATTGCAATTACATTCATGGCATTTTTGTTTTAAATTAACGAACATCTTTTTTTGAACCTCATTTAAGGCCTTTCCCATGAGCGATTAGCTCTGAGCGATTTCCTGTTTTAAAGAGATTTTACTGTTTTTAAGAGAATTGACAGCGTTAAAAAACTAAGGGCCCTCTGTGCTGCCCATGTATATACGGTATACATTATTTACACAAGATATAATACGGGGAGAGTGAGGTTCCCAGTCTTTAATAAATAATATAACAGTGTTTCATTCAGGCACCACCTCTCCCAGTATTATATCTTGTGTAAATAAAGTATATGTAAAATGTACCAAGCACACTGTTGGGAATATGCAGTTAGTCCTTCGTTTGGAGTCAAGGCAGTGTAGCCCAGAGATCCCAGGGACTGCATCCCAAAGACAGTGCTTGCTTGGTAGGATAAGGTTGTGCTCGGTACTGGTGCGTTATTTCCCACATCTTCACACAGGGTGTCCTGTGACAAATTACATAGTTGTCTCATAAAAGAACACACAGATCTGCAGAATTTCACATATATTAAAGGGTATCTCCACTGAGGAAAAAGCATTTTTTTTTTTGGTTTATTTTAAAGTACACCATCCTCCAACCCTCCCCCTACCTTTTTTTCCCCAGAATTCCCTTTCGTTTGATGGCAGCAGCATGGGAAAGCTGTGCAGGTTCCTGGAGGTGTGTCTTCCCCTGTGCTGGGAGTGCTGTCACTCAATGTGCATCATCATGTTAGCAGACACACCCACTTGGCTGCAGTAAGAAATCCTTTCCTCCCTGACACTCAAAGTTCATTTTTCCAGCTGAGGAAGAGACGGGAGGAAAAGTTAAACCCTCTTCCCACACTACTGTAACAAATACAGGGGAACTTGTGTTGTTTTTAATAAAGATTTGTTTGTGTCTAACTCTAAGATTGATTTCATAGGGGATGCTGGGAATATGAGGCAATCTGGTATGGGAGGGAGTGGGAGAGAGAAAAAGGTAGTACCTGATTACTCCTCCATTAATTAGTGAGGTCGTGTGTGTGTGTGTGTGTGTGTGTGTGCGTGCGTGCGTGCGCGCGATTGACCAGTCACAGCAGTCCCGACGGAAGGAAAACGCGCGTCGGACATTTTACATGCAGGCAGTCAATGAAAGTGGGCGGACCTGCACCATCCACAGCGTTCTGGGACAAACTCATTGGATTTCTTCTAAACTACTGCTCAAAGACACAGGATACTGCAGGTACATATCCACCTTACACATATCTATCCTTACAAGCAGGTGACTTTTAGCAGTGGAGATACCCTTTAAATATGAACACTGTAAGACAAAGCACCAGTTGTATAGTCAGACACATGCAGCCTGTAGCAATCATCTAATTTAAAGGAATGTGTGGTAACTGACAGACCTCTCCCTCAGTCTGCCCCCCTTCATTAACATATGCTTGCCCTTGTCAGAATGGGAGGAGTGTCAATGATTAACTGTGGGATGAGCCAGAGAGCAATCTGATACTGCAAAGTAAAAATGAGTAGTTTCCCTTTAAATACAAAGTAAACATTCTTGCACTATATATCACTTGTTTGCACAGGCCTACCCAGCTGTGTGCACATGGATCTGCCAACATTTGCATATTGTTCACCAAATGTATGACGTTGAAAACAACACCCTAAAGATGCCAAACTATTGCCATTGATCAAGGTATCTCATAAAAAGATTATAAGGAAGGGGACGCCAGGTCCCAAGTGCTTTATTGCGACATGTTTCAGACCATCACAGGGTCCTTACTCTTGCTTGAGAAAGGACCCTGTCTGAAACATGTCACACTTGTTGATGCAGTAGCTACACTGCCTGGCGTCCCCTTCTTTATAATCTTTTTATGTGAAACTGTCCAGTTACACTGCTGGGTACAGAGCAGTAGGAAGGTGGACCCTGGTGTATTAGGTGACACCTATATATCGGTTACCTGGTCAAGGTATCTGTTCTGGTTTTGAAAAATACCATTGGTTATTATCATCTCACTATACTTCTATGTACATTTCCTGTTTTATGGAGCGATTTCCTGTTTTAAAGAGATTTTACTGTTTTTAAGAGAATTGACAGCGTTAAAAAACTAAAGCGTTTATTAACTGTGGTTGCAGCCTAGTAAATGTACTAACCTAACACTATTTATTTCTAGGAGGGTGCCTGTGTAAGTAATTAATCACTAGTGTATTTTTATTTTTTTTTTTACTACTTACTGCTTGAATAAGGTGGTAGGAATTGTTTGAGTAAACTCAAAGCACTGGATTACTAAAACAAATACTTGTGTTTAAAAAACACTGTTACCTGTGGAGCGGGGGCTGGTAGGAGACAAAGGAAAGTTTTTTGTTTTTTTTTTTTCTCTCTCTCTCTGATTGGATGGGGGTGTAACTAATTGGTTTAAATTGGCTGAGGCCTGTTGGCTCTGGTTGGTTTTGAACCTCATTTAAGGCCTTTCCTATGAGCGATTAGCTCTGAGCGATTTCCTGTTTTAAAGAGATTTTACTGTTTTTAAGAGAATTGACAGCGTTAAAAAACTGAAGCGTTTAAAACAAAAAAGCGTTTAAGAACAACACTATTTCTCTGCTGTGTCTCTGCTGTGTATTGCTGTTTAGTATGGACAGTTTTGTTGGGGCCGCGCAATGTGCATCCTGCCGCATGTATGGGATCTTGGAGCAGCCGCCCCAGGGGACCTATGTATGTGTCAGATGTGAGTGGGTTGCCCATTTGGAATCTGAGGTACAGAGTCTAAGGGGTAAACTTGCAGCATTGCAGGACTTGGCAAACCTGGGGGAAATGCAGGTACTGGCAGGGGCCAGTAAACTGGTGGGTGGAGATGGGGCAGATAAGGTGGAGAAGGAAGATAGATTTGTAAGGGTCACCAGGGGAAGTAGGGGACGGAAGGATAGGGGGGCTTCTTCCCAGCTGGTCGATCCCAACAGATTTGCCATTTTAGGTGAAGATGTGGAGGACGATGGCTCGGAAGCAGCATGTATGGAGCGGGCCTTTCCCTTGAGCACCCAGGGGACGGCCATCTCCAATACAAGGGAGGGAGAACTGGGGGCTAGGAAGGATAGACAGGTGGTAGTGGTAGGGGATTCTATTATTAGAAGGGTAGATAGGGTAATCTGTCGCCAGGACCCTGCATGCCGAACAGTGTGTTGTCTGCCTGGTGCTAGGGTTCGACATGTGGTGGATCGTGTAGACAGATTATTGGGTGGGGCTGAGAGTGACCCGGCGGTTTTGGTTCACATTGGTGCCAATGACAAAGTTAGAGGTGGAGGTGAGGTCCTTAAAAATGATTTCCGAGAATTAGGGGCCAAGTTAAAAGCAAGGACCTCCAGGGTAGTGATTTCAGAAATACTACCGCAGCCACGTGCTACGCTAGGGAGGCAACGGGAGCTCAGGAGTATAAATGCGTGGCTAAGAGAGTGGTGTAAGGAGATGGGGTTTGGGTTTTTAGAGAACTGGGCTGACTTTTCTGTTGGCTACAGGCTCTTTAGTAGTGACGGATTGCACCTCAATGGTGATGGTGCAACTGTTTTGGGGGAGAAGATGGCTAGGGGGTTGGAGGAGATTTTAAACTAGGTATGGGGGGGGAGGGAACGTTTAACTACACAGGGGTAGATAGAGAAGTTAGGGATCTGGGGGCTAGTAACACAACGGAGGGAGGAGAAGGAGGAGGGGGGAGCATAGAGGATAAGGAGGCATGTACGACCATGTATGGAAGTAAATCAATTGATAATCTAAAATGTATGTTTACAAATGCAAGCAGTCTGGCTGGAAAAACCGGCGAACTTGAAATAATAGCGTTAAAGGAAAGGTATGATGTAATTGGTATAGCAGAATCATGGCTTAATGATTCACACGACTGGACAGTAAATATTGAAGGGTACTCCTTATTTAGACATGACCGAGTTAATAAGAAAGGAGGAGGAGTATGTATGTATGTTAAACAGGAATTGAAGCCAAATTTAAAAGATGGAATAGATGGGGGAGCAAACGATGCGGCAGAAACATTATGGGTGGAACTGTGTACAGGAAGCAAGAAGGTAGGTAAATTAATTGTTGGAGTGTGTTATAAGCCGCCAAATGCCGGGGAAGAGGTGGAAATGAATCTCCATATGCAGTTGGCGAAGGCTGCTGGTATGGGGCATGTTCTGGTTATGGGGGATTTTAACTACCCTGAAATAGATTGGAGTAATGGAACTGCCAGCACCTCAAAAGGTATAAAGTTCTTAAATTTCCTATATGAGCATTTTCTTTCACAGATGGTAGAAGTTCCTACTAGAAAGAATGCGTTGTTGGATCTGGTGATATCTAATAACCCAGAGCTCATTTTGGAGATGAAGGTAATGGGAAGCTTAGGGAATAGTGACCATGATATAGTGTCATTTAATATAGGTTGCAGAAAACTAAAGTGCACTGGCTTAACAAAAACCTTTAACTTTAGGAAAGCTAATTTTATGCTTTTAAAGGAATCGCTCCTGCTCATAGACTGGGGGGAACTGTTTCTAGGTAAAGATACTGAGCAGATGTGGACCACTTTTAAAGGGATATTAAACTATAACATTTCCAAATCGGTACCTTTAGGAAACAAGTGTAAAAAAATTAGGTCCACTCCTGCATGGCTTAATGCTCAGGTAAAAAGGGAAATGGAAAAAAAGAAAAGGGCTTTTAAAATTTTGAAAGCAGAAGGCACAGAACAGGCTTACAGGGACTTCAAAAGTTGTAATAAAGAGTGCAAGAAAGCAATTAAACTAGCTAAAATAGAAAATGAAATACGGATTGCCGAACAAAGCAAGTCCAACCCCAAGATGTTTTTTAAGTATATAAATGGTAAAAAAATGAGGACTGAGAATGTGGGACCATTAAATAATGGAGCTGAGGTGGTTGTAGAGGATGCCGAAAAGGCTAATCTGCTAAACCGTTTTTTTACATCGGTTTTTACTGTTGAGAATCCTTACAGTAGGGATTGTAACAATGTGCAGGGAGGAAATGAAGAGTTTTCACATTGGATAACAGAGGATATGGTACGGAATCAATTAGACAAAGTTAATATCAATAAAGCGCCAGGACCAGATGGATTGCATCCTAGGATTTTAAAAGAGCTTAGTTTTAGTGCTAAGCAACTCCTTTGTCCATCTTTTCAGATTCGCTTTTGTCTTGGGATGTGCCGCTGGATTGGAAAAAAGCCAATGTAATACCAATATTCAAAAAAGGTAGTCGTTCACAGCCTGGTAACTATAGACCTGTAAGCCTAACATCAGTGGTAGGGAAGGTGATGGAAACTTTGTTAAGGGATCATATCCTTGACTTTGTCTCCAGAGATCATCTTATTAGTAGTAGTCAGCATGGATTTATGAGAAATAGATCATGCCAGACAAATTTAATTGGTTTTTATGAAGAAGTGAGTAAGAAGTTAGATTCAGGCACAGCTGTGGATGTGGTATATTTGGATTTTGCAAAAGCCTTTGATACTGTGCCACATAGGCGACTAATGTATAAACTGAGGACTGTTGGCCTTGAAGAAAACATTTGTTCATGGATAGAGAACTGGTTATTGGACCGCAAACAGAGAGTGGTGGTTAATGGAGCTACATCTATGTGGGCTAAAGTTCTAAGCGGAGTTCCTCAGGGTTCTGTACTGGGGCCGCTTCTGTTTAATCTGTTTATAAATGACTTAGAAGGGGGCATTGAGAGCAAGGTCTCTGTGTTTGCTGATGACACTAAATTATGCAGAGCTTTGGAAACTTCCAATGATGTGCAAGTGCTGCAAGCAGACCTAGATAGATTATCAAAATGGGCAGCAGAATGGCAGATGAGATTCAATGTTGATAAATGTAAGGTGATGCATTTGGGATTTAATAATCCCTGTGCCACCTACACCATAAATAACTCTGTGTTAAGTGCATCTGAAATGGAAAAAGATTTGGGGGTTCTGGTAGATAACAGACTTAGCTGTAGCAAACAATGCCAGGTAGCAACAGCTAGAGCTAGCAAGATATTGTCTTGTATAAAGAGGGGAATGGAATCAAGAGAGAAAAATATTATTCTCCCTCTTTACAAGGCACTGGTAAGGCCACATTTGGAATATGCGGTGCAGTTTTGGAATCCCATATACAAAAGGGACATCTTGGAAATTGAGGCAGTTCAGAGAAGGGCAACTAAATTAATAAGGGGAATGGAGGGGCTTGAATATGCAGGCAGATTAGACAAGTTAGGGCTGTTTACATTGGAGAAGCGGCGGTTGTGTGGGGACATGATAACCTTATACAAATATATTAATGGCCCATACAGTGAACTCTCTGGTGCATTGTTCCCTAATAGGTCATATCAGAGGACTCGTGGACATCCTTTAAGGTTGGAAGAAAAGAAGTTTCATCTTCAAGTTAGGAGAGGTTTCTTTACAGTGAGAACGGTGAAACTGTGGAACTGTCTTCCAGCAGAGGTGGTAATGGCAAGTTCATTGAATAACTTTAAAAAAGGCCTGGATAAGTTTCTAAAACTAAAAAATATTGAGAATTACTGGTATTAATGCATATAGATCTGGTTGATCCAGGGATACTTTCCGATTGCCGTTTGGAGTCAGGAAGGAATTTTTCCCCCCTTTTTTAGCTGGGGTTTTTTGCCTTCCTCTGGATCAACTGTTAGGTAGGGTTAAAAAAAAAAAAAAAAAAAAGGGAATAGGTTGGACTTGATGGACGAATGTCTTTATTCAACCTTAATTACTATGTTACTATGTTACTATGTTACATTTCCAAATGTTAAAAAGATGTTGGAATATGATAAACTGACCAAATTATTTACTGCATTTACTGCTATAAAAATCTGTGAGATCTTATAGGAGTTAGTACCTGTAAAGCCCCTTTCATCAAAAATCTGGCAAATACCTTTAAAGGGCATGTCCACCCCAAAACTAAAATTTAACCCACTACTGGCCCCACTACATCTCTGCTCCTTATGGTTCTCCTGCAGTGCTTGCATAAAAAGGTTTTATATAGTGTAGGGCATTCCTGCCCACGCAAAACCACTATGGTAGATTGTTAAAAAAAAAGAATCAGAACTCTACTTACAGTCCTTCGCTTCTGTGGCACTCTACATTGCCGGCAGCCGCGTCTATGATTTGCTGCCTCTCAGCCAATCATAGCCGTTGCTGCCAGTCTAAAATCTCAGGAGCTTTTTGGCTCAAGACGCCTGGCACACTTAACCCTCAACACAAGTCACACCTCAAACCACCACTTTTTTGGGGGGGCAAAGTATATTATGCTGAAATTTGTGAATGTGTGTTCTGCAAATGAAAGCACCAAAAGTGGAGGATCCAAAAAAGTGACACAATGACAGATGTCCCACAGGTGCCTCAAGGAACATGCCCATTTTGCCTTATGGTAAACCCAACCCCCGATCTACAGGATCCATGTCAATATTTGAAATATTTTAAAATTGGATATTTCTCATTTCACTGGGAAATATAATTCTGCCCTTCATTCACCAAATATTTACTGAAGAACATAAAACATTGCCACTTTTCATTGTGGGTTTACTTTTTAGTTTCAAACACTTTCTTTTAATCTATCTATTAAGAATTTAAGATTTCTAAAAACAAACAAAAAATACAGTAAATTGCCCACACCCTCTGCATTAAAAAAACAAGAACATTGGTTTACATTTGGAACAAAATTAATTTTTTCCATATATTAAATTTGAAATCAAATTGTTTCCTAGGGTAAATGTAACAGAGACACCTACTAAAATGCTCATGCATGCACTGTGGACTGGAGTGGGGCAAATGACTGGGAGATCATGGCTGTTTGGATTATCTCCAGTTCTCCAGTCCATAGGGTGGCTTGCCATCAAGGAAAGAATAATCTGCAAAACCCTTCTTGTACCCTCTAAATCCCTTACTCTGTCTTATGTATCTTCTCTTTTAGCCACTTACATATTTGAATGTGTCCTGTGTTCCTTACAAGGCAATCTTCTCCACAAACCCATAACTAACACTACCTTCTCTCACCTAAAATCCTGCTGCTCCTTACCTTTGGAACACTCTCTGTCTCTTTGCCAGGACACATCCATTAGTAGATTTATATCTAAACTTGAAACCGACCTATAAATGTACTAGCACAGTAAATGATTCCTTAGCTGCCACAAAACGTTCTACCAACCCCCCCTCACTCGTATGTGTCTGTTTGTTTACCCACTTAGATTGTAAGCTCTTCAGGGCAGGAACCTCACTCCTAATGTGTCAAGGCATAACACACCTTTAGTATTTATTCATCCTTGATTTTATATTCTTTTCAATAATTTATTTTTTTTATATAATTGTTTGCACTTTGCATCAATGTCTGTATTTTTACAATCCTCTACAATTACAGTAAGTGGATCATCATGATATAGATCCTCGCTTCTGCATTGATTTAGGCTGAGCAGCTTTCTGTCTGGGGAAGCTCTGGATATTTTGTTCCACACAGACTACGTTTATGGCATTAAACTGATAATTACTAAATAGACTTACATCTTCAAGATACACATGTTGCTGCTCATTTTTTATTAGATAAGTCAGGGGTTGATCAAAAGACTAAAACGGATTCAGAAGCCTATTGGAGCAAAAGCAGCCACAATAAGTATTAATCCATATCATTTATAAACAGATAAGGAAATGATTATTTGCTCTCTGTAAAAATGTCATCAAGAATCCATTAAAAGAATCCCTCTTAATCAACAGAGTTTTGCCAGAAGCCTCTGTCTAGCATATAACAGAAGAAGTAAACAGAAACATTGATCTGATGGAAAAGTCAGACTTCTGAAACAAAAAACCCTCCTTCTTTTTCCAACCTTTTTCCAAGTAACACTAGAGCTCACCTCAAAAATTTAACGTCTGTCCAAGACGGTGAATTCAGTTCTCTTATCCACAGCCATGATTTTTATTTTGCTGTGTTTTTTATTATTAGAAATGATAAATCTGAGTGCTTTTGTAGCCTGTTCTTTCTTAATGTTAACGAGTCTTGATTTTACATAATGTGGAATTGGATCCAACACAGCTTTCAAAACTTTCAAGAACAAAGGTCAGGGTACTTAAGAATAATCATTTGGAGTTTCGGCCAATGTGTGACTAGTTGTTTCCAAGTGTTACATTGTGTTTGAGAAGAAAAGAAAATGAACCATTAAAGAAATTAGGAGATAGTCAGTAAGCATGCAATGCCTTTAGGGAGGGAGAATTTCATTAACCACTAACATTCCTATAGACTCCAATACCAGATCCGGTACTGTGATGCCTCAGTTAACAAAAAGAAATGCATAACCTTTTCTACTTTCTTGCTTCAAAATATATAATTAATTTACAGTTCTTTTAAAGTGTAAAAGCATAAATTCAAGATGTCACTATAACATTCTAGTCTAATCTTTATTAAGGTTAACCTTGCACGGCGCCATTTTTAGGACCAGTGCTTTCTTTGGGAGCTAAGGCTAAAGAATTTTAATTGCTTGACCAAAAATGCCAGAATTCTGGGTAATTGTTAGCAGTGAGTAATGTCTGCCTCATAGCACATATACTTTTGATGTGGTGCATTAACTTTCATTAACTATTTGCAGTGTTTCCCTAGTTAGTGAAACAGTTGACTTAATGATCTCTGAATGTCCACCTGCATACTGTATATGCTAGCAGAAGCCTATCACAGTGCTACTACCCTGAGCAAAATTATTATGCATTAGACCATAGCGGCCCATTTACATGCTGTCTTTATATGCACAATAAAATATTGAATGCACTGTACAATGACTAATTAGGCTTATGTGACCTGGGTGCCTTACTCCTGGAGGTGCCACCTTTCCTGTTACTGGCACTGGTATAATGCCCCAGAAATCATTACCAACACCAGGATATACATTCACAGGAGGATTTTGACAATCATGTGTCTGTGAGGCTACATTCATTTAAAATAAAAGGTGTGTGTGTGTGGGGGGGAGAAATACTAGCAACTTTTTCACTTAAATAGACTAGTACCACTTTTGTAAGGTGCTGACACCCTTGTTGTGCTGAAAATGTTAAAAACCTTTTGCCCGTAGCTTTATCCATTTGCTCATTTAGGCGAAGCAATCCGTTAAATTCTAACAGGTCTTCCGCTATTGTGATATTAAATTGGTAACAGCAGCTGAAGGTGATTTTTTGAAACCGTTGTTATGGGGCTTACCATCTCTGTAAGATGGAAATAACTCTTCCTGTGTGTGTTCCTTTTCATTATTGTTACTATTTATTTGTCTTCCCCTGAGTTTTGCATTTTCTAATATGAACGCAGCCTAAATCTTTTCTTAGGGAATGTAATTACACATATGGAATAAAAGCAGAGAGTATAAAGAATGTGATAAACATATATCGAAAAAAACATAATGGGTTTTTAAAATGGGCTTGGCTCTTATATGATGCAATTTCAATATCATTGTCCAATGTCCTCCTCAGATTCAATCCTCAGGCATTATGGAGGGGGTCAATGATAGGACAGTCAACGTTGGTGTTGGGTGTGGTCTGAGTCTCAAGTAATAATGTTCCAGGTTCCCAAGGTTGTTCTAAATGTAAGTATCAGAGATTGGTTATTGTGGCAGCATTAAGGTCTGGCATCCAGTACTCCAATTAGTAGCTTCTGTCATTTGATGTCTCAAATAACCTGGACTCTACAGTTTCTGCAAACATACTTCTTTTATCACTTTTTTTCATGTGATTAATGGTTTGCTAAAGAATGTTGCCTGAACTAGATTTTGTTTTAAGTGAGAGATGAATAAGAAATGTTTCTTGTCAGGATCATTGAATTCCGGTAGATTAGCTCCTTATTATTTCGAATAGATGTTCCTGTAATTACTATACAGAGGTATGCTAAATGGTGTTGGGTAATGATAGGAAACAGCAATAAGTACAACCATTTCAGATCTCAGACGTGCCTTACCTCATAATTATTAGGTCCCTTTACAGCAAGGTCTCATGGGAAATTGTGTGAAATGAGGTTAACTTTTTTTTTTTACAAATATGGAAAAATGAATAAAATAAGGTTGAAATCCAAGCAAGTATACTACGGTGTCTTTATTGTAATTGCCTCTGTTTAATCATAGCCATCATAGTTGTCTCCTTTAAAGGGTATCTAAATTTTCAAAAATTATATCTTTAAATACAGCGAGATCCCACTGCTTCAAAACTTTTTTCAGATTCAGATCCTGAGAAATCAGCATTTTTATCACAGCATTTACAGGGAGTGACCTGTCACTCCAGGAGCAGAAATTGTAATATGTGACCCATTAATGACCTCTTACTAGGATCTTTAGCTGCCTGCCAGCACACTTTCTGCAACAATTAAGAGAATCAGCAGTGAAAAGAAGGCAGAGGGAGGGAGGGGGATATGTGTAAGCAGAGCGGTGTCCATGGTGAGACTGTGCAGAACGTATAAGTGTCGCAGACACTACAAGAAGGCAGTGAGTAAGGGAGGATGGGGGCAATTAGAAGCACTTACTAAACATTAATAATTTAATGACAAATCAAGCACAGATAAATATGTGAGTACCACAATTTTACTTCTCTAAAATTGTAGTTTCAGATAATGTTAAGTTGTTTCAGTGAATATAGTGACACTTTAATGCAATAAAAATATGACTATAAACAGGGTTCTTTGTATAATAAATAAAACCAACACGTTTGAACATTTATTTAAAAAAAAAAAAACCTTTTGGAAATAGCGTGGTATAGCCTATTCAATATAGGCTGAGTAAAGTTTTGCGGTACCTTGTAGCGTGAATCGCCATGCCTATTAAATGGAGGTATAAACCTGGCGTCTTACCTGAACAGGATCCTGTGATGCAGTAAGTCTCACAAAGGGGTTTGCAGCATTGCGGGATCTCGGTCAGGTAAGTAACACCAGACAAATTATCAACCCCATCACCCCCTAACTTGTTTGGAGACCACGCTTGCCCTTTAATGTGCGTCTTATTTAAATAATGTGTAAATCCTAGTGCACTTTAGCTTCTTCTTTTCTATCCTGAACAGTATATCTGTTGTATTCATTTAGATCGACTGGACTTAAAGTTTAACTCTTGAAGACGTTTCGCTAGTCATCTGACTGGCTTTCTCAATTCAGAATGACTTGTACAAGAATCTTTGGCAATTATGTACCCTGGCAAGTCCAACCAATCAAATGTTATTTTTAAGTTGGCATCTGATATTGGCAAAATTAGCACCATTCCTAACGATAAGAACTTTTATTACATCTCCCTGCAAATCTTTTAAAACACAAATAATGAACATAAGAGTTAGATCAAAGCAACAACATTGCTCAGAGCTTATAATATTTCATGTTATTACTCAATTAATAATGAATGCACAATCTGGTCCAATGTTTCTATCTCTCTGATAATGAGGAACATTTCAGAGTAATAGAATCATTTTAGTTGAATGTGGTTATGTGATATTTCACTTTTTTTAAAGAAAGACCACACAATAAATTCATTATTCACATTTCTCTTTTTAAAGATATGTTTTAAGGCAAGAAAATGATAGCTTATGGCAGTGATGTCTAAACTGTGGCCAACCAGATGTTTACAAACTACAACTCCCAGTATTCCCTGGCTGCTAGTGCTTAAGGGTTGGTAAGTGGCAGGGACTGGAATCAGCATGTATGGAAGGAAAGATAATACACAGTGAGAAGAGGACATGCATTGGGGTGTAGGGGCCCATCTGGAAATATAAGACCAGGGGCCCACCTGGATTAGTTAAGGAGCCCATTCAACATTGTATAAAGAGAAAAGAGACCAGCAGACATTCTCAAAGTAGAATTGTGTGACTGTATAATTTGTTTATTGTGTAATGTGTGATAGACACACCGGAGGGAACAAAATCAGTAGATGGAGCACAGAAAACACAAGCTAGCCCAATATTACCTTAGCTAGCGGGGTGTTTTCTTTCATTTGGGCGATGGTGCCCTGTTCTACATCTCCCTGTATATAATTTTATTAACACATACAGTCTGGGTGGGAGCCACTATATGAATGTTAAATGCAAAATGTCCCCTTCCGTGGACTTTTCACCAGGAAAACAAAGCCAATAGCGTTCATCTCCAGTATGTTTTACTTGTGAGCGTGCAACATTAACCTAAAAAGGGGATGTACAACAGCACAATTTGTAAGCATTATTTTGAGATTTATTAATAGGACATCTCTACTGCCTGGGGTTACACTTGGTTAGATGCCATTCTAACACATACCTATGCAGGAGACTGTACTAAAAATTGTTTGTAAGCTTGTAACACAGTTTTTATTTATGCATTCATTTAAAAACTCTTTCATATGAATTCACTTACTAGACCTAAGGGTAACTCTACGCAGATAGTAACATCCTTTGGAACAACACTAATTAAATGTCAGATATCTGGGTACGGTGTCCCCTCAATGAATAGTTGAATTGTGCATACTGGCCTTAAGATGACATCCATTAACATAAAACAATTGGTTCTTACTAAATTGCTATAATTTGCACATGGCACATTTTTAAGGTTTGTGGTTTAGGGTAATGGAATTTGTAATGTTGCAAAGTCCCTTTCTATGTCCACCAAGTAATGATAATAAGTAGCAGTTCTTTTAAGTTTCTGCTAAGTAATTAACAGAATATTCTCCAAAGCTGCCTCTCTGTTCCAGGATGTGACAATTTAATAAATGGTGCAGCTCACTGGACTGAAATCAGAGCAATTGCCTCTCTGCATATGTGAAAGGGGAAGAGTAGAACGTTCAATAAAATAAGAAAGCACTGAGTTTTCCCTAATGAACATCAATCATTCACAGCAGAGTTGGGCTCTCTGTGTTCACTACTATCAGCAATATTCGCCATTATGGATAATCAGTACACAGTGGATCTCAGCAGGGAGGACATCTATAAACCAAAGAATGCTGAAACAGCTGTAAATTCCCTTAGGAAACATCCCAATATCATTTATTTCAAATTTTATCTTCCAAGTGCAGACAAGGTAACACGCATCTTGTGACTAGCTAGCATGCATAATGAAAACAGGCCCTTTTAGTCTATTTATATCAGGGACGTCAAACTGGTGCCCCTCAAATGTTTGAAAACTACAACTCCAAGCATTCCCTGGCTTGCCTGGTTGCATAGGTCCCGACGCACATGAGCATAGAATACAGAGCCAGTTGGGACCTGTTAGAGGACATGGCAAAGAAGTCAGCAATCAGGGAGGTTGCTTACCTTCGTTCCTGGCTCCTGAATGTTTTATTGAAGAACGGGAGGTAAGACACAGCTACTTTACGTCTCGTTCTTCAATAAAACTGAATGGCACAAAGTGGTTTTAATCACTGGAGATACCCTTTAGCCTTTTCAAATAAACCCACTTTTAAAATGACCAGCTAAATTGGAAGATGCCCATAGTAAAAGGGGTGTGAGTATGCATCTCTTTGCTAGTAATTCATATATACAAAAGTAAAAAGGTAACAGAGAGTTGTGTGCTTATCATCAGGGTGATGCTGTGTTTATTAGTGTGATGTGAGCAAACATCACAAGCCTTTGAGCACTTGACAAAGACTTGGTAGCCAAAACATTATGCTGTTTGCTCAGTTTGCACTAATAAATATTGCTACAGAAGGAGAATTATATTGGGATTACATTGATTGCAATGAGAAAAAGTCGGAAATATGTGTATGTATATGTTTATTTATATAGCACCAGTGTACGCAGTGCTGTACAATATATAATATAAAAAGGTGTACAAGGGAGACAATAAATACATAAATATATAAATAAGTATGTGCATCATGAACTATACAAGTGTTCAAAACATGTAACCTAGTGAAATTTAAGACGGAGCAGCAGAGCAAAGGGATTTAAATGTTAAGAGAAGAACTTTGTAGATAATGATAGGATGAGAGCATGGATAATCATAGCAGTACTCTAAGTAGTCAGTTCACTGCACTTGTTCAGCAGGAGCAGCCGGCTTTGCACACACGCCTCCATAGAGACCGTCTCCTCCACGGTCGAACGAATCAGCAACAAAGAAAACCCAGCCGGGTATAGAAGAGGTAGGCTACCGTCTTCCGTTAAAAACAGTCAAACTTTATTGAAAAAGTGGTTAAAAACATATCATAAAAATCGATACATCTGCAGCTTGTTACAGACAATCCTCACACCAGGACACACAGCAGGCTCCGCCCTGCGCGTTTCATAGCCCAATCGCCACTTCCTGATGAGCCTGCCTCTGCTATACCCAGCTGGGTTTTCTCTGTTGCATAATCATAGCAGTAGTCAGAAGAAAGAGGAATCTACAGATTTTCACAATATTATGTAGAAAAAAGCATCAGGTTTTAGCAGCACAGTAAATATTATTAGAAAAGTATAGAGAGGAAACAATAATAACCCCTAAGCTACATGCCAACTGAATAGGGTAAATAGGGGTGTGAAATATGAAATAGAAAATGATATAGAATAATGAAATAGAAAAAGGTGGGATAGGACCAGGTCTAGGTGGGAAAATAATAAGTTCGGTTTTAGAGGCATCAGCTAGTTTGAGGCATCGTGTGCCATCCATGAGGAGACAGCAAGGAGCCTGAGATGCGTGCTTGGGTGTCAGGACTTGGCGTGGGGGTGGAAAAATATATTTGAGTATCATCGGCATACAGATGGTAGTTAAAACCAAATGAGCTGATGACTTCTCCCACGGAAATAGTATAAAGGGAGAACAACAGGGGTCCAAGAACAGAGCCCTGGGGAAACCCTACACTAAGAGGAACTGGAGAGGATGTTTTATTGTCATATGACACAGAGTAGGTTCTGTTAGAAAGGTGGGATTGTAGCCAGGATGTCACTTCATTCTAGATGCCCAAGGAATGAAGAATTTGCATTAGGAGGTGTTTTAAAGCAGAGGAGAAGTCGAGAAGGGTGAGAAAATAGGCTTTCTTGATTATGGGTTCCACATGGGCATGTTTAAAGGAGGAAGGGAAAATAGCAGATGAGAAGGAGGCATAGAATATGTAGGTTGATATAGGGGAGACTGCCTGAGTACAGTGCTTTAGTAGGAAAAAGGGCATGAGATTGAGGGGAAATGTAGTGAGCAGACAGGACCAAAGCAGGTGAGAGACTGAATCACAGCATTAAAAGATTTAAGAGCAATAGAAGGGGGTGTGGATAATAGAATCTGAGAACTATCCTGAGGACTAGGAATCTGTGTACGGATGGACTTTATTCATGAAGTAGTCAGCAAAGTCTTGGTAAGAGTGTTGAGAGAGAAGAGAATCAGTGGGCGAGGTACGAAGAAGGGAGGTAAAGATGGACAGCAGGCGGTATGGGTAAAGATGGACAGCAGGCGGTATGGCTTTGATTTGTTATTATTTATAAGTGTCTTACAGTATTTTTGTTTTGCTTTTGAAGTGCTGTGTTAAAACATTGTAGCTTAAACTTGTAGTGGAAAAAGTAAGCCTGTGTATGAGACTTTCTCCTCATCTGCCCAGCAGCACGTGTGCACCTACATATAAAATGAGTTGTGGGACTGAGACAGGGGTGAGTATTTGAGAGAGGGTGGTTGCAAGAGGGCAAGGGAATCAATAGCATAAGCCAGGACTGAGTTATAGAAATTAAGAAACAAGTCAGGGTCAGAGTTCAACATAAGGGTAGAGAGACTAGAGGAGAGAGAAGAAACCAGCACTGGAAGTTCCATGTCTCGGTTACATACACACAAGTAGGAGGGTCAAGGGAAACAGGAATGTTGGGCAAGGAGAGTAATAAGATAGTGATCTGAAAGCAGGTAGGGGTTAGTTTCATATATGAGACAGAGAGGTTTTTAGTGAAGACAAGATGCAAGAAGTGGCCATCCTTATACGTTCTGGTATTCGTCCTTAAACATCAAATGAGGATGTTAGGTGAAGGAAACGAGAGGGCCAGGATAGAGCAGAGTTTTCATTGGGACCGTTAAAGTCACCCAGACCGTTAAAGTCACCCAGAATTAGAACAGGAACATCAGTATAGAGGAAGAATCTAAGCCAGGTCTCAAAGTCGGGAAGTCAGGGATGGGGGTCAGTATATCACAGCTACACGTAGCGACAGAAGGTATAAAATATGAACAGTGTGAACCTCAAAGGATGTGAAAGAGAAGGGGGGATAATGACATTAAAACAACAGGCAAGAGAAAGAAGTAGGCCAACATCACCGCCATGACCCGAGGAGCAAGGTGTATGGGAGAGACTGAGATGTCCTGTAGAAACAGAGGCCATAAAAGTCATGTTCAGAGAGCCAGGTTTCTATAAGGGCAAGTAAGTAAAAATCCTAACAACAGAAAAGGTCATGAATGATGGATTTGTTAGAAAGGGGGCGAACATTAAGCAAAGCACAGGAGAAGGGAAGATATATAGGGCAGATCCCTAGTGTAAACGAAACCTAACGAAGGCATATGTCTTTTCCCAAATCTTAAAATCAAAACATATCAAATATAGCTCAAAACAACTGTATATATCCAACTTGTGCATAGTTGTGTTGCAATATCACTTGTAACGTAAAGTCCAGACCAGTAAAAAAAGGGAATAATATATAATGCAATAAATGTGTTTGGTCACGCTCTCAAATTAGGCCATGTACAGTCTACCAACACAAAATGGAAGACCAGGTTGGTCTATTCCTTCTTTATTACATTTTTATTTTCTTTTACTATATGGCTGATTCCTTTGTGGGTGTTTACCAATAGTGTTATTTCAATATAGAATTGATCTAAAGCAGAAATAAAATTACATTACACAGTTTTAATGTTACTCAGATCACACTGATCTGAAATACTATCAGGGAGATTCAATAAAAGGTGCTAATTTTGCCACAACCAATCAAATATTATTTAAAGGGAATCTATACCGAAAAATAGGTTATTTTAAATTGACCATAACTGGAAACTATAATTCATCCCAACCACCACTGTATCATTTTTTTGTTGATCTGCCTATATTTCTTTAGATATCCAATCTAAAACTCTAAAAAGCTCTCAATCAAGTTCCTTGCTCTCAAAAACTATTCGTCTGTGAGTAGTTTTACTGTAGCTGGAATGGTGACAGAGTTTTGTCAGTTGGAATGCTGTATGCTGTGTGCAGGCTTGACAGTTGGTTTGTGGGAAAAAAAGTCAGGTCGGATGGAAGTGGGAGTGGTTAAAAGAGGGAGGGGGGATACTGCTCCTAAACAAAATGTGTACTGGATTGAAGGCATGCAGCAACACATGCAAATCAGAGTAAGTGCTACTTAAATGTATTCAATGATAGATTAAGATGATGCAAAGTAATTTTTTTCAGTATAGTGTCCCTTTAACATTTGAAAGCTAACATCTGATTAGTTGGGGGGAAAATAGCACAATTTTAAATGATGAGAACGTTTATTGACTAACCCTGTATATATTTTTTAGAAATATATTTTCTTTATTTTAAAAAATTTGCCATCAACAACTTCTCTGCACAGAAATCACTGATCAGAAAGTTAGGGGTGGAAGGTTCTTAATCTGCGGTCCTTCTAATTTGTGGTTTGCACGTGCTCAGTGTAGACGAAAGCAGAAGAAACCAGGAAGATATCATGTTACAGTGACTGAAGGAGGAGAGGGAGGGTCCACAGGGGTATTCAAGGGGAGGGGCCATGGGGGCCTATAAGGAGGAGGAGGAGGAGAAGACTCAGGGAAGAGGGACTGTCAAATGGTTTCAGTGCAGGAAGCAAGAAGTGCAGGGGATCTGGTAATGCTGCTACCATATCACATATAAAAATGTAAATATCATCAAAACTATGTAAAAAAAAATTAAATAAAATAAATAATGAAAGCAAATTGCAAAACATCTCAGGAAAGCAATTCCTGTCAATTTACTCAAAGTCATTTTTGGACCACAGTTACCTTTTAACATCATGGGCCAATTTATCAAAAGAGTGAAAAGGGGTAATCTCTTATTACAGGCAAGCTAAATGCTAATGAATGAACCAGTGTCACACTACACTACGTAGTATTTATAGCGTGATCTCAGCAGAGAAATGTTGGCTGAAAATTATTTATCAGTTACGACCCTGTGTACAAGTCTGACAAAAATTATTTATGCAGTTACGACCCTGTGTACAAGTCTGACAGTTGTCATCTGATTTCCAGGTTCTACAGCTGGTGTCTGCCCTATACTTTCCCCATCAACTAAATGAATCAGAGATATTGGTTGAACCCATTTTATAAGATTTTTTTAGTTGTCATATTGACATTTTGGAAACATTAAAAACCATTAGACAAAATTACTGTGAATTAAAGGTAAATCCTTATATTACATTGTAGCAAGCATATTATTTCTTATAATAGATAAGGCCAGCCAAAAAGAAAGCAAAGCACAGACAGCCCCCTCCCCGTATTAGACATTTATATAGGAAGGATATAATGCAATAAATGTGTTTGGTCACATTTACTTATTAAATTTATTTATGTTTAGGCTGGGTACACATGGACAGATTATTTGTCATGAGCGAGCGCTCGCTACGAGTGAGCACTCGGCTGAGACAAATGTCCGTCTTTCGTGGTCAATCCGGCCACGGACGAATTTGCGAACGATCAACCGTGGGGAACCACACGATCGATTGGGATTTTCTGACATGTCCGATCGTCCGTTCGTCCGATCTGGACCGAAAATGCCATGAATCTGTTGGTTGGCCAAAATATCTTCTGGTGTGTACCCAGCCTTATACACTAAACAGTGATTCCTATATAAATGACTAATACAGGGAGGGGGAAAGACAGGGGAAAGGGCAGTGGTTTACTGGAAGTCACTCAGTGACATCACTGAGTGATTTTTATAAGGATTTATACCACTACACCTCCCAATTCTAAATCCAGAGCCTTATATATTATAAAGTTATCATTATGTATGTGCATCTGAAAGGTTATATTTCTAATACCAAAACAGCATGATCTTGTTTGGCCATTAGGTGTCACTATAGCAGCATCTAGTCATAGTTCTCCCATAGTGCTTGTCTACTCTTTATGTCTTTCAGATCAGTCTGTTTTACAAGTTTCCCTTTTGGAACTAAAATATGAGATTTTTTTAACTAAAGAGCATCCAAAGCCATAGATAAAACCATTTGCCATTATTAAGTAAATTGGAAACAATATATAGTCAGGCAAGCATGAAATTAAGTTTATCAGGTCCTTAAAACCCTTTATAGCAACATAAGTCAGTCCATGTGTAATATTATTAGTCCCTGGGCTTCATCTGACAATCATCAAAATAAAATGTGTGCAAGGGCATCACAAGGAGCAGTTAAAGGGTAATTATACAAACACCCCCAAATCTATAATTCAATTAGAAGTAGGGATCAAGTATTTCTACCTCCTGTTCTGCTTTCATTTAAAAGTAATTAGCTAGAATCTTTGCAGTACTTGCAGCTTTCATTCTCCCTTTCAGTTATCATTAAAAATAGTGCTAATTTTGCCCAAATCAGATGCTTTTAAATGTTAAAGAATATCTGATTGGTTGGGGTAAAATTAGCACCATTTTTAATGATAAAAACTTTTGAACCTCCCTGAAAATGTACTTACCTGAAAATGGTTTGTTCCAACAAGAATCTATACTTACCTTCCCCACCCCCCCAAACCCCAGAATCGTTTATAGTTTATCACCTCCCTGCAGTCCCTTAAGCCCTTAATCCTACTGTACCTTTTGCCACAAGAAAGTTGGCTTCTCATGCAGTTTCTGGATTGTAGAAATTAGTCACAATGACACACTGCACACCACCTGACACACCATTTATGTATGGTGGAAAAAGGAAGTATTATGGGCTTCAAGGACCATATTTAACGATAATAACTTTTTAAAAATCTCCCTGTTGATGTCTTAAAAACAAGTTTACTGCAGCCCCCCACCCCCACCCCAATCCACTCTCTAACCTGATAGAGCCCAGGATGAAAAAGCTCCGGTTTACCGACATCCGGAGTGAAACGTGTCCTGCAACCTTCCCCTTCCTTTAACTCCACCAGTAGTAGTGAGTAAGGGGAACACCCATGATACTTAATGACTGAATGACTTTACTGCAGTATTTGACTACTTTAACAGACTTGATTTGATAGTAATGTTTATACTTAATAACTCTGTTCCTACTGTGCCTAATGGTAAATCTGGCTGGTGAAGGTATGGAGTGTTTTTAAGATTTTTAATATTTCTGTCCCTGTTGGAGTTAAAGGATTTTTAAAGGGCATGTGCACCCCATTTATTGTTTTTTTCTGTAGTGTAGGGCTCCCCCCCCAACCCCAAACGCCATAGTTATTTGTCACAAAACTCCCCCGATCATTACTTACATGCCTCTTTTCCCCCGGCGATCTGTCACGGGCCTCTGCTTGCATGAAACTACATGCAGGGGGCCGGACCAACAGTTGTGTCCGTGATTGGCAGAGGCAGCCAATCACGGACGCGGCTTCCGGCTGTACTGAACGTCGGGGGGAAAGAGGCAATGTAAGCAGAGATCGGGAAAGTTTTGATTCAAATAACTATGGCGTTTAGGGTTGGGAACCCTACAGTGCAACAAAAGGGATTTACACTAGGGGGAGGGAAAAACGGAAGAGAGAGGGAGGGCTGCAGTGTGCATGACATTTTTCTCCCGGAGGAGAGACAAGAGGCAGAGTCCTATATGGACTCGGCCAGGCTCCTGGTGGTCAGTTTTTTGGGCTGTGGAGGGACATTACAGGAGAACCATTTGGAGTTAAGGATTTTACTACACTACACAGTGGGGCAAGAAGTGGGTTAAATTATAGTTTTGGGGGTGAACATGCCCTTTGATATATTTTTGCACTAGCTCCTATTTTCTCTCCTTAAGAGCCCAGGATGAGGACCTAAACTGATCTAACCCCCAACTCTAGATGTCCTATACCAAACTGACAATGTCCAGCTGGTAGTGCCGGTCTTTTCATATTTCAGCCAAGGGGCCATATATATAAGTGCACAGTATTGCGCACAGTATCAAACATTGACATCACAGTACAGGAGCGAGCCAATTGGTTAGGATCTGGGAGTTTAGGTCCTAACCCTGGGCAATATCAGGGGAGGGGGTTTGTTTAGGAAGGTATAATTGCCCTTTAAAACATCTTTTCTTGAAATCACTTATCTCTATTTGGCCTTGGTGCAGGTTAATTATTATTATCATCATTATTATTATTGATTTATATAGCGCCAACATCTTCCGTGGTGCTTTACAATTACATAGTCATACATTACATACAGGGTAATACATGTTATACAAAGTCATACATATTACATACATAGGTAATACATAATATAAGTTAACAGAGTTTCTTTCAGCAATACCGTGATACAATAGGAGAGAGGACCCTGCCCAGCTTACAGTTTACAGGATATGGGGTGAGATAAGGTTGCGGGAATCGGTAGGCTGTAAATAGATTGGCAGTGGAGTTTGAAAGGTGTAAAAATGTCTGTCAGCAAGACCCACTCATAAGAGCTTCTAGAAATCCCCAACTAGGTAAAAATATATACTAAAATCCACGAGCACTGGAACCCAGTGCTCTTGGACTACAGTAACAATCAAGAAGAATATGCAACTTATGTAGGTACACGGATAGTATATCAGCAATATTATTAGACAATAGTGCTAAAAAAAAATCTTCAGATTTATTATACCATATAAGACATAAAAAAGCTGGCCAGCCTCATGGCCTGAGGAATCTCCAATTATAACGAAAGGCAAAAGGAACTTATAGGATCAAAAGCATGTCACACAATACAGTGATTTCTGCAGTACGTACTGCATGAGTGTCTATTCTTTAATATTGCGATTTATGAAGTAAAATTAAGCCTTGGGTCTATGTAATGTTATCTATTGAAAGTGCTTCTGTTCCATTTGTGTGACATTTTATCTCACAAAAATAACATGAGGGATCTTTACATTACAGATGTAGTTAAATTTACATTTACAGATGTAGTTAAAATTCTCAGGGCAGTCTTGACTGTACTTTTGTGGAATATGACTAAACTCCAAGGAATTGAGACCTCTCAAAAATTAAAACTAATCCATCACCCAATGCCATGTTTTGTTGTTTATATTCTTGCCATTATTAAGCCCAGAAACCATGGATATTACATCATATTCTAAAGTGTGAAACCTCAGGAAACCTAATGTGGATCACTAATTACAAAAACCTGGCAAATTAATTAACATGCCCTGTAAAGTAATAGATTGCCGATGTGGATAATATAAACATAAATTCCCTAGTACATAGGGACAATTTACAGAGAGCTGCAATTTCTACCTGTGAGGCCACACAGTGTTTTAAAGGGGAACTAAAGTCCCCAGACAACATTGTCCCAATAGACAGAGCACATTCACATTTGACCAGATCAGTGGCACTTCTGCAAAATGTAGTTATAATTTAGCCTAAGGAGTGCTTCCACAATCCTTCTACTGTATGTATTTATTAGGAAGCATGGTCAAGTCTCAATGTGATAATAGCACCCCCAACACGCCCCTTTAATTGGAGGTCCTATGCCTTTAATATAAAGCACTGAATGGATGGCCTCTTCCCTCATTTTAAAAAGCCAAAGGGCTGGCGGGGAAGTGAGAAAGCCTGGTATATTAATCCAGTGCGCAAGTATGAGAAATGCAAAAGTTTTCTAATCGTTATTGAAGAAAAAAAGGTTAGAAGTTAGGACCTTCCAGACTAAGGTTACCTTGACGTGGTTGGGAGGCTTTTCATTCATGTGATCACAGTAATGTATACTAAAACCCCTTTGCTTATAATGTATACCAGTGTGCAGATAATAATATATTATCTGCACATTGATATATTATCTGCATATTGATTATCTTTTCTGTTTGTATAAAGATTCAAGCTGTGTCTTACCTCTTTCTTTGCTGTGGCTCTTGGTTAACTGATCACATTAACCCGTGGGTACTAGGGGTCAGCTCCCATGATCCACATCTTTGTTTTAGTGGAAGTCTAAGTGTACACAGTTCACTGGACATGCTGTCTAGTGCACAGCAGATTAAAACAAGGAAGCTGCAGCCTTGCCATCTAGAAAATGACAGCCATTCATATTACAGCACAGAGACCCACCTCTGTTTGGCACAGATCATGTTACAGCAAACTCTGCCTCTCAGACACAGAAGAGAAATTTAACAGTGTTGAAAAAGTGTTGAGATTTAACTGTGTCGAAAAAACAATCTTTTCTCCCCATTATATTGTTAAAAAAAAGTAATCTTTGTAGTTTATTCCCTATCAAGCTTTGAGGAAGAAAGAAAATGATAACGTCACACGAAAGTTTGGGTATTTCTTCATTGACCCACCAGAACTAGCACAAAGGTACAGACATGTACATTTAGATATTTTACCCTTTTCTATGAGCAAAATGCAAGCAAAAAAAAATTGCTGTAAATTCAATACAATTTTGTATTGCTCCTGGTAGGCTGTCTGCAATTCAAGTTAGCTGGAAAATAAACTGCAGGGTAACAAATAGAGATGGCCAAAATTCACCAGTTTCGCGTCGTTTTCAGAATCCCGGATCTCGGGAAAATCCCAAATATGGGAAAATCCGAAGACGAAACGGATTTTCAATTATTATCCAATGTTCAAGGATATTTTCGAGGGTTTTCAAAAATAGCCTCGAACGTTTGATAACCCTCGAAAATACGATTGGAGACAACTTTCAAGTTTCTGATTATTGGGGATTATTGAACGTTCAAGGTTATTTTCGATAAACCTTGAACGTTCGATTATTATGGCAAATAGGCTTCAAAGTTCGTTATGTGAACTGTTTTTAAATGTAGACTTGGGTAAAAGCTAAAGCTGTTTCACAGGAATCCAAACTCCCATGGTCTACTTGGTGTGGAATGCGACAGAGACACTTTTGGTTGGTTTATGTGTTAATAAGCAGTAACCATATTGAATTTGGTATCTACGAATCCATCTTATCGCCCTGAACACAGATTTGTAAGTTGCCACGTTATGGCACTTTACCCCGTCGGCATACAGAAGTTTGCAGGGATAGCCACCTTGTGGGTGTGCCAGGGAGACCACCTGGAGTGTGTTACACTCCTAGCTCAGCCCACGACTTTCTATGATTGGGTGTGGGTAATTGGTTCCACCGTTTTCAGGAGTATAAAACTGGCTCTGAAACTCAAAGAGCTAGCTCTCCACTTACTGGTAATATTTGTTATATTTTTTTATATATGTTATATTTTTTTTATATGTTATATTTTTCTCTAGTTGTTTGCACTGTTTTTATTATAAATAAACAATATTTAAATCGCCAGCTGAATCTCTGATTGCTCTAAATAGAACTAAGGAACTCTGCCTTTGAGACGCTACGTTTTTACCAGTATATTATATTCTATTGTATTCTGTTATATTACTACCTGTACGTGGTAGCGAAGTAGCAGTCATTATTATTAGTTTTATTGTACAGCTGTGCATAATGGGTAGGTTGGTGTACCTTTTAACACACCTGGTGGCAGTTACCAATGGTTTATGGTAAACCTGACTCTCAGTCGGGTTTTGGGGTATTCGCAGTGAGGTAAGCATGCTCAGAGTGCCCCTTGGCTGAGGGTTGTAGTGTCTGCATCACAAATACCGTTATCGTAAATTTACCATATGATCGTAAATTACTGATACCGATCTTATATCTATGATAACGAAATCGTAGATATACGATCCCCATAGAATACCACTGCAGTAGTTTACTACCGCTTTGTATTCTACGACCGAACGTTTGGTCGTAAATGTATGATCGTGACTGTACATTAACTAACCCGTGGTATTGATGAAAAGCGATACCACGGGTTTATAAATATGGCCCCTTTTTCCTACATATACGTAAATACAACTTACTAGACATGTACCTCACAATGTATAGGTGTCCCGGAGAAGAAAGCTTTCACATTAGGTTTAAAAAAAGTTTAATACCTTGCTCTGGGATAAATACGACCCCTCTCCTAATTCTGTGGGGTACCACATGACCTAGTCCTCGGTTTAGCTCAGTTAATTTGGATCCCAGTATCACCTGTATGCATATGACACCCACATTTATATCTAACCCATAATCTTAAGATCCCAGGGCTCTAAATGCCTTAGTGACATTTTTGCTTTCATGTCTCAAAATGAAAAAGCACAAGACTGAAATTGTACTTTTCCCACACCTCGGATCTATTCCTAAAATTAAAATTAAAATTAATAGAACACCAATATTCCAGAACTCTTCATGTACTGTAAAAACTAAAATCAGATCTTTCTTCCAAAACTCATATTAAACTTCTAATTAAAGGACAAATATTCCTTTCCATCCTCTATCCCACTCCCTCCCAATGAAAAGACCCTGGGTGAAGACCTAAACCTCTGAGTTTAGCCTGCAGAATGCAAATGGAGTTTTAATAGCTACCTTTGTTTGGCCCCCTCAACCCACCCCTGTCTTGCTATTTGTTAGGCCACGTGACAGCAGGAAGTGGAGTGAGGCAGCAGAACAAAGGTAAGCATTACAGCTCCATTTGCATACTGCAGGCTAAACTCAGGCATGAGGACTAGCAGTTTAATTCCTCACCCTGGGTACTACTAACATGGGAAAAAAGAGGAGCAGGTCTGGGGTAAATATAATTTTCCTGAAACTTCTGTCAGTTCCATATTTATTTACAGTTTAAAATTGGCATGCCCTCTTTCATTACAATATCAATGTTATGACATACAAATGAATAAGACTCTGTGCAACCATGGCATGCTCCGTTGTAAAATGTGGCATTGCAAGTCATATTTATTGTTTATACCTAATTTTTCCCTATCTACAATAGTTATTAATAATATATTATTAGTTATAACAGTTTAGTTTTCATTTAAATGCACATGTAAGCAATTTTAATTCTCTCTCATGTTTCAGAACTACAACTCAGCTAACATTAACCTGCCACATTAAACAGTGTGACATGACTACTAGATTTCCCAGCATTATTCTTTAAAGGGACAGTTCAGTGGAAATGATCAATATTTGTTAAATTGTTTGTGTAATGCCTTCTTAGTTATTCTACATATTCTCCCCCATTTTGAAAAATCAGTTGACTTCATACCCTTTGTTGTTCCCTGCTGTTGACATTAGTGAGCTGACATTTCAGGTTCTAACGGTCCTTCTTCTTCCCAGGATGCACCACTTCCTTGGAATGTTCCTAACAGTAATTTCTACTGATTGGCTGTTGGATGGGTCAAAGATGCTCAGATCTCTACTGAGCTACTAAATCAACCCAGGTGCTGGGTCAAGGGCAAGACCATAAAAAAATACTGACTTCCAGTTTGAAGGACCCCTAGTAGAGACTACTAGGGGTCCTGCAAACAGGAAGTCAGTATTTCGGTTACATTTATTTATATACAAACAAAATGCTGAATTGGCAGATTAAGGTCATTGGGATGAAAAAATACTGCTCTTTTTTCTGAAAAAACATATGTATTTGCACTGAACTTCCCCTTTAAGTCAGCAATCAGCATCCAATGAGTTAATGCATCTTGTCCAAATATGCTAGCCCATTCAGAGACATCAGAGGCTTGGACGAGGCTCTGTGCTATATATAATATGGGAATTTAACTAATATGATTTTTCACCTTGGGGTTAACAGAGGGGCAACTCCCATTGCTTTGCCTTCCCTGAAATGCAGACTGAAGTCAAGGCAGCCAGAGGGGTATGTGTCTTGTCCCAGAGATCCAGCACAGGGCTTAATTCCCAGAGAAACATGAAAGAAAAATTAATTCTCCCAGGCCGAGGTTCAGCCAGAGCATATTGAGCCTTGCAGCAGCCTGACCCGCTCCCTAAACCCACAGGAAAGTAGCATCGCAGCCAGTAAAAGCAGCCAAAGGGCCAGACAAGACGCCTATACAAAAGAGGCCAGGCAAGAGCCAGCTATGGATACCTCTCTGCTGGAAAAAAAAAGATTCAAAGCCAAGGTGTCAGAGCCAGGATAGATTTTAAGGGGCCTTATGGGGTTAGCAGGACCTTTGATCTTCAGATACAGTTAGCAGGTGATTAATGGATACACTATAAGTTTCTAATGTTGAAAAATAAATCAGTAATATGTGAAATTACAGTACAGTGAGCACCTGCTAACATTCCATTAGAGCGAAAAAATGTCTATAAAGTGAAGGGAGGGATGGTAATATAAGAACTGCTCTAATCCAAAAATCATTCCCATTCTTTGGATAAAATATATAGCAAGTCATTTTATTTCACATTCCTTACTTTAAAATCTTCTTCCATATGCTGAAATTTTACTTCTTTGGCTTGCTGAAAATCTGCACTTGCAATTTTATATAGATGCTTCCACAAACAAATAATTAAGCAATGATTTTGCCAAATTGTTAGGGAAATAAAAGGAAGTTCAGCAGAAACTTTCCGCAGTTGAAGGGAGATTTGTTATATGTTTTATGTAAATGCTCATAAATCCCGGTCATATGATCATAGTTTTACATGATCAGTATTTGTCCAAAGAAATTTTTCTAATAGGTCCAGTGAAAAATTCTACCATAACCATACGATTGGTGACCAAGCGTCCATGCATGGGTGATCCGTGTGTACGGACCCATTTGTATCCAGCCAAAATCGCACCATGTATACCAGGCCTATGCGATAGTCCAGACAATTAGATGTCCTTTATGAGCAGATACTACTGTAACAAATTTGTGGGACAAATTTTCATTACATATTTAGATACATAGGTCCAAAGAACCATTGCTACTATGTTAAAATTGGGGTAAAACATGTAAGACATGTAAACAGGACAGATAAAAGCAAAGGGTATCTTTGCTTCAAAAACAATTTGAATTTTACAATCTCCTGGCAGAAATGTAACTATTATTTGGCTGTCTGCCAACACACTTGCTGCTTTTAGTGATAGAATAAGCTTGCAGGCAGCAGAGAAAGAATGAGCTTACGCTTACATCAATGAAGGGCCAGTGGCACTTGAAGGTAGAGTATACTGTACTTACTGAAGTGATGTCGGCCGGCGCCAGTACAGGGAATGATCGTGCGGCTGCTGGAGTGGTAAAGTAAGTAGTGACTCGAGTATAAACCGAGTTCAAGTTTTCAGGCTGATTTTACAGCCTAAAAGACTCGGTTTATACTCGAGTATATACCGTACATAGAAATGTTTTGATTATTTCAGTTACCGGTATGTAACACCGAGGGCTCCACTGAATAACTTATTTTAACTATTAAATTGCAAATTTATCCGATTCACGTTACCTACTGTTTGAAAGCCCACCAGTGGGTAGGATAAAGATTTACCTGGCCGCAATAAGATAATTAAAACAACACTATATGGCTTTGGTTAATGTTTAAGACAGAAGTATTTAGAGGTTTTTTGTTTGGTGAAACTGAGTTTTTACTGAAACATTTATTCTTGTAAGTAGGAGATCCACTGGAATGTATAAAAATGTTTGCTGCCAAATAACGAGAAAGTCAAAATCCAGACTATTGAGACTTGATAGGCCTTGGTTGTTGCTGAAACATCCCAGAATACAGAGGAGACAGACAGGGAGAGAACCTTTCCACATGGCCTTCTGCGGTATTAGTAAGCAAGTTTTTCAGTATTAATGTTCCAAGAAAGATTGTTAAAATTACTCTGGGAGCAGTCTGGTCTGCTGAACTGCAGACCAAATGAAAATACTCAGAAAGCCAAAACTAGGCCTAATAGAAGTACGTAGAAATTCTGGCAGATAGTCTACATGCTCCCAGAGGCCTACACAGGAGGCTTGGAGCAGGTGCTACATGTGGCGTTGCGGGGTAATATAGTTGGCTGCAATATTGGCCTTCAAACAAAGCTGTTTCTAGGCAATGTAGTTCCCAGGATAATCCTTATAATGCATGGCGGGAGATTAAATACATTGAGAACAGGGTGGAAGAGGTGGTGAGAGGTGGAGCAGGTGTGGCTGGATAATCAGAGGGGAGTGTTGGGAAATAAATGTATTTAATCAATACAGAAAGGAGAATAAAGTTTAAATAGATCATTAAAATGAGAGCATAACGTTCATGTATGCAAAAGGGAGGGTAAACAAAGTAAATGTGCAGTGGCAAATATTCAGCAAAGGGATAGGAAAAAGATTACAGTGCCTATGAGTGGGCCAGATAGTGACTTAAAGGTTAGTCACTTAAAGAGTTAAGGGTAAAAAAACAAACAAAGGGTAGTAGGTTCAGATATACTCTATAGTGCATGGTAGAAGTGACATTCTGTCAGGTAAACCCTTATTGCTATATTCCACCAGAAATTTTATGCATGTATTGTCACATCAACTTCTATTGGTAAAGCAATTAAAAACAATAAACACAAAAATACGTAGCACGGATAGTGTTCACGGGATTAAAACAGAACAGATAGAATCCAAAGTGGCACTTTTCGCGGATGATACCCTTGTTTCTTTGACCCAGCCATTGATATCACTCCCATCACTGTATTAAATATTCGAAAGCTTTGGTAAAATCTCAGGCTTTAAGATAAACAAATCCAAATCAGTAGCCTACCCAATACATGTTCCTCCAGAGATCCAGGAAAATCTTAGAGAACATTTCCACTTCAGATGGAATACATCCTTCTTTAAAGGACAACTCCACCCTCATAAGAATATCTTTTAAAATATGTTGATATATCCTACTTTGTCCTATGAATTCATTACTGTATGCCTGCTATGCTTCTGGATGCCTCATGGAAACTGAGCAATTTAGAAACCTGTACTGAGCCTGTACTGAGCCTGGGCATGCTCAGAAGAGGCAGAGTCGGGATTAACATTCAGTCATTGGCTGTGATGTCAACTGTCAAATCCATAACTGACAGTTGCTAACTGGAAGAACCAGGACGCAGAAACAGGGGAAACAGGACATTGTGCAGGATTTCAGGTTAGATTTATATATTTCAGATTTCAAACTATTACCGTTTAGGGTTTTGGGGGGGTGATTTACCTGTATATAAGTTTTCATTTTGGGGCTGGACTTGTCCTTTAAATATCTAAGAGTTCATCTATGCAAAGAAATCCATAAATTCTATTTATCAAATTATGCTGAAACCTTTACTCGATTAATTAAATTATTGAACTGAATATCCATTATCGTTAATTGGGAGAATGAATGCGGTTAAGATGAATATTTTACCAAAGATTTTAGGCTGGGTACACACCAGCCAATATTTTCGGCCGACCGACTGATTCAGCAGCGAACGCTCGGTTGGTCAGGACAAAAAGTCCCTCCGTGTGTACCCAGCCTTAGATTTCTTTAGGGCCCTGCCCATAACTATCAAAAAAACAGATTTAGAGTAGACCCTCTGCAAAGAGCCTATCAATAGATTTATATGGAACAATAAGAGACCCCAAATAAAATCTGATTATCTGGCAAGACATAAAGATAAAGAGGCTTTGGTCTCCCTAAAATCTTTCAATATTATCAAGCTGCCAGATTGGCACAAAAAATATCCTTAATATTCAACACACCCTAGCACAATGGTGGCATTTCGACAAACGTATAAATTAATAACACACCCCTCCACTTGTTTCCCATTTTTTCATGTCCCAAGATTTTCCCTGGGTACTCAGTTAAGCACTGCAAATTACTGGAAGTCGAAGGGGGTTAGCCGCTTGAGAGATATTTGCAACACATTAGGAATCATGTCCTGGGAGGATATCAAATTGAAATATAAGATAGATGATAAATGCTGGTTTTAATATATTCAATTACACCACTTCTTTTCAAAAATGTCACCCCCTTATTGCAATCTACCCAACCAACTAAATTTGAACAACTCTCTATTTTATCCAGTGATGCTAGGGGACTAATCTCTTCAATATACACTCTGATTTGGCATGGCACATACAATTTCAGATCAAAAGCTATGACAAACTGGGAACAAAGGTTGTGCACCCCATTAACAGATGACCAATGGAGTAGCATATTCCAACAATCAAACAGATGTACAGTGAACATTCTGATCAAGAAAAAATTATATAAAATTCTTTATGATAGGTATATAACTCCCTCTTTCCTCCATAAGGTCAGTCAGTCTCTGTCTAATTTATGTTTCAGAGGGTACAAACAGCAGACAGCAGATCATCTACATTGCTGGTGGTCCTGTGACCAGGTTCAGAAAATGTGGAAGATGTGTGAGGAATTGTTGTTAGAAATTTTTTGACCACTATAGTTTTATCACCATATACTGCTTTATTGAACTTTCCGACATCATGATTTAATAGGGCTGCTCAGACATTGATTATGTATATATGCTCTGCAACAAGGGCAATATTAGCATTAACGTGGAAACAACCGAGCCCCTCTAAAAGTACTTTGATAGAAAAGGTATGGTTGATACATAACAACGAATATTTGGCGCATACACTTAACAACTCACTTGGGAAATGGAACAAGATTTGGGATATATGGATACTTAAGATAGAATCCCAGAGAACAACCAATACTCTGAGTATGCCTTGTGAATAGGCACAAAATGGTGCAGATGTGTGGGGTCTCCCCGGCTGCCTGGGACTGGGTCCTACAGACTGAAAACCCAGAGACAGCTAAAGTATAGGGAGGGCAGGCTAAAGTTTGGATTGAGTAGAATTGATAATACTACGACAGACTCCATTTTATTGGGCAAGTCCAGCCCTAAAACGAAAACTTACATACAGGTAAATCACCCCCCAAAACCCTAAATGGTAATAGTTTGAAATGTGAAATAAAAAAAACCCTGAAATCCTGCACAATTTCCTGTTGCCCCTGTTTCTGCTTTCTGGTTCTTCCAGTTAGCATCTGTCAGTTATGGATTTGACAGTAGGCATCACAGCCAATGACTGAATGTTAATCCCCTATCTGCCTCTTCTGAGCATGCCCAGGCTCAGTACAGGCTCACTACAGGTTTCTAAATTGCTCAGTTTCCATGAGGCATCCAGATGCATAGCAGGCATACAGTAATGAAATCATAGGACAAAGTATGATATATCAACATATTTTAAAGTGGCCATTCTTTCTAAAACATGTTCTTGTGAGGGTAGAGTTTTCCTTTAAGCTTTTTACAAATACAGTGTATGAATGTACAGGCCAGAGTGGCAGATGAACAGCTATGTTGGCTGACAATCATACATGTGTAGTAGCTCCCATTGGCATCTATGAAAGATACCAATGCAACCCGCCTCACATATGCATTTGTTGGCCCTTTTCACCAGTCATTCATTGGCCACTCCCTTGTCTCAGTAAATCACTGGTACAGTTTATGGTAGAGCACGGAAAAGGCATGGAGCAGGAACAGCAAAGAGGCGAGGGAACATGTCCTAGTAAGTACATTTAGAAGCATTGGTGAGCATTTTAAATCTAGTTAGGTCTAGTTTTAGTTTGGGGTGGACATGTCTTTTAAAGGAGGGTACACTGTACATACCCGATACTTTTGACAGATATATGTATCAATTAGTATTCTGGTAATCAGAAATTGAGGTGCATGTCAACCCGACCATATTTGAAAACGTAAGAGAAATGTGCGTCATCAGAACCCTGCAACACAGAGCAGAGAACATCCCCACTAGCACAGAGGCGAAGGCTAAAGAAATAAAACATCTCAGGGGAGCCATTAAACTCATGTATATCCAGACTGGGACTTTGTCAAAAGGAGTAGAAGGAAAGAAAAGAACACAAATACCAACAGTGAAGGGGAAAAGCAAGACAGGAGAAAGAACATGGTCATCCCATATGTATCCCACCTTTCATTCAGAAGGTCCCTAACACCTTGCTGTGATATGCTAATTGGGACTTTCCTTTTTACAAAATTGCCATCAGATTCTTGTACAAGTCATTCTGAATTGAGAAAGCCAGTTGGATGATTTGTGAAATGTCTTCAAGAACAAAACTTCAAGTCCAGTTGATCTAACTGAATATAACAGATATACCATGACCTTGATGAATGAGAACCTTCACAAGCAAAAGAAATAAACATTAACAGCTGACCACCACAGTGGGTCACTTATAATAAATGTTATTGTTTTTCCAAAATACAATGAATTTTCAAATACACAGTCTACAGTATTGCAAGAATTCTACCTCACAAAACAAAAAAGTCCTCCCCTGTATATTAAAACAATCTTTCCCTCTCCGTCTATAGATTGACTTGTAAACATAAACACCCTTTACAGGGGAACTTCGCAGTGACAAAAAAAATTAAGCTATGAATTATGTAAGGGTGGGTTCACACAATCGAATGTTTTGTCCTGTGACAAATCACTGTAGGTCATGGCAATAGTGCCTGCAGCCGACAGTTCGCACGAAAGATCATACGGTCCCACAGGGAACCGCACGATTGCCCGTAATTTACCAAACACCCATTCGGCTCATCCGGACAGCGGACAACTGAGCTTGATCGCAGCCGCCCCCACCAACACCATGCGATACTTTCAGCCGACCAACCGATACACGGCACTATCGTTCTATCAGCCTAAAATATTGTATAGTGTGTTCCTAATCTAACATTTGTCTAATGCTTTATGTGACAGTCTACAGACACATTTTAGATATTTGTTAGTTATATAGGATTGTAGAGGCTATGTCTGACATTGTTTAGTGATCTGACCTGCTGCATCACCAGTGGATCAAAGTGATTACTGACCATGCTCATCTTTTGTTTCATGTATGTATTTTATTATTTGCACTTATTCTCTTGTCTGTATTCTTGGTATTGTTAAAATGTATAAATTTAACATTTGATTAAAAAAGTCACTTTATTCAATATTCATTAAAACATCTCCTGAGGTCTAAAATACGATCCCCAAAAGTGGACAGAAGGAAAACACACAGGGAGAGAGGAAGGTCTGTACTCACGTTAAATGTGGAGTTTTGAATGGCCCCTTGCTGATCAGACCATGGATGTTGAGCTCCATTTGGACTGTGGGGTAAGGTGAACGCTCCTCCATCTTTACTATTTAATGTTTGGGTTTATATTGTTAAAATGTACAGTACGGCTTATCCAGGCTATACATTTTGAGGCACAAAATAAGGCCCACCTCAGCACAGATTATTATTAAATAAAATCATGTGCTAGTTTTAAAGCCACATAAATGCATAATATATCAGTATGGTTAGTTTTTATGCCCCACACTAATTCTGAAATCACTGATCCAGAAACTATTGCCACCATTATCTTTTCCTCCTTCTTGCCCATTTTTTCTCCATCCATCATTGTCCCAATAGACAAAACGCATTCACAAAGATACAAAAAGTTTTTTATCTCCTCCCCCTTTGCTGTGGCTGTTGGTAGATTTATGGAATTAACCTGTAGGTACTAGAGGTGAACTCCACCTCTTTCGTTTAATATAAGTAGCCTCAGTACACTTTTGACAGCAGATCCTGCCTCCGAGACACAGAACAGAGATTTAACAATGCTGGAAAGAGATAGTTGTTATTTCATTTTTTTTGTACACCACAAACAGCTTTCAAAGTCCTATTAAGGACTTCCAAATTGGTGTGATGACATTTGTAAAGAAAGTATGTGCATAGGGACTGTGAATAGTAGGGACTGTGAATAGTGGGGGTCTGGGGACATGACCAATAGATGCACACGCTCATATGGCTCTTTGAAGACTACATGGGCTGTGAGTTGTATTGGCAACAACATGGAAGCCTTCTTAGTTACAGAATCTACTGGACTTCTTACATATATGTAAATTTAACTTACTAGAGAAGTAACTTACAATGTATAGGTGTTCTGGTGAGACAAGCTTTTTACATTTTTTGGATAAAATGTACTTTTTGCTTATAAAATGTACTGGGGATTACTTTTTGTGCATACACAATTTATTTGACTAACAGTGTTTTGTGTCTCTATAAAAAATGATTTCATAAATAAAATTTCAGTTTTGCGTTTTGTGCAGCACACTACTGAGGGACAATATCGGTATACAAAATTAACTGGAGAAAGAATTCAGACAACTTTCAAAATTCAAAAGACAAAACGTAGTATCTAACTGGAAATTGCTTCTGCTGCATATTCCACAAGCCAGTGTGTTGGAAACAGCTTATAAAGAAATCAATTAGCAAATAATGTAAAAAAAATAAACTGACTAAAATAGTTATTATTTGTCCATGTGTATCATATTATTACATATCCCCTATGGGAACAAGCATTTATAATCATCTTAATAAAATATACCCACAAGGTGAAACAGAGTGTTCCAGGCAAGTTCAACATTACTTATACTAAGTGCTTTAGTTCCATTTGATGGATTTCACTTTAACAGACCTCTGAAATTAAAGAGCAGACTGTCAGCCAAGAGTCCCTTACTAGTGCAAACATTCTAAGACATTTACAAGGTACGTAAGGATCTAAATGATGTTGCTAATTAATTTTATATTTCCTCTGGCTACTCCAGCACTGCTGCCCTCCATTTTAGAGGCTATACATTCATTAGCTCAGGTAGTATATTATTTTTTTCTTGCCAAAAGTTGAGATCATGCTTTTTCTATTCTTCTTTTTTTTTTGTTAATTCAAAAAAATCAAAATAAACAAATAAGAGAAATGTTAAATACACAGCAGGCGCATATTTTAAGAAAGAAAAAGAAGTCTGTTGCTATGACATCATAACAAAACCAAACAAAACATTCCATCACTATTTTTTTTTGCCAATAAATAGCATTACAGTACGTGATGCAAAATCAACTGGAGGAAATAAAGCTGGTCAATTTTAACAATGGATGATGGGTGGGATCTGCAATGGGGTTGCAAACCTTAAAGGACAAGTGCAGCTCTGTTGCTCCTCCCCCCTTCTGGCCCAGGGCCTAACCAATGAGAAGACACATTCTGCAAGAAGCAGTTTTTCTCATTGGAGCTTAGAAAATACAGTTGTTCTTTAATCCTAGTACTGTATATTATTAATATATTTATTTATACAATTGCTACTTTACTTACCCAAGGGTTTACCCCCTGAGATGTATTTACAGCACTAACTCAAAAATAAATAAAAAAAATAATAATACAAAATATGTACAGTAATATTAAATTGTAATGTACCCAATCTGTGTTGAAAAATGAATTATTAATTAAGTGCTAAATGAAACAAATATGCTACTCACTCAATACTATAAAAACAAACAGGGAGATTCAATAAAAGTTCTAATCGTTTAAAATGGTGCTAATTTTGCCCCAACCAATTAGATCTTATTTAACATTTGAAGGCTAACATCTGATTGGTTAGGGCAAAATTAGCACCATTTTAAACGATAAGAACTTTTATTGAATAACACCGAAAATGTATTATAAAACACATACTGTACAAATAATCCAACTAATAACTCCCCTGTTGTAAAATATCTGATGATCTCCCAAGGGTCCTAATTAAGCTACTTTAAGGGGAACTAATGTCTACAGACAACATTCTGGAATATTGGAGTCGCACACCTTCGTAGAATTCAAAGTGTTTATTGAAAACCACACATCAAAATACAACGCTTCGGGGGAACGTGCCCCCCTGCTTTCAGTTGAAGAAGGGGGCACGTTCCCCCGAAGCGTTGTATTTTGATGTGTGGTTTTCAATAAACACTTTGAATTCTACGAAGGTGTGCGACTCCAATATTCCAGAATCGTTTGAATCTACCTCCCTTGGAAGTGGGGAGTTCTTGGGAGATCAGCACCCATTTTGGGTTTGTGTGCATAAGGACACTTTATATCAGTATTCTACAGACAACATTGCCTCAATAGAAAGAGCACATTCACAAAGATACCAAAAGCTGTGGTATGCTTAGGTGATTTATGAAATTACCCTGTGGGTACTAGGGTTCAGCACCCATAATCCACCTTTCTGTTCTGCCTGTATGATATATGTGGAATATCAACTTAAAAGTATTGATATATACCCTGGAGAGAATAGCAATAAAAAGATAAATACACATGATTGGATTTATCCCAAAGAAGTATGGACTTGAATCCTGTCCTCTGGATCATTTTGTGTGATGTTAATGTTTGTTTGTCCAACTGAAAACAGAACCAAATGTTCAGGAGGGATGACTCCCAGCAGGAATAACTATGTAGAAGTAAAGGAGTATCTCTGCCCTAGATATATGTATTGATGTGAAATGATCATCAGGGAGATTCAATAAAAGTTCTTATTGTTAAAATTGGTGATAATTTTGCCCCAACCAATCAGATCTTATGTAACATTTGAAAGCTAACATCTGATTCGTTGGGGCAAAATTAGAACCATTTTTAACAATAAGAACTTTTATTGAATCTCCCTGATCATTTCACATTAATACATATATCTAGGACAGAGATGCTCCTTTACTTCTACATAGCTAAAGGGGAACTGTGGTCTCCATACAGGTTTAAATGAAAGGCCAGTTTCCTACCTTTAAAACAAGCCATCAGCCACCTGTTTTCGTGCTCCACAGCCCAAGATATAAAGAAATTACTGACCAGAAAGTTAATGGGGAGACTAACATGTGACATTCCTAAGGCTGCTCCTCCACCTCACCGATGGGGAGCACAGCCTCAGACCTTAGTGACAGGACAGGAGACAGGAAGTCCTTCCCCTTCCCTGCTGTGTGAAGATCCCCACAGTGAAGGTAAGGGAATCTATAGCTCTACTCTCCCACTATGTAAAAACAGCCTTTTCAGGTAGAGTTCTCACTGTTTTCACAGTGGGGCCACGGCACCCGTGAATGGGCAAGGCTAAGGCACCCACGAGTGGGCGGGGCCACCTGGGGCTGTATGGGAAGAGGCCAAGGGGGGCCTGCAAATGAAGGGTCCATGGGGTCCATGAGTGGGAGGGACCAGGGGACTTGCAAGAGGAGGGGGCTGCAAGGGGAGGAGGAGACACAGGGCAGATTGACTGTCATCCACTGACATGGTTTCAGAGCAGGAAGCAGGAAGATCAGGGGACCTGGTGATGCTGTTGCCATATCACACACAAAAAGGTAAACATCTTCAAAACTATGCAAAATAAACAATGAAAATAAGTTGCAAAAATTCTCAGGAGAGCAATTCCTATCAATTTACCTTAAGTCATTTTTGGGCCACAGTTCCCCTTTAAAGGTTCTCACCGCAGGAACGTGTTCCTCGAACCATTTCACAGGTCTCAGAGCCATTTACAGTAAGTTACCATTGCCAGGTCTGGATTTACCATTAGGCACAGTATGCACGCACCTAGGGGCATCTGAGGATAAAAAGGCGGCTGTCAATCTCCTCCCACCAATACAGTATATTTTCTTCCCCCCAAAAGAGAAAATGGGTGTGGTTTAGGGGTGTGGTCTGTGTTTAGGGGTGGGGTTAACGGGAGCCAGGCTCTTTGGGCCTACAGGCTCCTGAGGTGTTAATCTGGCCCTGACCATTGCTATTTTACCTACTATTTAGGCGGATAGGTGCAGATTTTTTTTCTCCAATTGACTTTAATGTTTTTTTTCGTGGAATTTTGAAAAAGTTTGCAAATCTGCAGGGGAAACGGATTTTAGCAGTTTCACCCATTTCTAGTCCTGTCTGATTCTGGACCTTTTCACCTGTGCCATCTAAAATGTGTATATACCTATGGATCGTGAGTATGGGGATCCCCTTGATGGGCAACGGACTGAGGTCTGTAGGTGTAAACAGTCTGTGCAAATACACACAGATATCTACTTTTTCAGGGGGTTGCATTTAATGCAATGCCACTTATTGAATTAGTGGGGGGATATAAAAAATTGGGTTTAATCCTTCTTTAAATCTGGATGGTTAGATGCCTAATGAAATTGCAATGGCAGCTTCCTGTATGGATTGTTTTGAAGAGGTGTGGGTCTTTTTGACACTACTATGCCAAAAATGTTAACTAAAGCTTCTGCCAACAGTGTGCTCAGTAATGTATACTGGCACTAACCTATTGGAAAGAGGCTCTACTTATGAATGATATGACAATAATATGGTCCTGCCTAACCGTTGTATGAGTTGCTGCAAAATGGATAATCCTGATAAGAGTTACCTTCCTATTGTCTCACTGGTATAACGGTTCCCAAAAGCTCTCTATGTATAAGCAGATGGCACTGTGACTGATTTCCATATAAAACTAATCAAGAAAAAGACAGCAGATGAAACAGTTGAAATATACTTTTTACTGCATCCTTTATCATTAGCTTATTCAACCTCATAATATAGAATACATTTTTTTAAAACTATTTTGGCTTTATCACTTTATTAGTTTATAATCACACAAATATACAACATGCAAGCTTGTACTTGTATATTTAATGATGTCAGGTATATAGACTTTTACCTGGGGTTCAGTGAAGTTACATTGTATATCATATTTTTTCATATTACGTATCACTGGAATATTAGATATTTCTTTACCTATGCATTATACCATCATTTTAAATGGCTCCTGGTGTATAAGAAAAGGATACCAGGCATTTTGTCGCACCAAAAGGAATCTTTTAAACAAATAGGCGGCAACATTAACAACTGCAATCAGCGATAGATTGCAGTTGGTAAAGTTATGACTCAAATATATAAATATTATATATTATATCTTCATAGGAGATTGCATTGAGTTTTTAGGAGCTACCAATGTGGTGGGGGGTATATGATATTACATATAGGAAAGGTGTATATGTGTGTGTGTACTCACTATTACCATTTAAATGACCATCAATAAATGTATATAAAGAATAGCACTGACTTATATTATGTACAACACAAAATATACAAAATACATAAACTTACTTATAGAGCTGAGATTCCTATTTGACCATGGAATGGTCAAAATGGGAGGTTAAACCACACCCCTGTGTCTGCTCCATGTGAATGGAAGTGTAATCCAAAAAGGTTTCTGTCTGCTACACAGGATGTGATGTGTATTGTTATGGACATATACACCAAGGCTCCTTTTATACCTTATATACCACCTCCAGTCTGCAGGTCGTGTCAGTGAGTGATAAAAGACGAAACATCCCTGCTCTCTATGGCTAGGAGGAGAGAAAGTGAAAGTAGATTGTGGTGTGTGCTTTGGTGCATTATTGACTGCAACACAATATCCTGTGTATAAGATCCTGTACCACCTGTTGGGAGGACAGATTATTGGACAGACAATTTACCTTATTGGATACAAACTATGAGACAACAGATAAGTGTACACCAACTTACAAGGACACACAATATACAGGCCTGGTGAATATTCAAAGTGGTGCACCATAGACAATTCAAAGTGGTGCACCATAGACAAGGACACCCCTGATTACTGCACATGTTATTTGGGGAACCTGTTTATGTGCACTGTCTGCTTTGTGCCAGAGCACCAGAGTAACCCACTGTGTGCCATGCTACCCATAATCCTTCCATAAAGCAGTGATCTGGTACAAATTGGTGGCAGCGGGGCTGGAAATACCATTTATTCTTCCTGTTTTCTTTCTATGTATGTTCTCTGTATTAAGCTATGGAGGCTGCTACTGAAAGTATTGATTTAAATCCTCCTGTCCTTGTACCTGCAGAATTAGACTCAGTAGCTCTACCAGGCCCAATTGCCAAACCTATTTATAAGACCTTAGCCTTTTGCTTAGTGGTAAAGCCAGGCAGGTATACCAAGGATTTACTGTAATACTGAAATAAAAAGCAGTTATCAGTTATTAAAAATTGCTCTGAAGCAAAGTATTAACCTAGCATGTTTAGTTTCAACCACACAGTGTAGCAGGATTGCCTGGGTATACTCTCAGACCTGCAGGATTATCCTATTTGGTTCCTCTGGAAGCTGGTAACTGTCTGAGTAACAGTTTAAAATATACCTATGTAAAGATTCTATATCCACTATGTCCACACATAGCAAAACATACACACACATAATGTCCACTGTGTACCAACGGGCACACTTTTGCTATATATAATATATCGCTGGTGTGGGAGCGGCACTCTCATAACATTCGATATGTCCACCCGGGTGCTTCCTATGGAGTAGACACAATAAGGGTAGGGGGGAAGGAGCACTCCTGGGATTTGTAAAAAACTTCTTTATTGGAGGCCAAACGTTTGTGTTGTGTTAATAAAATTCACTAAAATTCCTTGGAGTGCTCCAATATCTTTACGTCTCTCTCTCTCTCTCTCTCTCTCTCTCTCTAGTATATATATGTACCTTTGTGCATTGCATACTGGCCATAGTGTTGTCTAGCGAAGTGAGAGACAGCTGATGTCCCATATATGTCAGTATTGACTAGAATGTTTGAAATGTCAATTTAATATCAATATCTACTTTCATAATCTGGCAGGTTTATCAGTAGTTCATAGTAATCATGGGTGACCATTTGGATACAATTGCAGCCCATGGGACTGTTGGGTGTGGCTGTGAACATATCCTGGTGGATTGTTGGTGGGGCCTGGGCAAACCAAGGTGAAGCCAAGGAAGCACACTATTTACTGGTTGGGATGCTGCTGATGTGACCCCCAGCCTCAGACAAGTTGGGACCCCCTGTTGTAAATGATGGAGGTCCTGTGGTCCTTTCTGCTAAAAATGGCCATAGGTCATTGGTATAACCAATCAGGGAAAATGTAGTTCATTTACTTGACTTTATTGTGTTTATAAGAAACACAAGGTGAGAGTTATGATTTATATTAACTGTGCCCTGCATCTAATGAGTGTAGGCATACAATGATAATAGCACATTCAATTTTATCTTAATAAGAAATGGACAGTTCACATGTTCACATGTATGACTCTCAGGGAAAGTGATATGAGTAAATCCTGAAGGGCCACGCTAATAGTAGCCAAACTAATATTAAATCCACCCCTCTTAGTATGATAGACAAACAGCTATATAGCTTAAATTTAGTATGTAACAGAACACCCCCCACAACCCAGGTTCTATTTTACTTACATTTAGCAAAGTTGCTTTTAGACTTACAATCCCTTACAATCCCAAGATCCATCAGCTGGGATACATCAGCTCCCAGCTATTTCCTTGTAACAGCAGTGACAGTGAAGTCACGGGCACGGCCAACGGCAAGCGGCCATTACCAAGAATGAGCCTCTGCTGCTTCTGCTAGTGTATGTAAAGGGCATGTGGGGAAGCAGCAGAGGTGGGAATTGTGGGAATGTAAGATTCTTTTCACAGCCTGGGAGCAACGGAAGCTGGGTTTTGGGGGGTGTTCTGTTACATGCTATATTTTTATAAGAGGAGTGGACCTGCCCTTTAAATCAATTGTTCTGGTTGTGTGGGTGTTGCCAGGGTGTCTTTTGCAATACCCACGCATGTGGTGCAAAGAAGGAGGTAAAGTCGTGCTAACCAATATTGAATTGGTTAGCGAAATTATAACTCCTAAAATTAGCAGCGCGGCTGGGGTAAATGGTCCTGAGAGTGCTTTTTATTGTGTTTAAAATGTTATTCATTTTTAGGCAGGGCAGGAATATTAGAAGTTTGTCCAGGGAGACAAACCTTTTCATTCTATTCCTGTAAAAGGGTTTCACTTTTTTCACCTGTGCTCTTAATGTTTATAGAAAATCCTACAATAAATTATGCCACTAGAAAGCACAAAACGGCTGCAATTTATGAGGCCAAATTAGATTTTTTTTAAAGAGATCTGATATTACAAACAGGTGTGAAGTAACTTATGCAGTTTTTTCTTTTTAATATGAATTTATTTTTAGCAGCATTGAAAATTACTTAAACCGAGGCTGGATCATTGGATACGAGACTTTTGCTCTTTTGTCCAAAATCTTGCAGTTATATTGGTCGTATGAGATGGACAGAAATAAAGTGCTAACCACTAATATATTTAGTTTTAATTTAATTATAGTTAATTATAGAAAGATAACAGTTACATTGTCAGGAAAGCTTTGTTGTATGAGATTCCCAGTGATTTTCCAAAACAAATTTTAGGTGCATTTATAAATTCCAAAAACATTGCATTAAAACGGATTCTATCATTATTTACAAAGTCTGATCTGTCGCTGCAGCTCTGGTCAGTAACAGCTGTGATGCTTATGTCACCGTAAAAAGCTGACTTCTATTTCTGGAGCTGCAAAGTAGTAGCCTTCTCTGCTGCTGTGCGGCACATAAATGAAACATATAACAGCAGCAGGACTGCCATGCCCATTAATCAACCTCAAAATCCCGCTCAGGGTGCTTCGAACCTGTATAACATAAGTCAATGATGGCACGTTTCTGGGAGCGCACTGACATTGACTTCTATTGTAAGGGGAGCAGCACCAGAGCCAATCTGCTCATGGTGCTGCTCTGAGCAGCAGTGGAGGCTTCTATGGGCCATATTTATAAAGCCGCGGTATCGCTAAAGAACGATATCGTTATTTTACGATCATTACCGTTATTTTACGATTGTTACTGTTATTTTAAGATCGTTACCGTTATTTTACGATAACAATAGCGACACTTTATAATTATGGCCCTATATGCCCACTAAAGATTGTCTGTGTAAGTGAGTGAGGGGTGAGGTTGGACATACCCTTTATAAAGGCAAATACAAAGGGCGGTTGGAGGGAACATTATCTCCAAGTCAGATTTAAGCTTTTGTTCTAACTAAAGTTTTATTTTTTTGTAGGTTATATTGTATGTTAATTTAATTATGTCTAAGTATTATTGGAATTGTACACTGAAAAAATGCCTTGCCTCATTTCAATCTATAAATGAATACATATAAGTAGCACTTACTCTGATGTGTTTGTGTTGCTGCATGACTTCAATCCAGCACTTGTTTTGCTCAAGGTCAGCCCCCCATCCCCCTGACAGACTATCTGAATCTCTGTGAGGGCAAGCATGCTCAGCAATCCCTGTGGGACATCATTGGGAGAGGGTATTTCCCACCATGCAGTTCATATACCAACTATTACCATTCCAGCGTCATACATAACAGAAGAGTTTATGATACTAAGGCGCTTGATGGACAGCTGAAATGTAACACTGGATATCTAAATAGGGAACACATCAACAAAAAAATGTTGCAGTGATAGTTGGGAAGATTAGATAGTTTCCAGTAATGGCCAATTTAGAAAAAAAATTCCCAGTGAACATCGTTTAATTACAAGCTTTTCTGTTTAAGATCACACCACAATATATACTTACATTTCTCTAGTTCCCTTATTAATATGCTGCATTCACAAAAATCAAGCAATATAATTTATGTACTTGGCCTATGCGACTTTTAATTGAAAGCTATGTTGTGTCTGTTCATTCCAACCACAGAGGTTGTCTGTTGTCTCCTCTAATTAACCTAAAGGAAGTTTCAAAACACACTAGCTACACCCTATATGTAATGTAAATTTATTGACCAAGCTACACAGTACCAATTTCATATAATAACCGACTAATTGGATTAGGACATTTACCTTTCAGCTTATTTGTTCCAGGTTGAACCTTTGTTAAGACATACATAATGCACATTGTTTTGTGATGTATTTATTAAAGGGCGTGCACACCCCCAAAACTTAAATTTAACCGACTACTGGCCCCACTGTGTAGTGTCCAAAAATCATTACCTTACTCCTCTGCTCCTTATGGTTCTCTGAATGCCTGCTTCTTCCTTTCCTTGTTGAGGTTTCTGGCATGCACAGGGGAGCCCTCCCCCCCTCCCTCCAACCCTCCAGATCCCTTCATGGCTGCTCTACTCCTAGCTTTATACCCCTTTTCTGTAGTGTAGGGTATCCCAGCCCACCCCCAACCACCAAGTTAGATTTGTAAAACAAAGCAGAGGGCCGGTAGCAGATAGCCACGAGAACAAAGGAATGTAAGTATGTTTCTGGGGCTTGTTTTACAAATCTAACTTGGTGGTTGGGGTTGCGCTGGGGTACACTACACTATGGAATTTTTTTTATTTTTGGGGTGAACATATCCTTTAAAATGTCAGAAGAGATCTTCTGCATCTTTTTGCAAGGCATATTGTGTTTTGTTTCGGTCAGAAACAGAAGAAGATGGTCTTACTTCTTTTGTTGAACACTACCTGGGAAGGGATGCGGATTAGGGTGTTGATTGCTGTTGAGTCCTTATCTAAACTTTATTTTAAATGTCATTCTTCTTATAATTACAAATTATTCTATGGAGATATAAATTATTGCTACTTACCAAAGACTATAGTCTACATATATTGTATAACCAATTTGCTACAGGGAATCCATGGGCAAATAACTCCTTGGTTACGCTTGGGCCATATATAGCTATGCAAGTTTTAAAGGAGGTGAAAATTGCTAATTATCCTGTGGTCAGAGTAAGGAGAATTCAATACAAAAACTAAGATATGATTATTTCATCAGTCTTTATTCTGTATATCATCATTGCCTTAGGTTGGCTGATGAAGTGAATAGGAAATTTTAAGAGCACAGAGAATAAGGCTCCTTACTTAACCATGTTGTGTGTTAGCATGTCAAACAAAACTCTGAATGGAGCTATTTTAATGGTAGACTGATTTGGTGAACCTGAACAAAGAATCTAATTTTCCAGAAATTCCACATTTTTTTATTTCCACAAACCAGTTTGCTGAAAATCAGATGTTTGGCCTGGTTTTTATATGGGAAGTCTAATTTAGGACAATTTCTCCAATTTCTAGCTCAAAACTTCTTTTTTTACTCACAAGCACCTCATTTCTGGAAAAGGTCACACAAGCTACTCAAGATCGCCACATGTTTACCGTATTTCAAGAGTTTTTTTAATGTTCTGCACTTTAAACAAGCTAGAAATAGCAATATTTAAATGTTGCTATCCCAATATCGTGTACAGAGGACACCTTCTGCTCTCAGTTGTTTCCATGCATAGTAACGGGGAAAATACCAGCAGCCAAGGTTAAAGCCAATTGCTTTAACTTATTTTAATGTTGTATGAAAACTTCCAATGGAAAAAAAATTGCCAAGAGAAGTTATTACTGAAAGATTTGCACAGCAGGAACTGGCTGGATATAAAAAAAAAATCATTTTATCCTCAAGAAGATCTAGCTAAGAACTTACAGAACTTATATTTCTATTCACTAGCTCTTTTTATTTAATGATATTAGTCGGTATGTGTGCTTTAATCCGAAAAGCTTTGTTCTACTCAATCTAGACTTCAAAATAAATTATCTGCACAATACCAGCTTATTAATATTGTAATGCAGGGGCACTGCTACCTCTACTGAAACAATTGTAAGGGATTTGCGGTTGGCAAAAAAATCTTTGCAAAATGGACGGCCATCATCCTTACTGCAAGTGCAGTAAAAGCTGTGCACAGATTCAAATGTTTCTGTGGGAATGGTTAAAGTCCAACAGAAAACAAGCAGCAACTGCTAGCTAGCAAGAGGTTATCTTGTATAAAAAAGGTATAGATTCAATATATTACTTTATAGAAACCATTGATAAGGCCTTATTTAAAATATTTTGGTGTATAAAAAGGAAATCTTGCTTATCACAGAGGCAAGTCTCCCAAAAATAATGCCCCTTTCATAGCTGAGGAGATAAAGAGAGCTATCTGATCATTTTCATCTAGGAAATTACCAGGCCCAGACAGATTACCTCCCTTCAATTATCAAAGAATTTCATACCTCTACAGTCACATGCTATTTTAAAGGTTAGCGAAACATACATCCAAGACCTCCTAGAAACCTTTATCACGTTAATCCCAGAACTACACAGGGATACAACACAATGCTTCAATTATCGTCCAATTTCAGTATAAATATTTTCCAAAATGCTAGTGATGAGATTAGTAAACAACCTACGTCCACACATAATTCACAAAGACAAAACTGGCTTCATACCCCCAAAGGCAGATAACAGACAGTGTCAGGCTCTTAACCTTCTCCACATAATCGATTTGCACACAATTCCAGCTGTATTCCTCTCCTTGGATGTGGAGAAGGCATTTGACCAGGTTGCCTGGCCCTATATGTTTGAAGTGTTATCTAAACCCTGTATAAAGGATGGGGTCAGATCTCTCTACACATCCCCCTTGCCCAGGGTTTCATGCTCGGCTTCTTTTTAGACCCTATCACAGTCGTAATGGCAGTAGGCAGGCTGCCCCCTGTCCCCTCTACTCTTTGCCCTAGGCATAAAGCCCATAGCTGCGAGAGAAGATCTGAACATAAAGGGAAATACAGTAAGCAGAGAATATAATATCACACTCTTTGGTGATGATACCCTGTTATCTCTCACATGGGGCCATATTTATTAAATATTGCTATAGTTTTTTTTACGATCGCCGTAAAATAACAGTTCATTATTTTACGATATCGATCATAATTCTATGATATCGCTATCGTAAATCTACGGTGCTGGTATAGTAGAATAACAATCGTTATTCTGCTATATCGAACGTTATTCTATGATAACCATCGTTATTCTACGATAACCATCGTTATTCTTCGACAGGGGTTTCAAACTCAAACACATAAGGGGCCAAAATCAAAATGACAGGCCAAAGTGGTGGTGGGCCAAAATTTTTTTCTAAATGATACTAAGCAGGTGCAGGATATGATGTACACTGTTTTTGACTGGGATCTCTGTCTATGGAGTGATCATATGCTAATGTAAAACGCCCACCTTATTCTAACGTAGATAAAGTAGAATTACAATCGATATCGTAAAATAAGGATCGGTATCGCAGAACACCAGTCGTTATTTTACGGTGATCGTAAGAAAACTATAGCGATATTTAATAAATATGGCCCACAGTCTCTAATTTTCATGCCCAAAATATAAGTAGTCCACAGCAAAGGTAATGGCTGATATGGTTAGCTCAAACTATAAAACGTGATAGAGGTAACACACAGGCGACCAGCAGTATAACTGCTAATGGAAACTTTATTACATGTGCTCACACGACATGTTTCGAGCAACAAGTGCTCTTTCTCAAGTGTGTTGCTCAAACATGTCGTGTGAGCACATGTAATAAAGTTGCCATTAGCAGTTTGATCTAATTTTTATGCCAAATTATACAATCTTCTGGATAAAATCGTTGATACCAAAACTACGGAATGCACAACAAACATTCCTGCACCCACACTTAAACTTTTATCATTAAATTTCCAATGTAATGGGCTTATTCAGTATCTTGGTTTGGCTCGATCTAGGACACAAGGTTTTTGGGCTTTGCCTGTACTGGAAAGCTATTATGAGGTTGGGAGGGGGACCCCCATGTGGCCATTTGGGTCCAGTTTGATAGTAAACTGGTGGCCCCTTATACGTTGAGTGGCCTCCTCTGGAACTGCAGAACAAACAGGCCAGTGGGTTCGTGGAAAGCAAACCCATATATCCCCTGCACACTGAAAATTTATGCCTATATATATTTATGCCTTGGGTCATATTAATATTCCCTGGAAATACATAACCCCATGGGGACAACCACAAAATGTCCACTAAGAATGCCTAAATTGTTAGTCCAGCCTTGGCAGAAAGTGGGGGTGATGAGAGTTGGAGAATTACTGGGAAGTAGCAAAATCTAAATATAAACTGCATCCTAGAAAAAGCCATCAATTTTCACTCATTAACCACTTTGTAAATAGTAGTTTTACTAAACCTGACTCAACCAACTGCTCGGCATTGGGTTCACTATACACATTACCCAAGAAGGTCGGGAATGATTTCTATATGATTCGACAGCCAAACATTAAAAACTCCAGCAATGTATAAGTAGAGGGCTATGTGGGATCTGAACAGACTAACAATGGTCTCAAGTGTTTGAAAATTCCTGTAAATGCTCAAACAATGTGATAATGTGATTATAAAAGAAACGACTTTTAAAATTGGTTGGAAGAAGTGCCAAATAGGGCTTGGGTGCAAGAGAGAGAACACAGGGAAGATAGGATTCCAGTTGTCATGTTATCAGGTAAGATACTAACTGTAGTAGAAAAAAAAAATAGCATCTGTGGTGAAGTAAAACAATATACCTACCACCCAAGTTCTTAGGATGGAAGCGGGGCCTGCATGGAGCCTGACATCATCCCACCCAACTTCGTCCTGAGCAAACAAAGCCATGTCCTGCCTAAGCCATGCATGCTTTGGGATCAGGCTTGGAGGTCCAGGACACTGGGACACCAAAAGATGGAACTGTGCTACCAAAATTTGGACTGTTAGGGGTTTAGAATACACACAAGTGTTAGCACTGGTTATTTCTCTGCTTCACTGGTTATTTAATCATTCTCTCTACCTAAAATATAATTCACTTATAGACTTCCAGTTAAAGAAAGGACAGACTTTTTTTTTAAGTTTATTAAATGTTATTGTGCTTAACCCACACCTTATTAATACATCTGGATATAAACAAGGGATATGCTATCATTTTATCCTATTGTGTAAAAGAACAAGAACACAAATATACTTTCTGCTGCATTATAACAGTAAAACATGTAATCTATCTTCATTGTGAAAGTGAATAACAAATACATGTCCCATTATAATGGTTATTCATTGAATGAGGCAAATAGTAGTCAGCATTAGTGTTAAAGCCATCAGAAGCAACTCATTTGTCAGCTCACAAAGCCACAGGCTAAACAGGTGCATTGATGTGGCAAGGAACAGATTGTTTTACAGTACAAACGGCTTCTAATGGAGTTAAGATACAGAGCTCAGGAAAAATTTATTGGGAAAGCAGAAAGGAGGGGGCAGAAGATGTAAAATGCAATAGTTACATTTCTGGTTTGCCAGTCTAAAGGACGGCAACATGTGGTTTTCATTGTGTAGAACAGAAGAGAAAGCCATTCCATTTTGTTATTTGGCCAACTTTTTCAGTCTTTTATAATAAAGAAATCTGATTTGTCCTTGGAAGTCTTCCAGTATTCCACCCTGTTTCAGAAACACCTGTGAATCTCCACATACTTATTTTTAAGGTGTTGTGAGTCTATATCATAAGATTGATGAAATCTATTCTATTTAAAGGGCATGTTCACCCCCAAAACTATAATTTAACTCACTACTGGCCCCACTGTGTAGTGTAATAAAATCCTTACCTCACATGCCAACTCCAAATGGTTCTCCTGGAATGTTCCCCCAAAGTCCAAAAAAACTGGCCACCAGGTCCTGGCAGAGTCCATATAGGACTCTGCCTCCTGTCTCCCCTCCGGGAGAGTTTTGCCATGTGCACTGCAGCCCCTCCCTCTCCCTCCCTCTCCGACCTGTTTTGTTCCCCCTCCCCCTAGCTACATTCCCATTGGCCATATAGTAGTGCTTCCTCCCCCAGCCCCAACCGCTATAATAGAATTATCTGAAATTCCCCCAAACTCTACTTACCTTCCCTCTCTCCCCCAGTGTTCTAAGCAGCCAGCAGCCATGTCCGTGATTGGCTGCCTCTCAGCCATTCAAGTATGCGGCTGCCGGTCCGGCCCCCTGCTTGTTTTCTGCAAGCAGAAGGCCGGGCAGTGCGGCGGAGGAAAGAGGGAAGGTAAGTAAAGATCGGGGGACTTTCTGATAATTCTATTATGGCGGTTGGGGCTGGGGGAGGAAGCACTACTATATATAGCAAAACATTTTTAAAGGGTGAGCATGCCCTTTAATATCTTATCTTTTTTTATACAAATAATAACTGTCCAGCAGTAAATGTGGGCACCGTGAGACCATTATTTCAGCTCCATCTATTGTGTGGTCAGACTAGATAATTGGTGTCAGTCATACAGAATTAACACAATAATAAACCCTCTGTAATATTGGGATCATATTTTTGCATTTGCTCTTAATTGTACACCTCCGTTATAGGAGCCACCTAATTAATAGTACAAAATAAACAGAGGAAGAATCATGAAGGCAGAATACATACAGGCCTATGTAATAAAAGTTATTATTGTTAAAAATGGTGCTAATTTTGCCCCAATGAATTAGATGTTAGCTACCGTTGGAAAGCTAACATCTGATTAGTTGGGGCAAAGTTAGCACCATTTGTAACAATATATATATTGTTTTATTATATAGGCCTAATGTGTAAAAGTTTGTCAGTGCTATTCATTTGCAGCAACCTGCAAAATCAGATGTTAGCTTTTTACTGGTTTACTGAAGTAAGAAAACAGCTGATTGTTTGCTGCAGATTTATAGCATGGACAAACCCTTGTGTCTCTTCCCCGATTGTGCTATAAATGTGGTTTGTATTTGATGGTGACAAAAAAAAACATAAAGAAGAACAGTCTGAACAAAATGTGATGTTTTTTCTCTATTCTCCATCTAATTTTTGTTATTTTAGAAAAGCAAAACAGTAACTAACTGGAATATGGATACAGTCCAGCTGAGTTGGAAGACCCAACAACATACTATATATTACATGTAAAATGTTTCAGAAAGAGGACACTAACGTCCCTTTACATGTGCATGTTCTGATATGCTGTGATATCATATCATACAGAAAATACACAAAATTCAGGTTCTTGTGTTCCCTTCTCTATAGAAAAATGAAAGCAAATGTTTTAATAAAATGGCTATTTCTTAATAAGTTCAGCAAAATGTTCTGTACTCTCAGCAGAGTCCCAGACTGAGAAGCAGCGAGCTATATCTGCAACAAAACAGACCTTGAAGGCACCTATTATCGTATTATGGCAAACCCAGAGGTGAGGACCTAGTGGATTAGATATTATTAAGGGAGGGTTTATGGCACTACAGTTAGTAACTTCTTCAAATAAACACCCTTAATGCATGTAAAAATGGAAACGTTATATAAACGGGAGTATTGCACCTTGGGTTCCAAGCACAGTAACTGCACCAATGAACCCTAACCTACCCGGTTCTTCCTCAGGCTTAGAACTTCAGCCCATTTTTATCAATTCCCTAAAGCTTTGTATTCACTAGTACAACATTTACAAAAGGATATCTTGTTTGTACTACAGTTGTTTCGTGTCCAAAAACAGAACTCCTGTATTTTAGGTATACAGATTTACCATACAGTATATTGGCAGATGTAATGCTCTTGACTAGAGATGGACTAGAACTCATTCCTGAATTTAAATCGGATTTTACGAGTTCGAATAAACTCTGACCTTTTGGAATTTGGACTTTGCAAACTTTAGCGAATTTGTGGAAAATAACCAACCACATGTCCCAAATTCGCCAACGAAAGCTATTTTTAGCAATGCCAACCCCCCCAATATTAAAGGCAGCTCAACAGGCACCATGTGAAGTGTTATCCTTTCATCCACTTTCCCTTGCACGATGCATACTCTAAGAGAGAGAAACCAATGTGGTGTGGGGTATGTCCAGAGGGGCCAAGTCTGTCTGGCTCCTCAACAATGTTGGCAAACTGCAGTGAGCCTAAGCCAACTCAATGGTGCTGATGCTATAAAGCCCACTTTCCCCTGTATTATGCAAATATGATGCAATTTACAAAAATAAAGATTAATGGGCAAGTTCACTGCAAAAACATATACTTTTAAGAAAAAAGAACTATATTTTTCCATCCTAATGACCTTAACCTGCCCATTTAGCATTTTGTCTATATATATATATATGTATATGTGTAAAATAAATGCTTCCGAAATACTGACTTCCTGTTTGCAGTACACCTAATTGAGACTGTTATGGTCTTGCCCTTGACCCAGCACCTGGGTTGATTCAGTTGCTCAAAACATATACAAGCCGAAAGGGTCGCTCCAGTTTCCGGAAGACACACTAACTATATACCTCACGGTAAGTCTTCTGGACATCTCCGCCCTAATCCCGTATCTCGCAGGAGCTGCCCTTCATCTGCCCTTCATCTGAGGAGGTGCTGAAGCATCACAGGAGTCGTAAACATCATTAAAGCTATTGCTTTTTGCTACTATTGATTCAGTTGCTCAGTAGAGATCTGAGCATGTTTGACCCATCCAACAGCCAATCAGTAGAAATTACTGTTAGGAACATTCCACATTAGTGTGCATTCTGGGAAGAAGAAGGACTGTAAAAGAACCTGAAATGTCAGCTCACTAATGTCAACAGCAGGGAACAGCAAAGGGTATGAAATCAACTGATTTTTCAAAATGGAAAAAAATATGTAAAATAACTAGGTATGCACAATGTAAACTAAGAATTTTTTTTTAAAAAAAATGTATTTTCCACTGAACTTTTCCTTTAAAGACAGATTTATTTTTTTTGTAATTTTTACCCCCTTTTGTTGAGGTAAGCAACAAAAAAATGTTGCCACACCATTCTGGGCATGCATGATCCCTCTTGCATAATACTGATCACCCCTTTAATAGAGATTCAGAGACAGATTCTAGAAATACCGATTTTTCTTTAAATTGAAATTAAATTGAAAGTAGGGAGTGTGCGAAGTAAGTTATTTATTTCAAGTTCTAGATATTTATAAGTGTTCCCCAGACCATTTTCCAGGTCCCCCAGTCATGTATAGTAAGTTACCATTGCTATTTTAACTTTATTAAACTTTAATATCTTATTTTATTTTGAACATTTCAAACTATTTTATCCCCATTGACTTTAATGGGTCTAATTTTGGATTTTCACGCTTTTTCAGAAGTCCAAAAATCCGAAACCATAGCAGACTTTTGGAAGTTCGGCCATCGCTACTCTTATCCCAGAAAGGAAAATGGGGATCACTCTAGAGAGTTCTTTTCTTGCCCATGATAATTACTCTTCTCTAGCGAATCAATGACAGAGACAGGAAATTGGATTTAAAAGGCAAATAACTTTTCTGTGCTTTTGTTAATTAAGCTGCAAAGTTATGCCGTGCTGTTATTTTAATTGTAGGGAGTTCATTGGAATCAACATTTACTCCTATTGATTAAATCATAGTAAAAATATCTGACCCAAAGGGACATTATATTTATAAGCCAATACTACTTTAGCTTTATTTTCTTTATTTCAAAATAAAATGATGATAAAAATGCTGATAAAATATTCTATCCCAGAGAGCTGCCAATTACTAGTGAGTCAGAAGTAATAGAGCAAGTGATGTGTGACAATGTTATAACACTGAGAAATTTCTATCTATATATTCCACTGCTTGCCAATTCTAGTGAAGTTCTATTTGGCAGCATAAGTCTAGGCAGGGGTTCCAACTCTACAAGGGCAATGCAATCAGGATAACTATGTTGTTTTCTAAGGGCCAGGAAAGGAATTCAACAAATAAACTTGTTTAGAGGAGTAATAACATCAGAAACTGTTACAAAACTTTTAAAAAATGAGTCAGAACATGTTTTTGTATTTGAGAAACACTGATTTAACTGATTAGACATTAATAGGGGAATTTACAAAGAGTTGCAGTTGTAGTCTTAACCCCCCTGCATCTTTAAAGAGCATGTTCACCGCTCCCACAAAATGTTATACTTCCCTTCCATGTGAGCAATTTTAGGGGAGATTACTGGTGCCCATAATCTACCCCTCTTTGCTGTCTTGTGGTTACCTGCAGTACTGGAATTTAAAGGTCATCAGAAAGTGTAAAGGGTGTCAGTCTGCAAGGGGATTAAAAGAATGGCAGCCAAGATGCAGAAATCAAAAGTGTTACTTGTTTGTGGACAGGTGTGAAACTGGTCGCATGAACAGAGGCCACACAGTAGCACAAATGGGAACTTATAATCAATCACCTGCCATGTACCATGCTGTTTTGATGCTTTATTCTGTGCAGTTTAGTAAAACCTCTTAGCTACAATGCAATGAACACCTTGCATTCAGGAGGTCCTTGACACCTTGCTGTGATATAATGATTGGGACACAGTCGAGTTCAGGTTATGTATTGCCAATAGATTCTTGTTCTCACTGTGTACTGTGTGACAAAGCTAGACAGATGACTACCAAAACGTCTTCAAGAACTAAATTTTAAGTCCAGTTAATCTAACTGAATAGCACAGATATACTATGACGTGGATGAAAAAGAACCTTCACAAACAGAACTAATCACACTTATGCTAATTGTCCTGGTGCCAGTATAAGCATTAACTAAACTTAGCGTCAGGGCCATTTCTAGGTGTAGGTGATCTAGGTGAACTGCTAGGGCACTGACATGGTAGAAGGTGACATACTTTTTTTTTTTCTTTTAAGACTTGGATGCTTCCGAACTGGTTCAGTTCCAGAAGTTCGGGTCCTGTCTTTTAAACGGCTGATTGTGCGTATGTTTCCTTCATACGTGCGATCAGCTGTTTAAAAACAGCTGATCATGGAGGTTGTGGTGGGCCCTCTTACGTCCATGCACCCCTTACTGCCCTTGTGAGGGTGTCGGGGGCGGTAGTTACGCCACTGTTACTAATATAATTTCCCTATAGTCTCCCTGTCTGCATATAGTACAGCACAACAAAACATAACCAAATACAGAATGATTCCCTAGCTCTATTAATTTGTTTTGATTTTTTAATCTATATAAAAACTAATGCAAGAGGTAGTTGGGGGGAAGTTTGAGTAGGGAAAGGGGCACCAGGGAAGACTGGTTTGGGGCACCAAAATGTCCCAAACCAGCCATGCTTTGCATTAATAAAGTCTCTCTTAAAGTATCATTTAATGGGGAACTGTGGTCTCCATATAATTGAAAATCTCTCATACCTTTCAAACAAGCCTCATAAGTCTCACCCCCAAAAACCAATCTTTTCTTGAGCTACAGTTACAGGCTTGCAATCAATATCTGTGCTTCCTCTCCCTTAGAGGGGGAGGCTAAAATGTTGGTTGTGGGATGCACTCACTGCTGCCCTTAATAATGCTCCCAGGAATCCATTCCTTGGGAATCCTTCACTTGCCCCTGTTCCCCATCCGACCTTGCAATACTGACTTATCTCACGAGCATTCCTGAAGTCAGATATTAAGCCTAGACTCCACTTTCCTCTCTGGTTGTTGCTGCCTCCTTCTAAAGCTGTACAAGCTAGTTACATGCTCACCTCTCACGTGCGCAGAGAATATGGCCTGGTTAGCAGGAATTCATTGGTTGCAACATCCATCACGACTGTGATTGATGGCTGAACTGGGAAGAAGAAAGAGGACCAGCAAAGAGGATGGCAGAGTGCAGGCTGTATTTCTATAAGCTTTAGGGTTTCAAATATCTGTAAAAAATCAAGGACTGAACCCAACCTGGAGTAATTTCTGTTTAATGTGTATAAGGAAAAATATTAAGGATATAGATAATGCAAGATATTTTCTGAATCTATGCAAATTATTGTTTGTTTAATTTAAAATTGTTGTTGTGTATCTAAAACAGTAATGAACTAGCCAATCCTATCAACATTCCCAATATAAACAATCAACTCAAAATCAAATGTTATTATTATTACAATTAGGCTTGTTTTGATTTGATAATTTTGATTACATTTCATTCTGCCAGAATATGGTAAAATATTTTAATTCTTATTGCTTTGTGTGCTTGATGGTCTTTTTCCCAAATGTTCTCGTTATCTTTGTAGCAATGTAAACACACCACTAGGGTCATATACTTGAACTAAGGCAGCAGCATCCCTTAACATAAAATTATGCCAACCCTTAATTTATTTATTGTGTACAAGTCATGTAGATGTATTGCCGATTTGGTTAGAGTAATGGCGGCTTTAATATAATAGCAGCTGTCAATAATCCTACTAGTCAGGAGTAGAGAGACATTTGCCTAGTATTGAGACACTCAATCAAAACAGTAAAAAAGAAAATTGGGAAAAAATAATAATAAAATAATCATTATCATAATTATAATTTAGACTAGAAACAAGAGCATCAAGAGAATAACCCTCTCTGTATTTATACTACATATGTCTTTATTCTTTTAAATATATGTATCTGTACAACCACATTCAAATCCGTATACTGCAGTAAAATATATGTGATGCTAAGGGCTGAAAAAACTGTAAGTATAAACACAACCAAAAGAATATAGTACCCCAGCACCACACACACGTTTGGAAGGATAAATTAAATAGCCCCCTAAAAGAGAAGGGGTATGCAATAATCCACTTATAAGGCTGTAGTGCTGTCAATACGATCCCAGGACTTGAGTGGGGGTTATATACTCTTGCGGTGATACCTCATAGAAGTCAATGTATTGTATAACATTCCTGCTTACTGCCTCCGCTGTTCATCTGGCTCTCTCTCTTGGTCCCATGTCTTGATCCAGCTAGAACTCTCGGCATATTAGTCTGTACTCTGCTGGCCTCAAACCACTATGCCAATCCACTACCCCGGTATATCCAACTAGGTACATCCAACTAGGTACATCGGACCAGCCACTTAAGTGGCTATAGCATTATTGTATACCCCACTGGGGAAGTTTATACCCTATTGGCACTTTCATATATGGTCATATAAAGTCCACTCTAGATGCCATTACCGCCTAGCCCACTGTGCTGTTGCTAGATTTTAAATTGAGGGTTAGGGCAGGTTTTACGTGTGTATATATTATGTTGTGGAAAAAAAAGTATATTGGTTTTTAAGTTACCTATGTGCTGACACTGGATTAATATTGTATGTGCACCCCTTCTCTTTTAGGGGGCTATTTAATTTATCTGTTCAAACGCGTGTGTGCGGCTGGGGTACTATATTTTTTGGTTGTGTTTATATGTTTTAATTCTACCTGTTATATCCAGAAAAGTTACCCAAATATTTGGTCTTAGGTTTCAAGATTGGAGCAAGTTTTTCAAAAAAGCCTGCGGGTGTTATGAATACATAATATTGCATTAAAAGCAAAAGAAACAGGAGCTTCTGTATTCTGCTTTAATTTCCATTTTAGCTAGTTCCCTATTTTTTGAAATAGGTTTGAAGAACATGTCCTTTCCTATTCACCACAGCCTAGGGCCTTGACAATTTTTCACCTTCAATTGTTTGTTACCAGGATCTCCTTTGTTAAAGAAGAAGACAGACCTTGGCAGCTATATGCTATATATTCTGGGTGATACACTTCAAAGCCATGTTTTATGTACGTATACTGTTAAGACTATTAACTGGATATGTGAGGTAAATTTCTATATATACTAGGCAAATGGAATTTTTATTCCTTTCAGAACTCTCTGCATTCCATTTTTCTGTTGCATTGGAGATTTCTTCTTTTATTTCTTTTATTTAGATTCATTATTTGGAAATCATAAATAAAAGTTTGTGACTTCAGAAAGGCTAAAAAAAGAAATCATCCAATCGAACAATAGACATTGCCATTGTACATTTATGTTACAGTCTTTAAAGGAGAACCAAACTTATTTTTTTATACTAATGTGAAAGCTTTTCTCCCCAAAAACACTATACATTGCAAGATTTTACTTTAGTAAGTTGCATTTAGTACATATAAGCAATAGATTCTATAACTAAGAAGGCTTCCCATTTGCCAGTACAACCCACAGCCCATGTTGGCTTCAAAGAGTCACGCCCCCTATCCCTAGGATTCACTATCTCTATGCAGTTTATTGCTTCTGTTTCTAGTGAAAGATAACGTTTCTAAATGTACCTGTACTCATTGTTAAGCTGCTGGTGGCGCAACATGTAAATGCCATGTTTTTAGGAACACAGAGCCCAAGAAGTCACAAAGTCAAATCCCCTGGTTTACTTATGAAACAATACAAAATACTCTACTGGCTGAGTTTATTGCTATTTTTTTTCATTTGTTTCCATCATGTTTCTAGAAAAATATAACGCTTCTACATACGTACAAACTTTATATATAGCAGCTCTGTTTTTATTCACCAACCAGCGTAAATTGCTGGCAGTCTTCCTGGAGCAATACAAAATAGTCAACTGGTTTTTCAACTTGCTTCTTCTGCATGTGCAGTGTGGCTCACTGCTAAGGTTAGACTATTGGGACACATATTCAAATCTCGTTTTTCCTCCAAATGTCTTTTGTCTCCAAATTGCCTTACTTTATTTTTTTGTTTCCATTATGTTCCTAGCAAAAGATAACAATTAGAAATGAATTGATATCCTACCCCTTGTAGGATAGAAAAATGATTGATGGTATGGCACTAGTCAACCTCAGCAAACACTCAATGCTGGGAAGGTGCTGAACAGAATAAAAAAGCACATAGTAATTGTAGAAAAGAAAAAAGTATACAGCACTCAACAGGTTTCAAGCAATAGATAATATAATCCTTTATTTTAGTATGTAAACACATACATATCTGGGATAATTAGTGTGCAAAGAGGCATATTAAAAAAGTTAAAAACACATATTATATACAAGTAGCAGTATACTGGGCTAGCAGCTAAACCTATATAAAGTGCTGGTGCATGCAATACAGACAGTAGTAATAAAGCAATACAGTGAGTGGCATAAATGGCCATCAGCTATACATTTAAACTGATAAACAGTACTCATCTGTCCCTGAATGTAGCTCAGCGCTTATCAGTGAGTGGGTCCCATGGGAAAAGGGTATCCAGGCTGCCGTCCTTATATAACTGCTATTTAGATCGGAAACGGTAGGTCCCTAGGATAGAGGTAGAAAGTTTTCTTTTTCGCAAGACACAGTATAGAAAATTGCAAGTTCGATTGTCCATACTTAGTTTTTACTAAAATGTTAATATTCTGTCTCTTACAGAAGAAATAAACTGCAAAGATTACTTTTCTTTTTTGTATAAAAAGCAAATTAATTTATTATTGTTAGGGACAGCAGCATTTGTAATGTGTTTACACAAAAACTGCACTAAAATCTGTGTTCTGTGTCAGAGTGAGGGATGTAACATGATTGGCTGCCAGATTCCAGGAAGCAAGGCTGCAGCTTCTTGAGAAATGTACTGTGTACACTTTGCTGGGTGTTCCCAGATAAGGTGAATTATGGGAGCTAGTACCCACAGGTTAATTTTATACATTACCTAGCATCCACAGCAAAGGGAGAGGTGAGACAAAGATTTTTGTCTCTTTGTGAATGTGCTCTTTCTATTGGGGCAATTTTGTCTGGAGACTTTAGCTCCACTTAAAGGATAGTAAATGTTAAATCTGTGAAATGAAACCATAGTAAGGAGAGTAAAAAAGAGAAAAGATGAAGTAAAGGCAAGTCTTAAAGGAGAACTAGAATGCGTGAAAAGTTTTTTCAAAATCATTAAACATGAAAAATACCTGGGGCAGGGAGGAAGGATTTGTACTTTCTACCTCCCAATATCATTTCTATGAGGAGCAGCAGCACTAGGCAGCAAAGAGGGATCCAGTGGGAGGGAGGGGAGTGAAAGGGCTCCCCTGCACATGTCACAGTCCTTACTGAGGTTAAGAAAGCAGCAGAGACCAGATGACTCACAGACAGCTCCTACTCTTCAGTTTTTTCAACTTTGAACAGACACCATATAGAGCAGCGATGTAAGGTAAGGATTTTTAACAGTGGGGCCAGTAGTGGGTTAAATTTTATTTTTAGGGGTGGACATGCCCTTTAAGGATACCTACTCTAGCCTCTTTATTGCATCTGTTACCACTTTGCTCTGTGCTTTAGAAAGCTGGCACAGAGAAGTAGTAACAGCCGCTCAGAGTATGACATCACTGGCAAGTGATTTGTTAACAAGTTCTTTGGACGTGCAGTCTGGAAACTGAAGTGATGCCTGTGCAGAACTTGCTTGGGCAGGTGAAACAGCTGTTCTAGAGGGTAAATTAATAGCCTGAAAGGAAAAGGCAGAGGTAAGTATTCTTAAAGCTGAATTTTAAATAAATTGACTTTGTAAATTAAATCACCTAGAAAATGTTTTTCTTCTTTTCCACCAAGATTTTGCACTGTAGATATGGAGGGGTCTGATATCACCAGGTACCGTGTATCCTAGGAAACAAAAACAGAGGCAGTATTTATAACCAGATTGTTTTAATGTATGTATTAGCATTTTGTTCAATGCATAGCAGTTAAAGTCCCCATTATAACCCAAATTTGATAATTTAACTTAAACAGTTTTACTTCAAAAAAAAAATTGATTACAAAATTCTATAAAAGAACTTTGTGTGTTATTTTTCTTGTCCTACAGTCATAGCTTAACAAAGATCAGTGGCCAACAATGGAATATATGTTGCCTAAAACACATTTATCTGATTAGTGATGGACAGATATTTTTTATGGATGAAAATCAAGATGAATCTGGCAAATATTTTCAGAAGTTTTAATCAAACCCTTTATTGAAAAAGACTGTTAATGGAATTCTAAGCTTGAATGACTTTTGCCTCTAGGAGAACACTAATTTTACATACTTGAAGAATGACTATTGGCTTTAATAATCACAGATTATAAGAATTTCTGCATTGTCTAAGGCCAAAATGGATGCTGGTTCATAGGGGGAATTTAAGGTTTTTAGTACTGAAGGATGAATCATTAAAATAGAATAAAACAGTGGCCAACCTGTGATCTAGATACCATTTTGCTCCTGGGTTATAACCTTTGTACTTTATCAAAAACAAATAACAAGGGGACTATTAAATGTAGTTTATTTATTTAACTCTCTGTAGTTCTAATGCCATTTATCAGTGCAAAGAATGTGGCTGGAGAGGGAAGTGGGTGAGAGTACATCATTTTCACATTTATGGGAAGGTTGATGCTCTTGGAGAAGAGAAATCAGCAAAACACATGCCAGACTAACAAAAGGAATTGTGAGAGATGTGTGACCCGTCAGGAAAATGTCAGTTTCCCCTCTTAATCAATATACAGAACATCAGAGGCACCACTAGAGGGAGGCTCTTTTCCTGGGTGCCCCTAAGTTAAACCATAGAGATCTTTTTCTTTAGCTACCATTAATTCTGTTTTCAGCAATGATGTATTGTTCAAAATGCATGCACGTGTCCTAGGATTATACAGGACAATCTGCTTAATCGAACCTGCTGCCCAAGATAATCAGTCATATATAAATAACAAACAGTAAGAGAAAATGGATCCTGCACACCTCACATTTCAATAGCTGTAATGTTGATAGTTGCTGGGAGCTTTCAGAACTGCTGTCAACAGTGAAAAATCAAAAGTAGAGGGAAAGCTGAGCACATCAGTCTAAAAGGAATAGTTCACTCACAAAATAAACTATTTCTTGTTTGCATTAATTGACAAACAGGGGGTAAATGAACTATGTCTTAGCCCTTGTTCTTCAATTAATCTAATCTGTTTTCGGCTTTAACTAAACTATAGCAAGTGTTTAGTTAAAATGATTCTTTATCTGTGCTTTTAGGGTACCTTCCATAATACATAAATGAATAGTGCCAATGCCTTTAAATGAGATCAGAAAATGTGAAAGTGGTTGCTTAGTGAATTACATATGTTAAAGGGTAACACATTTAAAGTGAAAATGTGCAATTATAATATTAAAGATAAAAAGAGACTATCCAAAAAATATCTTTATTACTGGATATTACAACTATAACACTAAATTCTGCAAATACATACTTAAATGTCCATGCTTCGTTAACTATATAGGTAAAACCAAGGGCCCCTTCAAGAGAAGGTTCAAACGCCACAGGAGCGACATTAGGATTGCCCTCTATTATTATGATAATGACACTTTAAAACCTGATATATCCCCAGTGGCAATACATTTTTGTCTTCTGAAACATCAGATTTCTAAATTACGAGGCTTGGTCATTGACCTCATTCCACCCTCTCACAGAGGGGGACACAGACATACTGTAATAGTCTACTACGAAAATAATCCTTTTGAATTTTTAATTTGGATTCCCTACAACCAAAAGGCTTAAGTACTAACCTTGGTTTGTCCTGCTTCTTGAAAGAGATAATATGGTCTATGGGTTACCCTGTCTAAAATATAATATGTTAGTTAGTTTGGTATTATATTTAAAATCTAAATATTTTATACATATATACCTATTTATATTATAAATAATAGAGGCTTATATTATTACTCATATTTTGTACCTTTCTGTATTGGCAATAGTATAAGTATGTGGATAGTCTCTTTTATAGTCAATATAATATTGCACTTTTGCACTTTAAATGTGTTACCCTTTAACATATGAAACTCACTAATCAGCCTCTTACACATTTTATTATCCTATATAAAGGCATTGGCACTATTAATTTATGTTTATGTTTAAGTACTGAAACGTCACAATAATAGCTGGAGTGCCCATCTCTCTACAATAAGGAACAGAGACATCTAGGTAATTTACCATGTAACCCCTTTAAGGAAATGCCTTAAGGGCTACCATGGTAACATGGAAATTGCCCAGAATCCTCTGTTTCTTATTTGCATAAGTGAGAGGGGAGCTCTATCGCCTTATACTCTCCCTATCATTTTTGATTCATTAGTGACATTAGTTTTCTATAAATACAGACTTAAACAAACTTTAGAAAGCTAAAAGGAGCTTACTGGTGTTTTCTTTTAAGTTGGCCTTCATTAGGAAGCAGACTAGAATTGATATAACCCACAGGACATCACAGCAATGTTGAAACAGCTCCTTACAATAAGCTCCTGAACTCATCTCTTTGATTCTCCCTTTTATTTCCCAATAAAATCTTTGTCTATGAAAGAGACAAACAATATGCCTCATTCAATAGGAGGTACAAAATGTTGTCTGTGTTCTTAATCTGCAGAAACCAATCTGATGTTATCAATGGTTTTTAAAAGCATGGTACACACGGTAGCCTCCAACATGTATTTCCCAGCAGTAATTGGAGCCTGTACAGGTGTAACACAGAACCTTTGTTTAGAATTTAAAATAAAATAAGAGGTGGTTTTGAAACCTGGCTAATTTAAATGTAAAGGTAATGCAAATAAATGAACAGAGATGGCCGAACTTACTGAAGTTTGGTTCATTTCCAAACTTCCGTAAAGTGGGAAAGAATAGTTTGAAAATTTAAATACAGCTAAAATAGCAATGGTAATTTACTGTAAATGGCTGTGGCACCTGGGAAATAGTCTGGAGAACATGTCCATATCACAAAAACCTGTTTCAACACTACCTTTCCCCACGATCAGGCAATTGTCAGGTTTCCGCATGCTACATACGAGGGTAATGGCCAATTCAAGGGTTTATGAATGATACATTTGAGGGTTACCGGACAATACATTTGAAGGTTACCAAAATCCAATGCTACATTCCAGGGTTACTGAAGGTACATATAAGGGTTACCGAAGGTAAATATGAGGGTTACCGAAAACAAAGGCCTCATTCGAGGGTTACCGAAATGGAATGATATATTCGAGGGTTACCAAAATCTAATGCTACATTTAAGGGTTACTGGAATCGAAAGCTACATTTAAGGGTTACTGGAATCGAAAGCTACATTCGAGGGTTAGAAAATCAACGCTACATTTGAGGGTTACCAAAATCGAAGTTTACATCGAGGGTTAGAGAATTCAAATACTACATTTGAGAGTTACCAATTCGGAGATTCAATAATTATTACATTTTCAATGATTATCAAAAATAAGTCTGTGAGTTTGAAAAACCGGAACCAGTTTGTGGTTCATATAGTTCGAGTTAGTACAAACTCATAAAGTTCGACCGGCACTTGGGTTCGGGTTTGCGTTCAGGTCCATGACTACAAATGAAGAATTTAGCATAATCTCTATTATTTTGCTTTTATGTATGGCTAATTTAAAATCTTAAAAATTCTCATTTAAAAACATTATCGATTCACTGCTATGGTTGGTGATTCCTATCGACAGCGTGGATGGTTCCTGAAGTTGAAGAGGACTTGTGAGGACAAATTCTTCCTTGTTTTGCAGCAATATAGCTATTAAATTATTCTAGTCTATCATTTGTTTTGATATAGTTGCGATTAGTTTTTTTAATTATTCTGTTTTTCCATGATATTTTCTCTCTGACATGCTCAGTTTGAGCATGCAAATATGTGTTCTTGTCTTTCATCCCCTCCTTATAATCCAGAATGATGCTATCACTAGCCTGAGTTTCATGTTGAAACTAGATGTCGGCAGCACATCAGCTGGAACTCTGGAAAACTTGTGTGTACAAAGGAAACTCAACCCATGTAGAATTCTATTCTTTTCAGCAGGGAATCTAGACAACATGGAACAAATATAAACTTTCTGAATGTAGCTAAATAACAATTCGTATTAAATGTTTAAAATGACGCTTAAAATGTACTGTATGTAAGTAATGTACTATGTAATCATTTAAATTGCAAAAATGTTTCTAATAAATGGCTGTCAGACTAGACTGTGTTTGTCAGTGATACCAGGGAAATAAATGGTTTCCTTAGCATATTTCATTTATTTGGGCAGTACACTGAAAACACAACTATGGATGCAACCAGAAGGGTGAACCCATCACTTTTACACACATTGTAAATTGTATAATTTGTATGAAAATACAAACACATTAAAGGGAATGACAACCCATACCTTTAAAGTTTATACTTACCTTCCCCACATCCCAAAGCCCAAATTGTTATACTAACCTCTCCCTTAAGCTCTGTATTCTTCCCTGTCTCCACTGGTATTGGTATTGACTCCTCTGTAAGCTCAATGAGCTCTTAGAGCTTATTGAGCTTGAGATCTTAGAGAACAGGGTAATCATTTACAGTGGCGTTTAATACAGTAGTAAGTAATTTTAGAAGCAGCACGAGCCCTGTGAAACCTGTGCAAAATCTACACTAATCCAAATGCAATAATCTCAGCTTAAATACACAATTCAGCAGCCACTAATGCCAAGTTCTGTTTTCTGCTCTTCTACTCTCACCTGTTCTGTTTGGTTGTTTTCTGTTCTGTTCTCCTATTGTTCTTTTTTTCCCCCTCTTATTTTCTTTATCTTCCATTTCCTTCTCTCATGTTCTCTTTTCTGCTTTTTTATCTTATCAATTCTGTCCTCCTTTTTTTTATTCTCCGCTGTTCTCTTCCATCATTTTCTCTTTTCTTTTATTCTCTTCTTTCCTATTACAGTATATTCTGTTTTTATGCTCAAAGAACCAGTAATAACACTATTATGAACAATGCAAAACAATATCTTGATTGCTCTTGATCCATCAATATCTTGATCCATTGCTGTCTGGTAGCATTTGCTACCAATCAGTTTGTTATCTTCTAGAACACTCAAATCTTTTCCCAACAGGGATTCACTTAGCACAGAGTCTTTTATAGTAAAGGCAGCACAAGGATTGTTAAAACCCATATGCATCACCTTACATTAATCAACATTGAATATCATCTACCATTTTTCTGCCCATTTTACCAATCTGTATAGCATTCAGCTATTGTGCATCATCTGAAGTTTCAAATCCCCTACATAGTTTTGTGTCATCAGTAAACACAGAGACCTTGCTCTCAAGGTCATTAAAACAAAGTCGTTAAAACTTCAAAGTCATTAAAACACAGTAAATAAAAGTGGAGTCCTGTGGCACCCTACTCTACAAAGATGAGGGTTTATCAACCAATTCTACATGCGCAAATTGTATATTTATGTATTAATATATTTTAAAGGAATGTTTGGAATTATTAAAGTAACACTTTCTGCACCCACTTTATAATATTTTATTATATTATAGTTTATATATATCCATTGGTAGTAATTGGGATCAGTTTCTAACCTATCCTGACTTGTTGCAAGGTGTGGGTGAGGGTGCACAATACACAATTTCTAATCCTTATTTATTGCCATGTACAAGTGTTTTTCAAGGCCAACAGCCCTTAGTTTGTTTGACAAGATTAGGACTACAGTAGGTTTCTCCATTGGGTTTTGTATACAGAGGGGTGGGGGGCAGTTTAGCATATTTGCTTTCTCAGCATTCCCTATAAACAGCTTAGCCCCATTATTTAATGGTCCCACATCTCTGTCCTTATGTTCTTACAATTGTTTCTATCTTAATTACAGCTTTGAAGACCTTTGATAATATGGGAAGAAAAAAATGTTTTAATTACCTTAAAATTGTATTAAAGTCAGAATTATGACCTCTTAAATATTAAACAAAAGCTTTAAACTTCCTTTAAATGTTCTGGTAGAAATGCTGAAAATGTGGGTTTGGCTATCCTTGATTTCTAGATTTAGTGTTACTGCTACCTGAATGATATCAAGTGTTCTACTGTACGTTTTATACCAACATGAGGTTACAAGCAGGGGTGTAGCTAAAAATCACTGGCTTTTGGACAGGACCCTTTTCCTAACCCACAAGAATAAAAAACCTTAATGACCCCCCATGTGTTTTCTAGTCCTCACACCTGAAGTGTTTTCTAGGTAACCTAATAAATAAGGCCCACTAACAACCTTGATGCTGACAAGGCTACTTTCCAACAAATACATTTAGGATGCATTATTATTTTTCAAATACACATAAACATGACTTGCCGTCTGTGTTATTAGTGTTTCTTTAACTCTAGACATTTAACCTAACAGAGACCATCCTGCAAAGTAATGGTTCATACCTTGTGTGCAGGAAAGGAAACAGAACTCCAGTATAAAATCCTTGCCTCCGGGCCCCCTAGCAGCTGCTATAGTTGCTATGGGGAACCTTGTGCCACTGATAACAAGTTTTAACAGTTCTTTGATATATATATAGCAGAATGCTATGCACTGTAGTGTGCATTCAAATTAGTGTGCATTCAAATTGGTTAAACTGCTATTCCAAAGAAGGAGACAGCACCAAGGAGCTGCTCTATTGACTGATGGCCTGGTGTAGTTTTCTGGGGATAGAGGGCTTTTTCTCCTTCAGTTTTTCTTTAATGGTCAGTTTTTTAAGAAGTTCACCTGAAAATTTGATATAGTAGAGATGAACAAAACCAACGAGTTTTGCTCTGCCAGCTAGAAAAATGTGATACTATTAAGTTTGAATCAGATTTTTGGTTCAGACACATTTCTGGTTCAAACACAATTGTGGATTTTTCTCGTTTTTGAAGCCGAAATTTGACTCTAATTTCCGACTTTTCAAAACCAATTTTTGCCTGTTTGACATTGAATTTTCGATTTTTTAACATTCTATTTTTGACACAGAATCTCATGGAAATTCTGTAAAATTATTCCTATCAAAATTCCGAGAGTACCACAGAATCCAAAAAAGTTTGAAACCCACGGTTTCATAGCTATTAAACGGTTGTAGCAGAACAATGAATTCCAGTGATGAAGAGATGGTGGCCAAGTAACAGGTGTTTATAACATTTATATTAGTTTAGAGATGTCAAACTTGCGGCCCTCCAGATGCTGCAAATCCCAGCATTATGGTATTTTATAGCTGGGCTTCTTTAACATTGAAATTTTTTTTACTTAGTTAATTCCATTTGGAAATCTATAGCATTATGATAGGACATGACATGTAAATCCTTTAAGAAATGAACATATCCTTTGAACAGTTATAAGGTACAAGCAGGGAAAACATTCTAACAATAAATGTACACATATTACGTATTACAAATACATCAATATTAATGCCAATGACATTTCTATATGTATGTGTGTATAATTTTGTTTATATAGTGTCACTTGCAGTGTAGTGCTGTAGTCCCAAAGTTAAGATTCTCCTTGCACACATTAATCTTTTTAACTATGATGCTGTGGCCTCAGAGCTGCCAACCAGCAAACAGCGTTATTAATCAGATATATACACAATTAGGTACACATTTACTTGTATTTTACTATTTCATATTTATAATGCAGATTTCTGTCTCTTTAAAGGGCATGTCCATCCTTATAACATAAAATTGGTGACCTGACAGTTTATCACATGCATACATCTATACGGCAGCATGAGTTCGATTCCACCCTTGGACACATCTGTAAGGAGTAAAGCGCCGCAGATTATCTAGTGCTATATAAGAAATAAAATACATACATACATGTATCCAGATGTTTAATCAGAGTTTTTTCCCCTGGTATGGTTTTGTAAGGTATCTGCCTCCACTCTTGGCTCACAGCATTTTATAAGCTTGAGCATATGCAGAGGAGGCAGCAGGGGAATCAGCATTCAGCAGTCAATCACTTGTAGTGATGTTACAGCCTTGATTGACTGCATTAGGAAGGAGATATATCAGTTGGTGTTGGGGGCAGGTAACAGACATATGACAAGTTTTTTGTTTTAACGTTGAACATGCCTTTTACATTTGATATGACACTCAAAAATAAAGTGTTACTTCCAATCATTGTGGAACCTTAAATTACAGCAAAAGGACAATAAAGATTCTACAGTAGTAATTAACCAATCTCAAGTTTACCCCTCTGCTGAACAATTAAATCCCTTGTTGATTAAATATCAAATATTAATATCAACATTTTTACAATGAATAGTGCTTTCTGGGTAATTAAATACTGGTGTGTTGTGTGGCAGATACCACTGATAAGGTGTGTTAAGGTTATTACTCTGCTCCTGCATGTGATCGGTGTCTCCTTTTAAAAGGATATTTAATAAAGTTCTGATTTTATGTTCCATTGCCTCCTGGATTCTGGTGAGTAAAGGCCCTTTGATCTACATTGTGTGCCTAAAAAAAACAGTTTGGATTTTTAGCAGAACCCTTGCTTTCCGATTTTAAAAAACACACTGACAATGACACTCTGTGCATGTTCTTATTGATCCTAGTTGTCCTCTGTTACCTCTATAATTGTGTTGCATTTGCTCACCTCCTATAGACATTTCTAACTCTCATGAAAGCTAGATAATTCTTAAATAGCTTTAGCTTGATCGACCAAAACCACCTGTTCTGATAGAGTGGGACAACATACAAGACAGGCCACGAAGGGCTAAACTCAGACTATACATAAATATATTCATGTTTAACATAAGCACAACCTTTCTAAATCAACATAAATTCAAAACAGAAGGCCTGTTTAGGAGAGTCCATAAAATGATATTGCATGCACATTTCGGCGTAATATAAAACGTCTGATGATATTTGACTGTGAAATGAATCAGCTTGGGAAAGGGTAGATCTATCTCCTTCATCATAGGTCATTTCGTGCATAAAACCTGTGGTCAAAGAGTCAAAAAAAGGTGACATACCTATAGTTGATTTTGCACACATCTGGATGCTCTTTGGGTGAGATCAATGGCTGTGTCAGGTAGATAAGTATTGATGTGTAGAGACCGCACAAAACCATTGGACCATTTCTTTTGCATAATGTCTGAATTCTACTTACGTTTGCACACAATAAACACACTAAATGATACCATTCATAGCAGGGACTCCACACTGTGACAAAGAAACTGGAAGCAGATGTGGAAATAAAGAATCTTGCCAACCCCCAGAATGATAACTGTTATTTTAACCTACACAATTTCTTATATTTCATGTAACAAGAATTGTTTTATTTTTATACTCTAAGGCAGAACAGACATAGTCAAAAATAACTGCAAACCACACATGTTTAAGAAACACTCCTTAAATGTAGGATTCTTGGTGCTAAACCATGATAATCCTTGCTTGTTGTCTTTAACTAGGGAAAACAAACTATTTTTTACTTGCTGGTATAAAAACCTTTAGTGATTCATTTATAAGCTGCACATACAAGGAGACTAAATGTCAGAATCACTGGGAATAATCTTTGGCTGCAACACAAAATCTATACAATTTGGTTTGCAGTTGTTCGTTGAGAAATGCTGGCAACACACCATTAAGGCATTAGGCAGAGAATCTTATTTAATGTCTTTTCAGTCTTCGGTTCTTTCCTTCCATCATTCCCATCTGGCCTATTCATTTTGTGATCTCAAAGAGATTAAGCCAGGAGATTCTTCAAATGTTGTGGCTTGTGAAAAGGCTAGAAGGCGGGTATGTAGTGTATGGGCACCTGGATTCCAATGATAGATCAATGTGTCAAATCCAGAATGTCTGACTTCCCTGTATGGCAAGTCAAGCTGAACATTAGGCTATGAATGGAACAGAAGAAAGGTTAGGTTCAGTGAATTATGGTTGGCTTTTGAAACAAGTGTGAAATGCCAATTTTTTAGGACAATCCAGGTCCCTCCTTCAGGCTTGGTATGAAGAGGAAGTAGTATAAATGTATAGTATATATAACATTATTTATATATTGCCTCTTACAGACCCAGTGCTGTTCAATCTTAAAATACATAAATTCCATATAAGGAGGATACATTTAACTAAAACAAGTAAAACATAGAATTAACTCACTTCCAACCTGTAAAGATTTTTTTGGTGATGCATAAAGATACTTTTCACTTGAAGGCCATCGGAGAAGGCTTTAAAAGACCATGTTAAAGGAGAACTATGGTCTAAAACAGATTTTCCAGAATTAAATATTAAAATGATCTTGTGTCTTTCTAATTCAATTCCTAACTAAAGATATACCCATGTAAAATAAGCAAAATCTCTATTCTGAGAGATCCTCACTAAAATTGTTCCCACACAGGAACAACTGGTAATTTAAAGAAGAATATATTGTATACTAAATCCCCCAAACTACCCCCTCCCAAAATTGTACCCAGGGTGAGGAGCTAAAGAAGGAGGACCTAAATGCTTCTCATTGGTCTGTCAAAACCAAAGTAAAATGAGTGTTCAGTTATGAAGGATTGCATCTTCACATTGGACAGTCCAGGAGAAATCCCAGGCACTCAAAAAAGGGTCACAATGCAATCCCAAGTTTGAAGTCACATTTATGACAAACCTCTAAAATGATAGGTTTACTCTAAAACGAGTATTTGCTCATTCATTTTGCTTTAGTAAAAGTAAAGATAAACCAAACTAACAGATTTGCTAAGGAACATGTACCAATGCTCAAAACTCAAAAGATTAATGCAGCAATCTACAGTGCTGAATGGCTTTTTTATCCTTTCCCAAGTGTTACATTTTAAAGTTAATTTCTTCAATGCATCATCTGCGTATAGACTGCATATTTAAAAGATAGTACCACAGCTGTAGAAATTGAATAAAAGCAAGGATTCATTTGGTTTAACACTTTTACACTACCCATGATGTCTAGAAGACAGCATAAAAATTTTAGCAAATCCAATTTTTACCAATTGACTAATAGATTTTAAAATGTTATGGTACCATAAATTGTAAAGTAGATTTGAAGATTCTCCTCGCACTCCTGAATTTAAGATTCTTTGTGTGGTGCCTGGTCCTCTAAACTGCTTAACCACCAGCAGAAAATAAGGATCATAGAAGATATAAGACGAGGACCGCACTTTTTATTGTGACATAGGTATGTGCACATACCTACAGTATGTCACAATAAAAAGTTTGTATTCACCAATGTGAGTGCGGTCCTCGTCTTATATCTTCTATGTACCATAAAGTGTAAGCTTGAAAGGGAAGATTATTTTGTGCATTGCATAAATAAATTATAGAACATACTAACATGCATTTTTATGTCAACAACTGAAAAATAATGTTATTCTTCTATCAATAGCACATACATTCTGATCCATATCTTCCATCTTGTATAAAATTCTGGAAAAAAATGTTTGTTTTTTTTAATTTATTTTTTTTTTTTAATTTTAGACATCTAAGAGCCAAGTTAAAAGGTTTTCTAGAACTTTCCCCCCCCTTTTTTTTTAAACAAATGTCAATTCCAAATTCTTGTCTGATGCCTAAAAACCTTCAACGTTTCCATCTGGAAAGATCACAATTTTAAATTCATCCAACTGTAGGGTTGATTTAATATTTAATCACATTAATTTTAATCTCGGCAGAGACAATAAGAAAACATGGGCCACATGCTTAACCAGAATAGAATGAGGAGGCCAGTAACTTATCTGTTTAAAAAATACTCAGAATTAATAAATCACATGTTTTATCTCTTGGGGGAATGCTTCTATTACAAAGCAATTCCACCACGGACACACCAAGCCAACTCAAATACTTGTAATAAGAAGGAACAATGACTGCCAATTTCACTGTCCAAAGGGTTCAAAAAAGAACAAATATCCCATCCCTACAAATAAACTGTTCCCCTATTTATAGGAACAACCAGGGTAACTGCCATGAATTATCTCCATGCCCAAGTGTATCTGAGACATTTAAGGGGGTCTTCCCTAAACTAACTATATGATGCAAAGAAACCTATTATTTTATAGTCATATTGGAGGTTATAAATGACAGTATTCAAGCTTTCTCTTCTTGCTTATTATATAAGCACTATTTTGCACTCTCTAAATGGACACTTATGTGTAAATGACTGCTCTCTGGTTTTCCCCTCAGACGGTGTCACTAATACTTCTCCCACCTTTGACACAGGGCAGCATATGCTAATAAAAAGGTGGTCAGAGCCAAGAGCTGTCCACCAGTATGGTGCTCCTTTAAAGCACAATTATTCCCCCATACCCTTCCAACCCCTCCCGTCGAATTTACCCAGGGTAAGGATTGTCCAAACTACTTAGAGAAAGTAGACGTACCCAGTCACTTCAGCTCCATCATGCATTTTTCAGGAAGCATCTTTCCATTGACCTGGTTTTGGGTTGGGGGAGGGGGTAGAGCTGGAGTGGACCTGGAACCTCTACTTTTTAAAAGTATTTTAGGGTCCCTTTTGTACATACTCACCCTGAGACTTGGGGGTATAAATGTCTTTTAAATAAGGTTCTATAAATGACATTTACAGATCCATTGTAAGAGCTCATCTTGAGCTGTACTGTTTTGGGTAATGTTACTGGTATCCATTGTCTAATACATATACACATTTAGACCTCTGCACCACCTTCATAACAATCTTAGTATTATTACTAAGTATTATGTATTATCTAAAAATAGATAATATTATCTCCAAAAAACCATACCTGATTGCTAGTATTATCCTTAGTCGGAGGAAGAGTTAAAGGAGAACTCAACCCAATTTTTTATACTCCAGAATCTGAAAACAACCCCCTAAAAACACCAATAAGCTATAAAATGCCTCTTCAGTAAATTGTATTAAAGTAAATGTAAGCCTGTTAAGAATTGGATGAAGAATCTGTGTGTATGTGCAGTGTCAGACCACACCTCCTACCTTTCTGCCATAGCTAAGGACTGAGCATGTGCAGAACATAATGGTGGTTGCCCCAGACTGTGTGATACTAGAATGCTGTGAAGTAAAGCACAAACCATATGTTATTTAGGTAATTTTCCAGCACCTGAATCAAAATGACAGGTAAGACACAGATTACTGGTTTTATATTAAGGTGTTCTGCCTTCTGGTTCAGTATTGTTCTGTGGCTTTAGTTGACCTTTAATACAAACTTCTATCATTTGTGGCTAGAGATAGAAACCTGGTCTGACTCGGACCCAGATCTGACACAGAACCCCTCGGTTTCCGAAATCTGAATGTTCTGTCCGAAACTGGGAGGATTGTTCGGATTTTGGAGTGCATTTTCGATGATTATAGGATGTACCATGTCATCGAAATGGCACCATAAAGTAACCCTTGAAAAGGGTAAAAACCTTGAAAAGAGGCCTTGAACTTTCAATAAATATGATCAGAAAGTATTTTCGTTTTTTTGAGGATTATCAAATGCTCAAGGCCTTTTTCCAGGATTATCGAAAATAGCCTTGAATGTTCGATAATCATCGAAAATGCGCTCCAAAGTCCCAAAAGTACTTCTGTTTTCATATTTTCAGATCTTCAGGATTTTCCCAAGATCTGTAAATCTGAAAAGTAATGGATCTTACCAGTTTCGGACATCTCTACTTGTGGCCTTAGCTTCTAGTAAAAATAAGTAAGAGATTGCTAGCTGTAGACCATGTTTGATCACATAACTATAAGTAACGTCCTTGCCTAAGAACTAAAGCTAGATGTTTTTCCGAACGGATTTCCGATCGACTGTAACACTCAAAATTTCGATCAGAAGAACTATTTGATTAGTATATCTGCTGTATTCAATTAGATCAACTGGACTTGAAGTTTAGTTCTTGAAGACGTTTCGCTAGTCATCCGACTGGCTTTCTCAATTCAGAATGACTTGTACAAGAATCTGTGGCAATTATGTACCCTGGAAAATCCCAATTAGCATATCACAGCCAGGTGTTAAGGGCATGATTGGATAGTGGCTAAGAGGTGTTATAGGAACGCCCAGAGTAAAGTGTCAAAACAGCATTGTACATCGCAGACAGTTGGTATCGAACCCCCCCCACCTGTATTTAGGCTTGGTTTCTTTATTTTCACATAAATGGCCTCCTTAACACCTCTCTTGAACCAGTCATGTTCCTTTGCCAATATGTTAACATTACAATCTTCAAAGGTATGTCCTTTATCCTTAAGATGCAGGTACATGGCTGAATCCTGAGCTGAGGAATTGGCTCTTCTGTGCTGGGCCTACATTGATGCAGTTGCTGTTTGGTCTCCCCCACATACAAACCAGAGCATTCTTCACTGCAATGCACAAGCATATTTGAGTAGTTGTGAAAGGGGAAATCTGCGGAGATGGGGACTTAAGATGGGGTTAGCAAAAACTATTCAGCCTGGGCAGATCTTTGGCCAAACCACTTGATATTGTTGAGCAGTCAAACGGGAAAATGTTTTTTGATATTTTGACTGATTTGATCGAATTTGCTCACAAATAGAGATGGCCGGTTCACGGATCTGAACCCGGATCCGCGTTGGATTTCTGAGATGTGCTAAATGCACATCAGGGTTTTCCAGAATTCCGCTTTCTGAATTTTTTCCCGAACTGCAGTCGAAAATTTTCGAAATTTCAAGAAATTTTGAGACATTTTGAAAATTCTAGAAAATTCGAATTTTCAAGGAATTTTAGAAGATTTGGTAAAATGATACAGTAACTTACTGTCAATGGCACTGGGACCTGGGAAATGGTCTGGGGAACAGACAATCAGATTCTTTCTCAAAGAATCTGATTGTAACCAATGCTGAATAATTACAATCAGAATTTTCAGAATTAAAGGGCATGTCCAGCCTTATAATAAACTTTCCCCATAACATAGTATGCCTTCCCCCAGCCCCAACCGCTATAAAATAATTTTAAGGAAGTGCCCCGATCTTTACTTACCTTCCCTCTCTCCTTTGACGCACAGCCCGGCCTTCTGCTTGCAATACACTGCAAGCAGGGGGCGGGACAGGCAGCCCCATCCGTGATTGGCTGAGAGGCAGCCAATCACGGACGTGGCTGCCGGCTTCTCAGAATGCCGGGGGTGAGAGGGAAGGTAAGTAGAGTTCGGGGGACTTTCTTAAAATTATTTTTTTGCGGTTGGGGCTGGGGAAATGCAAACTATTATATGGCCAAGGGTTTCTGTGCTAGAGGGAGGGATCACAAAACGGGAGGAAGGGGAGAAGGGCTGCAGTGCGCATGCCAAACTTCTCCCGGAGGCGAGACAGGAGGCAGAGTCCTATATGGACTCTGCTATCCTCCTGTTGGGCAGTTTTTAGGACTTTGGGGGGGCACTACAGGAGAACCATATGGAGCTGGGATGTGAGGTAAGGATTTTATTACACTACATGGTGGGGCCATTAGTGGGGGGATTATACTTTTGGGGGTGGACATGCCCTTTAATCTGATTGGTATACTAACCAATCACATTCTTTTTCCTGTCAGAATTGGTTACAATCAGATTCCAATCTAATTATAACCAATTCTGATTGGTTACAATCAGATTCTTCCAGAAATCATACCAATCAGATTTTTTCTGAAAATTCTGGTTGTAACTAATCAGAATTGGTTACAATCAGATTCTTTCAGAAATAATCTGAATGTCTGTTCCCCAGACCATTTTCCATGTCCCAAGGCCATTTTTAAGCTTACTGGGTGTAAATATCAGTGTGGTGGATTAGCACTTGTTGTTAACCACCCCTGTATTCACACAATTTGGGACCCAAATGTCCTTTTTAGAACTAACCCCCCCCACTTAAAGGTTTTTTGACAAATTTAGTGTTAGGCCTTTTAGAGGTCTAAGGGCTCTATTTAAAAACGCATGGTATTGCAAATTAGCGATACAGTGCCTTATCGATAATTTATGACCTTGGGCGCACATTTACGCTAAACATTCGTTAATTAACGAACCAATTCTGGAAGACCAAGACAGTGGTATGGATGCCAAAACAACACGCTAGCCAGTGCTATGTAGCCCCTTCATTATAGTGCACTTCTGATGCTGTATGTGCCTGGTGCCCATTGGAATGCTTCAAATCCAGGGGCAAGGATTTTTAAGGGGGGGGAGGTTCTGAATAAGCACAGTAGTAAGTTCATTTCTAGAGATGGACTAGACCCAAACTTGAACCCGAGCTTTAACAGTTTAAATGGACTCGAACTATTCTGGATTTTGAACTTCAAAACTTTTAATGATTATTGAATTTCGATAATTATCGGACATTCGAATTGATGTTCCTCAACTTGGTGCCGCAGTCCTTGAAAACATATACACTGCAAACAATGGGCTTCAAGCTTTAGGGTTTTAAAACTTTACCTTTATTTGTAAGCAATTCTGATTGGATACATTAAAATTATTTCAGAAAGAATATGATTGGTATACTAACCAATAAAATTCTTTTTCAATCAGAATTGGTTACAATCTGATTGGTCTTTTCCCAAGACCATTTACAAGGTCCCAGAGCCATTTACAGTAAGTTACTGTATCATTTTTTACAATTTTTTTTGAAAATTCATTGAAAACGCGAATTTTTAAAAAAAATTCGAACTAATTTACTTAATTTGCTTAATTAGTGGGACCTCAACAATATCTGACATATCTCCGTGACATTTGCAGTTTAGTCTATACTGCAGCTCCTATGACATTGCAAGTGAAGGATGAGATAATTGCATCTTAATAGGGGCTACCCCATCCCCATGTGATAGTCTTGCTAGCCTTGTGCTAATTACAGCTATTGGTAAAATGGGGAATGGTATAGAGTACCATCCTGTATTTTCATCCTAATTGGGGGTTTTATCCCTTCAACTAAGCAACAGCTCCGGCTTAATTAAATGTAGCCTTTTATGCTATTGTCCATGTTTATAGCTGGGCAGATATTTAACAGTACTCAGTTGATGCACTTCCAGTAGGTATTTTATCTCATTTTATCTTTATATTGCACACTACACCTTGCACGACACTACATTTTGCACAATACTACACCTTACATGACACTACACCTTGCACACTACACCTTGCATGACACTACACCTTGCACACTACACCTTGCATGACACTACACCTTGCATGACACTACACCTTGCACACTACACCTTGCATGACACTACACCTTGCACACTACACCTTGCACACTACACCTTGCACACTACACCTTGCATGACACTACACCTTGCATGACACTACACCTTGCATAACACTACACTTTGCATGACACTACACCTTGCACACTACACCTTGCATAACACTACACCTGGACACATACACCTTGCATAACACTACACCTTGCATGACACTACACCTTGCACACTACACCTTGCATAACATACCACCTTGCATGACACTACACCTTGCATGACACTACACCTTGCATGACACTCCACCTTGCACACTACACCTTGCATGACACTACACCTTGCATGACACTCCACCTTGCACACTACACCTTGCATGACACTACACCTTGCATGACACTATACCTTGCTTTCAATCCCAGGGGCATTGCTAGGGTTTCAAAAAAAACCCAAAAAATGGTCCACCACCAAACATATGATGGGCCCGGTTGAGTGGGTAAGGTCTAAGTGGGTGTCACAAAGTATTTGTGTTCTTTTAAATTATTTAAATGTGTTTTAAACCATTATACCCCACTGTCCTATTTAAAATTCCTCATACAGGAACATACGACCCAGCAGGTTAATCCTGGCATCAAGAGGGACTCTCTTTTTACTCTCAGGCCACTGAGCATGAGACTGCTGTGCTGAGACTGTAGACATATGTCAAGTCATGTACATGTAAAACTTTTCTGCCTATCTGTTAGAGTCCCAGGATGCTCAGGGCTCCACACATTTGTTGTGCTATGATCTAAGACATGTGTCACATTGGGTGCACATCACATAGCTTAGCCTGTCTGTCTGAGCCCAAAAATGCTAATGGCCCGGTACAAGAGTTCAGGCTGTTCCCCCTGATGGTGGCCCTGGCAATAAACAACTGGGCCAGCTTCCATGCAGCCTAAGCCACACAATGTTGCTACTGCATGTCACTGCTTTGTTCTTCTTTGTTCACAGTAGTTCCCACCCTTGGAACTGGTGAGGAAGTTACTTAAAAATTAATAAATACTGCGCTCTTTCCTTCCACATTGGTACCCAGGAACGAGACATAATATAACATCAGTTATCAAATCAATTCAAAGCACCGATATGTTTTACCATAAATATAAATGGAAAAAGGCACTTACATGAAACACTTTTATCTTAAATCCAGCAGGGGATACTTTATTCAATGTGCAAAGTGCAAAAAAAGTGCAAAGAACACGTGCATATAATAAATATAAATAAAAGCATATGCTTACAAAAAACATCCTTCAGAAATGGCTATATCAGCAGGTGCTGAAAAAAATTCCAACTGGTTCAGTCAGTTTCTGCTCAACAGACTGTCTGATGTCTCCAAGATTAAGGCCATACATAGGTCAGTTTTTCGGTTAACTTAAAGAGTCACTATACTCAATGAAACAACTTAAACTAGAATTTAAGACAAGTAAAATGGTGGTACTCACACATTTATCAATGCTTGCTTTGTCATTAAATTATTCATGTTAAGTGAGTGCTCCTAATTCAACCCCCACTTCCCTTACTCACTGCCTTCTTGTAGTGTCTGCGACACTTATAAGTTCTGCACAGCCTCACCATGGTCACTGCTCTGCTTACACATCTCGCCCTCCCTCCCCCTTCTTTCTTTTCTCTGCTGATTCTCTTTAATGTTGCAGAAAGTGTGCTGGCAGGCATCCAAAGAGGTCAGGCATGGATAACATATTAGGATTTCTACTTCTGGAATGACAGGTCTTTCCCTGTAAATGCTGTTATTTTAAATTATGATTACTCAGAATCTACAGCCCAGATTTAAAATCTGAAAAAAGTACAATTTTCGAAAAAAAACTTATCCTTTAACCAAACTAAATGAATTGATTGGAAAAAAACAACATCCCTACCACTAGCCACACCATTGTTCCAGCCAATCATTTTACAACAATTTTTTGTCAATTTCTGGAGTCGATGAATTTACACCAACAATGAGCATTATATAAGAAACCTTCAACAACTCATCAAATACAAGCATTTTACAAGCCTACTGCACTTAGCAATTTACTGGCTGCTACAGATTAAAAGCAGAGGCTAACGTTTGCATGTCTCATTACTTAAGCCCAGAAGTGGAACTACAGGGACCCAGGCACAAACCCCCCATAACATCCCCACAGTTTTTACAGCTGATTGCGTGTATTGAAGTAGAGGAATGTGGCATCAGCTGCTTAAAACAGCTGATCTTAGTGACAGCCGGTGTATCAAAGGGGTCCAGTGCTTAAGCCCTATTTATACTAGAACTCTTGCTGTGCCTCCAGATGTTTGAAAACTACAACTCCCAGCATTCCCTGGCTTTCTTCTGTAGTTATGGAATGCTGGAAGTTGTAGTTTTGAAACATCTGGAGGCACACCACTCTGACTTCCGGGCAGGATGGGGAGAAAGGGGGGTGAAGGATTGACATCACGTTACTGACATCACCAAAGTGGCAGGGTGGGAAGAGTTAGGGGTGGGACATGGCGTATGGCGTTAATTACATCACATAAGAGGTGTGGCTACGGTTGTGACGAACAAAAGTAGGCATTCCGGAGGCGGACACTTCAGGTTAATTTGGGTCATGGGAGTTTGGTGTGGTCTCGTGGGTGTGCGGGAGACCACCCCAAAATCAGGGAGACTCCCGGGAGGGGTGGGATACCTGAACCATTTGAGAATCCCGGGTATAGTGCAAATGAAGTCCAGTGCTGATTTTTACGTATTGCTAAAAGGAAAAACAAGGACTGGATTGACACCTCAAAATTACACAAAGACCGTCTGGTTATACTGTTTAATATGGCAGACACCTCAGTTAGGACCTGTTGATTCTGTACAAGTAAAATGATATATTGATTTAGGACAAAAATAGGTCACTGGATGGAGATTGCATTTTGCTGCCAAAATAAATTACACTAATACTGAAAAAATGCCATACTAACGCATGCAATGCTATAGAGTTATGAAATGTCAGATTCTGAAACGTTAACATCATAAAGAAGAAAGGATGTGCCATATGTTCTTTTGACCCCATGCCCTGGACAACCAAAGGGCCAAGATAAACATGTCTTTAACATGCAAATTGGTTTAGGCTTCTTTTGTATGGTATTCTGATTTCCCAGCAAACACGCCCTTGTACAGTATTTAGTAAAAGCTCTTTAAGTCTATGGCATAGTCAGTAGTTGTATGTCTCGGTTACTGTTAAGCTTTGTAGAAGCCATAAAACTGTAGTCATGTTATATCCTCTCTATCTTTGCAAACCAGGCACATTTTTCATAAAGGATTCACATTTCCAAGAAATGTTATTCCTCAATGAGGATTTTCCAGGAATTATAAAGTGACAGAACAGTTTTCTAAAATAAGTCAGCTAGTGGTTGCATCTCAAATGAGAGAGCGTGAAATGCTTGACGTCTATACAATATATAGCTGAGGATGCTCAAACTTCTGGGCAGTGCTCAGGGCATAGCTTAAAAGGGGATGCTTTCTAGTCATGCCCCTGATGAGTATGAAGGGGGGGGGGAATTATTTCCCAACTCCAAATGGCAGCAACATAAACTAAATACATGAGTAATTTTCAATATTTTTTAAATTTGGAAACTTTCAGATATTCAGTAGTGATGGATCCGGACTCAAACTAGTTCGGGTTTTTTTCGAACTCGTGGACTTATTTCGATAATTATCGAATTCTCAAAACAGTAACCCTCAAATGTATCATTTAATTTCAATAACCCTCGAATGTATCGTTCAGTAACCCTCAAATGTAGCCTCCAATGTATTGTTTGGTTTCAGTAACCCTCCAATGTATTTATCTGTTGTATTCAATTAGATCAACTGGACTTGAAGTTTAGTTCTTGAAGACGTTTCGCTAGTCACCCGACTGGCTTTCTCAATTCAGAATGACTTGTACAAGAATCTTTGGCAATTATGTACCATGGAAAATCCCAATTAGCATATCACAGCCAGGTGTTAAGGGCATGATTGGATAGTGGCTAAGAGGTGTTATAGGAACGCCCAGGGTAAGGTGTCAAAACAGCATTGTACATGGCAGACAGTTGGTGTCGAACCCCCCCCACCTCTATTTAGGCTTGGTTTCTTTATTTTTACATAAATGGCCTCCTTGACACCTTTCTTGAACCAGTCACATTCCTTTGCCAATATGTTAACATTACAATCTTCAAAGGTATGTCCTTTATCCTTAAAGGGCATGTCCACCCCCAAAACTATAATCCCCCCCAGTAATGGCCCCACCATGTAGTGTAGTATAATCCTTACCTCACATCCCAGCTCCATAGGGTTCTCCTGTAGACCCCCCTAAAGTCCCAAAAACTGTCCACCAGGAGGCTAGCAGGGCTCTGCCGGCTACCTTGCCTCCGGTAGATATTTGTCATGCGTACTGCAGCCCTTCTCCCCCCTGCTGAGTCCTGACCCGAGGAATTGGCTCTTCTGTGCTGGTGAGAACACGGCTGAGTCCTGACCCGAGGAATTGGCTCTTCTGTGCTGGGCCATACGTTGATGCAGTTGCTGTTTGGTCTCCCACACATACAAATCAGAGCATTTTTCACTGCACTGCACTACATATATGATGTCGCTTATCTTGTGTTATTGGGTATTGGGCCTTTCAGATGTACCAATTGCTGCCTCAGTGTGTTGTTTGGTTTAAAGCAGACAGGGATGCTTATTGATGTTTAATTTCTCGGAGACCCCTGCTACATATGGGATGCCCATGTTCTTTCTCCTGTCTTGCTTTTCCCCTTCACTGTTGGTATTCGTGTTCTTTTCCCAGTCTGGATATCCAAATGTTTTAAGGGCTCCTCTGAGATGTTTCATTTCTTTAGCCTTCGCCTCTGTGCTAGTGGGGATCTATTTATTTCTTTTTTTTTTTTTTATTTATTTCTTTAAATGTTGACGCTTTATAAAATCCACTAAATGTCATTCTATTGATTTCTGGGTTTCACTTCGGTGCAATCCCTGTGTCATTCTGGAAATACATATTTTTATGATGACAGGCATTGAAAATATTGAAGAACAGCAAATGCCAATGAACTATGGCTGTTGGCCATAGAACTGGTCACTTTGGTTGGAAAACAAGTTTGTCATTATCCACTTTTAAGTATAGAGAGCCAATAATGAATAATGTAAAGTACAGTCATCCCCATGTAGAGTACGAGGAAGGGAATTTATATGAGAATCATCACAAAGTAATAACAGATTTCAATGGAATCTGCCTTGGATTTGTGATGTAATGACAGCTTAATAAATGCAAAAACCAATCACCAATGTGTAGAAAACAACAAGCTAATTATTACGCCTGGGACATGATTAGTCCCCTACACTGTACAGTAGAAGTAGGGTAAAGAAGGCCATACATTATATACTGATCATACAATGTTTAGGATCAGATGATAATCGTATTGTGTGCGGTGGCTGACAGCAACATTGGACCATTAAAAACAGTCTAATTTTTGCTGTAAACCTGCAAAGGGGAACTAAAGTCCCAATCCACCTCCCATTATGTTGTACACATGGTACATAAAATACAGGGTCTTCATGCATGTGACTACAAAGTTCGGGTATTAAACTTACTTAAACCCCAGCTCTTTAACCTATGGGACAATGTGCATTGAGCAGTGTATGCCAGACTACAGGTTAGGCTATCTGGCCATTGAAAGAGGTTGCCAAAATTGACCAATGAGCAGTATAGGCAGTTTTAAATTCCTGAACTTTGTACCGTGGGACATTTATGTCCTCACCCTGAGTGAATCAAGTCAAGTCACCCTATTAAAGGAACACTACCGTAAATCCATTTTTTAAAGTTTATGCCATCCGTTTCTATTATTCACAGGAGGTGAGAAGGCTTATGTGCCTAAGATAGGACGCTTGGTCGGGACAGAGCAGCTGTCAGTGAAGAAGCGGCTTGCAAGTGGAGCGCGGTAAGGTAAGTTCCAGTGTCCCCTGAGCGTACTATTATTCACAGGGAGGTGGGAATAAGCGTTCTCACCTCCCTGTGAATAATAGAAACGGATGGAATATACTTTAAAAAATGGATTTAGTGGGTTTAGTGTTCCTTTAAGCATTGAATGGAAATCTATTTACCTTATCTAGAGATAAAGTTTAGAAAACCTCTCCTCAAAGTAAAACCAACCAAGGTAGCAAGTTTGGACCTTTCAGACTGAAGGTTCGTACATACGTGCGATCACGGGTCCCGACCCACGATGCACAATGTGTACGAACGAACGAACGTCAGATAATTGGCCCATGTGTGGGCCCTTTATCACCCGAAACGGACGTTCATTCGGAGATCCGCCAGGTCGGTTGGGCAACGATCCCAGACCGAACGGCCGTTTCGGCTGATAAAGGGCCCATACACGGCTGATTATCAGCCGAAACGTTTGTTCGTATACATTATGTTTTTGGAAATAGCACTGTGCTAGCGATCCAAAACCCCCACCGTTAACTTTGCGCTACTCCGAATGGGGCTTTAAAGTCATGCTACTTACCTTAGCCCGATCCCGCGATGCAATACCTGACATAATCTCATTTACGCAGGTATTGTAATTGCGGGATCGGGCTAAGGTAAGTAATGCGGCTCTTCAAATTGAATCTCCCTGATAGTGTTTGGGGGATTCAATATCACTAAAACCCACAGAATCCCAATCTAATATCTTGTTAGGCTTATTTTAGGGTACTGTGCCATTTGTTTTTAGAAAAAGCGAGATGCGACCTATACAATTCCCCTTGGGCTAAACTTAACAGGGATCGTATAGGGTCTTTAAGGCAGTGCAAACAGGAGAGTCTCACCCTTCCGTGATCCCGCGATACAACACCGGATGTAATCACATATCACAAGGTAAGGCGCTGCTGTTAGCAATATTGAATCTCGCTGGGAATGCATTTTGTTTTTAATACTCATATAGGAATAATTCATTTTTGGGCAAAAATACTCAAAACTTTTGAACCACTGAATATATTTTATTTTATATTAAGAACATCTTTAAAGGGATTAAGGGGTTGTGGGCCTGATTACACAATGCAATGAGCTGCATGGATGGATTACATTTTTGTCCTATTTCTAGGACATGACAGCTCACGATATTTATCATTTTATCATTATCAATGGAAATGTTAATTGTTAAGTGTTAAATAGTAGCCACTAGAGTGTGCTGTTCCCCAGAACTCTGTGATTTAACGCCTTCCTTGCTGAATCAATGAACCACCATATACACTGCAGAAGCAAAAGCAACAACTTAAAAATGCATCTAAGTCACAGCATTACAATGTGAGGGATATATAAACAGCCAGGTCTAGACTGGAATTCTTTGCAGTACATTCCCAGCACTCTGGATAATGTTGACACTAGTCCACAACTGAGCTGGTACGACATGAAACATTTAGAATTTGACAGTTTCCATTTCCCATAACAACAAATTTGAACACCTGCTCAGATGTTTTCTTAACTGAAATACACAGAAGCTGAAATAATATACCCTGGATTTACTGTAATGCAGGCATGTGGAGCACAGGCTCCGTTCTAGATTCAACGTCCATAAACAGTTCTCAGTAAAGTTGTCTATAGATGGCGCTCTGGTTCTGCACCCAGTGTGTGCAATGTTATAGAGGCCCCACAGATGGCATGACCTTAACTAAATAGATCCCATGCAAACACTGAAATTACCCAGAGGTCTTACCTTTCATAAGGCTTATTTGCATGTCAAGCAGATGCTGTAAAGCTAATAGTAGCCACCGTGTTCCCTGCTGCAGTCTGAAGCTGGCCATAGGCAGGACGGCAAATAGAATATCCTCTAAGATCCGGTGGATTTAATAAATATCACTCATGTGTATGTACAGTATTTAAAGTGGCAATTTCTGATGAAAAAATTCCATTGTGTCATTATTAACTCCATATACTAAAGTATAAGGGTGATGTATAAATTGGCGCTACCACCTAAATACAAGTAGAACCCATGTACCTGGTGTTATATTGGGTTAGCACATGTGGTTTCCAGGAGTTTTTGGAAACTGCGCCAGACACCCAATACAAAACCATTTGCTTTAAATTTTGCATCTACTAGCGTGAAATCCAACTCCTTTACAATAACGGTGGTAAAAACAAGTAACGAATACTGCATCATGGGAGCTTGGTCACGTAATTAGCAGAGTTTACAGATATCACATCTCCCCGATTGACTGTAATTACTGATATAATGGATCACTCTCGGGGAGATGCAATAACTGCAAAATGCACGCTAACCAATACAAATGGGCCAGCGAGGATTTTGTGCCATTATGCAGTAAATTTTGTGTTTTTAAAGCCCCGCAAACGTTTACCACTTATGGATCACATTTATGCATTGTATCAACGTCGCAAAGTGTTTAATACATCGTTTAATACATCAAGTTCAGGGAAGTTGCAATAGCGAAATTTATTGCATTTCCCCCTATATTTTTAGACAAAACCAATCGGTCCAGCAGACTATCTATCAGAATAAGTGATCAGTAGGTTTGTAGGTTGGTTTATTGGATGAATGTCTTCCTGTGTGTAAACAGCCATAGCCTCATTAAATCTCCAAACCCTGTCTACAGGTGGTGCTTTGGTTCTGCCCCAGGTCATCTAGACATTTGCATACGTATTGGAAGTCAAATTCTAGATCATTACAACTGCTGAGCTGGCATATTTTACAAACCATAAGTATGCTCCTAGATCTGACAACAGGAAACCAGGTGTTCAGGGCCGTCTCTAGACTTTTTGGCACCTGAAAAAAAATTCTAAATGTGTGCCCCCCCCCTTGCCATGCCCCCGGAAGAGGTGTTTTTTTTTATAATTGGGTAATACTTTGTCCGGAAGTGGGGTGTGACTTGTTCAGAAGTGGGAGGGGCTTTATACACATGACTGGTAAATAATGCCCACAATGACTGGTAAATGATGCTCACAGTGACTGGAATTAGATGCACACAGTGACTGGTAAATGATGCCCAACATCAGCATCTGCAGGGCTGGCAAATCATGGAAAAATCAAGTGTCCCAGGCACATGGAAAAATGATGTGCCAGGGGAGAAAAAAAATCTGCCTTTAAAACTGCTGCCTCCCTACCCTGGCTCATTAGAGAGGCGGCCCTGCAGGTGTTGCTGTCACCTGACGTGGAATGTTTCTGCTGTTTGGATCCCCCTTTCAGCTTTCCTGCATTACCTTGTCTACTTTACATGGGAACACTGGAAGGTTCACAGATATATTTTTAATCCACAACATCAAAAGGAAAAGTGATGAGATTCTGCAATCCTGATCTTGAAAAAATAATTGGCCCAGACTGTAAACCACATCTGGTTTATTATGCAAGAGAAAATGTAATTATATACATACATATCTATTAATCAAACCTCATGCTTATACAGGCAGCAGTACCTCGTATTTTAAGACTTGGAAAAATTCATGTTATAGTATTTTTAGATTTACCTGCGTTACTTTCTGCACATTTCAGCTGTTTGCATGCATACTTATATGTATGTATGTATATGTTTATTTATATAGAGCCACTAGGGGACGCTGCGCTGTACAATATAGAATACAAAAAGTTGTACAAGGGGGACAGTAAATAAATACATAATTATATAAATAAGTATGAGCATCACTAAATATACAACTGCTTGAAACATGAAACATGAGGAAAGAGGTCCCTATACTTGACGTACTTTTCAGGGTTCACTACAATTTTAATGAGCAACTTTTATCGCACTAACTTTTTTTTTGTTGTTGTTGCCAATTTTATTCCCACAATTGGGCAATTCCTCTTGTTTTTATAGAGCCGCCCTTTCTAATCAAGTCCTCCTGGCTAATTTAAGCTGTAGGATTCCTGTTGCTTTGCTCTCTGCACTCCTGTGACTGCAGATGAATATGGAAATTTAGATTGTTAGCAGAGGACCAGATGATATTGAACTACGGAAGAGAAGAAAAAAAAAAGCAGGCAGGGTTTTCATAAACATTCACAAGTGTCTAGTTGCAGATAGCTGACTCACATGTGCACTTAATGAAAACAACATGAGAGCCGTGCAAGGGAGGAATGCCAGACTTATACATATGTGTATGTAGGTATCAGACTCAATAGAAGCAACAGTACCACCCACATGGTCAAAGAGGGGCAAAGAAATATTTATGGGATCCATAGTGAACCTGTCTGAATTATACTTGACATGAGTATGAGCACTAACTATGAGAAAAGAAGCATTCACCGCAAATTTTTGCTGCCAATATATATTATCAGAGCATAAAATGTCATAATGATGAAAGATTGCTTTGAAAAAGCTTGTGTTTTTAGATGACTAATTGCTCTGTAAATGCTTATGTAGAAATATTAACCCTTAAATACCGGGAGGAAGTTTTTGGTTTCTTGCAAATATATCACTTACAGTAAAGGGCATCTATAAAGCCAAAAAATACATTTCCATTTTAAAACCCTCTTTGCTCTCTTTCTGTCCTCTATCCTGAGCAATGAGCTGTCAAAAAAACGTAAATATTATAGCTGGACAGTCTCCCCCTTTTTTTTACATGCACACTAGTGCAGGAATTAAAGTTGCTGGAAGACCAGCCATAGAGCTGTATGTATAATTTTATTTACATAGCACCACTTGTCTACGCGCCACTGTACATGATAAAATACTATCGGGATAAGTGCAGCCCAATATACAGATAAGTAAACTGTACATAAATATAGTGTTTCAAAGGTTAAAAATACACACAGAAGATTGCCTTGCGAGGAGCACAGGTCACGGCCAGGAACATAAAGGACCAAGAGAGAAGATAAGTAGGGAGGTGCAGTAGAGCAAAGGGATTTAAAGGCTAAAAGCAGGGTATTGAATATGATTCTTTGTTTGATTTAAAGCCACCCTATGGACTGCAGTATCGGTATTGCAGGTTCTCTTTTGGAAGAGAGTGAGATGATCCGAGCTGGCGAGTTTAATATTGAGAGGAGAGAGATGACAGGCCGGGAGTCCAAGTAGCAGAATGTTACAGGGATATTTTAAGGGCATGCATGAGCATTTCAGTAGTGGAGCGAGAGAGAAAAGGGCTGATCTTGTCTATATTGCGAAGGAGAAAAAGACATGTCCTAGTGACATTGTTAATGTAATGATTGAAGGAAAGAGAGGAGTCAAAGATTACTCCAAGGCCTGCAGGTGGTATCAGTGGGTAATAAATGACAAGACATCCCTGCTCTCTATGGCTAGGAGGAGAGAAAGTGAAAGTAGATTGTGGTGTGTGCTTTGGAGAGATAATGACTGCAACACAAGATCCTGTGAATAAGATCCTGTTACTACCTGTTGGGACAGGCAATTTACCTTATTGGATACAAACTCTGAGGCCACAGATAAGTGTACACCAACTTACAAGGACACACAATATACAGGCCTGTTCAATAGACAAGGACACCCCTGATTACTGCATATGTTACGGTATGTCCTTGTACCTGCAGATGAAATGCCCCAATTAGACTCCGTAGCTCTACAAGGCCCAATTGCCAAATTGCCAAATATTTTTAAATCTGATCCATTTGATGGGCTAGAACAATTTGAATTGGCAGTCACTATTAATGGTTGGGATGAAGGTGCTCGCTAGCAAGTCCTTAGCCTTTTGCTTAGTGGTAAAGCCAGGCAGGTATACCAAGGATTTATTGTAATACTGAAATAAGTAAAAATTGCTCTGAAGCAATTTTTTTTCAATTAGCTCTGTATAAAAGAGTATATAAAGGATAAATCCATTTCTTTAGGTAAACTAGGAATGAGAAATGTTTGTTTATATGTTAGATTATTAGGGCAATGCTATTATAATAACATGATGCTGTGAGGTACCTTCTGTTATAATATATGAGGTGCCATCACCACTTGCCATGGTGAATACTAATAAGTATTAACCTAGCATGTTTAGTTTCAACCACACAGTGTGGCAGGATTGCCTGGGTCTACTCTCAGACCTGCAGGATTATCCTATTTGGTTCCTCTGAAAGCTGGTGACTGTCTGAGTAAAAGTTTAAAATATACCTGTATAAGATTCTATACCACTATATCTACACATAGCAAAACCTATACACAAATAATTTCCATTGTGCACTAACGGGCACACTTTGGCTAGTATACATATATGTATATATGTAATATATACAAAGGAGTGATGGTTCCATATATTCTTTATACAGAATTATTGTTCAATGTGCCGATACATGATGCAATGTTATTGGCTCCCTCTACTGTAGTAAAGGGAGACGGTAATGGAAATTGCCCATCTGGAATTGTCTATCCCAATACTGACAAAATTCCACAAATTCTCTGAGATCCATCCTCAATGTCACAGCTCTGACTTTGAAAGACACTAATGGTAATGCAAATGTGACTTTCTCAATAAAAAAGAACATTAGGTACACATTTGGCTAGGTACAAATGGACGGTTCCATCCCGGCCAGTGCTATTGAGTGGTTGGCTGTGGCAAATGTCTCCTATGAAACACACGTTTGGAAATGATTTACCAGCGAACGACAACGTTAACTGTCACCAAAATCCCCTCAGATTTTTTGGCCTGACCACCCAACACACAGAAATATTGGTTGGTTGACCCCAGAAAAATGTGTGCGTACCCAGCTTTAATGAATATACTTTATAACAAAAGTAAAGGAGAGATCTATATTTGCCAACTGTAATGATTTACTTTTGTTATAAAGTATATTCATTAAGGCTGGGTACACACAAAAAAAAAATTCTGGGGTCAACCAACCAATATTTCTGTGTGTCGGGTGGTCAGGCCAAAAATTCTGAGGGGATTTCGGTGGCAGTAAACCTTGTTGTTGGCTGGTCAATTATCTCCGATCCTGCGCTTGGTGGGTAGGCTAGGTCCTAGTTTAAGGGGGGAAATGATTAATTCTGTTTTAGATAGATTGAGTTTAAGGTGGCAGTGCGCCATCCAGGAGAAAATAGAGAGTAGACATTTAGAGATTTGGGATTGAACTTCAGGGGTTAGTGCGGGGGTGGACAAGTAAATGTGGGTATCATCAGCGTATAGGTGCTAATTAAAATCAAAAGAACTGATTATTTCTCCCAAAGAGATAGTGTAGAGGGAGAATATAAAGGGTCCTAATACCAAGCCCTGATGTTACTTTTAGTTAGCAAGAGCTACCAAACTGAATAAAAATAATTGTACAAGACAGCAAATAAAAACCTTATCAAAATGGCTATACATCAAATGTATATTATATTTATATATTATAATTTTATAATATTACATACCATAATATTATATTAACATATTACATACCGTATATATATATATATATTACCGTATATACTCGAGTATAAGTCGAGGTTTTCATGCGAAAACAGCCTGAAAACTGAACCTCGACTTATACTCGAGTCAGTCACTTACTGGTGAAGGAATCCGGCTGCCGCGTCCACGGATGGTCGCATCCACTGACGTCACGACTCGGCGCCGGGAATTAGACCGGCGCCGAGTCGTGACGTCAGTGGATGCGACCATCAGTGGACGCGGCAGCCGGATTCCTCCATCTCACGGCAGCCGATTCCTCCATCAGATGTCGGGGGCCCGGACTCTCCTGCAAAGGTAAGGCATTAGTAGTAGTGTAGTGTAGTGGCGGGGTGAGAAGATGGGTGCAGGGAGTAGTGTAGTGTACTGTAGTAGTGTAGTGTAGTGTAGTGGCAGGGTGAGAAGATGGGTGCAGGAGTAGTGTAGTGTACTGTAGTAGTGTAGTGTAGTGTAGTGGCTGGTTGAGAAGATGGGTGCAGGAGTAGTGTAGTGACTGTAGTAGTTAGTGCAGTGTAGTGCAGGGTGAGAAGATGGGTGCAGGGAGTAGTGTAGTGTACTGTAGTAGTGTAGTGGTGTGTAGTGGCAGGGTGAGAAGATGGGTGCAGGGAGTAGTGTAGTGTACTGTAGTAGTGTAGTGTAGTGTAGTGGCAGGGTGAGAATGGGGTGCAGGGAGTAGTGTAGTGTACTGTAGTAGTGTAGTGTAGGGGCAGGTGAGAAGATGGGTGCAGGGAATAGGTTTTATTCCTGGGGCTGGACCTGGGGCTGGAGGGGAGACTCTACCCTCGACTTATACTCGAGTCAATTGGTTTTACTCATTTTTGAGTATAAATGTACCTCGACTTATACTCGAGTCGACTTATACTCGAGTATATACGGTACATTTCAGATGTCAATCAAGGGCATTATTATCATAAACACTTCTGCTTAGTTCAGTTTTGACAGTTGGTATGTGTGAATTGTATGGGGGTAAATTTCCTCTCTAATGATTACTGATCATGCTTGCCCACAAACATTTTCAGATAATTAGGGAGGGGGGATACTAAGCCTGAGCCAAAAAAGTCCTGGACTGAAGGCACACAGTACACACATCTTAGACTGTGCTGCTTATACAGTATGTATTCATTTATGGATAAAGAAAGATGAGACAAGTCATTTTTACAGTTTATAATCACTTTAAATGTCTAAATCCACTAACTGACCATACCTGAACTGGGCTAAATCTAATAAATTACTATCATTTTTAAAAATAGACCTAATTTCGGGACCTTTACTTGATAGGGCATGTCCACCCCTAAAACCAAGATTTAACCCACTACTGGCCGCACTGTGTAGTGTTGAAAAATCCTTACTTTACACCTCAGCTCATTTTAGAAGAGTGAAGAGTAGGAGCTGTCTCTGTGTCATCTGGTCCCTGCTACTCCCATGTCCTCCTGGAGGACTCTGGCGTGTGCAGAGGAGCTCTTGAATTTTTTTGTTCCTGGCATCATGTGCTTGGGGCACATGATTTTCCATATGCCCAGATGCCAGGGCCCCCCAAAAATGCCATTTGTAAAAACCACATATTTTTGGGAGATACTGTCACTTTAAATAGCAGGGGAAGACATAACTTACATTGCACAAAAGAATGTAGCTTCAACTCCTCCCCCTCCCTTCTGAATGGCAATTCATTTGATCAAAATCAATTTTTGTCCTGCAGATCAAAAATGAATGTTGGGCACCTAATACCAGTCACTGTGGGCATCTAATACCAGCCACTGTGGGCATCATTTACCAGTCATTGTGGGTATTATTTACCAGTCATATGTATAAAGCCCCTCTCACTTCTGGACAAGCTACACCCCACTTCCAGACAAAGCATCACTTTTAATTATGAAACCACACCCCTTCTGGTGGCATGGTGAGGGGGGGCAGCATTTGGAATTTTTTTCAGGTGCCAAAAAGTCTAGAGAAGGCTCTGCCCTTCCCTCCAGATGCCTCTGCTCCTATTCCTTTCTGTAGTGTAGAGGGGATTTTCTGTGGTCTAGGGAGTTCTGTGGTTAAGATACAATCATACATATTTTTTGAATCCTGTATCCTTTCCCTAGGCTTTTATTTCCTCTAGGTACACAGATTTCCCTTACAATCATAAAGACATGTGTGTGGCATTAGTTCGGGTGTCACTGATAGTTAGACACGGTGGATCAACCAATGATGTCCGAGTTAACTATCACACACGTCCGATTCTTGTACAGTCCAGCCGTTCAATGGTGGACACATGCAGATATCACATGTTTGTACAAGCCTTAACTTTTCTGTAAAATCATATAGGCGGATAAATAATTGTTACATGCTACGTAATATGTTAATCCCTAAATGTTAAAATAAACCCAAATATAATAAATAGGGATTCTGTTTCACTTGTTTAACTGGTCCTTTTGCTTCTGTAAGTAATGTGCCCATGCAAATTAAATCACAATATCTCTATCTCCTTTTCTAAGGTAGGATGAAGAACCAGACTGCCAGAGCATCACATTGGGATGGCAACTTAAAAAATAAATCCATTGGTATTTCCAATGGGCCAGGATTATGTTAGAAAAGCTTTGAACAACATACAAGAAAAGGCTCACACGTTTCTAAAATATCTTGTGGTTACTGGGAGGGAACCCCTGCCTGATACTTCCCAGCTCACTGCTGCATGACCTTGGCTAGAAGAGTATTTATACATTTGGCTCTCTGGCCATGTTTGTGCCGCCCAGAATATCCTATCCAGCTTTTCACAGGTGTGGGAACCATGGTTCCTCTTTTTAAAAATTCCAGATCTTTTCCGACATCTGTGGCTACATATCAGACAGCAAACTTAGCCTGACAAACAACTGGGCGCATGACACAAAAAAAACCCAAAGACCTAGGTTTTTCTGCAGAAGCAAAGAAAAGACTAAATACAGTGGTTTACCTCTGGCATTGGTGTTAAAAGTTCGCTATAAGATTCTAAAATTATTTAGCCAAACTCGGCCTCTGTATTTCAGCCCTAACATGGTCACTTTGAATTGGGGAACTGGATAAAATAACCTCCCATTATACCTTGGAAATCCCTTTTTTCTTTGTTTTTTAATTAATCGATGCAAAATGAGAGATAGAATAAAATATAAAACGTGGACATCCAAATATACTTTGAACATTTATAGACATTCAAATAATCAGCAAAACCCCAATATTAAATTAAGTTTGTTCAATTTATTAGAATTGATTGGCTAAACACAGGGAAATACAGGGTTTTGGGGGTATAGAAGATAAGATAAGGGATTGGACAGAAATAAAGTGTTATTTTACCCAGGGTTAGGAACTAAAATGCTAGGTCCTCACCCCTGAGTTTGCAATATCTAGAAATATTGCAGAGCTCAATCTTGGTGCTACTGCTGGTCTCACCTCAACCCTTTTCAGTCTATGACTGTTTCCAGACTGCCCAATAGGAAGACACATGACTGGTAAAGAAATCCAAGACTCAACAAGAGGTGGGGTTCAGTAGCACTGAAACTTTGAGAGGTTTGATTTTCGGTAAATATTACAAACCAATGGGTGAGAAACTAGCAGTTTAGTTCTCTACTCTGGGTACTTGTAATGTGGGGCATTTTGGGGGACTGGAGCAGTAAGCATCGCTGACTGTATTACTGGGGTCTGACTGTAGTTTTAAATGAGGTCTTCTGTCTCCAGTTGTTTATTTAGAAATTGTTGTAAAATATACTTTCCAGAATACGTAGGTTTCTTTGTTCCAGTTCTAGTGCCTACATTATCTTAAGTATCCACTTATAGATAGATGGCTGGGATTCCCTCCATTTTATTACATTAATTAACATTACATCTCATATATATCCACTAGTACTCTCAACCCAGAGTATGTTTGTAAAGGTTCTCATTCATCCAGGTCATTGTTTATCTGTGTTATTCAATTAGGTCAACTCAACTTGTAATTTAGCTAAAGCCATCCTTAAAAGTTTCACTATGACTTCATTTTACTTGTGAATGAGCAACAAATATACATTTAGGGCTAGGTGACACTAGAGCGATTTTACATTTAGTGCAGGCTTTATACTTTTTATAATTTTTAATTTTGCCCATTGAAATATTTCAGATAGATTTTAGGCATGTGCACTCACAAATAGAGATGGACTAGAACTCGAACCCAAGTTCGAGCCGAACTATTCGAATTCGAATGAATTCGGACTTCTCGAACGATCCCGGATTTTCGGACTTTTGATAAATATCGAATGTTCGACCGTTCGAATGTGCGAGTTAAATGCCTATTATGCCTATACGCGAGCATCGAATCCACAAGTAAAGGGTCCATTCAAACCTATACGCGAGCATTGAATCCGTGAATAAAATGTCCATGGTATCTAGGTGCGAACGCGAGCATCGAATCCGTAAGTAAAGTGTCCATTAAACCCTATACGCGAGCATCGAATCCGCGAATAAAATGTCCATGGTATCTAGGTGCGAACATGGAATCTATGATTAAAGTGACCATTAAAGCCTATACGCGAGCATCGAATCAGTGAGTAAAATGTACATGGTACCTAGGCGTGAACGAGCTCGAAAATAGCGCGAGTGAGAGTAAAATTGATTTTTCGAATGTCCTGGATATTCGAACATGTTCCCCAGACCATTTCCCAGCCATTTACATTAAGTTACCATTGATATTTTAATTGTATTTCATTAGAACTTCGAAAGTTCGAAAACGGACCAAACTTTCGAAAGTTCGGCCATCTCTACTCACAAAATCAATAGTACATAAAACCCATTGATAGGAGAAGTTTCTACATGTACATATATATTTTACCTTGCAGTTTGGCGGCCATAGCCTGATAATCTGGTGTATATGGCATTTCTTTAGGACATGGCGCATTGTCCAATGCACTTGTCTGGAGCCCTCTAATATAAAGAACAAACAGAAGGGAGTCTTATATGTTTCACGGTTCCCACCCTTAGTTATAGACTAAAAGAATGATTAGTAATTAAGAATATCACTGCTCAGAAAAGTAAATATTTCCAAAGTCAAAATCCAAATTACTAATTTACATAATTCACAAGGAAATATTTTTAAAACCCAAAGCTTACAGAAATGTATTTTTTTCCACTACGACCTTTTCTAAAAGGTCTGTTCACAGAATAGCAAACAAATTACATAGGCAGTCTCAAGTTAAAAGAAAAAAATGAGGAAATTTGGATGTTGATTTTTTAAAAAACCACTTTAAAGCTCTTCCATCGTTTCAAATGCCTTGAATGTTCTAAGGATTTATCTCATTCATGTGGGAACCAGTGTTAGTTTCCATTTGGGTAAAGATCTGGTGATTATGGCAGGATGCTCGGATAGTTCCTAATGTATCTTAACCTCCTTTATATATATATATATATATATATATATATATATATATATATATATATCAGTTGTCTAATTAGTTCATGGGACAGTGGCTTTCGATACCCTATATTGCGAAACCCTGGAACCGGCCACAGTTATATTCTGAACTGTATGTGTACCTTACATGGTATTATTTAGTGGGAGATGGAAGATGAAATACCCAACTTTTATGGAGAAGTCTACCCAAAAACATTTTCTTCTAATTTAAATTATAATAATACAAGTGGTATACACATTTGAATTTTTTTTACTTCCAATTTTACTTTTTCCCTAAGACATACTGTAATACGTGTCCAGGAAGATACAAAGTAGATGATTGGAGTATTCCTCTGTGAATCACAATGAGCATGTATGAGCTCACCAAGCTAGGAAAGGGGCAGTAATTATAGGCCTATTTGTACTGTTACTTTTGAGTGTGGATCTTTGATTAGGCACTTCATAGACACATTGTTCTAAATCAGCAGTTTGTGGCCCTTTAATCAGAAAATATTTGCATACACCAAGACTTCTCCTTTAAGAATGACTCAGCTGTAAGAAGAATTAACTAAATAGTAAAACCAACATTTCGCTGGGGATCCACGTGCTGGTTCATTTTAGAACTTTTAAGAAACCTTTGATTTATTTAGTTTTACATTTTAGCAGGAAAAGTACATTGGATCCCTCGCTTGTGAGTGTGCTCACTAGAAAACCCTGACGAGAGGCACGGCAGAATCTCTGTCCAATGAAAATATATGGATTATGTAAGTTGACACTTTTTTAAAGTATTCAGTATATTTGTCATTGTATATTTGTCTAGTCACTTTGCTTTATACTTTGAAGCACATTCCATCTCACTGGCTCTCAGACCCCACAAAATAGATTATTTTAGATATCCCTTTATATTTTACATGCCATTAATACAGCATGAGATCACTTCTCATCTGGTTTGCAGATACTAAATACATGGGGCACCATTTTGAAAAAAAAGAATCAAGTAATCCATATGCATTTTTGTACACAATCTAGTCAATGTCACACCCATTTTCCATTAAAATATTATCTCCATGTCTTGTTTTTAATTTGTTTGTTGTTTTTTTTTATAGTTCCCAGAGTACCAAACCTTGCTATATTCAAGGGCGTTGTAACAAGATACATGCTGCATCAATGTGGTTCTTCCATCTTGTGTAAAATAAAAAAAATTTTAGCAAAAAAAAAAAATCTAGAGTGCATTGTATGAAGGGGGGAGACAGGGAAAGCACAAACTGTGATGGACCCTTTAAATTAAAGGGTATTGCTGCAAGTAACTCATCACTGCATGCTTATATTATGTATTACCTGTGTATGTAATATGTATGACTTTGTATAATATGTATTACCCTGCGTGTAATAACTATGTAATTCTCAAGCGCCACTGAAGATGTTGGTGCTATGTAAATCAATAATAATGATAATAACTGTGGTCTCTAATTCTTCCAAAGAAGTTAGGGTTGTTGTTTTGGAAAGCTTTCAAAATTAACCTTAAATCACATCTCTTGATAATTGTTTTGAGAAGTTATTGCTAAAAAGGTTCCGCAATATTACTTCCTGCTTGAACACTTCCTGTTTTCAGGCTTGTGACCAGCTTGTAGTCATGTGACCAGCATCTGTCTGCATTAATAGGCTACCCATCTTAACTGTCAATTTTTTCCCCCAGGTACTTCCTGTTTCTCCCCCGCATTAGGTCTTAACTGGAGGGGTGGGACAGAGGTCAGGTGATGTCAGTCAACCAACTGGAAGCAGGAAATATGAACATTCACCCCAATAAAATTTCTTACAGGTTGCAGCCAGAGATGTGATTGTCAGCTCATTTTAAAGAAAATACTGCAGGATTTAATTTAACCCTAACTTGTTTGGAGACCACAGTTGCCCTTTAAATGTTGTCACCCCTAATGTACTCAAAGAAACATGCTCTATATCCTGTTGTCCCTGGTCTAATCTTTAATTTTTAAATAATTTGTATGTATATGTGTTTTCTTTTGTTTCTGTTTTCCTAGAAATGCTGATATACTCCTGGTGGTTTAAGCCAACATCCTAGTAAAATGTTTATCTATCCTAATGTTCCTACATTACATCCAAGTTTCCCTTTGAATTTGATTTAGACCAAAGTTAGCATGTTAAATGTTCATAAAACTACAAAAAAATATGACTTTTTTGTAAGGACTGTCAAGGGTAAGTCCAACAATGTTCTTTGGATATAACAAGACTAATGATGTTTGGCTATAATGCACAGCATGACATTTGGCAGAAACTAAATACAGCATATACTGTATATACGTGAGTATAAGTCGACCCGAGTATAAGCCTAGGTACCTATATACCTGAAAAATTAGTAAAAACTGATTGACTCGAGTATTAGTCGAGTCAATCAGTATATTGTTTTGTGGCTTAAGTTGCCCTTTAAATGGACAGCAGAATTCCCATACATTAATCCCATACAGTAATAGCCAAATCTAGTACCAGTAACCCCCAATTCCTTGGCACTTCAGATATTTGGAAACTACAACTCCCAGCATGCTTTGGTTGCTGGGAATTGTAGTTTCTAAACATGTGGAGTCGCAAGGTTCAAAAAACTTTTAATTAAGCTTACCATCATTTACAATTCTCATGACCCCCATATAGTAAAGGGCACTCTGGCCCACATATAGTAAAGGGCACTCTGACCCCAATAGTTAAAAGTGTCACCTGAGAGTTGTAGTTTCAAGCTGTCCCTTGCACTGAACTAGCAGCCATTTTTTGCCCCAAACTGAGAAGACCCATCAGATTTACAGCATCCAGCTAAGCAGTGCAATGCTGAGTGAGTCCAGCAGCCAGACTACAGGAAGCAGGAAGGAGTGTAAAGGCAGATCAGCTACTGTAACTTTCTAGCATGTGAAGGATTTATTAACACCTACTGGTTACTATCCGCAATTACAGCATTTGGAACTAAATTTGGTCTTGACCCAATTATAAGCCGAGATTAGGTTTTCAGGCCTGAAAATATCGACTTATATACGGTAAGCACAAACACTTCATACCAACTTTCAAGCATGGTGGTGGAGGGTTGATGATGGTGTCAAAGGTGGCCCAGACCTTGACCTGAATTAAATGATTTTGTTGTATATTAAGGGCTATATTTAAAAAGGTACGATATTGCTTTTTAGCACTACGACGACTTTAACGATCAGTTTAACGATTGTTAAACCAATCGCTTAAGCGATTGTTAATTTGCGATCGTTACCGACTTGCACAAACGCGATATTGAATCACGTTCGGGAGATTTACTTAGAGCAATTCATATTATGTGGACATGCTCTACAAAATATCCCATTCTCCGGGATATGGGGAAACATTATTATTACTCATTTCCCTTATTGCAAGTTACCCAATATAAGCCAAGCTAGAGCTAGCACTCTTAAATATTGACTTGGAAGAAAATTATTTTAAAGTATGCACTATATTATTCCACCTAGTTTAATCTACGTGATCTAGCACATTAGCTAACTGGAAATCCCAACATTAATAGAAATCAGAAAACAAGTATCCATAAATAGAAGGTATGAAAAGATGTGTAGTTGGACACATACATTTTAGGATAAATGGAAATTGTGGAAATTTGAATGTTTAAAATGACATATTTATACTTCTATGTTAATAACCACTAATGTACTTCAGAAATGATGATGGTTGTATGCACTATATGGCAATAATTACAATCCTCTTCTTTTTACTTTTCTTCATTTTCTTTTTCTTGTTAAAAATATTAATTGAAAAATCTAAATAAAAATATATATATATATATATATATATATATATATAAATAAAAAAAGCTTATAAAAAAAGCTCAGTGAGCAGAGGTAGCAGACAAATGACTTTTCCAGCATGGAAGAGAACTTAACATGAAATATATATGTATGTATGTATAGTTTATTTATAAAGCGCCACTTGGGGAAGCAGCGCTGTACATTAACAAAATACAATAAAGTCATACAAGGGGAACAAATACATAAATAGTTCAGTAAATAAATATATAAATTATATAAATAAATATAAGTACTAGAGCCTTGCCACAAGAGGAAAGGAGGTCCCTGCCCAGTAGAGCTTACAATCTAATTAGTGTAACATACAGATGCAAAGTGTAGAAGTGAGACTTATGCAGTGCAAATAAAACAATCATATACTGTGCTGGGTACCAGATAGGTAGGATGTAAGGCTAGATTTAAACCTGGTAATTGAGGTTTCTTGACGTAGAGAGAGGGGAATAGAATTCCAGAGGATGGGAGCCACAAGACCAAAAGGTTTAAGGCGAGAGGAAGCAGTACAGTCTGTACAGAAGCTGGTTATGTGATCATCGAAGGGTGGGGGCGAGAGAATATGGGGACACTTGAGAAGAAATATAATGAGGTGCAGCAGATCATAGGGATTTAAAGGTTAGAAGAATGATTTTGTATACAATGTGCTGTTTAATGGGAAGCCGGGTTGTTTTTCGGTACAGAGCAGAGTTAGGATCCTGTTTATTAGAGAGCAAAACAATATGTATAGCAGAGTTTAGTATGGACTGAAGGGAATAGAGGTGGGAATCAGGAAGACCAGTAAGTTTTAGGTTACAATAGTCTAGGCACGATAGGATGAGAGCATGAATAAGCAAAGCGGTAGTCGGGAGAGAGAGGAACCTGTGAATTTCTGCAATGTTGCTGAGGAAAAATCGGCAGGTTTTTGCAACATAGTTAATGTGGTTAGAAAAGGAGTTAATAATTACCCCTAGGCAGGGTGCAGATTGGATAAGGAAAATGGGGATATTATCAACCAAAATAAAAAAAGATGCAACAGGACCAGGTGGGGAATTGATTAGTTCAGTTTTAGAAAGATTTAGTTTGAGGCAGCGTCACGACATTCAGGAGGAGATGGCAAGGAGACAGTTTGAGACATGTGATTGGATACAGATGCATGTAAAAATAGCAGTTGGGGGTGCAAATTAACTGACCAATTAAATTTTTTGTCTTAAAGGATATGTACACTGGCAAATTTGTTTTTTTAAATTGCCCATTACTGGAAACTATAATTCATCCCAAATATCACTGTATAATTTTTTTGTTAATCTGTCCCCTATTTCATTAGATCTGAAACATTTTATATTTCAGCATTTCTATAAGCAGTTTTGCCGTGGCTGGAATGGTTTGACAGTTGGTGTGCTGTATGCTGTATGCAGTATTGACAGTTGGTATGTGGGAAAATAGTCAGGACAGTGGTCAGAGCCTGAGCAAAGAAAGTACTGTATTGAAGGCATGTAGCAACACACACACCTTAGAGTATGCGCTACTTACATGTATTTATTTATACATTAAGATGACACAGTTATTTTTTCAGTATACATACACTTTAAGGGTGGGCATGCCCTTTAAGTTAGCCCTCCCATCCGCCAGCCAGTGTTAAGTCAGCCCTCCAGTTCACCAGTAAGCATTAGTCCCCCCAGCACAAACCATACCCACTTTTGACAGCATTAGTCTGCCCAACACAAACCGTACCCACTTTTTGTCTTCCTGCACCACAGGAAGGTACAGGGATTGCTTTAAAGGGCATGTTCACCCCTTTTTCAATTTTTTAATATATAGTAGGGCTGGTTCCCCCAGCCCCAACCGCTATATTATCTTTTCCAGAGACCCCCCCGATCGTTACTTAAAACGGTAAAACTATGGAACTGTCTTTCATTGGAAGTTGTGATGGCAGGTTTATTGTAGTTTCAAAAGAAAGCTGGATGTTGCAAGTTACTGGTATTGATACATAGAGTTGATCCAGGGATGTTTCAAATTTCCACTTGGAGTCAGGAAGGAATTATTCCCCCTTCATAATACTGGTGGTTATTTCTGCCTTCCTCTGGATCAATAGTTATGCAGGAAGTGTGGGTATTGCTAGATGGGTTGGACTGGATGGACATATGTCTTTATTCAACCTCAAATACTATATTATATAATATTAACCCTATCTAACAGTTGATCCAGAAGAAGGCAAAAAAATAATAAACGGCTACAGTCCACAAGTAATTGAATATTACTTATTAGTGAACAATGCACCAGTTTATTATATTGCCCATTAATATATTTGTATAAAGTGATCATATTACCGCACAAACATCGCTTCTCTAATGTAAACAGCCCTAACTTGTCTAATCTGCCTGCATAGTCAAGCCCCTCCATTCCCCTTATTATTTTAGTTGCCCTTCTCTGAACTCCTTCCATTTCCAAGATGTCCCTTTTGTATATGGGATTCCAAAACTGCACCGCATATTCCAAATGAGGCCACTTACTGCTGCAAAAGCTATAATATGATTCACATTAAGCTTAGTGCTCTAAAAGACAAATTCTCTCTGTTAAAGAAACTCCCTCTTTATACAATTACCCACATTGTTCTGCACTATTGACCAATATAAAAAGACATTAGTTGGTTGGCCCAAAATATTTGGTCATGTGTATCCAGCCCTGGGTCGCCAGATTTATGCACCTCCGAGTGGTAGGGGGCTAGGCGGTGACATCACAAGGAGTGTGACAAGCAAATAATGGGCGGGATGGCAGCAGTAGGCAGGATTAGGGCATAACAGGGCAGGGCTGCCAGTTCCCTCTGCTGGACGGGATTTCAGCCCTGATGACGGGACTCTGGATTTTGGCCCTGCAGTCAGGGCAATCCCGTCCAAAGAGGGAAGTATGGAAAGCCTGACCAAGCCTAATCAGCCTTTGTGCACAGCAAAAAAGGATGGCCTATAAATACATTGCCTGGAGTCCCAATCGTAATCTATGTCTGGTGTTAATGATGAGATATGCCTGATAAATTTAAGAAAAAGAGCTGCAAAGGAAAGCTATGCACACACATGTAAGGCAATTATCTGTTGAACAATTGTTCCAAAGACAATTATCCATGGATACTTGTACAGATACACTGCGCTGCAGTGGGAAAGAAGGCTGTCTGGTTTCAGAGAGACGGGGCAAAACATGAGACCTCTTGCAGCGTGGGAGAACAAAGGCATCACTCTCCAGCATGGTTAATCGATTAGCTAAATGATGCTGAAAAGAATCTGTACACACAGTCAAAATGATTGCTGGTAGGCCACTTCTGCCACAAATATCCAATGTGTTTATGGGCTTTAAGGGCCATATGAATAAAAGGGTGATTTAAGTTTTTGGTAAAAAGCAATTTTAAAGGGCATGTCCACCCCCAAAACTATAATCCCCCCAACACTGGCCCCATTATGTGTGTAGTGTAATCCTTACCTCACATCCCAGCTCCATAAGGTTCTCCTGTAGTCCCCCCCAAAGTCCCAAAAACTGCCCACCAGGAGGATAGCGAGTCCATATAGGACTCTGCCTCCTATCTGGCTCCGGGAGAAGTTTGGCATGTGTAACTGCAGCCCTTCTCCCCTCCCTCCCCCTCCCTCTCCCGATTCCTTCCCCTAGCTAAAGCCTTAATATATAAGATTCCCCATGCCTGCCCAGCCCCAACCGCTCTATTTATATATTTAGAAAGCTCCCCAAACTTTACTTACCTCTCCTCTTTCCTCCGCCGAAGTGAGCTGCCGGCAGCCGCGTCCGTGATTGGCTGCCGCTCAGCCAATATCAGACGCGGCTGCCGGTCCCACCCCTCTGCTTGCATTTTCTCGCAAGCAGAGGGCCGGGAGCGCGGTGGAGGAAAGAGGGGAGGTAAGTAGAGTTTGGGGGGCTTTCTAAACATCTAAATAGAGCGGTTGGGGCTGGGCAGGCATGGGGAATCTTAAATCCAAAAATGTATTTTAGGGTGGACATACCCTAAAGTCCGAGATGGAGAAAATGCATTTTTAAAGATTCTTGTTGCCTAAAAATATTTTTTTTATAGAATTATTGGAGTAACTTTTATATTAATATTATATATTATAACTCCAATAATGGATTTAATAGGGGAATTCACCAAGGACCACTCATTTCTCTCCTTAACGGCGCAACGTTAAGTCTCGCTTTGCGGCGGCTGCGCAAGTCCCGGAAGAGGCAGTCGCACAGCCGGCGCAAAGTGATTTACCAGAGGCTGCGCGGGCCTTAGCGCGTAAGTATTTAAATACTTCGAGAGGGTGAGATCTACCCCGAGCTGCATAGCTTCTGGGAAATCCCGTACGGGAGATTTGCCCAGAGCATTTGCGGCTCTGGGTGAATCTCCCTAAAAGTGTTTTGTTATTTCTTTGAAAATCTGTGGCCAGTGATGGATCACAATGTTTTGGGGCATTGGCTAAATCAGCACAAACTTTCCCAAGTTACCACCACTATAGCTATGAAGAAAGCCCAACTCCCCCTCCATATATTCCATTTATGCTCCCTGCTTCCCTATTTCCATTTATAAACCTTTCTCCTCTGGGCTGGCGAGAAATGCTGCAACTGATTTCTGGGATTAAATCCCCGCGCAAAAAAAAAAAAAAGTTCTGAGTGCTGCTTGACCCCTCCAGCCATTATATGGCTGCATATGCTTTGCTATTGCGGACTCAATTCAGTAACCTTACAACGTTAACAGTACTAAATAGCAAGTTTGAATATCCCACCTAACATTCATCTGTAAACCTGAAAAGCTACAAAAACGAGGATTATGTTAAAAAGGATAAAGTAGTGACATAACCGCTGGATGGATTAAACCACTGCACAGAGCTTGAATAACATTTTAAATGTTAGGTTGGGTACACACCATACATTCATTTCCTGCCGGAAGTCCGACTGATATTACTGTGTATTTGTGAGTCGGATGAAAATATTGTATGGTGTAGGTGGGGGCGGCTGTGATCCATTTGTCCATGTTGGTAAATCACAGCTGATCGGGCATTGCAAACTGTTGGCTCCGGCTACTTTTGCCATGACTGCCAGTGATTGGTCCCGGGCCACCTTACAGTGGGGCCAGCCAGCATAAAGTGAGTTAATCGCAAATAGCACTTACCTGCTTTTTCAGAGGGGCTAAATCCTCCCTCCTAGAACATTGGGGCCATGTGCATGGACCCGGGATGTCTGACTAATCCATCCCTGTTTCCTAATCATGAAAAAAAACATTTTTTAGAAAACAATTAAAATGTATCTGTAAATATTTTTACAAATTTTTATTGCTGTATAGTATAGTATAGTATAGTATAGTATTTGAGGTTGAATAAAGACATACGTCCATCCAGTCCAACCCATCTAGCAAAAACCTAATTTCCTGCCAAACTGTTGATTCAGAGGAAGGCAAAAAAAAAAAACACCAAATTTATGAAGGGGAAAAAAATCCCTTACTGACTCCAAGTGGCAATCGGAAATTTCCCTGGATCAACTCTAATTTATGTATCAATTCCAGTAACTTGCAACATTCCTTGTTTGCAGAAACTCATCCAGCTTTTTTTTTAAACTGACCAATGAACCTGCCATAACAACGTCCACTGGAAGACAGTTCCATAGCTTTACCGTTCTCACTGTGAAAAACCCTTTCCGAGCTTGAAGCCTAAACCTTTTTTCTTCAAGTCTTAAGGGATGTCCTTGTGTCCTCTGACATGTTCTATTGGTGTACAATGCCCCAGATAATTTATTGTATGGCCCGTTAATGTATTTATACACAGTAATCATAACCCCATGCAAGCGCCTTTTCTCCAGCGTACATAATTGTAACTTTTCCAGTCTCTCTTCATATTCAAGCTCCCCAATCCCCTTATTAATTTAGTTGCCCTTCTCTGAACCCTTTCCATTTCAACCTCTCTTTATACAAGACAATACCATGCTGGCTCTGGCTATTGCCGCCTGGCACTGCTTTGCTACCTTTAAGTTTGTTGTCCACCAAAACTCCAAGATCCCTTTCCAACAGGGATTCACTTAACACAGAGCCATTTATAGTATAAGCAGCACAAGGATTTTTAAGTCCCAAATGCATCACCTTACATTTATCAACATTGAATCTCATCTGCCACTTAGCAGCCCAATGTGACAATCTATCTAGATCCCCCTGCAACGATTGCACATCCTCTGAAGTTTTTAATGATCAACATATTTTTGTATCGTCAGCAAACACAGAATCCTTGCTGACAATACCCACTTCCAAATCATTAATAAATAGATTAAATAGAATTTAATATGTTATTGTTTATTAAAAATATAATATCCTATTTACTAAATTTGACCCACCTCACACACCCCTGTGGCAGTGAAAATGTAAAGTCCACCCATACACCAAACACTGATTAAATTCTGTGATCCTCTTTTAATTGCCATTAAGGAAATAAAATCTCTCATTGCAAGCCCATTCATTTTGATTAAAAGACCGATAAGATTCACAAGAGTGAAATTTGCTCCCTTCACATTGAATTTTTCTTTTTCATCAGTGAGCTTGGTCGCTCCTTTGCTTTGTGCAGCAACTACAGGACTGTAATTCTAGAATTTCCTGGCTGGGTCCAACAGGTGACTTGCAATGTTGAATATAAAGGTGGGGAGCACCTGCAAATCACACACAGAGCCTGTCCTGTAGAATCAGGTAAGGTTTGTTCAGGGTAATATGAGCATCCTTATCTTCTATTTGTTTAAAAGCACCTTCTAGAATTATTTAAGGTGTTTTACCTTTAAAAACAGAGCCAAAGCTACAGTCTATTTTTGCAGAGTGCTGTATTTACATAATACTAAACACTTAATTCGATGTTTTCCATTCCAATGGTAGAAAATATTTTCATTAGGCTGAATATGGGGCACAGAAATAGCTGTAAATCTAATATGAGCAAGCAGTCCTGTCAATTTCTCTTCCGTCTATATTGTTCTGTATTGAGGGAATCAGGAATCAATTCATGGGATGGATTTTTGTACAGGTATCATCTAACTTGGGTACAGACATGGCCAATAAAAGGCAAATCCCATCGGATCCAACAGGGTTTGCGGATTATCAGCCATATGTGCAGCAAAACATTGTCCAACCCTGCGGCCGACGAACTACTGGCTCATCTGTGTGATTGTTCAGCCTTGACAGAACATTTTTTCGGTCCTTATACTTCAGGATAGAAAACAGATAGACAATGGCCCCCTAAATGGTCTCCCTGTACAAATTAAAGAGAGACCGTATCAGCAAGGGGTGTTGCCATTTTTTTTTAACCGATTACAGATAGCTTCCAGGTTTTTCTGGGAGGGGGGGGGTTGTGTGTGTGTGGAAGAGTTGAACTTGATTGACTGTTGTCTTTTTTCAACCCAAAATTTACTGTGTAACAGACATATGATAAGCAATAACTTTGAAATAGAGTAGGCACTATCTGCAGGAAGTACATTCTGGCAACTCAAATGTTAACTTCAAAGTAGCATTTTGTGGCTGATGAATGATGTCATCATTTGGAATGTGTTAGAATTTTTGCTTATCGTGGTTCTCCATCTTTAAAAAGTCCTATCCCTCATAGGATCTTTTTTTTAAGTGCAGCCAACCATAAGCTGTGTATTTTTACACTTCATTTGGTCGAAATAAGCCATTTGTAGGGCACCTTGGGAATTAAAGGAATTTTGGAATGATTTCTCTTACACAATTTTACTTTTTATAACCATAAAATTCCCTGTGAAAGAAAGGCAAACATTTAAACGTGCATTGCAGTCATGCCTATTCCATATCACATGCGGGGCATGTCACATGCCATCCATGTGCACTTGTTATTTCACATGTTTAACACATAACACTGTAGTTTTAAACTAAATGTGGTGTTTTTTGGATATAGCATTAGCCAATCTTAAAGGACATGTAAACTGAGGCAAATCATTTTTTAACAAATCACACAGTAATTAGGATTAATTACCACCAATTTTAAATCGGCTTTTTATTTTTCTTCTCTAACCTTCCTATCCCTTGTTTCTTAGCTCTGGGAGTTTTACTTTTTAAAGAGGGCGGGGCACATCTAGTCAGTAAAGAACTGTCAATCACCCAGCCCTCCCCTGGCACACTACATGTATAAACTATCCATTCTATAAAAGTAAAGCTTATTTCTCTGTCACTGTATGGCTAATTGATTCAGCATTAAGATGGAAAGGAATAAGCATTAACTGTTTCTCTGTGCTCTTTCTGTGCAGATAAACCCTATTCTGCAGTTAGCTGCTGTCTGTGTTACTGAATTCCCAATGTAGCACTGTGCCTAAAGAAATCGATTACAAAGTCCTCCCCCCCACACACACCTTCAAACTCCTACAGCTGAAAGAAAATCTTACTTGATTCAAGCAGTGATTACAGCTCACAGAGATGCTTACCTTCCCATAGCAAATCAGGTTTACCTTCACTGTAACAAAAAATCACTGGGTGAATGCTATTGCCTGTAGGGAGGCACATATCATCCCCACTGCACATGTTCCACACTCAAGCTTTGCCCCAATTTTGGGAGGGGGTGGATACATAGAGAGGAGACATACATACTAACTAGGAGTGAGCTGAACAGGAGATCTAGTGACAGGGAACAAAAAAACGATCAAGTTCCTGACAGCACTAAAAATATAGAAAAGCATAAAGGCAAGTAATTTTTTTTAGTTTAGTGTCTCTTTAATGGCTCTCCTTGCTTTTCTGATACAACTATAAATTGTAGGCTATTGTGTACAGATTCCTTTTATATATTCATTCCAAAAAAAACCATACCTGTATTTATAAATAAGGAAGGCCTGCCATAATGATTACTCTGAGTATATATAATATTTCATCAACAGATTCTGCTGATACAGTGAAACCCACTAATTAAATCATCAAAAAGCACTTGGCTTTACCATTAATAGATCCTCTGAAAATGTACAGAGTGCTTTATTTATTCCAACCTTAAAATTAACCTCTGTTTATTCTCTTATCTATTCTGCAGATGCACAACTTCTATATTTAGAAGTGCAATTTACAAAAGATTTCTTGATCTAGCACAGTATATCTCAAGTGAGATCAGAATAGCTAGTATAGTATTATATTGTATAGTATTTGAGGTTGAATAAAGACATAAATCCATCCAGTCCAACCTACTAAGCAGTATCCACATTTCCTGCCTAACTGTTGATCCAGAGGAAGACAAAAAAAACCCTCCAGAATTATGAAGGGGGGAAAAGTTCCTTCCTGACTCCAAGTGGCAATTGGAAAAATCCCTGGATCAACTCTGTTTTATTTATCAATACCAGAATACCAGTGACCAGCTACTTTCCTTGTTTTAAGAAACTTACCCAGCTTTTTTTAAGCTATTCAATGAACCTGCCATCACAACTTCCAAAGAAAGTTCCATAGTTTGTTCTTACAATGAAAAACCCTTTCCAAACTTGAAGACTAAACTTCTTTTCTTCAAGTCTTAAGGGATGTCCTCGTGTCCTCTGACATGTTTTATTGGTAAACAATGCCCAAGATAGTTTATTGTATGGCTCGTTCATGTATTTATACACAGTAATCATATCCCCACCCAAGTGCCTTTTCTCTAATGTACATCATTTTAACTCATCCAATCTTTCTTCATATTCAAGCTCCCCCATACCCTTTATTATTTTAGTTGCCCTTCTCTGAACCCTGAGATGTGCTTTTTGTTTTGATTCCAAAATTTTACTGCATATTGCAAATGAGGCCTTAAAACAGAGCTATTTGTGGTATTCAGTTAGATCAACTGGACTTGAAGTTTAGTTCTTGAAGATGTTTTGCTAGTTATCCGACTGGCTTTCTCTTCAGAATGAATGAAAGCCAGTCGGATAACTAGAAAACGTCTTCAAGAACTTAACTTTAAATCCAGTTGATCTAACTAAATATCACAGATTTACCATGACTTGGATGAATGAGAAAAAAAAATGTCTTCAAGAACTTAACTTTAAATCCAGTTGATCTAACTGAATATCACAGATATACCATGACCTGGATGAATGAGAACCTTCACAAGCTTAATCCAGCACTTGTTTACTTCAATTCTAGTGAAGACCAGTAATAGGTTGCACGCTCCTGTATGCATTATATGTTTATAAAGATCTTATAAAGATTTGTGCAGTAGTTGCTGAGTTAGGCCATTAGCTCATTCATTTTTGATGCACCAGAATTCTCAAGTCTTACCAATATAATTTATAATACAGTTCTAAGCCTATAAAGGTTCTCATTCATTCAGGTCATGGTATATCTGTGGTATTCAGTTAGATCAATTGGAATTTAAATTTAGCTGTTGAAGACGTTTCGCTAGTCATCCGACTGGCTTTCTCATGGGTCCTTGTTTTGGGTAATTTTGCCCCTTTTGTTTGTTCTGTTGTTCTATTTTTGTGTATTCCATTGGGATTATTTAACATTTTTGTTCGTGGGTTATTTTCATTTATAGACAATTGAAGGCTTTCATAAATGTGACAGCAGAAGATTTTTCCCACTTTTATTTATTTTATCAAAACTATACACATTCTTGACTTTTGTAGTGTTTTTATTTTTGTGTGAATTTTAAAAAATGTTTAAATATAATAAAAATAAAGATTAAAAAAGGACAAAGACTTTTTCAGCTTATTTTTTAATGAAGCTTAGATTTTACAAAAGGACAAAATGTTTTTTCCGTGGTGAAATATATTGTTTGGTTAGTGCTGGTTTTATAATATATGACATTCAGGGCATCATTCCACCCAAGTTTCCTTTCCTTTTCCAAGGGTCTTTTTATTTGCTTTTCTTCACAAAATATTTAGATTTTTTTCCTCAGAGTTTAAAAAATGTAGTAGTGCAGAGAAAAGGTATTTGGTAGAAAAAAACACTTACAAGCCACCTACAATCTTGTAATCCACCTACTAATCGTGTACAGCGACTTCATAGAATAGACACTACATGAGAGGTGTTGTTTTGAAAATACATTTGAGTTTCCAATCGTATTTTCGAGGATTATTGAACATTCGATTTTTGTGGATTATCAAAAGTAGCATCGAACATTCCAAAATCATGAAAAGTTCACCCTGAAAGTCCTGAAATCTGAACAATCTGGACGGTTTTGAACATTCGGACTTCGGAACCAGGGGGTTCTGTGTCAGATCCCATCTCTAACCACATATAAATAAATACCTTCCGCTGGAAGGTTCATGAAATATATTGGTAAATAAATTTCAGTGTCAAAATGTATTTATATTTTTAAACTCGTTTTATTATGGTTCCAAGACACAATATAAACAGTTGTACATTAATTACATGTTATCGGCTTTACAATTATGTATTGCATATATTTTGAAGGATATTTGGGTTTGAAGTTGTTCTTGATTTTTTTCACATTGGCCATGGTCTAACATTAGGTTCATAAGTAAAGTCATAATTTAATGTCATGGAGCGTAAATATAAACCGTATACATTAAAAGAAAAGAAACAAAACACTTGCCTGTAGTTGTCTTTATTGCGTGGTGCTGAGTTGCCGCCTGCCCGTCCAGCTCCACCACAGGGGGTCCCCACGCACGTGTGCCTGCTTTGATAGTTTTAGTAACCCGTTAGTTGGTAAGTACTGTATGTCCCAGGGTTATACTATTGTGTTAGATGATTCCATCCACACGCCCCAGATTTTTAGGAATTTGTCAGGACAATTTCTATGTTGATATATAATTTTGATATATGGTAGGTCATTATTTACAAGTTTTATCCATTTTTTGACTTTTAGGGGTTTATTAGACAACCATCGCATAATAACTGCTTTCCGAGCATAAAACAGTGTTGCCTGCAGGAAGGCCTGTTTCGTGGTAGACCACACATCTTCTTCCAACAAGCTAAACACACATATTTTGGGTGAGGGTTGGATGGGGTGCGGAGTGAAGGCTCTTAAGAAGTTAATATTTTCTAGCCAGTAGTTGCCTACTTTTGGGCATTCCCACAATAGATGTGCGAAGTCTGCATCAGGGGATTGACATTTGGGGCATGTTGAGGTTCTATTTGTATTCATATGTTTCAGTTGCTTGGGCGTGTAATATGCCTGGTGTAGTACCTTAAATTGTATAAGCTTATTATTCACTGCCGGGGATATCAGGCAGTGCATATTAAGAACTTCAGGCCATCGGTCTTCTATTATTGTTGACATATACGAGGCCCTTTTGCTTTGATTTGTTCTAGAATGGGTTGTGATTTGGCAGTTATTAAGTATATAGCTTAGAGATGACACCTTTCAGCCTCTGAGTGCATATTATACTGATTATTGTATGCTTTGATTTATTGTCGAAATTGTTGGGGAAGGATACTTTCAATGCGTGTTGTAGTTGGAGGTGTCTGTAGTGTAGTGCGTTCAGTATTTCGTGTGCATTTTGGAGATCCTGGAAAGGGATTAGCTGTTTGTTTTGTATTAGGTTGCCTATTGTGAGTATCCCTTTTTCTTTCCACAGTTTACGGCCAGGAAGGCTGAGGAGTTGTGGGAGAAGTCTTTTATTCCAAATTGGGGTGAGTTGAAATAAGTGGTTGGTGAGGTTCCAAATTCTGAGTGCTTGTTTATGTGAGGTATATGGACATCAGCATGTCAGAAGGTGTTGGTGGGGTGTTTGTATTAACCCAGCATTGCAGATGTTTCAGTTGGGATGCCCAGTAGTATAGCTGTAGATTGGGCAAGGATTGTCCTCCCATTTGTTTGGGTGTCTGTAAAGTGTTGGTTTTTATTCTTGTGTTCTTATTACCCCATATAAACGATAGGATAAGACTGTTTAGCTTGGTGAAGAATGACTTGGGAATGTATAGTAAGGAGTGTTGCACTATATTTAAGATTTTTGGTAACAGAAATATTTTGATCAGTTGTGTCCGACCCCAAAGATTAAGAGAGCTATGCTTCCAGGCTGTGGTTTTATTTCTCATGTATTCTATTAGTGAGGAGATGTTCATCATATAGAATTGTTGGGGAGATATGGATATAATAATACCTAAGTATTTGAAGAGTGAAACTATTGGTATGGGTATATTGCTGGGTATTTTGTGTGATGGAAAATCATATAGCGGGTATAGAGCCGATTTATTCCAGTTAATCATTAAACCAGAATGTGTTTCGAAAATGTGTTTATGAGCATAAATGCTGCTGCGAGTGGGGGTCCTGGGTTTTCCAAATATAGAATAATATTGTCGGCATAAAGGCCCATACGCTCTTCGTACTGGTCGATTCGAAAGCCCCGTACATGTGTGTTGGCTCTGAGGCTCAGGGCAAGGGGTTCAATCGCTATAGCGAAGAGGTAGGGTGAGAGGGGGCACCCCTGCCTGGTGCCTCTCTGGAGTGAGAATGATTTTGATAATTCTCCATTAACCAATACCTGGGCTATTGGGTGTGCATTCCTCCCATAGGAATGGCCATTCAACAGAGTTGAATGCTTTGCGGGCATCTAACGATAGAATGATACGTTCTCCAGCATTATCATGATTTAATTGTGTTTGTATTAGAGTGCGCCGCAGGTTGATTGTCGTTGATTTATTTGGCATGAAGCCAAATATATTGTGTAATTATAATTATAGACATAGATACTGTCTTTCAGTTGGCTATCATTTGTTTATAGTTTTATACAGCATATATATATGGTTACCCAATCACCATTGGGTTTAGAAGGGTCTGATACAGGGATAGCAAGGATATAGAAGTTGGGGAGTTAGAGAAGGGTCATATATGGTATTTAAAGGGATAGCGTAGATATTAGGAGAAAAGATACATACAATTGCATGTACATATAAATCATGTTGTTGAACCTGTGGTCAGTTTTTGTAAATTACCCATATAGTGATAACCAATTAATCATTCTTCATCCACTCACTCACTGATATTCAAATAGCTATGTTTCATATACTATATTATTCTAGTTACATGTGGTATTCATAGACTGACTAGTTATTTATTGGTACTGCTTTGCACCTGTCTTAGTTATAGGGATAGCTGAGAGGATGAAAAAAGTTCAAGAGAGAGTAAAGTTTTGTCGGCTGGAAGGGGAATGATATGGGTAAGAGGATAAGAGTTTTGTTGAGTGTATCAAATTTGAGGTCACCTCAACTCAGGGTTTCTTAGGATGGGACTGGTTTGGGAGATGGTGATATTTAGTGGGGAGGGGGGTCCCATATGGGCTGGTGAACGATAGGATAAAGGGAAGAAGAAATATATATTGCATCCAGTTATTTACTTATACACAGTACAGTTTAGTGATTGACCCAGTTCATATTATATATTGATGATTAGGTGATCATCGGTTACAGCTTTCCATACATTTCTCAGTGTCAAAATTTTGCAGAACCTTTGCAACAAAATCAGTTTCGACAATGGAATTTCGACTACTAAGTGGGATTGGGTGACCATGTCAGGGTCATGACTATATTGGGGTGAGAAAAAGATAGGACAGGTCTGTATGCACCAACCATAAAAGCAAGAAGACTCAGCTCTTCTGTGAAGAAGGTTGCATTATACGATCAGAAAAACAATAGAAACTTCAAAAAAGAAGGATCACATAAGCACTGTCAGCCATTTAAGCATTGAACAACAATGAAGGCAACCAACATAAAAAATATTTACGTTTGCAAAGTTAAAGGCAGCAGCCCAAAATATTTTTTGCACTTTAACACTTGCTTTAGACAAAAGCAATAGTACTTTAACAGCTGTCAAAATGCTAGTGGGTTTGTATTTCACTTTATCATTGATTCATTAGTTTATATTTTAAAAAAATCTACAGTAGCTGTTTTGAATTAGAAATGGAAGGTTAAAATAAACATAGGAAAATATCATTTTGGCAGTGATGTGTCTAATTAACAAGACCCAATGTTTGAATGAACAGTGGAGCTAAAGCTACTAATAGATTATAATGTGGCCTTAGTGCAGCGTAAAGGTTGACTAAGGTTTTCCTTAGACTGCAGCTAAATTACTGGGATCACTTAATTTCCCTACAATGAAAACCAAGTGTTACTGTTTAAGTGGTGAGATCATATGCAAACATGCCATAGAGTACATTGTGGAGTGTCATGTTCAATTCTATAGGACAAAATTTTTTGATGCAAAGCAGAATTCAAATCCAAACAAAGTCTGGTTTTATAAATACCAAATAGATGTGATTAGTATCTTAATGTGAGCTTTAATGACAAAAATACACTTGACTGAATGGACTAAATGGACTAAATGGAGGCTACAACCCAAGCTGCAAACAGATTGTATTTATTCGGTATGTTTCAAATTTTAGTGATTAACTTCATGCTTTGGGTCAGGTATAAACATTTGAAGCAGGTCTAGCTGAATAATATTTGTCCTAGCATGGCAAGATGCTGTTAAAAGCACAGTATGTTAGAAATCAGCAGCTAGGAGCAACTGGGACTTTATCAGTAATTTTAATAGTTGGATATCACACTCAACTTGGATAAATAACATATTACATCTAAAAATACAATTTTTAATTGTATTTTAATACAATTGACCCATTATTTCATGTCCATAATCCTTGGTGCAAGGGGGTAATGAATATGAAGAAGAATGTTGATGTTTGTGCCAATACAATATATGGATTTAAATAATTTTTATTAGCTGCTCAAACAACTTTTCCAGGAAAAAGGGATTTTATGACAGCTCATACTAGGAAGGAGCATAGGAACAGATAATTCAATTGAAATTGACTTGAATGACATATTGTTAACCAATAAAGTTGGTACAAAACACAAGAGATTTAAGATATCAAATGGTACAAATTAGTACAATGGTGCTCAACATTCATAGCTCTCCAGCTTGGACCGCAAAAATACAATGATGAGGAACAGGCAACTCATACTAGCAGTTAAGTAAAACTTCACAAACATTAAAATAATGATACTTAACCATTTCCTATGTACAAAGAGATGAGAAGTGTGGATGCATTGGCAAAAGGCGATATCAGCTCTACAATAGCTAAACATCTTATTGAAGATCATAGTAGAAGACTTTATGATAAAAGGGCATGTCCAACCCCCCAACTAAAATTTGCTCCACTTAAGGCCTCACTATGTAGTGTAAAAAAAACTTTACCTTTTTCTTCTGCGAAAACTGAAGAGTAGGAGCCTCTCTGTGTGTAATCCAAGCCTGTCACTTCCTGCTCCTCAAAGATTCTGGAATGCGCAGTGGAGCTCTCCCCTCATCTGGTTCCCTCAGTGGCTGCAAATGGTTTAAAGAAATAGTTCACTGCAAAAGTGAATTATTCCTTTAATGCATTGATTGAAGATCGGGAGGTTAATCAGCTATAACTAACTTTCCGTTCCTGAATGCCTGTGGAACCAGGAACAATGGTAGAACAAACTTAATTTTCACGCAACCCTTCACTGTCACACTGACCGATCCCGACCACATCCTGGTTCTGACTAACTAAAGGGTGCATGCAAGATAATGCGTGCTATAGTTAATCAGAACCAGGAAGCGGTCTGTAATTTCAGTGTGGCAGCGGAGGATTGTGTGAAAACCTTTTAGAACTTTACCCACCAAAATATGTGTCTGAAAAATTATTAGATATTGCAACATAAATGGAAACATCTAAAAATATAGCTATGTTATTACTTTTGATCTGCTATTAATACCATTTATAATTTTTTACGTCAAAATGACCGCACACGTGTGATAAACTGTAGTCTTGAAGGATACATATGCATATGAATTGTTCATGGTTGTTTCTAATTTACATTTTTTAACATGGTTATATATCTTTAAAGACACTTAAAGGGAGATGCGATATGTTGCCGCTATGTTGTAAAACCCATGCTTTGGTATGTAATATTGGGTAACTGTGGGTTTAACTTCAATTTTGGGGGGCCTGCGCAGTTTTAAATTAATGGCACAGGCACCTGATGTCAAATGCCATGTGTTTGCTTTGTGCTACATTGAAGAGCTAAAACTAACTGGTTGTAAATTGAGGTGTTGCTTCTGCGCTCCTTACCTTCCTGGTTCCCGCGATGCACTAAGGCACGCTAAGTGACATCATAATTCGAGGAGTTAACTATTCCTGTGAAGGCTGAATTCAGTTGTTGTTTTATACTACAGATGTGTGAGAGGTGGATTATTATCACATTCTCTGTGCCACAGACACCATACATCCACCCACTGCATAGAAAAGATCTATAAAAAGCTAAACAAGCCCAACTCTAACCTATAGTATTTGGAGAACAGAGACCACCAGTGTAACGTTTCTTAAAGCAACTAAAAGCTCAGATGTGCCAAATACCAAAGACAGTTTATCTTATGCTCAAAAATGTGGGAAGTTTATAACTACATCATATAAACAATAAAGTATTGCTATTTAAACAAACATGCACTATATTACTTTAATGGTACAACAATATTTCCTTTTATATGTTGTCTTTATCTTTTACTTGGATTGTCCCATGTTTTACCTAGAAGAAGACCAAAAAAAATAATGGGCTAAAAAAAAAACCTGATTTCAGTGTTACCATTTGCTCAAAATACTAAGTAGATTGACAGCTGAATATTCATTTTATTACCATTGTATTGCCATTTTCCTTTAAAGGAATGCATAAACATCTATCCATATCCCCCTCCCCCCCCCCGAAGCAAGACGTTTCATCAGTCAGGATCATAGTTGTATAAAATACCAACAAATGAAAAATTGCATTTCTGAAGTGCTTTTAGCATCCTTTCAAAATTCCAGGAGTCAGTAAGAGCTGATACATTTGGGATGAGAATAACTTTGGCAACTAATCTTATAAACAGCAGATAAGAAATACAATGACATTTTCTCATTGAGTAAAAAGAACGAAAGCAAAAGAAAAAAAATCACTTTAAGCGTGATCTCTCCATGTCGGATTGTTAATTCACATGTCAGTTCTGAGAAGAACCACTAACTAAACCAAACTACGTTACCATGGGGTTTGAAACAAATGAAATCAGTCAGATTATCTCTTTTCAGATAAAGTTAGAATTTTTATGTGAATATTGTGTAATTATTCTGATCTTTGAAACTATGGCGGTTGTCTGTAGAAGGAAAATGGAAGGCATTTTCTTAAGAATGAAGGGAGTTGAGCAATAAATGTCAACATGTGCGGCTTAAAGAATACACATTTTCACATTTAACAAAGTAATTATCTGAATATTTTTTTATTCTATTATGGTTGGTCTTATGATTGGTCTTTAGGCCTTATCTTTCAGTGATCTACAAAAGATACTAGTCATATACATAAAGCACCCTGAACCCCATCCCCCCAATATGTATTTATTGTTATTTGTTTCCACAAGATTTGGACATGGCATTAATGAAGCCAGGAACCCAATCTGTATCATTTTGTTTTATTGCTAATGTACAACACTGAAAATGCAAACTTGCCTCAATATCAGGCTTATAGACTTGCCTAACTTTGCCTTAGCACAGTTCCATAAAACTAAGGCAAAGCCAGGCAAGTCTATAAGCCAGATATTAAGGCAAGTTTGCATTTTCAGTTAGTTAAGATGACAGACAGGATCTGCAAGAAAGCTTCAAAGATCTGCATACACACAGTCCCGAGCGTTATCCTTATGAACATCATAGGGAGAACGCTCGGGACTGTGTGTTTTCCTCAGCTGCGGCAGACTACTTTATAGGGAGTCTAGCATGGCCGATGGAAATTTTTGGTCTTTCCCGAACGAGCATTAGGCCGACCTGATCATTCTGCGGCCGCGCGCTTGTTCGGGAAACGAAGGTACACACCATAAAGATAAAGCCCTGATACCATCGGATCCAACTGTATCAGGGCTTTATTGTTACTGTGTGTACCCAGCTTAAGGTGGTCCAGGCAGGGGCTTTAGCTAGTTTTGGTTGGGGTAAGGGTAACACATCCATGTCTCATCTTTCTCCTGGAAATAGTTGTGGGCTAAATTTCTTTTGACTGAATATTCAGAGATAATTCTTACTTTCCATACTACCTCTGCTGGTGCTGTATTCTTTTGTAATGAACTGAATATGATTAAACGCTATTGCAAAGTAGGTCTGTCTGGTCATTTTATGTAAAGGACTTGGTTTAACAGAATATATCCGGGGTCCATGTTAGAAATGTTACATTTAGCATCGCTGTGCCGGGATAGTCTCCATGACAAAACAGTTCTTTATAAAGGAAATATTGGGAAGTGACAAAGCTTTTAATTTTATTTCAAAATGAGCATTAGCTAGGTAAAAAAAGGAATCTATTCTACTAAATGTTGCAAAAATTACAGTCAACCTTGTGGATCCTACTCCCACATTGCTGAATAATTTTTGAGGGAAGGAACTGATCATTCCAATACTATTCATAAAGTGTCTGTGGAAAAAAAGAAACTCTATCAAAGAAAGGAGTTATGATGACTTATAGTTATTGATCCCCGTAGTCTCATGTGACCACAAGTCTTAGTTAAAGCATTGCGCAATGTTTTGTTCCATGATGTCTATGTAACAGGAAGTAATATAGCATGATTCAAATAAATACCCATGTTTTGCTGTTCTGGGAAACAGAGGGAACGCCTGTCTGAAACAGGCCGAGCCACATTAATCCTGCACAACTAATTCTCAAGGGGTCCTGCCAGCAAATTATATGCAGTTGGTCACCTGAGACATTTTCAATAGCAACAAGTCTGTTTTGTGGTATTATGTTAGAAGCAACCAATCCACTTACAAGCTGAACATACTCTGAATTCTTCTTTTACATGTCAGGTCTGTTTAACCAAAAGTTATTGTTTCTTGATTTGTTTTAATTTTGTGCTGTAGAATTTTCCTCAGTAAATCAAACAAGACCACATAAACCTCACCGTTAATGCTCAACCAGACTCTTATTATATTAAGCTATTGCGCCATGACAATACATACACTTGCCAAAGAGATGCATATACTCAGGTAAATATGTGGGGCCTGTGTTTTGTGGTTTTAACCATGTGGGCCTGTAGGGAAGTCATTATATATGTGTTTGGCTCCAAGAACATAACTTAGAGAAGCGTCTAGTTGGGGTCACAAGCAAAAAGTTCAGGGCAGGCAGATAACAAATACAGACAGGTAAACAACCCAGAGAAGAAAATCACAGTGATCATAGAGATAATTGGAGGAAGCCATGAAAGGAAAGAGGTCAGGAGGTGGTAGATAAGCCAGGAATTGACAAGAACAAGGAGCAGGTGCAGCCAGTGGTTCAGTAAGAAAGATAAATCACTGGTGCATTTTATAAAAGTGTTTGTGCACAAAAAAACACGAGTGTTTCTTTACAGTGCAAGAAATTAGTAACTAGACATGAGAACGTTACATAGTTACATATTATTGGAGGTTGAATAAACACATACAGTATGTCCATCCAGTCCAACCCTTTTAGCCTACACATGATCCCTACCTATCAGTTGATCAAAAACAATCACCTGAGGAAGGGAGTAACCCCAAAACATTGTGCACAGACCTATGTCAAAATAAAGTTTATACTCACCAAGTGAGTACGGTCCTTGCTTCACATTATTTATGATTCTATATACCTGCTGATGGTTAAGCAGTTTTAAGGACCCAGCACCACCCAAAGAGCTACAGAACCAGGAGTGCGAGGAGATCTTCAATATACACATGATCCCTACCTATCAGTTGATCAAAAAGAAGCAAATAAAAAAAAAAGCACAGCATGAAGGGGGAAAAAAATTCTTCCTGGCTCCAAATGGCAATCAAAAAAGATCCCTGGGTCAACCAAAACTATTTATATTAATGCCAGTAATTTTTAATATTTTTCAAAATTAGAAATGTATCCAGCCTTCTCTTGAAACTATCCAATGAACTTGCCATTACCACATCTGCTGGAAGACACCATTCTCATTGTAAAGAAACTTTACCTAACTTGAAGATGAAACTTCTTTTCTTCCAATCTAAAAGCATGTCCACGTGTCCTCTGAAATGATCTATTGGTGAACAATGCACCAGAGAGTTTATTGTACGGCCCATTAATATATTTGTATAGAGTAATACTATCCTCACATAACTGGTGCTTCTCCAGTGTAAAAAGCCCTAAGTAATTTATTTGGTCCCCATAGTCAAGCCCCTTCATTTACCTTCTCTTTGCATTTCTAAGATGCCATTTTATATACAGGGTTTCAAAACTGCACTGCATATTCCAAATAGTACCAGTGCTTTAAAAAGAGGAGGAATAATATTTTTCTCCCTTAAATCCTTACCACTGTTTATACAGGTTAACATCTTTGCTAGCTATAGCCATTGCTACCAGGCAGTGTTTGCTACAGATGCGTCTGATATTTACTCATTAAGCACAGAGCCATTAAAAAGTATAGGCAGCACAAGGATTGTCAAACTACATATGCACCACCTTACATTTATCAACATTGAATCTCATCTGACATTCTGCTGCACATTTCGATAATTTATCTAGGTCAGCTTGCAGCAAAGCTCTGCATAGTTAGGTTTCATCAGCAAACACAGAGACCTTGCTCTTAGTGCCCCCTTCTTAAAGTGGCTATACATATACCTAATTTCACTTACTCGACCAAGCGCTCCCACGACATTCGTTTGATCCTGCCGGAACCACCTCTCCCGTTCTTCTATGCGACAGACATGCGATCGCAAAATGAATGGGATTTTGTGATCACATGATGGTCGCATAGAAGAATGGGAAAGGCATCTGCGCTCCCTTGCACTGTACGTGCATGTTTGCATAGTACAAGGGAGCATGGATGATGTTGGTACCTGTCAGAGGAAGCACTGGAGGAGCATGATCGCAGTTAAGTTTAAGTATTTGGCTCCTGGCTTCTAATGGATTAATTGGAGAACCCCATTCTTCAATAAAGGTGAATAATGGGTTTTCATTTTTGGCAGTGGAGATACCTTTATACATCCTTATTATACCTTTTGTAATTCACAAATGATTGTTCTGTTCCCTAAAATTTAAAGATGTTAAAAGCCATCTTCTTTCTTTACATTTCCCTTTTTACCTGAGAGTTAAGCTGCTGGGTTTTTTTTACATTTGTTCATGGAGGGTAAAAATTTTAATTTTTAATTTAATACCCCTTTAAAAGCAGTCCACTTCTGTTCAGTATTTTTACCAGAGAACACACCACCCAGTCTATGAGCTAAAAGGATTCTTTTGATAGGATACAATTTGTTTTTCTAAAAATGAATGCCTTTGTCAACTTAGTGAACTTTTGTTTTTTGCTAACATATTTTAAATAACAATACATCATGATTACTATTCCCTCCTAAGCTTCCCACTACTTTCATCACCAATGAGCTCAGGGTAATTAGATATTACCAGATCCAACAAAGTATCCTTCTACTTCTACTATATTTGTCAGAAAATGCTCATGTATCAAATTTAGAAACTACAGTTTATACAGCCTACCTATTAACGTCACCTTATGTCTTACCCCTATTTCATCTAGACTGTAAGCTCTTTGGGCAGGGTTCTTTTTCCTATTGTACTGTATCAGCGTATTGTTGATAAATAAATAACTCATCAGGCTGTGTACTTATAATGCATGCTTTACCTCTGTATGTTATATGTATGACTTATGTAGAATATGTATTATCCTTGTATTTAATTTAAGACTATGTTATTGTAAAGCACCACGGGAGATGTTGGCACTATATAAATCAATAATAATAATATGATTATAATACCATCAGGTTAATTAAAATTCCCAATCATTAGAATGTGCCTCACACCTGCAGCCTTTGCTTTATGCATATGGAGGTGATTTTCATTCTCTTCACTAGCATTTGGTGTATTGTAACAGACACCTTACCTATTTTTCAATAATATCTAAACAAGGAGTAACCTTCTAAATGTACTGACCTGCCATGTGAACCAACATATAGCCATGCTTCTGCTATACCAATTACATCATACTTTTTATTTAAAGCTATTAGTTTTAATTCTCCATTTTTTCCAGTAAGACATATACAGGGAGATTCAATAAAAGTTCTTATCGTTTAAAATGGTGCTATTTATGCCCCAACCAATAAGATCTTATTTAAAGGGCATGTCCACCCCCAAAACTAACTTTCTATATTTATTTGGCCCAAATAAGTGCTCCAAAACAAACTTTACAGCATGTAAATCGGTCCAGTAGTTCAAAAGTTACAGAGAAAAACATAGGTTACATTACCTTGCCTCTGTTCTTTTCATGTTCTTGAGCATACACACACACACACACACACACACACACACACACACACACACACCCCTCCGTGAATGCTGGGTTCTGATTGGCTTCAGTCCGGCAAGGAAGACTTTTTTTTTTCTAAGCTGCAGCTCGGGGTCACCTAAAGAGGAAGTCAAGCGGAAGTGCAGCCTGATATCATTAAATATCGGGCAAAGCAAATGATTTTTAGAAAAATCAACATGGCGTTTGAGGTTGGTGCTATTATATAGAGAACATATAAAAAGTTTATTTTGGGGTGGACATACCCTTTAACATTTGAAAGCTAACATCTGATTGGTTGGGGCAAAATTAGCACCATTTTAACGATAAGAACTTTTATTGAATAAGATAGTCCATGGAATAATGAAAGAGTCCTCTGCACTCGTACTAAGTGGGGGTGCTCACTCCTCCAAATAATCCAACCCTTGATGGATATTAGATACAGGAATAACGAAATAGCAAGGGTGGCACTCCAAACAGTAATTTTATTCAATATAGACCAAACCACATCTCACAACGTTTCGGGGGGTAGGTGCCCCCTTCCTCAACTGGAGTTGCCACCCTTGCTATTTCGTTATTCCTACTTTTATTGAATAACCCTGCTTGTGTTTATAAACATACAATTTAGATTATTATGATTTAATGCATTTACATATTTTGATATACATGCCTTTTTCACCTCTATGCTACCCCTCTCCTTCCACATTATCTTATTTTAACCCTGTTTCTTTCCTCCACTATCTACCCTTGTGATGTCCACAGTACCCCCCACCTAATTTAAATTCTCATCCAACCCCCTAGCCATCATCTCCACCATAATAGCTGCACTATTATCATTGAGGTGACACCTATCCCTTCTAAAGACCCTGTAGCTGACAGAAAAGTCTGCCCGGTTCTCAAAAAAAACCAAACTCTTCCTCCTTACACCAACATTGTACACACATAAATACTCCTTTGCTCTTATTGCCTCCCTAACATAGTACATGGCTTTGATAGTATTTCTGCTTTTAACTTAGCCACTAACTCTCGTAAATCATGTTTACAGACCTCTTCTCCTCCATTAACACCAATGTGTACCAAGACTGCTGGGTGACACCCAGACCCACCCAATAATCTGCCTACATGATCCACCACATGTCAAATCCTAGGAACAAACTGTTCGATAAGTAGGTTCTAGGAGGCAAATATCACTATCCACTTTTTTAATAATAATGCCACTGCCACATGTCTTGCCTTCCTGGTACTTGGGTTCCTATCTTTTGTATTTGAGATGCTGTTATCATGCGCACTCAAGAGATCAGCCTACCCAATACATGCTCCTGAGCCATTCTTCTCTACTTCTTCCATCCATACATGAAGCGATCGTCACTTATAACGGATGTTTATCAGGCCATCGGGCATCACGGAGAATCGCAGGTTCTGAGTAAAATCTTAAGATCCAGGTAATGTTATAATAAACTTTAAGATATCAAACTTATGCTTGCCTTTCGTTGGTCCAATATTTGTTTAAGCTGATTTTGGACTCAACAGATAGGCTGACTCGGTTAAATACCAGTCTATCCTGAGGTACAGCCAGTGTCATTGACCAGGCAGTACTATTTATTTGCGATTATAATTTCAATTGCAAAAAATCAGTCAAGGCAGATGGCAGGGAGTTGGGGGACTTCGCAGGGTACGTCTGATAATGTGTGTCGTGCATTAAACAAAAACACAAAATACTTTCATTTACCAGTTTCCAGCCATGAATATGTGTGCACAAATCATACAATAAGTAAACATGATATAATACAAGGTGTGCGGGGATACACTGGTGTGTGCGTTGATAATTATATAATTTAGTGCCAATAAATTATAAAACAAACAAAAAAAATCATAAATTTTACACAATTGAAACAATTAATATTATACACAAATTCTAAAAAAAACACCAGTAAATGTATACTAATAAAACAAGTCTCCAGTATTAAAAGCACAGGTGTGCTGACACAGAAATTTGAGAACCAAACTAAATATAATCAATTCATATGCATTCCTAGAAGCATCTGTGAAGAATACTTGTAATACGTGTAATAGTGCCCTTGTAGGTCTTTTAAACGAGAATAATACTTACCTCCCTCAGTCCATTCCATTATTGTCTTTTCATTAAAAGTACAGTGGGAGAGGACCTAAACCACTAAGTCCTCACCCCTGGGTTTTCTGGCAATCAGCTGTTTTACTTACCTTAAATCTGCCTCCCTGGTTTGGTCCACTTCTGCCTCCTTCTTCTGTATCACACCTGGCCAATGGAAACACTCTTTGTGACATTTTTGTCTTGTCGCAAACAGATTGGAGCCTAAATAGCCCCAAAGTCATTTTTAGAAGAGAACTACAATATATATGAACCTGCATGAATTCTAAAATTGCTAAATATCAGATTGCTGTTTCTCTTTAGTACCAAATACTAAAACAGTGCAGTTCAATTGCCTTTCATATTACTTTATATACGATGGCCTGGACTATGTAAAACCTTCATAGACATATTGGTTGAGTTATTTGCTGCTAGTCTTCTCTACTGTTGTTACTTACCACTATTTACCTTCCGACAGTATGTTATCTAGAGCATTTTGACAATCAAATGCCTTTTTATAAAAACAAATCTAAGCTAATTAGGATCTAGATCTTGTTAGAAATGCTCATGAGAGTTGACAGGCTTGAGAACCTTTCACTTTCCAGCCCTGTCAATGACAATTAAGTTGCTAACTACACATGTAGACTCGGAATATTTATATTGAGTGACATCACCGGGTGGGGATGACGCTAGAAATTATAATTCCCTTAGTACGAAAATGCTCATCTAAGAGAAGTATTAAAGGATGAAGTCCTTAACCTGCAATTGATTATATTTCAAATGTTTTTTTCAAGCCTATAGAAATGGATACGGGATATCCATTCATTAACTGGATAAGTCTTTAAAAATAGGGCAGTGCAAAATTAGTCTTTACGTAATGTATTGGAGTTTAATGTGTGTTGATTAATAAAGCTCCAGCTGCTTAATGTAAGTTACCACTACAGTTTCCTTGAAAATATTGTCTTTTCCTCCCCATAGCTGTCATGCAAGTCTGACACACTTCCACCAGTTTGTGTCATGATTGATATTTTGTGGAATTAACCAGATGGTGCAGACCTTACTGAGCACTATTATAAATATGCTTCTTAGATTGCAAGCTTTTCAGGGCAAAAAGATTTGCCCCAGATAAATCTCCCCCCAAATATATAATATATGTTATACTGTAATACTGTTGTTAAAGGGCATGTCCACCCCCAAAACTATAATCCCCCCAACTACTGACCCCATCATGTAGTGTAGTTTAATCCTTACCTCACATCCCAGCTCCATAAGGTTCTCCTGTAGTCCCCCCCAAAGTCCCAAAAACTGCCCACCAGGAGGATAGCAGAGTCCATATAGGATTCTGCCTCCTACCTGGCCTCTGGGAGAAGTTTGGCATGCGTATTGCAGCCCTTCTCCCCCTCCCTCCCCCTCCCCCTCCCTCCCTCTCAGGATTCCCTCCCCCTAGCATATAACCCTTAATATATAGGATTCCCCCTGTCCCCCCAGCCCCAACCGCTCTATTAATATTCTTAGAAAGCTCCCCAAACTTTACTTACCTTCCCTCTTTCCCCCGCCGAAATGAACTCCCGGCAGCAGCGTCCGTGATTGGCTGCCGCTCAGCCAATCACAGACGCGACTGCCGGTCCCGCCCCTCTGCTTGCATTTTCTCGCCAGCAGAGGGCCGGCAGCGCGGCGGAGGAAAGAGGGGAGGTAAGTAAAGTTTGGGGCACTTTCCAAAAGTATAATTATAGCGGTTGGGGCTGGGGGGACAGGGGCAATCATATATATTAAGGGTTATACGCTAGGGGGAGGGAATCCTGAGAGGGAGGGAGAGGGAGGGGGGGAGGGGGAGAAGGGCTGCAATACGCATGCCAAACTTCTCCCGGAGGCCAGGTAGGAGGCAGAATCCTATTATAGAAGGCAAAAGATACTATAATGTACCCCCTTAATGGGTCACAATGGGACCCATCAGTACGATTATATTCCTATAATAAGCGTGACAAGTATAACATTTAAGAAGCGCTACTGACCGTTTCTCTCCCCTCCTGGCACTGCACTGAACTTAGTGGAAACCTCGCGCAGATATCGTGCAACCTGCAAAGTTAACGTAAGTACAAGCATAGTTACATTTACTTTGCACAATATTTGCTGGCCTGCTGTAAAAGAGGATCGCACAAGACTTCAGCTGAGTTCAGTGTAGTGCTGGGAGGGGAGAGAAACAAGCGAAAAGTTAGGGTGTGTGTCTCATGGACAGTTTCTGTGTGTGTGGGATGGTGAGGTGTGTAAGGCATGGGCAGTATCTGTGTATGGGGGAGAGGGTGAAGGCAGTATCTGTGTGTGTGTTTGTATGTGTACAAGTGGTACATTATAAAAGATAATTTCCCCCCTACTTTAAATTATATGGCTATCAGATGTCACCTTGGAGTTTCGTGCCCTTCATAAAAGCACTGCGGCCTTGTGCTTCTATATGGTCACGGAGCTCCTCGGTAACATCTAATATCCTTATAATTTACAGTAGGGGGTACATTATCTTCTATATAATAACCACTTCATAAACATAATAAACACACCAGATAATAAAAAAAATCGAAGATTTTTCACTTAACATTATTTTTGCTTAGAACTGTTAAAACGATTTATATTCCTGACGTATAAAAATAGGACAGGAATATCTGGCCATAGGGTACCAGGTTTTGGACTAGTTGTCTAGTAAGGGACATTAAACCCCCTAAACACAGAAAAAGATCTGTTTCCAGGGACCACCATGACAAAAGTAAGTATCGTGTTCTTTTGTTTACAATGAAACTTTTGCAAGGAATAAGGCTATGTATAAAACTGATAAAACTGCCGAACATCATGCTTGTGGAGGTTCTCATTCATCCAGGTCATGGTATATCTGTTGTATTCAGTTAGATCAACTGGACTTAAAGTTTAGTTCTTGAAGACGTTTCGCTAGTCATTCCGACTGGCTTTCTCAATTCCGAATGACTTGGAAAGTCCCAATTAGTATATTATATACCCCCTTAATGGGTCTCTATTAGACCCAACTGTAAGAAAATATTGTTATAATCGGCATACTACAACACAGTACCTCTGCATCCAACACCCCTGGTTAGCTGGTTTTTCTCTCCCCCGGCACTGTAATTCAGTTTACCAACACCCCCAGGTAGCTTGTTTCTCCCTCCCCCCGGCACTGTAATTCGGTTCACCTCTATCGCTTGATCAAAAAAGTAGGGAAGCAGCAGCCAGCAGATGGCACGACACCAGCAAAGTCAATGTACCGTATATACTAGACTATAAGTCAAATTTTTCAGGCTTTAAAGTTAGCCTGAAAACCTAACCTTGACTTATACTCGGGTCAAGTCCTAATTTAGATCCAAATTCTGCAATTGCGGATAGTAACCAGTAGGTGGTGCTGTGTTAACCTGCATAGACAGGTTACAGGAGCTGTTCTTGCCTTTACAATCGTTCCTGCTTCCTGTAGGCTGGCTGCTGGACTCACTCAGCACTGTCACTGCTCATCTGGATGCTGTAAATCTGATGGGTCTCCTCAATTTGGGGCAAAAAACAGCTGCTAGTACAGTGCAAATGACAGCTTGAAACTACAACTCTCAGGTGACATTTTTAACTATTGGGATCAGAGAGTCCTTTACTATATTGGGTCAGAGGGCCCTTTACTATATGGGGTCAGAGGTTAGTTTGTATCTGTCAGTTTGTATCTGTGCGTGTGTGTGTGTTTGTGTCAGTTTGTATCTATGTGTGTGTGTGTATCAGTTTGTATATGTGTGTGTGTGTATTTGTGTGAATTTGTATCTGTATGTGTGTGGGGGGGGGTATGGAGGAAGTGACTGTGGGTCCAGAGCCAGAGGGTCCAGGGCCACTATAGGCCACGGAACATCAGAGTCCCGTACCCTTTATAAAAGCACTCAGCCTGTGGCCTTGTGCTTCTATATGATCACGGAGCTCCTTGGTAACATCTAATAGCCTTATAATTTACAGTAGGGGGTACATTACTGTCGCATAATAAGATTGGAAAAATGTACGCATTTTTCAGCCAATCAATGGAAATGAGAGATTGTATGTCGGATTGTAAATAAAAATGGCCTAATGTACGGTCACCTTAACCCCCCACCTCTATTTAGGCTTGGTTTCTTTATTTTCACAATAATGGCTTCCTTGACACCTCTTTTGAACAATCCTGTTCCTTGGCCAAGATGTTGAGCTTACAATCTTCAAACATATTTCCTTCGTCACGCTGGCTTGTTGGAAGTAACAAACGATCGGCAAGGACAAAGGACCTCACAGATTAAAATGATGTATCAATTGTCTTTTTGTGTAATTCCTAATTAACAATAAACTGAGAAGTAGCTAACTGGAGTATCCCACTGAGCAATTGTGAAAGCAACAAGTTAGGTAAGAGGGAAGTACTGTATCTCAGTAACTACAGGGTGCTCTGTATTGTTAAGCCTCACACAGCCAGATAAATATATGATCAATTTTGGAGAGAAGATCATTAGACAATCGCTCTAAATGGGTTTTATATATCATTCCCGACAGGTTGCTTGGCTACTGCCAACCAAAAAGCCTGTTCTGAACAGTTAAGTTTGTGAGACCTCTCACCATGGTGTTAGAGACCAATACACTCCCCAACATTTTGTAGTGTAGTAGAAAGGATCATTAAACAATGCCAGCATAAGCCTCCACACCTGCCAGATTGCAGGTCAACAAATATCTAGTGTGTACAGGGCTTGAAATTGTAGTGATTAGGAATTACATAGAAAGATAAATTATAGATTGTTCCAGTTAGCAGGTCCTGGCCTGTAAGTCAGGGGCAAATAGAGTTTGTGGTAGACCTCTCTCTTAAAGATATTGTACTCCCTATATATAAATAAATGTGCAAATTAGGAGATCCCCGAATCACAATGTTGCCTAGGACCCCACTTTGTCTTAATTCCACTCTGCTGCCGTATATTAATGCAAAGTAAAAGATGTTTATCTCAGGTTGTTTTTATAAATCCATAGTATTCGGATATTGAAAATTACTTTCACAGACTAATGCATATGAAACCATTTGGACAGTATTCCACTGACATTTTAGCCAGAATTCCACTAGAATAACACAGCTACAGCTATATAATGGCCCAAAGCATAACATTGTACATAATTGGCAGGGCCTCGCCAGCAATGCATTTTGTTCTGTACTGGCAGTTGTGTCTTTGCTTGTAGATCAATACACAAAGTGTCAAATATTCACCAACAGATTCTATTCACCAAGAGTCCATTGAAATCTGTTCTTAATATGCAACAAAACGCTCATACACTCACCTACCGACCTCCCATATTCTGTCAGTCAGGTGAGCATACACATAGCAATCGTATTGGCTCTTTTTTATTGAAGTCAAAAATATTTAGGTATTTTAGTATACATTTTCACAAGTTACTGTATTGTCCTGCACTGGGTGTGCTTGTATTGCATTGCAAAGAGGCATCTAAAAAACAGCCCAGTGCATTCCAGGATATTGGCTTGTTCTGAGTACTAGCCCAGTGCCTTGCACTCCTACACCTGTGAAATCCAAACCAGCATTTTGATGAAAGATTGCCAGATAGTAACAGCAGCAAGTACTATATTTAACATTCACCACATAGGACCGAAATCAGCAGACTTTTACAATAACCACATGGATCTGCCTATTGAAAAACCACAACATCAGGTTAACAAGTCCTTAAAAGACAGGAAAGAATTCCCATCCTGATGTCTATAAATCACTCAGCTATGCACAGCACTTCCATTAGAAAGAACTTAGGCTACCTTATCTCAAACACCGGGACCTCACAGATCTGTGGCAAAAAAAGATAACTACATATCTAAGCTCAATCCCCACAGGAGATAGCTGGCTTCGAATTCACTGCCCTAGCAACATTTCCATTATTGCTCAGTTGCTCATAAATTTAAATCTTGTTTGTCCGGCAAAGCTGCCAAAATTGCCTTGTGAGATGTTTAAGATCTTCAGATATTTATTGTGGAATGTTTTGGCCCTTTTTAAGGATTGTAGTTTCTTTCCATTTATCTGAAGTGTACTGTGGTTGGGTGGTTGATGACCCAGACACTAACCCCCATGATTCATTATTCCACCACTTTTATACTTGCATTTGCCAACTTTTTAGATTTTATCCTGAAAACAAATTTTAGTATTATAGATAAATGTCAAAACACAGAAAAGGACACAATGCCACTTTTAAAGCAGAATTGTTTTTTGTGTTTTTTTTAAAAAAAATCTGCTCTACAAAGCAAAAGTTCTAACTTAAAGCCAGCATTTCCTCCAATTATGGGGCTGATTGATTATTTTTATCTTCAGACATACACAGATGAAATGTTGAAATGTTTATAATAACATTTAATAATAATAGGTGGAATTTAAATATTTAAGGCAAGGTAAAATGCACGACAGTTATTTGTATTTGTACAGTATATACAGTTTATTTAGAGCACAATTAAACTCTTCCCCCCTTCCCTCCCATTTGACATACTCAGGGTCCAGTACCAAGGTCCTTATTACTGGGTAACGAGTTGATTAGCTATCAAACTTAGCTGAACGTACCGGTCCAGTTTGACTCCTCCCCTTGTCAGTGACAAGTCAAATGAGAAGACAAATTTTGTAAGAAAAGCATCTTCCCATTGGCCAGGAGAGAAGCCAGAAGCAGACCAAACTGATGAGCAAAACTTACAGTAAATACAATATCTGTACACTGTACCCAGGGTTGAGGACCTGCAGTAGCTGTTTGAGTACTATAAATGGTGAGAGGGGAGCATGGTATGTGAGTAAAATTGTCCTTGTAAGCTGTGGACACACTATCAAGGCACAATAACACATTTGCACTACTGTTTTCCAATAATCTGTTATTGGGACACATGCAGTCCTTATCAAAAATGTTGATCGCATGCGCTTTGATAACTGATTAGAGTGCAGCACACACAGTGTGGTCTGACCTTGGTGAGAAACCCAGGGGAGTCAGCCATAAATAAAACCCCAGAACGAAGGATAACTAATAACCAACATATCTTATTACTAGAATTATGACACGGACACAGAACTTTTGGGTAAACGGTTGGCCACGGCTTTTATTAATAAATTAATTTACATATGCCTTATTTACATATGCTCCTTAGCATATGAATCCCACTGCACACCCTTGCAACTCATAACCATCCATGTTTTTAACCATTTTAGCCATAGATCTCCTCTTGAATGCCAATATCTGTGTTACCAGAGGGCATGTAAGGCTCCATAAATATCTTCAGCAAGGGTGTATCCACCAGCCATGACTCCAACAATTTAAAACATACAATAAATATAACAATAAAACAGGGAGGGAGGGAGGGATGTGTTGTTCCCTGGTCACCGGCGAACCTAAAATGGCACCAGTGACGGCTTGGCACTGCTTTATAGAGACACAGTGCCGCACGATGACGTCATCGCGAAATTTGCCCTGTAAGTTGTGCAAGAAGGGAGGGCACTGCCTGAGGAAAACAGATGTTCCCCCCAAGGTCAGGCGCCCCATCTGGTAATCACGGCAGGGCTAACAGTCACATTAAAATGCACTGGAATGCGATTCTCATTTGCTAACGGACCCCTAAATGCATTCGGAAGCGATTGAGAATGACGTCAGTGTGGCCTAACTCTAAACTCCTGTTTTAATAAAAAAAAAAAAAAACAGGAGGGCTGCAGTCATTCCTATTAATGGAAATGGTTTGCTTACTTTTGCAAATTGTAATTTCAGAATGTTTGCATAATGTTATACAGCCAGGATAATCCAGTGATAGAATATAGCGGTTCTAATTATTCAGCAAGCTTTTTATCATTATTGGAATACTGAACATTCCATCAGTCACCTTTCAACCTTATGTACATTCCAGTGGTTTTCACTGAATACCATCTATAATTTATACAGCTATCCATATACCTGGCCATATTTGCAACAATCTTGATCCTACAATATTGGGATATTTCTCTATTGTACACTAATCGTATTGATACTTGAATTTCTTACTGACTGATATAGATTGCAGGATACAGAGATTTTTCAATGAGTATCATTGTGTGTATGGCCATCCTTCCCTACAGAATTCTATGTCAGGGATATTTCCATGGTCGTACATCTTGTGCAATAGCAAATACAGCAATAATACATACTTCATTCAGCAACAGTGGAATATTTTTTATAATAGTCACTCAGCAGCATAGCTGTGATTATAAGAATGTATTCCAAGGTTAGTCCTAGTGTGTAAGGAAGTATGAAAAGACACATTTTGGTTTGCTCACAGTGTATAACTGCAATAGCAATCTGCTGAACATCAGGCTTCATTCACACTACAGAGCATTTTGCACTGGTCATAGGAATGAACATTACTGTTCACACTTATAACCTCCGTTGTAGTGCATAGTGAACAATGCAAGGACTGTAGCAGTTTGCTGCATTGACACAAAATAGACACAGCTATGTTAGTCTGAAGCAATGTTCCGCTGTGTTCGTCTGAAAACAAGCCTACAAGAATCTGATCTCTGACCCATACCATATAAGTAAAGCATTTAATCTTTTGCAACTTGAAGTCCACTGTAATCGTCTATAACCTAAATGTTAGGCTATATGGGACATACACATTAGGATAAATCTGTAATTAATTGGTTGTTTATTGGATTATACACTCACTTGACATAATGCTCTATTTTCTATGTATGCAAAGAACAAAGTAAATCTACAATTTTAGTTGTAAAATGTAAATTCCTCCATGAAAGATTTGTCTGACTACAGAAATAAAAAAAAAAATCCTAATTTGGAAACTTAGAGAATTGCGGTTTACTGTGCTCCAGAAACAGAAAGTTGGATGATGTCCCTACACATCGCTATGGGGATCCTCAGTTGGCTGTATTTTACATTTTTAGATTTTGATCATATAAACCACTTGGCATCGGCAGGGGAATGCTGGGATGTATTACGGTAACTCTGTTGGTTTTAAGGGCAGAGTAAGCTGTAAAAAGATAACCGTGGTCTATATACACCTTGCTGTTATATGCTCATTGGGACACAGTCCAGGGTATTAATTGCCAACAGATTCTTGTACAATTTGTACATTGTACTGAATTGAGAAAGCCAGTTAGATGACTAGCAAAACATCTTCAAGAACTAAACTTCAAACCAAGTTGATCTAACTGAATACAACAGATATACCATGACCTGGATGAATGAGAACCTTCACAAGCATTACTCAACACAAAAAAGTAAAGTAAAATTTGTGTCTGTAGTATTTGAAGTTGAATAAAGACATACGCCTATCTAGTCTAACCTACTCAGTAATACCCACATTTCATCATAAGGGGGGCCCTTATGTAGCAATCTGAAATATCCCAGGATCAATTCCCACTTTATGTATCAATACCAGTAACCTGCAACATTCTTTGTTTTTAGAAACTGATACAGCTTTTTTTTTTAAAAAGGCATGTCCACCTCTTTTTTAACATTTTGCTGTAGTGTAGGGCTCCCTCTCCCACCCCTAACTGCTTTATTAGTTTGTCAAAAAACTAACCTGATCTGTACTTACACTGCCTTGTTCCACCGGTGTTCAGACATGGCCCTCTGCTTGCATGAAACTGCAAGCAGGGGGCCGGACCAGCAGCCGCGTCCGTGATTGGCTGAGAGGCAGGCAATCATGGACAAGGCTTCCAGCAGTACAGAACACCGGAAGAGGGGAGGACTGCACTGAGCAAGCCAGAAACATCTCAGAGGCGGAAATGTTTTTCTCCCTTCCAGGCTCCTGGTGTTCACTTTCTAGAACTTTGGGCTGACATTACAGGAGAACCATTTGGAGCAGACAGGTATGGTAAGGATTTTTAAACTCTATACACTGGGGCCAGCAGTGGGGGAGATTGTAGTTTTAAGGGTGGATATGCCCTTTAAACTACCTGCCATCACAGCTTCCAATGTAAGACACTTCCATAGTTTTACCATTCTCACAGTGAAAAAACCCCATTCCGAACTTGAAGACTAAACTTCTTTTCTCACAGTCTTAAAGGGTATCACCACTGATATAATCAAATTTTGGAATTCAGTTTTATTGAAGAATGGGAGGTAAAGGAGCTGTGTCTTACCTCCTGTTCTTTAATAAAACCTGCAGGAGCCAGGAGAGAAGGTAAGGTACTTACCTGATCGATCGCTCCTCCGTCACATCCTCTGACAGGTCCTGACATACTCTTTCTTCTATGTGCATGCCATGTTTATTGTATGGCCTATTAATGTATTTATTTAATCCAATCCCCACGCAAGCACCTTTTCTCCAGCCTACATAAATGTAAATTATCCAATCTGTCTTCATATTCAAGCTGCCCCAATCCCCTTATTAATTTAGTTGCCCTTCTCTGAACCCTTTCCAGTTTCAAGATATCCTTTTTGTACACAGAATTTTAAAACTGCACCACATATTACTAATAAGACCTTACCAATGCTTTGTATAGATGCATACCTCTCTTTATTCAAGACAATACTATGCTGACTCTAACTGTTTCTGTCTAGCACTTCTTGCTACAGTTAAGTTTACAGTGCTACATTAAGTGTTTTTTACATGGCAGGAACCCCATATCCTTCCTCTTCTGGGCCATATTTATAAATGTGCTTTATTGGTAAGGCAGCGATCGTACATTTACACCGAATGTTCATTCATTTATGAATGTTTGTTTGTAGAATACCATGCGGTAGTAAACAACATTATTTCCTTGATGAGCAGTCAGCAAAGCCTTTCTTCTCTCAGGATACATTTTCTAGCTACTACAGTAACCGCCAGGTCCTCTGAAAAAAGCTAGAAAACAGATAACTCTCCCATCACAATTTCCAAAATGTCAGCTTTCCGAGTCATCCCTTAGGTATTGCCATTTTTAGAGACATCTTTCTCATATTGCCATTTTTAGAGACATAAGACAAAGTTTGCGGTCATCACAACTGTAGTTATTTACTTCCCAGACAAGACCCAATATGCACACCGAGGGGATGCATGGTAAATGTAAATCCTTGGCAGCTTTCATGCTCAAGTACTGCTATGATAATCTAATGATACTGAGCTGACCAGTTTTACACTATAAAGAATGTAAAAAGGAGTGTTTATTGTGAACTCTGGATGCCTTTTTTCCTCTTACTCTTAGACATTTGCACAGAAGACTGTGTATAGACAATATTGCATCTTGTCATGGAAACTATTTCCCATACACAGACAAAAGAGAACATACCTTTTCCAGAACATCAGCCTAATAAGGAAATATGAGTGTTAAATGATGTGTAATGGTCTTTCTCCTACACAGATGCATGGAAAAATACACAATTTAAAGTCGATACCAAACATACCGAACGAGGGACCATGACTGAAAATGCTTTTTTTTTTAAAAAAAAGTCCCGTTTGCATTTATGGTGATCTCCATTTTATTAATACTTAACAGAACAAGAAGGTGTCAAAGACTCTCACCCTTTCAACAAAAACAAAACTACAACCTTCATGTTTATTATAACGAGTGCCATTATGATTATGGGTGCCATTTGAGCTTTATCCTTAAAGTTTTCTTTAAAATAATGAATTAAGTGGCATCAACCCTTTAAATTTACATACCTTTGCTTTGCATTACCCCTTCTAATATTGGTGGCGCTGTGGGAAATTATCATTTAATCCATTGAAACTCCAATCGGTGGAGGCAAAAAGCTCCCACTTGCCAGCACACTGCATAAGGTTCTCCCTATATATAAGTGGTAAATGGTCCACTGATGTATAGTGGAGACTCAGCTAGCAAGTTAAACATCTAATATTTATTGCACAAAATACATTTAATAAATAATACACCAATGTTAAACATCCAAAACCGTATATCATGCCAAAATCACCTTTAAAAACAATGCAAGCTTGGAGAGACGTATCAGTCCAAAAATGAACTAGTACCTACAGAAAAGATCTCCAATGTTTCATACATTAAAGGTAGACTAGTTATCAATCCTCTGATGGCTACCGGCAAGAACTGCATCTCAATCTGCATTTTCTGCTCCCCCTGATGATTTCCATCTTGGTCCCTCACTTGCAAAAGACTCAGGGCGACAAGCAGCACGAGGTGGAAATCATCAGGGGTGCACAAAATGCAGATTGAGGCAAATACTTTTTTTTCCAGGAGTGCGTGGCTTGATCATTATCGGGGCGTTGAAACAACTGTGAGTATGACCTGAAAACTGCCACCACCCAGTGTGTAAAGTTTTACATAGAAGTGGATTCCGACACACACCAGATTTAAGTAACAACCAGGCTTATTCAATAAAAGTTCTTATTGTTAAAAATGGTGCTACTTTTGCCTTAACCAATCAGATTTAACAATTGAAATCTGACATCTGATTGGTTGGGGTAAAATTAGCACCATTTTTAACAATAAGAACTTTTATTGAATCTCACTGAATGTTCTTTATCAAATCCTTTCAGAGTCAGCAAGACCCCTTTCCCAAGACAAACTGACACATCATTGCCTATTCAGTTGCAATTACAACTATGCACCCAGTACCTATATGTGCAAAGGTGTGCAGATCCAACCTACAGTACCTGTCTTGGGTGTGTAAAGATTGTCTATGTGTCCTTTTACAGGGTTAGTTCACTGGGACATAAAGCAGCGTTCTAACAGCATTAAGTGAAAAACGGGAGGTAAACTAACTATGCCTCACCTCCCATTCTTCACTTAATGCAGGATGATGTCTTCAGATTCTCTGGGTCTTAAGTAATAGGGCTTGTTCACACTAGAGCGTGTTTGGGTGCATTTTACATCTCACCAAAACACAGTGCACATAGAAATGTATGGCGTTGTTCACATTAAAGTGCTGCAATGTAGTGCCTTATGTGCAACACACTGTTTTCAGCATTTTGGTGTGTTAATGAACAGTGTTGCCATTGGAAATAATAGCATGCGTTGTGTGTTAATGCAGAGGAACAGCCATGCAAATTGCAAACACGATGTTCCACTGCACTCTAGTGTGAACCAACCATTACACTCAGACAGTCAGGATAAACAAGGAAGTGTGTGACAGTCACACGATGTGCTGTTTAAGAAGCCCCACCCTACAAAAGACAATTATTTCTGAAGCTATTTAAAGACCTGCAACAATTCTCTGTCCTTTCCTCTACCTAGTTTTCTTTTCAGACTTGTGTCCAGCTTTAAAAATGATTAAGGCGTTTGGGGGAGGAACTTACGATGCAGCAGATTATGCTCTGTTACAGCAGTAGGATACAACTGGGCATGCTCAGTTCCTTTGGCAGTGGGGGCGGAGCAATGGTGCTGTCATGTGCTAGCTGAAAACACCACTTTTGTACTGATGTAACTTTGGATAGATTGCAGCTAGAAGCGTGATCGTGGAGTCATTTTAAAGTCATGAATGTGCTCTTTTTAAAACAGGGCACTTCTATGGAGACCCTTTAAATGCTCTTTAAATGTGGTGTGCCTCAATGTAAGCACTTATCATTTTTAATTATTCTATTTTTATTTCTCCTCTAGTTAACAGTTACAATTTGATAACCGCTCATAGAGAAATAATTTGTATCTCTGTTATCAGAAGCATTAATGCCCAAAACACTCCTTATGATATCCAGGTTATCTGTACATCAACCTTGTAGTATTCTGCTGGGGAGATCAATAATCAATGTAATTAATGTTAGTTTTGTAAAGTTTTAGAACATGGCACAGTCATCCTTTCTTATTATCTTTGGCATAATTTACATGGACAAAAGCATGTGGACACCGTGTCCATTTGTATTAGTTAAATGATTACGTTCACAGGTATTCATATGAAGTTGCTGAGTGCACTATTATGGAAAGGTACAGCTGTATATTCTGGATTATACCTGGAACAGTTTTCTCCTCCAAAGGCCTATGCGTCAAAATGTTGTGTGTGTTTTGCCGTGTCTGCACAATAAGAGCACCCCGGTTGGCATTCTAAAAGATTGGACAGCCCTCATTTATAATTCAAACAGTTTTCTCCTATTTAGGCTCAAAGACATAATAGTGCATGCAGGTGCGTAACATGCAGGTGCGTAACTGCAGGGCCAAGGTTGTAGGATGGGCCCCTGACACACACCCTTCCCTCAACTGAGGCTCAAGGATCAGCTGTTTAAAAGACTGGCAGAAGTTCTGGTTTAGTTCCAACAGCTGATCGCCTGTATATCTTTACTGCATACGTGCAATCAGCTGTTTAAAAAAAAAGATGATCATGGAGCGTTTGGAAAGAGGATCACTGCCCCCGCCACCGCAGGCCCTATTTTTATGCTACTTTATACATGGTGGCATGACACATATTCTGCATTATAGTTCAAAGAATAGTTCTTGGGCCTCATATTGTAAGCAGTAATGATGAAACACTGTTTCTGCAAATTTTGAAGACCATAAAGGGATATTTATAAACCCGTGATACTAGTACATTATCTATATTTTCACGGATAAGATTACCCTTCATGGGTCTTAAGGGCTTCAACCCAAACTAAAAAAAAACAGACCCAGATCAATATTTCTCACAATAAAACACATGCAAGTATTTAGTATTTAGTATTGTTGTGTTCTCTGGTTATCTGCCAAAACCAGAACTGTATCTCACAATGCTACATAGCGAAGCATGACTCCAGAGAACCAATTTCTGTTACTTTACACCTACAAGTGAAATAGTGATATTAGGTTTCTTAACTAGAGATATCAGTTCATAATACAATGAACAGTTGTTGTTCTGGCATTGCTCCCAAAGCAAATGTTTGTGTAGAGAATGTTATGCAAACTGTAAGTAATTAATGGTCAATAAACAGACAAACATAGTAATATGAAGGCATTTCTGCATACTATTGCCCATAAGCAGAATCTACTGCATGATGTTCCTGATTTCTTTTTGGCAATGTTGAAAATATCTTCTGACTGAATTGATTTAATTACTATAGAAATTGCCATGTCTACCAAATGCGGCATGACGTGTGCAGCCAGTTTATCAAAGGTTTTTAAGAAATTATGGGGGGAAATTCCCTTAAGATTTTGTTTATTGAAGATATAAATGTAGACCTTTTCAGAAGTCAATTTTACACCATTGTTCCGGCTTATAATATAAAGTATAATGGGGACGGAATATAATATTCTTAGTTATGGAAATAGATTGGAAGAAATACTGATAAAAACATTCAGGGAGATGTAATAAAAGTTCTTATCATTACAAATGGTGCTAATTTTGCCCCAACCAATCAGATGTTAGCTTTCTAATGATAAATAAGATCTGATTGGTTGGGGCAAAATTAGCACCATTTGTAATGATAAGAACTTTTTTTACATCTCCCTGATTGTCTGTGGTGTAAAGAAACTCACAACATGATCACAAAACACCTGCAAATGCAATGTATCTGTGTATGGACAATATTCTCAGTCTAATACAGGACTTGATTCAAAAGAAAAATAGGAAAATGTTCACCGTTTAAACTACTCTGTGGTATTTCTCCCCAGCAATAAGGTTTTTACATTGAATACAACAGACCATACAAACCAACATGTAAGTCATGTCATACCCAAGCTTAGAGAGGAAACTCTTACATCACAAAACCTGTTAGCACAAAAAAAAAAACAAAAGCAAACTTGCAATGCTATTTCATTTTGCAAAGATTAACTTTATATTTCAAACGCTACTCACTTGTTTTGAATAAATATACCGATAATAATTACTAAATAATTTATATAATTCTAATAATATATATTTACACAAACAGTCATTTCAAAGTTCAGCATTACTAATCTCAAGTTGATCTGCCGAGTTTTGGGGGGTTTAGATACTAGTTCAAGAAGATGTTGCATGGAATGAAGAAAAGATTTAATGGAGAAAACTAGAATCTAATCTCCCAAACTGTGTGAAGAAAATGAAACTGTAAAGATGCTGGATAGTTAAGCAAGAGTTCATTCCAAAAATACTTCACAATCAGTAATGAAGTGCTTACAGAAAAGAGAGATAAGCTTCTTCGTATGGTCTTCACAGACCCATCGCCAATATTCTTAAAGGGGAAGTTTAGTGGTAAATACATATTTTTTTTATTCTCAGTTTATATTATGCATACGTAGTTATTATACATGCGCTCTTCGATTTTCAAAATGGAAGAGCTTTTTCCGTATGCTTTGCTATAGTCACTAGTGAGCTGCCATTTATGGAACTTCCCACACTTCCTTGAAATCTAATAGTGATTTACTGTTGGATGGGTCAAAAAAGCTCAGATTTCTACTGAGCACTGAATCAACCCAGGGGATGAGGCAAGGGCAAGACCATAATGGACAATATTAGGGGTCCTGTAAACAGGAAGTCATTATTTTTAAAGCATTTATTTAATGCACAGACAAATGCTGGATAAACAAATTAAAGGATAACTATAGTGTATATAAAGTTTTAAAAACATTTTAAAATAAAAAGTACTTGGCACAGGGATATAGAATTTGTATGGAATTCCAGTGTGCATAAGGAATTACTTTGAATTGGACTTGTAATTCCTACCTCCCAATATTGTTTCTGTGAGGAGCACTAACCCAAAGAAAACTGATTGTGCCTCCTGGCTTCAGCACTATCTTTAATACAGGACTAACCTGGCAAATGAAAACTGTACATGCTGTAGCTCCTAAATGAAACACTATTGTCAGGTAGGAATACTCAATCCTACCTCCCTGCCCCAGGTAATTTCCATTTTTTCAAAAATTATCTTATAGTTATCCTTTAAGGCAAATGGAATGAGAAAACTCTGCTTTTTCTTAAAATCATATGCATTTCCACAGAAATTTAATATTTATAACATATAAATATTAATAGAAGGCAAGGTTTAATTAAGGCATATAGTATGTCCATCTAGTTTAACTTTATTATCCTGTCTAGGGTGCCTACCAAACAGTTGATCAAGAGGCAAAAACACTATTAGAAGACACATCAACGTGTCTTGAAAATGTTTCCTCCCTGACTACCAGTGATAATAGGACAAATCCCTAAACACAAAACTTATGTTATTCTAATCATCAGGAATAACCATGTATGTGTTGTCTTCTATAGTATATTGGTGAAAAGGCACAAAGGAGTATGTGGTTAGTTTAAATGGTGTTTCAGAATGAAATTATTTCTCTTCATAATTAGGCTAGGTACACACTTACAATTGCAGCCATGACAAGTAACACCAATTTTTTTCATGAATTGTTTATGATCCGACTATTCTTATCACTAATATTACAATTGTCTTTATAGGCACTATTCTAAATGCTTTATGATCAATGGGAATGTTTGCAGTAATAACATTATTTAAAGATAGGACAAAGAAGAGAAAATATGGAAACAATAATTAATAATAATAGTAATAACAGTCAGCTTTGGCACCTCACCCATAATGTAAGGGGAGCATGGCCCCGTGCTCATGGTGAGGGGGGGGCAGTAGGGCAGTTTCTAGCCATCTTGGTGTCCTAGCGTGATCAGATCGCAATCCCATTGCGCTTAAAAGCACAGTAGTGTGGCCTATCCCACCAAGAGTATTGGCATTAACCCTTTTAGTTCCAGCACTTTCCCAGAGTATTACCATTAACCCTTCAGTTCCAGCAGACTTCCCCAGAATATTGTCATTACCATGTTCAGTGCTAGCAGAAAATTACCATCAACCCTTCAGTGCCAGCAGTCTTTCCTACTAATTGTTTCAATGTCAGCACCCAAAGTATTGTCATTAAAACTTCAGTGTCAGCACTTTCCCAGAGTATTGCAATTAGCACTTTCAGTGTCAGCAGAGTATTACCTTTAACCCTTACAGCTGCCAGCATTGACATGATATACAGTATGTACCTGCTTTCCATGTCTCCTCCATTGAACTGTTCACTCCTCGCCTACTCTAAGTACTAATTGGAGAGTTGGGTGGAAGGAAGAAAGAGGCAGGGATAAGGATCTCATGGCTGCTAGTCACAGGGGGCACAGTTAAAAAGTCTGCACCAATGTTTACTTGCCCTTTTAGAACTGGTCTGCTCAGTTCTTTTAGCTGAGCTCATCCTCCCCTTCCTTCTTTCACCTTCAGTTCATTTGCAACCAAGTAGAGGGAGCTGAGTTCAGGCTCTCTACTCACTACAATTTTGCAAATTACAGCAGAACAAGAGAGCAGTTCTAACACAGTAAGTAAAAGCTGAGAGGGAGATGCTAGGGAGCACACTGGGCATCCTGGTTTAACATAGGCGCCCCAGCTCTTTGACTATGTGGCCTATGCTTAAAAACAACCCTAAAGGACAGAGAGGGCAGAAAATGGGTTGCAGAGCAGGCAGCTGCCTTAATCAGAGCTGCCCCCCCTCTCCCCCCGATCCTGCTTTCATATCACGTAGAAGAAAGCTCTAATGGATTTCACAAAATTGTGCTTCATGTAGAAACAGCTTGTATGGTTATAAAATGCCTGAGGAATATTCCCAAGTTTACAGTGAAATAATAAACCAATTTAGACACAGTATAGATTTCCAGATGTTAAAAAGTAGGACTGGATCCTTTTAACACAGAGGATCTGGAGTCACTTGGCACATATATTCATACAGTAGATTTCGTTCTTTTCCAGTTTGCTTTTTGTATGTTCCAGCAAACTTAGGGCGTGATGCAATATAATAACCTGATGCAGCTTACCTGCCAGAGTTACCGCGAATGCAAAAATTCATGTGCAAAATTTAGTACATCGTTGGATCATTGACAGGTAAGTGCATCTGTTTATGCCTCCTAATCAAAGGCATACATTTTTGCACTACATAGTAGCACAAAACTTTACTAAGGAGGTTTTGCGCAGGCAACACTGACTTGGTGTAAAATCCATGCTAATCCGATAATACAACGTGGGTTTTGCACTGACTTGGGCATTTTGCACCCGATATTGCATCGCCCCTTGAATAACTCACAAACATCCATATCCATTGTATTCAGACAGCCTTATTTTTCATGCTTGTGAAGGTTCTCAGTAATCTGGGTCATGGTATATCTGTTGTAATTGGTTAGATTAACTGGACATGAAGTTTAGTTCTTGAAGGCGTTTCGCAAGTCATCTGATAACAAGCAAAATCTTCTTTAAAAACTAAACTTAATGTCTAGTTGATCTAACTGAATACAACAGACATAGCTTATTTTTCATTTGCTCTCAATCATCCCTATTTAAATAATACAATACATTCAACCTACCAAACAGGAGCAAGATTAATCCTGAGATGATACAAAATAAAGTATATCAAAGAAAAAACAACCAGGGACAGAAAATAAGTAGTCACTATGTTCATCCGACTCCAACATGGGATTCGATAAAATTACTTAAAGGGCCAAAGTCCAAAGTACAGTGGGAAAAAAACTTTAGTTATAAATGTAGAGGACCCCCCCAAACCTAGGTTTCACATTATCAAACTTTACCAAAGATGTCCCTTAAGTTCCTTACCTGACCCGGTCCCTGGACGCCCAGGTGCCACCCCCTGCTGATGTTTTGAGCAAAAAAAGAAGCAGAGGGCTTATGCACTGACAGACTCTCTACTTCCTGGTCACAGCTATCAGGCAATTGGGTGTGCCTCATGTTGCGCCTTTACTGACAGCTGCAACCAGGAAGTAGAGCGGCTATCAGCTGTGAGCAAAGGAGGAGTGGCGAGGGACTGGGTCAGGTAAGGAAGTTCAGGGGCATCTTTGGTAAATTTTGATAATGATCTTGCTTATGATTAAGGACTGTATGTAGTCGGAAGCGCATCAAGTGAATAAAGATTGTATTTTTATCTGATACGAGAGTGTTCTGTGGTCCCGTTTAGTGCATTGTATCCCATCTTACTTATAAAGGTTTTTTTATTTTTTACACTGGACATGCCCTTTAACAGCCTCTTTGTACTTCACAAGACATAACTTTCCTGCGTCTGAGGCTAAAGATACCCCTTCGTTTCAATGGAAACCGTGACAAGTAATTAGTGTGTAAGGAAGAATAAAAGTTGAAACTAAAAGCTGAAATGATATGTTCAAACCTACAATAAATCAATGGCTAATCTCGTGAAATATGTTCAGTACATGGAATTAAGATTTGAAGATTACTTCTAAAACTCCCCTGTATGTGTACATTGCCACATGTCTTAATCATATACCTACAAGTTCCTGCAGGAATCTTCTAAAATATTCTAGCCAATGAAATATTAGATTACTGTATGGTAACCAACCAAGTTGGATCTTTTTTACCCTGTGAATAAAAGTTTACAAAGGTATTTTAACAACTCAAGATATTAAGAAATCAATACAAGAATAAATGGGCATTTTCCGCCTTAATGAGGCCCTTTGATTTTCACTGCAAATTCTTTGCAAGGTGCAGAAAACAAACTAGGAAGGTTTGGCATAGGTGTGGAGGATCTGCAGACAGAATCTCTAAGCTCAGGCATAACAGAATACCTCTCGGGTAACAAAACCAATTAAGTAATATGTCATAGGGGGACAATCTGCTTGCCAGATGTTTTTCTTTGGAGACATGGAGAAAGTGTGAGATGAAGTAAGTGTTTGACATGAACACTCAGGGAACAGATTAATAACCATATTTCTACTTTCATTCTGATTGCTCCTCTGGTAGGGATTTTGTCCCTTTTGCAGGTTTGGAGGTGACAGAAATCAAAATAATGTAATCTGTTACCTACCACTGGGACATTAAAGAGGAGGTTCAGGACAAATACATATGCTTTCAAGGAGAAAAAAGGGAGTGGTTTTCCATTTCAATGACCATAATCTGCCCATCCAGTGATTTCTCTTTATATAAGAAAATGCTTCCAAATGCTGATTTTCTGTTTGCAGGATCCCTAAAAGTGTCTCTTTTAGTCTCAGTCCCTGGGTTGATTCCGTTGCTCAGAAGAGCAGGTTTGACCCAGCCAATAGCCAGTAGTAGAAATGACTGTTAGGAACATTTTAAGAAAGTGAGCCTGTTGAGAAAGTAAGAACCTTTGCAGATCCTGAAATGGAAGCTCAGTACTGACCACAGCAAAACATATCTAAACATAATTAATCAATAAAGTGAAGTGAAGTCAAAACTGTAGGTTACATAGGTATGGGTCATATTGATAAGTAATCATTTTCCCCCTAAACATCCATTTTAGAGGTACAGACAAATGTATTATTAGGTAACCACTCATTAGAACCAATGTATGCAGAATACCATCTCTGAACTCACAACACATTAAACCTTGAAGAACATGGACTACAGTAGCAGAGGACCAAGTGCGCATTGTTTAAATGCCACTGCCTAGATTATTATTGTTGATGACCATTTCCATGTCTTTTTGACCACAGAGTACATTTATTCTGATAGCTACTTCCTGCAGGATAATTCACAATGTAAAACATTGCCAATGGCCTCCAAAGTCAATAGATCTCAATCCAATAAAGCACCTTTGAGATGCCACCATGTCAATATGGACCAAAATCACTGAAGAATGTGTATAACACTTTATTGAATCTATGCCACAAATAATTGTCAGTTGAGTGTATTTATTAAGTGTATTTATATCTTGTATAATTTGAGTCAACGTTTAGCAATTGAAGTTAAATTGCAACAAAAATATTCTACCTATAGCTTAAATCAAACAATGAAAGGGTAATCCCGCACACACCTAGGTAAGTCCAATGTTAGCACACGCTGAGTGCAATGGTAGGCCCAGGTTAGTGGTCCAATAACAGCAAGCAAAGAAAGACACCATGCACACCAGTCTTAGCAAACCTATGTATTAAAGGGCATGTCCACCCCCAAAACTAAAATTTAACCCCTTTCTGGCCACATTAAGAAGTTTAAAACAAGCCTTACCTTACATTTCTGCTCAAAATGGTTCCCCTGCTGTGCCCCTCCAAAGTCCAGGAAACTGCTAAAATACAAGGTGAACGTTCATTCAAGTGTACATTTGGAACACATGGCTATTATCGACTCTGCAGTAACTGAGGTATGGAGGGAGAGGGAGAGACCTTAGGCTGAAATAGTCAATAGCACACTACTTATCTGTCTCAGTAGTATTCAGCCAAAAAAGTAGTCAAGGACAGGCAGGTGCAATAAACTGGAACACATAACCAGGTCAAGAAAGGTGCTGCTAAGGCAAACAATCCCCTCCGAACGATGTGGCTGTACACGCTCAACGATAACATCGGCTTCATGCTGCGGCCAGGGGTAGAGGGTTAGAAACAAAAAGAAACATAAATACAAAATACAAAGTGATGCATCATCTTTTAGTGAAGAAGCATGTAAGTCCTACATTACAATTGAGGCCTTTGGGTTGGAGGGCCTCCAAAGTAAAAATCCAGAAACATTCCCTGCAAAGTAAAAGATTGTGCCTATCACCTCCCCTGGATGGAATGGGCACATGGTCAATGACCATGCCTTTAAGAAAGTGAGTTGCCACTGGTTTGTCATCAGGATTTTTATAGCTTAAAACAGTACTGTTATTGACTTAAAGGAATAGTTCACTGCAAAAGTGAACTAATCCTTTAATGCATTGATTGAAGACCGGGAGGTTAAGGAGCTACTGTATGCCTTACCTCATGTTCTTCTATCAATGTCTGTGGAACCAGGAAATAATTGAAAAGAAACTTACCTTTCACATGATCGTAAGTTAATGATAATGATCATAAATTACTGATAATGATTGTAAATTATTGATAATTATCTATGATCTATGATACCATGATCGCAGATTTACAATCCACATAGAATACCATTGTGGTAGTTTAAATTGCGATACTGCGCTTTATAAATATGGCCCTAGGAAACCAAGATGACTTCACAACAGACAGAAAAATTTACAAAACGATTGCATTTAATAAATGAATTATCCAAATTATAAGAACAAGAAAGTTCTGATCCGACGGTATCGGGGGCTTTATCGGTGTGTGGGCGATCTTCTGAACAAGTGCGTGGCTGATGAACAATCGGGTGGGACGAGCACTCGTTTGAAAAGTCAGTAAATTTCCCTTGGCCGTGGTAACTTCCTACAGAGGAGTCTGTAGGACTCACACAGGAGGGAAACACACAGTCCTGAGCGTTTTCCCTATGATATGTATAGGGAGAACGCTCTGGACTGCGTGTATGCAGATCTTTGAAAAATTACAAACAGGATCTGCAAGATCCTTTCTGTCACCTTTCAAATATCTGTACTGTGTGTACCCAGAGTAAGGGTGACCATACACTACAAAATGTCATTGCGATCGTAATTACAATCGTAAACCGATACTTTGATAGACAGATGTACAATGTTAATCGTACGAAAATTTACCATACATATTGTTCCAGATTCAATTTGTTTGGCGATTAAAGTCTAATGTCGTGAGGTTACATTTCCGATCATAATTACTATCTTTTGTAAGATCCAATATTATTATAAGATGTTGTATTGATCGTAATATCGGCCCATTGTATGGGCACCTTAAGCCTTCTGTATACCCCAATCAAACAGCACAAGCACATATCTTCCAGATTAAAACACGTTGTTTTTTTGTTTAACCAATAACTTTATTGTGCCAATAAATCCTTCTGAAACTCGGCCTGTACAAATGTCCTTTCATCTCTGCCTTGCCCAGACAGTTTTAAAATACAAGGTGATCGTTCATTCAAGTGTACATTTGGAACACATGGCTATTATCGACTCTATAGCCTAAGCCTATAATATATAACACACATTAATATTACATTAATATTATATAAAGTAAGAAACTTCCAGGTATGTTACAGAATCTTAACACATGAAAATGGAATATGAGGGTTTAATGAACAAACTGGGAAACAATTCTTTATGATGGGAATACCCATCCTTGCCTCACAGACCACCTGCATTTTAAAGAACTTCAATGCTTCTGTCTTTTTGCCAAACACTGGTCTCGGCATACCGCAAATCTGCAGTCACTTGCACCCTCAACTTCGGAAAAACTGCCCACTTGACAGCCTGCCATTCATTTATAGTTGTGAGAAATGTGTATGTTTTCCTCACCACCAATTCCATTTCTGCAGGACCCCTAGAGCACTGTTACAAACCTCAGACCACAGCTGCTACCTACTAGGACTCATCTGAAAAATGTAATGCAGGCCGCAAAGGCAGCCCGTATAACCTTGGAACATTATGACTTGCTATGAGTTCATTTTTCCAAGACAACATCCATTCCAGTGAGTAGTTTAATTGTTTCTTTACAACAGTAAAATGAACATATATTCATAAACCTAGGTCACGCCTAGACTTGGCAATGTTTCATCCTTATATGTCTGGACGCAGGCTATGCATGCCTTATAGCCAGTAAAACAAAATCAGCATCCTTTTCCTCCATTTTATGTCTATACATTGTACCTCAGCAAGAGCTCAATTGGCTGTATTATAATATTTGAATTTACGGGTACCCAGAGTATTATATATTTATATAGTGCTTGAAGGGAAAGTAAAACTTTTTTATAAAGCAAATAAATGTATTACATATACATGTGTATATTTTAGACGTGGTCGCTTTCCTTATTTATTAATGTTGACACTATTTTAGTAATATATTTACATATTCATTCCTTAGGAGGAATAACTAATGAGTACCACTGTCGATGCAGTTCAAAACTCCCAGGAAGGATTGATTTAAATTCTATGGCTGCATTCCAATGTTGGTGGTTGCTATATGGAGCAAATGAACGTTTAAAGGGCATGTCCAGTGCCAAAATGACCTTAAGTAAATTTGCATAGAGGGCTATCCTGTGTACCCATATACTTTCATTACATCAATAGCGCTGTTACTCAGATCTCCTGTTAAGTACTTAGTTGGGATAGCAAATCAAGCCTTTGCTGGAAAGCTTTTTATCTTATACACTGACAGCCAAATACTGAGAACTAAACTGAGAGCCATCTGAGCTAAGGGCCGCCCATTCAAGCTACCCAGTCAGAATCACTCAATAAGCTTATATCCCAGTACATGCCTTAGTACAGATGTTTCAGATGGAATACAAAACTGAAACTAGCTCTCATTGCTGCATTTCTTACTATTTGTAGTGACTCCTAAACCCACCCACAATATCGGATTGGTCCAAGATCCAAGATCTAATCAGATTTAAGATTGTATTTAGACCAATGAGATTTTAGGCATGTCTTGCCTTTGTATTTAGGTTAGAGATTTGCAAGTAGATGGCTGGTTGTTTGGTTGAACTGCAGAAATTAATATTTTCTAGCTCCTAGGATTCTTACCTATGTTGTCATTGTGTAGCAGTAGTGATGGCCCAGTTCGCGGATCCACGGCGGATTTACCTCATTCGCGAACGGCGGATATCGCAGATTTTCAGGTTTTCCGCCTTCCAAACTTTTTCGGACCGCGTTTCGAAAATACGAGAAATTCTCGTAAATTCAAAATTTCGCAGATTTTTTACATTTTTGGACGGAGCAACCCACATTTTCGGGTCCGTATTTTTTAAGAATCCTTGTATTTTCAAAGAATCACCGTATTTTCGAAGAATCCTCGTATTTTTGAAGAACGGATTTTGCCAAACTTTCATTTTAATAGGTTTTAATGGGTCCGCTCACGGATTTTAAAATTTTCTCGAAAATTCGCGGATCCTCGAGCGGTCCGGATTTTGTTCGGACATCTCTATGTAGCAGTCCATAAATAGCACATACATGTTTATATTACAAATAAATGAAAAATAATAGATTTTTGATTACAGAGACTGAATTTGCTTTACTTTGGCCAAATAGCACTACTGCTTCCACCATTACCTGACAAGCACTCTCAAACAGCAGAGGGCAGTTAGGGACTATAAGGGGTTGTATATTGAAAACTTACAGCAAGGCTGTCAGAATCAATGCAGTGTAAATACAACCAGGTTGTAATGAATGCAGCCTTTCTACTTACATTAATTATAAGCATCCCCAATTATGAGAGGATCTGATAACTAAATATAAAGTATATCCATTTACAATATAAGCTTATTATAAAATTTAAAAACAAATCACAGTTTATTCCTGTACTGTGCTGAGCAGGGAAATGATTTATCTGCTTCCCCAGAACACTCCATAGCCAGGGAAAACAATTTGGATACCTCATTATACAGAAAGTGAATGACAATAATGCACTGGAATGGCGGCAACTAAAGAGTTACTGTGTCATGTAACATAGTTAAGCTGGGTACACACAGTAACGATAAAGCTTTATCGTTACTGTGTGTACGTTCGTTTCCCGAACGAGCGCGCGGCCGCGAACGATCGGGTCGGCCGTACGCTCGTTCGGGAAAGGCCGAAAATTTCCATCGGCCGCGCTAGACTCCTATAGGGAGTCTAGCACGGCCGATGGAAACACACAGTCTCGAGCGTTCTCCTTATGAAGTTCATAGGGAGAACGCTCGGGACTGTGTGTATGCAGATCTTTGAAAGATGGCAGACAGGATCTTGCAGATCCTGTCTGTCATCTTTCAGAAAATGTTACTGTGTGTACCTAGCTTAACTCTTTAGTTGCTGCCTTTCCCGTGCCAGGAAGCGCATCAAGTAAAAAGACCTTTCAAATGCTGCAGCAAAAATCAAAGTTTATTGTGAACACTTTCTGTGCATTTACTTTAAGGTAACAGGTATAAAAGGGCATCAATACTGAAAAAATAGTTGTGTTTAAATATCCAATCTGAACCATCTTCTGCTGTGTGCAGTTTTACTATAACTTAAATGGAGACAATGCTTATAAAAATCATGTAAATTGCATGATGGGAATTCCCTCTTTCAGTGCTGCCTCATAGTGATTACTGAGCATGCTTGCCCTCATAGAAAACTCTGAGCAGAACAGTTAGAGGTAGAAACATAGAAATGGCTCCTACTCTTAACTTTCTGGGACTTTGAACAGGCACTACAGGAAAACCATAAGGAGCAGATGTACAGATTTTTGAACACTACACAGTAGGGCGAGTAGTGGGTTAAGTTGTAATTTTGGGGGTGGACATGCCCTTTAAACAAATTTTGTGGTGCAGTAATGTTAACTCAAGAACCGTCACCCAGTGTGAACCACCTTGTAATATTTTTATTTTAAAAAACAGCATCTATTTCACAATTATTTTACACCTCCTAAAACTGAGTAAAGGAACATCTAATCAGCCATGCCCCTAATCCACCCAGCCACACCGCTGGGCACCTCTGGAATGTCTATACCCCTGAAGCCTGCAAGACAAAGGTGAGTCATTCAGGCAAGCCTGGGAATGTTAGGGTTATGCCATTTATGGAATAAACAACCCCACTCACCATTTATAGTATTTCAATTATGTTGGGCATCTTTTCAGGGTTGTTACTTAATTTTGACAATAAAGGAATCTTGGATTATGTGTAGCAGTTACAAGTTTTGCTTGAAGCCACAACTCAAAATAAAGAACAGTATGTTATCCCAACTGACTGTGTGTTACCATGTGAGACCTCTGTGCATTGTAAAAAATAAACATCTTGTGGCAGAAATCTCACATTTCCATCCAGGTGCATTGGAGCAGTACAGGCCTAATTTACATTGTCACATGAAAACTGGTGGTTTTGCCTCCCTGACATTTTGCAGAAAGTAGATGTTATAGTTCTACAGATGAAAGTATTTTTTTGTTATTTTCCATGGAAGAGAAGCTTCTTATATAATGGATTTTACATTACACAGCTGTCAGGGACAGGTTTTTGTGACTTGAGTCATTCTGCAATGTTATTTTGAACCAGACTTGGGTAGGAACATAGTAGAAAAATGTAGCATTTAATGTTTTGTCCCAGTTCACTTACTGGGAAGGGCTTTTTTAAAGAAAGTGTTCAGGTTTTCTGTTTTAACTAAAGCCTTGTACACAAGATGGTGTTATTGTACAGAGCTGTAGAACAATTCACAGCATATCTTTGTACAGTAACATAGTTTAACGGACAACTAGAGTTTCCTTGGCTACCCCTTCCATTTAGAAGTACCCAGGGTAAGGACCTAAACCAATGTCCTGTATGTACCTGGTCGACAGTGCAATCAAGGTGCCATTTTGACACCAAAACATCACGTGTGATGCACAATTATGTGCTAATAAATGCTTTTTTGCACTAAGTCTGGTGTGCGCTGATATTTGGAATTGACTTGAGACTGGATAATTACTCTCTCTCCTCCTGGGTGAATCCCACTGAGCATGTCAGAGGTCGCTGAGCTATGGAGGAGAAAGTAACCGTAGGGCTCTAAGATTTAATTTATTTACCTAGGTATATGTTGAGTTGCAAACAAAACAGAAAGGCAAGTTATGGCTCATTTAATGAGCTGTTTCTGAGCCATGCGGCAAAAGAAAAAATATATAGTGCAGAAATCTATTGAACACAATAAACTCTTTGCTTTAAGTAAACCTTACCAATAGAGTGATACTGTGCTCATTCCCCTGAATAATTAACACATCTCTTCCTATTTGATAGCCCAGGTTCCCCACTATGGTCAATGTATCTGAACTGAAAACTGCTCTGCAGCCATGTTAAATACATTGGTCAATATTCCAGTCTTCCATGCATAGTATTTGATAGGTACCATAGTCCTATCAGGCTAGCCAGAGGCCTGAAATGCTTCAGACATTAGCCGTTTGTAATATGTTCAAGATGTCTTTTAAGAATGTTGTGAATAAAGAAGAAATTTTAATATAAATAAGAGCCCTGCTGTCTATTTAAAGAGGTAGTTGGGAGGTTTTGGGTGTTGATCCTATTGTTTCATTTACCTGTATGAGAGGGGGGAAGCCCCTGGCGGACTGCAAGCCCACAGTTCTCTGTAGATTGTAACTTTTGATAGGTAGTTTCTTGACTTTTGTTATTCCTTTTAGTCACTAGACTTATTCATTTTCACCATTTTAAATGTTTGAATATTTTATCTCCGATAGATCACTATTATATTTTATTTTTATTATATAAAATTCTACAATTTTATTTCTTTTTCATGACTGAAGGGAAATTTGATTGGTTCCTGTTTTTATGTCTGCCCTCTATTAAATGGATTTTAACAAATTTTACAGTCTGATTGCTGTAGGAAAGCATAAAATCTTAATATACATTTTTCTATAGAACCAGGGTAAGTATAATATACTAACCTTGCAACACGTTGTACCATTTATCAACACACATCTCATTCCATTGGATACCTCCTTTTTATTAGTATAAGAGTTTGTAATCAATAACATTTAGTCATTCAACCCAAGCTTAGTGCGTAGATGTAGTACAGAGCTCACGATTCCCCATGGACCTGATTTCCAAGAGAAATTGAAAGCTCTGTACTTCATCCATGACAAATTATTCCCAGGACATGTGCGCCAACCTGTGCTTTATACTCCCTTTTAATTAGGGAGGCAGATTTAGTTCTGATTCAGTAAATCCCACATCACAGAGGTTAACTTGTCATCTATAAAGAATAAGTGGCCCATCAAGCCAAATCCCTTTTGACGTCAATGGGTTTAAGGTATCATGGATGCTATAACCTGTTTATTGAAACCATAGCAACTTAAAAAATCAGATTGGTTACAGTTAAAGATATTTTTTTTAAAGTGTTAAGTATTTAATCAATAAATGGTGTTTCTTGCTTTACCTGGAGCATTTTTTTCTAGCTGTACTTACCACCCAAGACTTTTGCCTTATTTGTTAAAAAAAAAACAAAAAAAAAAACATTTTTTTTTCTAAATCAAATCAGAAATAGTTTATAAAAAGGAATAGTACTAAAACCCGGTTGCAATAGCGTGTATACCCTTTAACATTTAGAATCAATCACGTTTGGTTTAAGCTCAAAAAGTAATTAGAATACACCTGACATCAATAAATGTGGCTAGGAGAGGGCTCAGATAATGTTTGGCTGATTTCCTTTTACCCTCATACTAAAAAAGACATGGTCCACAAAGAACGTTTAAACCATAAAAGGAATCTTATCTTTGAAAGGTATAAATGAAGATAGGAATACAAAAAAGTACCCAAAGCATTAAACATTCCATGGAGCACAATGATGACAGTTATCAATAAGTGTAGAAAAAATGTCTCAACAGTGATTGTACCAAGATTCCTCCAAGAGGATGAAACCAGAAAAAAATCTGGGCTGGTTTCGGATGAATGGGCGATCAGCCCTGTTGATAAATCACGGCCAGTTGTGCGGTTTCCTATGAGAACTGTCGGCCAACTATTGCCGCGACCGTCAGTCATTTGTCCCAGCCGAGCGCTCCAAACTGGGATGATATATTATCAGGTAAAAGTACTGAACAGAATTGGACTGTTTTAGTGGGGATTTTAAAGGGCATGTCCACCCTCTTTTCCTACTTTTCACATACTGTAGGGCACGTCCCGCCAACCACAACCGCTACAGTCTTACTCCAAAAAACACTTCCCTTCTTTACTTAAAGCTCCTCCTTCCTTCGCTTTTCTGGTCCGGCTTACCTGCCCACCGAAACTGCAAACAGGGGGTCGGACCAGGAGCCGCGGCTGTGATTGGCTGAGAGGCAGCCAATCACAGCCGTGGCTGCCATCAGTGAGAACGCAGCTGAAACGAGGTGCTGCACGTAAAGAAGGGAAGTGTTTTTTGGAATATAGCGGTTGGGGGGACATGCCCTACAGTATGTGAAAAGCATTTAACGCTGCCTTAGAAGAAGCCCAAGAGGGATTGGGAGGGGGGAAAAGGACTTCACTGCGCATGTCTCTATCCCTCCCGGAGGTATCACAGAGGCAGAGACCTTTTGGACAGGAAGACAGCTCCTACCCTACAGTTTCCTGGACTTTGAAGAACCACTACAGAAGAACCACAAGGAGCAGGAATGTAAGGTAAGGATTTTTTATAATTATACAGTGGGGCCAGTAGTTGGTGAATTTTTAGTTTGGGGGTGGACATGCCCTTTAATCCATTTCACATCTAAATTTATACCCTTGGGAAATAAATGTAAAAAGTCCGCACCCATGTGGCTTAATTCTGATGTAAAGATGGAAATGAAAAGGAAGAAAAGGTATATAAAACCTTTAAATCAGAGGGAATGTAAAGGGCGTTTAGGAATTACAAAAACTGTAACAATAATTGTAAGAAAGCAATTAAAGGGTATGTCCACCCTTAAAAATATTTTTTGATATATGATTCCCCCTGTCCCCCCAGCCCCAACCACTCTATTTTTATTCTTAGAAAGTGCCCCAAACTCTACTTACCTGCCATAAAGGCATTGGCATACGACGGAGCGACGTTGGATCCCATCGCAGTCCCTCTCATTTGCATGTAGTACAACTGATCGAACCTGAAATATGATTTATGTAATATCAGACTCAAGCATCCTATGAAAAAATCAACTTGTGTCCCAGTGTAACCTCCACATCTCTCCAACAGCCGGTGGCAAGAAGCCAACCCGTCCCTGTGAGGTATGGACGTATACAGGGAAGAGTGATTGACAGTTAAAGTGTCCTTTAAATCTTCAGAGATAATGCCATGTTTAGTAGCACTGGATAAGTACACATCAATTTCTTTTTTTATGTCCCCTAAGGGATCTCTCTCAATTTTACAATATACATTCGTGTCTCCCAATTGGCTTCTTATCTCCTGAAGATAATAATCAGTATCCATTATCACGATCGCACCTCCTTTATCGGAGGGTTTGATCGTGATATTGGATCTACATTTCAATGTTTCTAACGCTTGATATTCCATTTTGCTCAGGTTTTGCATCCTAGATGAACAATTAATTTTTTCTAAAACTGGACTCATATCATGCTTAACTTTATTAACAAAACTTTCGATCCCAATATAGGTAGTAGGCGGCACAAAATTACTTTTAGATGATAATCCAACTGATAAAGTTGTTAATTTATCCAACCCTTCAGCATGGGTCACTCCAGGTTTAGGGGGTTTATGTAGAAAATGAACTTTTAATCTTAAACGGCGAAAAAAGGAATATAAATCAATGTCCAGCTTGAAAGGGTCCAATTTTGTCACTGGACAGTAACCCAATCCCTTGGATAACACGGTAAGTTCAGATGTGGTTAAACTTACTTTAGACAAGTTTATGACAGCTACTTCCTCCTTGGACGCAGTTCTCGCCTCGGTTGCGGCTCTCTCCGCTCGCGGTTGGGGCCTGCGTCTCCCCCGCCTACACGGTCTCCTACGCCGTCCGGAAAAGGGCGTCCTCCATTTCTATCCCCCACTCTTAGTTCCGGATCCGAACGCCAATGGCGCAATCTTGCCGGACGTTCCCGTGTCTCGCGGGACCAATCATACACGTGACCTCGCTCGTAATCCTCCTCATCTCGGGCAAACTTCGTTCTCTTGAAGTCCTCCCCTTTCCTCCTATAGGTCAGCATCCGTTGTTCGAGATCCACCCCCAGCTTGGCAAACTCCTCACTCGGCAGGTTTGTATTTAATTCCAATTCCAATGTCCCGATCTTGGCTTTAAGAGTATTTAACTCCTCACTAATGAATTCCAAGTTTAGCATCATAATATCGAGTGAGCATTTATTTAGAATCCGGGTGAATTTGTGTTTAAATGTATCATTTTCCATGAACAAAGTGGGACGTAAATTGACCCGTAACCCACGTGGAATACGATTTTGTTTACAGTATTCAGACAGCGTGAGTGCATGTAGCTCCATGTCTATCTTCCGTTTATTCAACATCTCCAGTCGTCTCCTACCTGCTATAGAAGCAGGTGTAGTTAGGAACTCACTGGAACCTTGGATATCTCCCAATATCCTGTTAATATCACTGTCTGTGTAGGAGAACAATTGTGGCTCCATCAGGGTGCAAGTATTTCAGCAATATATATAACAACCAGAAGACAGGTACTGCACACCTTATATCTTTATCCACCTGGTGCTTGTGTGGAGGAGATCAGCTGTGTAGCTCCCAATATATCCAGAAAACCAGTTTCACACCGCACACAGGTTTTAATCTTCAATTTTCTTTATTTCACATTAGCCCATGTAAAACGTACAACGTTTCGGGGTTGGCACACCCCTTCCTCAGGTACAACAATGGCTATCACATGTGATACAAACCCATAACCTTATATACCCTCCCCACAGGATCTGACATCAATAATCCAACCTGTTAACCCCGTGCAACATCACCATTAACCCTAAAGCACCTATGAGACTACCCTCTTTTTATATTTTTATTATTATTATTTATTGAGGAAGATATCCATGGTTCCTTTTCAACTGTAGTGTTCATAGATAATGATACAGATCGTAATCTCTATTAAGCCCCAATGGGTGTAGACTTTGTAATTGGTACACCCACCAGACTTCTCTCCTTTTTAATTTTAGCACCCGATCACCTCCCCTGTTACCCGGGGGAACTACCTCCAATACTCTATATTTTAAATCATTTTCCGTATGTCCCAACTCTCCAAAATGCTTAGGTACCGGCAATTTAGTTTCTTTTTTCCGAATGCTAGAGCGATGTTGGGATATACGGGACTTGACCATCCGTGTGGTCTCTCCCACATAGATGAGACCACACGGACACCACAAGGCATATACCACATAAGCAGAATCACAAGTGGAGAATTCTCTGTTTTTGTACTCCCTGCCCGTCTGCGGGTGCTTAAAAGAGGGTCCCTTGTCTACAAATCTGCACTGTACACAATGCAGGCAAGGGTACATACCACATTTACTAGACCTCATTGTCTTGCCCTCCTCGTTTTTTCTGAAAGTGGCTCTCACCAAACGATTGCCTATAGTGAACCCCTTACGGTAAGAAATGAGCGGCGGAGATTCAAATTCCTCAATCTCCGGATATGATTCACTTAACATATGCCAGTTCTGTCTAATAACCTTATTAACAAGATCACTACCCACCGCATAATCCATAATTAGGGGAATTCTCCTGTTCTTGGTGTTATTTCCTTTCGTTATGTTCCCTTCCATTCTTTCTGCTTTTAATGCAGCTCCCTCAAGGAGTTTGAATGGGTACCCCCTTTCAGCCAATTTCAAGTGCATCTGTTCCCGTTGTATTTTCCTAGTTTCTTCCTTATTTACAATCCGATTGACCCTTTTAAATTGACTGATCGGAATCGATCTCTTGACATGGGGCGGATGGAAGCTCCCATATGCAAGAATCTGATTCCGATCAGTGGGCTTATATATATATATATATATATAGAAGGATATTAATTACTGCAATAAATAAGTGATTACTGTAAATTTGGAAAGTCCTCCAACTGGAATATAAAAGTGATCTTCATGCTTTGGAAATTTTATAGCAATATTTCCATCCGACTGCATGAATAATTGTGTCTTCTAAAGGCATTTCACAGTTTGTGTCACCTTGTCCTGAATTAGCAAAAAAACTGTTCCAAACAAGTGTTAAAAGTGATACATTGTATAAATAAAAACAGTTAAAATGAAATAATAAAGTGAATTTTTATGCCTACAGTATATCATGAATTCCTTAGTCATTTGTTCTGTAATAAGTATTTGGGAACAAATCAGTGTGTGAAAGGTACACATTCACAAAGGTATTTAGACTAAGGGCTCATTCACACTACATCAGTTTGTATCCCTTTTTTAAACACAGGTGCGTTTAAAAAAATGGACAGGCAGTAAAACCCCACAGGATTTCATAATATCGTTCACACCTGCTGCGTTATAATCCATTCCAGTCCGCACTGCATGCAGCATTTCTGTCCATTTTTCATTGCATTTTCGATAGAATCTATGGAATACACATTGTTAAAAAAATGTGGATACACAACCTGACGAAAACCACATGATGTGCACTTTCTGTCAGTGTTCTAGTGTGAACTAGAGATGTCCGATCTTCGAAAAAATCCGGTCCGCGCGAGGTTCTGCGGATTTTCGAAAAAATCCGAGAAATATCGCGAGCGGACACCCGTATAAACGTATTTTTAAAATGAAAAGTTCGGCACAATCCGCATTCAAAAAGTGGTCTAATAGCCTTGGTAAGAGTCACTTACCCTCAGTGGACCTGGGTAGAATGCCTTAGAAGCAAGTATAATGCACCTAACATACCATAAAAAGTACAGTCGCTGCGTGACTGTTAAAAAAAAAAAACGGCTTTTTTTTTTTTTTTTTTCGAAAATACGAGGAATTCCCCCGAATAAAACGGAGGATTTCCGCCGTAAAAAAACCGAGATGTGGTTGCTAACTATGATAGCCCATTGAGCTAATTTGGATCTGTTGGGCTGCCTCCGTCGTGAAAATTTACACGATACTATTTACCGTTTTATTCTCTCTAATTAGCGAGAATACTCTAATTTACGGTAGTCCTCGTAATTACGTCGAATCCTCGTAATTACGCGAACTCCCTCGTAATACGAGGATCATCAGTTCCTTTCTCCGGATCCCGAAAGTATCGTAGATCCTCGTAATTACGGAGATAACTCGTATTTTCGAAAATGTGCGTAAAAAAAAATCGCAGTTTCGAGTTCGGAAGTCCGGATAAGTCCGGTGAAATATCCGCCGTTCGCGACGGGAGAAATCCGCGGCGGATCCGGGTTCGGGGTCCGCGGACCGGCCATCTCTAGTGTGAACGAGCCCTGAACAATACACATAAATATCTGCACACTGAGGGAAGGGGGAAGCCCGAAACGTTGTGCACCTTTATATCACAATAAATATTGTATTATATCTTTCCTGAGTGCGCTCTCTGAACTATTGCTTGGATTACAATGAACTGCCTATGGTTGAGCAGGTGAGGGAAGCAGCGCCTGGGAAGATTAAAAGAGATGGGAGGCGAGGAGAATAGAGTATATGTGGAGACCCATAATATCTGTTGTATTCATTAGATCAACTGGACTTGAAGTTTAGTCTTGAAGATGTTGCTAGTCATCGACTGCTTTCTCAATTCAGAATGACTTGTACGAATCGTTGGCAATTAAGACCCCGAATCCCAATTAGCATATCACAGCCAAGTGTATAGGCCCTGATGTGGATATGGGCTAAGAGGTGTTTAAACGACCCAGGGTAAGTGTAAAACAGCATTGTACATGGAGACAGTTGGTGTCAAACCCCCACCTCTATTAGGCTTGGTTTCTTTATTTTCACATAAAGGTGTTTACATACACCTCTCTTGAACCGTCATTCATCTTGCCAAGATGTTAACATTACAATCTTCAAAGATGCAGCTACACGGCTGAATCCTGACCCAGAATTGGCTCTTCTGTGCGGGCCATAAGTTGGATCAGTTGCTGTTTGGTCCCCCACATACAAATCAGAGCACTTCACTGCACTGTGGTATATGATGTCACTTTTCTTGGGGATTTCTTAATATTATGTCTTTGGATGTACCAAATGCTGCCTCAGTGTGTTGTTTGGTGTTATAGCAGACAGGGATTAGGGATGTACTAGAACTCCAACTCAAAACCCGAGTTCAAGCCGAACTTTATGAGTTTGGACGAACTCGAACTATTCGAGCTAGCTCGGGTTCGAACTAGTTTGATTTTCCGACTTGTGGGACTTTTTTCGAAAAATCGATGGGATGACCATGTTCTTTCTCCTGTCTTGCTTTTCCCTTCACTCTTGGCATTTCTGTTCTTTTCTTTCCCCCTTCACTGTTGGCATTTGTGTTCATTTCTTCCTTCTACTTCTTTGACAAAGGCCTTGTCCGGAATCCACAAGTTTTAAGGGCTCCTCTGAGATGTTTATTTCTTTTGCCTTTTGCCTCATGCTAGTGGGAATGTTCTTACTCTGAGTTGAAGGGTTCTGATCACGCCAGCTTGTGATATAAGGGGAGGTGTGAGTCAACAACAAATACTGGTCTGTATGGGTTGGTTTTCTGTAAACCTTACTTCCAATTTACCATTGTCCCTGACTTCTACCAAGCAGTCCAAAAAGGCCAGTGTGTTGTTTTGTACCTTGTAATTTGATGTGTTCTGTTCACGTCATTGATGTGTTCTTTTTTTCCTGTGTGGTCAGGTTAGATGAGGAGGTTTAGCATTGGCTAATGTTGCAGATACCTTAAGGCAAACTTGTTCTGCCTTACTCTGTGTACCTTATTATTGTGAATTGAGGCTCCTGTGGTGCTAAATATCCACCACAGGGATGGCTTTAGAGTGATGGCAATGTTCAAGCCCTTTGCCAGGACTTCCATTTCTGGCTGGGTTAAGTTCGTGATATACAAGTTTTCTCCCATTCTCCTTGTTTGATTAAAGTGAAATTCCCTGTTTTGTCTCTAAGGTAGTTGTTCCTTTGGGAGCGTTCTGGTGTGACAGAATAGAGAACTTGTTCTGTTGACTTTGCTTGCCCTGTTAGTTCTGAGAAAGCTGTGATTGTTGGTGAGCTTCATCACTCTTCCCAGATAGCCCAGGGTATCTATGGAGGCCAGGTTCGTTCTTTGTGTTAAAGCATCACGTACATATGTCTGACACAGTCTGTTCTAGGGAGCTGTGTGTTGAACCTTTTGCAGTATCTGTTTGGCTCTGATTCTTTTTACAGTGGAATCCAGACATTGGCAATGGTATTAACCTTTGTGTTTGCTGGAGGTTAAATGCAGGTGGTTTTCTGTAGTCTGCCAATTTTCTTGCTTACTTTCATATTGCCATCAGAATTTCAGGGTGTTCTCTCCCAAAATGATTTGCAAATATAAGAAATGAAGCCTGAATTGAGATGAGAGGTTCGACCCAACTGTCTGTAAGGTACAGCTGTTTTTTGACACCTTACTGTGGCGTGCTGTAAAACACCCCCTTACTTCTATGCCATACACTCGGGTTGAGCGGGGGGAAGCCCCTGGCGGACTGCAAGCCCACAGTTTCTCGTAGATTGTAACTTTTGATAGGTAGTTTTTGACTTTTGTTTATCCTTTTAGTCACTAGACTTAGTTTTTCACCATTTTAAATTTTGAATATTTTATCTCCGATAGATCACATAATTTTATTTTTATTATATAAAATTCTACATTTTATTTCTTTTTTCATGACTGAAGGGAATTTGATTGGTTCTGTTTTTATGTCTCCCTCTATTAATGGATTTAAAACAAATTTTACAGTCTGATTGCTGTAGCGAAAGCATAAAATCTTAATATACATTTTTCTATAGAACCAGGTAAGTATAATATACTAACCTTGCAACACGTTTGTAACCATTTATCACCACACAATCTCATTCCATTGGATACCTCCTTTTTATTATATAAGAGTTTGTTAATCAATAACATTTAGTCATTCAACCCAAGCTTAGTGCGTAGATGTAGTACAGAGCTCACGTCCCCATGGACCTGATTTCCAAGAGAAATTGAAAGCTCTGTACTTCATCCATGACAAATTATTCCCAGGACAGGTGCGCCAACCTGTGCTTTATACTCCTTTTAATTAGGGAGGCAGATTTAGTTCTGATTCAGTAATCCCACATCACAGAGGTTACTTGTCATCTATAAGAATAAGTGCCCATCAAGCCAAATCCCTTTGACGTCAATGGGTTTAAGGTATCATGGATGCTATAACCTGTTTATTGAAACCATAGCAACTTAAAAAATCATTGGTTACAGTTAAGATATTTTTTTTAAAGTGTTAAGTATTTAATCAATAAAGGTGGGGCTCTTGCTTTACTGGAGCATTTTTTTCTAGCTGTACTTACCACCCCAGACTTTTGCCTATTTGTTAAAAAAAAAACAAAAAAAAAAAACATTTTTTTTTCTAATCAAATCAGAAATAGTTTATAAAAAGAATAGTACAAAAACCCGGTTTGCAATAGCGTGTATACCCTTTACATTAAATCAATCACGTTTGGTTTAAGCTCAAAAGTAATTAGAAACACCTGACATCAATAAATGTGGCTAGGAGAGGGCTCAGATAATGTTTGGCTGATTCCTTTAACCCTCATACTAAAAGACATGTCCACAAAGAACGTTTAAACCATAAAAGGAATCTTATCTTTGAAAGGTATAAATGAAGATAGGATACAAAAAAAAGTACCCAAAGCATTAAAATTCCATGGAGCACAATGATGACAGTTATCAATAAGTGTAGAAAAAATGTCTCAACAGTGATTGTACCAAGATTCCTCCAAGAGGATGAAACCAGAAAAAATCTGGGCTGGTTCGGATGAATGGGCGATCAGCCCCTGTTAAATCACGCCAGTTGTGCGGTTTCCTATGAGAACTGTCGGCCAACTATTTGCCGCGACCGTCCAGTCATTTGTCCCAGCCGAGCGCTCCAAACTGGGATGATATATTATCAGGTAAAGTACTGAACAGAATTGGACTGTTTAGTGGGATTTTAAAGGGCATGTCCACCCTCTTTTCCTACTTTTTCACATACTGTAGGGCAACGTCCCGCCACCACAACCGCTACAGTCTTACTCCAAAAAACACTTCCCTTCTTTACTTAAAGCTCCTCCTTCCTTCGGCTTTTCTGGTCCGGCTTACCTGCCCACCGAAACTGCAAACAGGGGGTCGGACAGGAGCCGCGGCTGTGATTGGCTGAGAGGCAGCCAATCACAGCCGTGCTGCCATCAGTGAGAACGCAGCTGAAACGAGTGCTGCACGTAAAGAAGGAAGTGTTTTTTGGAATATAGCGGTTGGGGGGACATGCCCTACAGTATGTGAAAAGCATTTAACGCTGCCTTAGAAGAAGCCCAAGAGGATTGGGAGGGGGGAAAAGGACTTCACTGCGATGTCTCTATCCCTCCCGGAGGGTATCACAGAGGCAGAGACCTTTTGGACAGGAAGACAGCTCCTACCTACGTTTCCTGGACTTGAAGAACCACTACAGAGAACCACAGAGAGCAGGAATGTAAGGTAAGGATTTTTTATAATATTACAGTGGGGCCAGTAGTTGGTGAATTTTTAGTTTGGGGGTGGACATGCCCTTTAACCATTTCACATCTAAATTTATACCCTTGGGAATAAATGTAAAAGTCGCACCCATGTGGCTTAATTCTGATGTAAGATGGAAATGAAAAGGAAGAAAAGGTATATAAACCTTTAAATCAGAGGAATGTAAAGGGCGTTTAGAATTACAAAAACTGTAACAATATTGTAAGAAAGCAATAAAGGGTATGTCCACCCTTAAAAATTTTTTTTGATATATGATTCCCCCTGTCCCCCCAGCCCCAACCACTCTATTTTTATTCTTAGAAAGTGCCCCAAACTCTACTTACCTCCCCTCTTTCCTCCGCCGCACTGCTGGCTATCTGCTTGCGAGAAAATGCAAGCAGAGGGGCGGGACCGGCAGTCGCATCTGTGATTGGCTGAGCGGCAGCCAATCACGGACGCGGCTGCCGGGACTTTTTTGAAGTGGGGGAAAGAGGGAAGGTAAGTAGAGTTTGGGGCACTTTCTAAGAATACAAATAGAGCGGTTGGGGCTGGTGGGACAGGGGAATCATATATCTAAAGGGATTTACCCTAGGGGGAGGGAGGGGGAGAAGGGCTGCAGTATGCATGCCAAACTTCTCCAGGAGGCCAGGTAGGAGGCAGAGTCCTATATGGACTCTGCTATCCTCGTGGGGCAGTCATTTTTGGGACTTTGGGGGGGATACTACAGGAGAACCAGATGAAGATGGGATGTAAGGAAGGATTAAACTACACTACACAATGGGGCCAGTAGTGGAGGGATATAGTTTTTGGGGGTGGACATGCCCTTTAAGCTACCTAAAATGAATAATGAATTTAGGATAGCTCAACAAAGCATCACTAGCCCTTAACATTTTTTTAAGTATATTAATAGTAAGAAAATGAAGACTGAAAATGTGGCACTATAATTAATGGGGATAAGTTAGTAACGGAGGATGGCGATAAGCAAATATATATATATATATATATATATTATATATATATTATATATATATATATATATAAAACCAGTTTCACACGACACACGGTTTTAATCTTCAATTTTCTTATTTACATTAGCCCATGTAAAACGTACAAAGTTTCGGGTTGGCACACCCCTTCCTCAGGTACAACAATGGCTATCACATGTGATACAAACCCATAACCTTATATCCCTCCCCACAGGATCTGACATCAATAATCCAACCTGTTAACCCCGTGCAACATCACCATTAACCCTAAAGCACCTATGAGACTACCCTCTTTTATATTTTTATATTATTATTATTGAGGAAGATATCCATGGTTCCTTTTCAACTGTAGTGTTCATAGTAATGATACAGATCGTAATCTCTATTAAGCCCCAATGGGTGTAGACTTTGTAATTGGTACACCCACCAGACTTCTCTCCTTTTTAATTTTAGCACCCGATCACTCCCCCTGTTACCCGGGGGAACTACCTCCAATACTCTATATTTAAATCATTTTCCGTATGTCCCAACTCTCCAAAATGCTTAGGTACCGGCAATTTAGTTTCTTTTTTCCGAATGCTAGAGCGATGTTGGGATATACGGGACTGACCATCCGTGTGGTCTCTCCCACATAGATGAGACCACACGGACACCACAAGGCATATACCACATAAGCAGAATCACAAGTGGAGAATTCTCTGTTTTTGTACTCCCTGCCCGTCTGCGGGTGCTTAAAAGAGGGTCCCTGTCTACAAATCTGCACTGTACACAATGCAGGCAAGGGTACATACCACATTTACTAGACCTCATTGTCTTGCCCTCCTCATTTTTCTGAAAGTGGCTCTCACCAAACGGCCTATAGTGAACCCCTTACGGTAAGAAATGAGCGGGGAGATTCAAATTCCTCAATCTCGGATATGATTCACTAACATATGCCAGTTCTGTCTAATAACCTTATTAACAAGATCACTACACCGCATAATCATAATTAGGGGAATTCTCCTGTCTTGGTGTTATTTCCTTTCGTTATGTTTCCTTCCATTCTTTCTGCTTTTAATGCAGCTCCCTCAAGGAGTTTGAATGGGTACCCCCTTTCAGCCAATTTCAAGTGCATCTGTTCCCGTTGTATTTTCCTAGTTTCTTCCTTATTTACAATCCGATTGACCCTTTTAAATTGACTGATCGGAATCGATCTCTTGACATGGGGCGGATGGAAGCTCCCATATGCAAGAATCTGATTCCGATCAGTGGGCTTTGTATATAATTCAGTGCTGAAGCCTCATCATTTTTTATTTTCACATCCGAAAATTGATCTCGATATCACTAAACTCTAAAGAGAACTTGATCTCAGAATGAACCGTATTCACTTGCTCATGGAATTGGCGTAAAGACCAACGTCGCCCCGCCACAGAAGGAAGACATCGTCTATATATCTCCACCAGGCAAGACAATGCCTGTGGTGAAGGATGTTAAACTATAGACGAAGTCCTCCCCAGCCAAGCCATAAAGGCATTGGCATACGACGGAGCGACGTTGGATCCCATCGCAGTCCTCTCATTTGCATGAGTACAACTGATCGAACCTGAAATAGTTTATGTAATATCAGACTCAAGCATCCTATGAAAAAATCAACTTGTGTCCCAGTGTAACCTCCACATCTCTCCAACAGCCGGTGGCAAGAAGCCAACCCGTCCCTGTGAGGTATGGACGTATACAGGGAAGATACATCCATAGTGGCCATAATAATATTTCCCCAATCATCACATTTGATATTTTTTAATCTTTCCAGAAAGTGAGATGTATCTCTAAGGTACGCTTGCGTACCCTGTACCAAGGGCGCAAGAATCCCATCCAGCATAGTGGCCATAGGGCTGAACACAGAACCTATGCCAGCAACAATAGTCTTCCAGGCGGCTGGACGGTGTTCTTGTGCACCTTGGGCAGGGCATACAAAACAGAGTAATGGGGTGATTGACAGTTAAAGTGTCCTTTAAATCTCAGAGATAATGCCATATTAGTAGCACTGGATAAGTACACATCAATTCTTTTTTTATGTCCCCTAAGGATCTCTCTCAATTTACAATATACATTCGTGTTCCCAATTGGCTTCTTATCTCCTGAAGATAATAATAGTATCCTTATCACGATCGCACCTCCTTTATCGGAGGGTTTGATCGTGATATTGGATCTACATTTCAATGTTTCTAACGCTTGATATTCCATTTTGCTCAGGTTTGCATCCTAGATGAACAATTAATTTTTTCTAAAACTGGACTCATATCATGCTTAACTTTATTAACAAAACTTTCGACCCAATATAGGTAGTAGGCGGCACAAATTACTTTTAGATGATAATCCAACTGATAAAGTTGTTAATTATCCAACCCTTCAGCATGGGTCACTCCAGGTTTAGGGGGTTTATGTAGAAAATGAACTTTTAATCTTAAACGGCGAAAAAAGGAATAAAATCAATGTCCAGCTTGAAAGGGTCCAATTTTGTCACTGGACAGTAACCAATCCTTGGATAACACGGTAAGTTCAGATGTGGTTAAACTTACTTTAGACAAGTTTATGACAGCTACTTCCTCCTTGGACGCAGTTCTCGCCCTCGGTTGCGGCTCTCTCCGCTCGCGGTTGGGCCTGCGTCTCCCCCGCCTACACGGTCTCCTACGCCGTCCGGAAAAGGGCGTCCTCCATTTCTATCCCCCACTCTTGTTCCGGATCCGAACGCCAATGGCGCAATCTTGCCGGACGTTCCGTGTCTCGCGGGACAATCATACACGTGACCTCGCTCGTAATCCTCCTCATCTCGGGCAAACTTCGTTCTCTTGAAGTCCTCCCCTTTCCTCCTATAGGTCAGACATCCGTTGTTCGAGATCCACCCCAGCTTGGCAAACTCCTCACTCGGCAGGTTTGTATTTAATTCCAATTCCAATGTCCCGATCTTGGCTTTAAGAGTATTTAACTCCTCACTAATGAATTCCAAGTTTAGCATCATAATATCGAGTGAGCATTTATTTAGAATCCTGTTACCCGGGGGAACTACCTCCAATACTCTATATTTTAAATCATTTTCCGTATGTCCCAACTCTCCAAAATGCTTAGGTACCGGCAATTTAGTTTCTTTTTTCCGAATGCTAGAGCGATGTTGGGATATACGGACTTGACCATCCGTGTGGTCTCTCCACATAGATGAGACCACACGGACACCACAAGGCATATACCAATAAGCAGAATCACAAGTGGAGAATTCTCTGTTTTTGTACTCCCTGCCCGCTGCGGGTGCTTAAAAGAGGGTCCCTTGTCTACAATTGCATTGTACACAATGCAGGCAAGGGTACATACCACATTTACTAGACTCATTGTCTTGCCCTCCTCATTTTTTCTGAAAGTGGCTCTCACCAAACGATTGCCTATAGTGAACCCCTTACGGTAAGAAATGAGCGGCGGAGATTCAAATTCCTCAATCTCCGGATATGATTCACTTAACATATGCCAGTTCTGTCTAATAACCTTATTAACAAGATCACTACCCACCGCATAATCCATAATTAGGGAATTCTCCTGTTCGTTGTGTTATTTCCTTTCGTTATGTTTCCTTCCATTCTTTCTGCTTTTAATGCAGCTCCCTCAAGAGTTTGAAGGGTACCCCCTTTCAAGCCAATTTCAAGTGCATCTGTTCCGTTGTATTTCCTAGTTTCTTCATTATTTACAATCCGATTGACCCTTTAAATTGACTGATCGGATCGATCTCTTGACATGGGGCGGATGGAAGCTCCCATATGCAAGAATCTGATTCAGTCAGTGGGCTTTGTATATAATTCAGTGCTGAAGCCTCCCTCATTTTTTATTTTCACATCCAGAAAATTGATCTCGAACACTAAACTCTAAAAGAACTTGATCTCAGAATGAAACCGTATTCACTTGCTCATGGAATTGGCGTAAAGAACCAACGTCGCCCGCCACAGAAGGAAGACATCGTCTATATATCTCACCACAGGCAAGACAATGCCTGGTGAAGGATGTTAAACTATAGACGAAGTCCTCCTCCAGCCAAGCCATAAAGGCATTGGCATACGACGGAGCGACGTTGGATCCCATCGCAGTCCCTCTCATTTGCATGTAGTACAACTGATCGAACCTGAAATATGATTTATGTAATATCAGACTCAAGCATCCTATGAAAAAATCAACTTGTGTCCCAGTGTAACCTCCACATCTCTCCAACAGCCGGTGGCAAGAAGCCAACCCGTCCCTGTGAGGTATGGACGTATACAGGGAAGATACATCCATAGTGGCCATAATAATATTTCCCAATCATCATTTGATATTTTTTAATCTTTCCAGAAAGTGAGATGTATCTCTAAGGTACGCTTGCGTACCCTGTACCAAGGGCGCAAGAATCCCATCCAGCATAGTGGCCATAGGCTGAACACAGAAACTATGCCAGCAACAATAGGTCTTCCAGGCGGCTGGACGGTTCTTGTGCACCTTGGGCAGGGCATACAAAACAGGAGTAATGGGGTGATTGACAGTTAAAGTGTCCTTTTAAATCTTCAGAGATATGCCATATTTAGGCACTGGATAATACCATCAATTTCTTTTTTTATGTCCCCTAAGGGATCTCTCCTCAATTTTACAATATACATTCGTGTCTCCCAATTGGCTTTTATATCCTGAAGATAAAATCAGTATCCATTATCACGATCGCACCTCCTTTCGGATGGTTTGAGGGTTTGATGTGATATTGGATCTACATTTCATGTTTCTACGCTTGTATTCCATTTTGCTCAGGTTTTGCATCCTAGATGAACAATTAATTTTTTCTAAAACTGGACTCATATCATGCTTACTTTATTACAAAACTTTCGATCCCAATATAGGAGTAGGCGGCACAAAATTACTTTTAGATGATAATCCAACTGATAAAGTTGTTAATTTATCCAACCCTTCAGCTGGGTCACTCCAGGTTTAGGGGGTTATGTAGAAAATGAACTTTTAATTTTAAACGGCGAAAAAAGGAATATAAATCAATGTCCAGTTGAAAGGGTCCAATTTTGTCACTGGACGTAACCCATCCCTTGGATACACGGTAAGTTCAGATGTGGTTTAAACTTACTTTAGACAAGTTTTTAGACAGCTACTTCCTCCTTGGACGCAGTTCTCGCTCGGTTGCGGCTCTCTCCGCTCGCGGTTGGGGCCTGCGTCTCCCCGCCTACACGGTCTCTACGCCGTCCGGAAAAGGGCGTCCTCCATTTCTATCCCCCACTCTTAGTTCCGGATCCGAACGCCAATGGCGCAATCTTGCCGGACGTTCCCGTGTCTCGCGGGACCAATCATACACGTGACCTCGCTCGTAATCCTCCTCATCTCGGGCAACTTCGTTCTCTTGAAGTCCTCCCCTTTCCTCCTATAGGTCAGCATCCGTTGTCGAGATCCACCCCAGCTTGGCAAACTCCTCACTCGGCAGGTTTGTATTTAATTCCAATTCCAATGTCCCGATCTTGGCTTTAAGAGTATTTAACTCCTCACTAATGAATTCCAAGTTTAGCATCATAATATTGAGTGAGCATTTATTTAGAATCCGGGTGAATTTGTGTTTAAATGATCATTTTTCCATGAACAAAGTGGGACGTAAATTGACCCGTAACCCACGTGGAATACGATTTTGTTTACAGTATTCAGACAGCGTGAGTGCAGTAGCTCCATGTCTATCTTCGTTTATTCAACATCTCCAGTCGTCTCCTACCTGCTATAGAAGCAGGTGATTAGGAACTCACTGGAACCTTGGATATCTCCCAATATCCTGTAATATCACTGTCTGTGTAGGAGAACAATTGTGGCTCCATCAGGGTGCAAGTATATTTCAGAATAATATAAACAACCAGAAGACAGGTACTGCACACCTATATCTTTATCCACCTGGTGCTTGTGTGGAGGAGATCAGCGTGTAGTCCCAATATATCCAGAAAACCAGTTTCCACACCGCACACAGGTTTTAATCTTCAATTTTCTTTATTTCACATTAGCCCATGTAAAACGTACAACGTTTCGGGGTTGGCACACCCTTCCTCAGGTACAAACATGGCTATCACATGTGATACAAACCCTAACCTTATATACCCTCCCCACAGGATCTGACATCAATAATCCAACCTGTTAACCCCGTGCAACATCACCATTAACCCTAAAGCACCTATGAGACTACCCTCTTTTTATATTTTATTATTATTATTTATTGAGGAAGATATCCATGGTTCCTTTTCAACTGTAGTGTTCATAGATAATGATACAGATGTAATCTCTATTAGCCCAATGGGTGTAGACTTTGTAATTGGTACACCCACCAGACTTCTCTCCTTTTTAATTTAGCACCCGATCACCTCCCTGTTTACCGGGGGAACTACCTCCAATACTCTATATTTTAAATCATTTTCGTATGTCCAACTCCAAATGCTTAGGTACGGCAATTTAGTTTCTTTTTTCCGAATGCTAGAGCGATGTTGGGATATACGGATTGACCATGTGTGGTCTCTCCCACATAGATGAGACCACACGGACACCACAAGGCATATACCACATAAGCAGAATCACAAGTGGAGAATTCTCTGTTTTTGTACTCCCTGCCCGTCTGCGGGTGCTTAAAAGAGGGTCCTTGTCTACAAATCTGCACTGTACACAATGCAGGCAAGGGTACATACCACATTACTAGACCTCATTGTCTTGCCCTCCTATTTTTCTGAAAGTGGCTCTCACCAAACGATTGCCTATAGTGAACCCCTTACGGTAAGAAATGAGCGGCGGAGATTAAATTCCTCAATCTCCGGATATGATTCACTTAACATATGCCAGTTCTGTTAATAACCTTATTAACAAGATCACTACCCACCGCATAATCCATAATTAGGGGAATTCTCCTGTTCTTGGTGTTATTTCCTTTCGTTATGTTTCCTTCCATTCTTTCTGCTTTTAATGCAGCTCCCTCAAGGAGTTTGAATGGGTACCCCCTTTCAGCCAATTTCAAGTGCATCTGTTCCGTTGTATTTTCCTAGTTTCTTCCTTATTTACAATCCGATTGACCCTTTTAAATTGACTGACGGAACGATCTCTTGACATGGGGCGGATGGAAGCTCCCATATGCAAGAATCTGATTCCGATCAGTGGGCTTTGTATATAATTCAGTGCTGAAGCCTCCATCATTTTTTATTTTCACATCCAGAAAATTGATCTCGATATCACTAAACTCTAAAGAGAAACTTGATCTCAGAATGACCGTATTCACTTGCTCATGGAATTGGCGTAAAGAACCAACGTCGCCCCGCCACAGAAGGAAGACATCGTCTATATATCTCCACCAGGCAAGACAATGCCTGGTGAAGGATGTTAAACTATAGACAATCGTTTGGTGAGAGCCACTTTCAGAAAAAATGAGGAGGGCAAGACAATGAGGTCTAGTAAATGTGGTATGTACCCTTGCCTGCATTGTGTACAGTGCAGATTTGTAGACAAGGGACCCTCTTTTAAGCACCCGCAGACGGGCAGGGAGTACAAAAACAGAGAATTCTCCACTTGTGATTCTGCTTATGTGGTATATGCCTTGTGGTGTCCGTGTGGTCTCTCTATGTGGGAGGACCACACGGATGGTCAAGTCCCGTATATCCCAACATCGCTCTAGCATTCGGAAAAAAGAAACTAAATTGCCGGTACCTAAGCATTTGGAGAGTTGGGACATACGGAAAATGATTTAAAATATGAGTATTGGAGGTAGTTCCCCCGGGTAACAGGGGAGGTGATCGGGTGCTAAAATTAAAAAGGAGAGAAGTCTGGTGGGTGTACCAATTACAAAGTCTACACCCATGGGGCTTAATAGAGATTACGATCTGTATCATTATCTATGAACACTACAGTTGAAAAGGAACCATGGATATCTTCCTCAATAAATAAAATAATAAAAATAAAAAGAGGGTAGTCTCATAGGTGCTTTAGGGATAATGGTGATGGTGCACGGGGTTAACAGGTTGGATTATTGATGTGTCAGTCCTTGTGGGAGGGTATATAAGGTTATGGGTTTGTATCACATGTGATAGCCATTGTTGTACTGAGGAAGGGGTGTGCCAACCCCGAAACGTGTACGTTTTACAGGGCTAATGTGAAATAAAGAAATTGAAGTATTAAAACCTGTGTGCGGTGTGAAACTGGTTTTCTGGATATATTGGGAGCTACACAGCTGATCTCCTCCACACAAGCACCAGGTGGATAAAGATATAAGGTGTGCAGTACCTGTCTTCTGGTTGTTATATATATATATATATATATATATATATATAGACATAGTAGTATATACAAGGATTGTGGAAGCACTCCAATTAAGCTAATTAACAACTACATTTAGCAGAAGTGCTACTGCTTTTCATTCATGTTATCACAGTAATGTATACTAAAACTTCTTTGTTTTCAATGTATGCCAGTGTGCAGATAATATGATACTGTATGGGGCCTAGGAATGTGCAGTGATCATCTTTTCTATATTTGTATAAATGTTTGACCAGATCAGTAGCACTTCTGCTACATGTAGTTGTAAATTAGCCTAATTGGAGTGATTCCACAATCCTTGTATTGTATATATTTATTAGGAAGCCTTCAAGCTTCCATGTGGTAATAGCACCCCCAACACGCCCCTTTAATGGGAGGTCCTATGCCTTTAATATAAAACCCTGGATGGATGGCCTCTTCCCTCATTTTAAAAATCCAAAGGGCTGGGGGGAAGTGAGAAAGCCTGTTATATGGATCCAGTGCACAACTATGAGAAATGCAAAAGTTTGCTAATGGTAATTGAAGTAAAAAAAGGTTAGAAGTTACGACCTTTCAAACTGGGATAACTTGACGTGGTTGGAAGGCTTTTCATTCATGTGATCACAGTAATGTATACTAAAAATCCTTTGTTTATAAAGTATGCCAGTGTGCAGATAATATGATATTATATGGGGCCTAGGAATGTGCATTTATTATCTTTTCTATGTTTGACATAGTAGTATAGTAACAATAAGTAATAGTAATAAATCCCCTGGACGGGATAAAATACATCCTCGGGTCCTTAGGGAGCTAAGTTCAGTTTTATCTAGGCCATTGTTTCTTATTTTTGCAGATTCCCTCAAGTGCAGAGGTGTGCCTCTGGGTTGGAAAAAAGCTGATGTAATTCCAACGTTCAAAAAGGGTAGTTTTTCACAGCCGGGTAATCACAGGCCTGTAAGTTTAACTTCAGTTGTGGGTAAGAAACTGAAAAGTTGAATACAGGAGCATATTCTAGAGTATATCTCAAAGACTGACCTTATAAGAAATAGTCAACATGGATTTAGGAGAAATAGATCTTGTCAAACTAACTTGCTTGGTTTTTATAAGGAAGTGAGTAGGAATTTGGATTCTGGCATAGCAGTAGGTGTAGCATACTTGGATTTTTGCTACGGCTTTTGCTAGGCGACTAATGTATAGGTCTGTTGGGCTGGGTTTGCACATTTGTGCATGGATAGAAAGTTGGTTAATGGATAGGATGCAGAGAGTAGTTGTTAAAGGGGCTTCATCAATATGTACTAAGGTTGTAAGTGGAGAAAAGGCACTTGCGTGGGGATATGATTCCTGTGTATAAATACATTAACGGGCCATACAATAAACTATCTGGGGCATTGTTTACCAATAGAACATGTCAGAGGACACGCAGGCATGCCTTAAAACTTGAAAAAAAGAAATTTAGTCTTCAAGTTCGGAAAGGGTAGATTTGATCCAGCGATATTTCTGATTGCCACTCAGGGTCATATTCAAGAACAAGGGGTATTGGGTATTGCAGCTGTAAATGTACAGCTGTGGTTGTACATTTATGACCGAACATTCGTTAATTAACGAATGTTCGGCTGTAGAATACCATGTGCTAGTAGACAACCGCAATGGTATTTTATGGAAATCTATAACCGCCTTATCGCTATCGGTAATTTACAATCGTTATGGTTAATTTATGATAACATTTGTACATTTACAAACATTAAAATGATCGGAATAATTATAATTTTAACGATCATTAAAGGTGCATTATCTCTAAAAATCGATACCGCGCCCGTATGAATATGTGAAGAAGGAATTTTTTTCCCCTTCATAATTCTGATGGGTTTTTGCCTTCCTCTGAATCAATAGTAAGGCAGGAAATGTAGATATTGCTAAGAAGGTTGGACTGGATGGATGTATGTATTCAACCTAAAATACTATACTATATTACTATATCTGTTGTATTCAATTAGATCAACTGGACTTGAAGTTTAGTTCTTGAAGAAGTTTTGCTAGTCATCAGACTGGCTTTCTCAATTCAGAATGACTTGTACAAGAATCTGTGGCAATTATGTACCCTGGAAAATCCCAATTAGCATATCACAGCCAAGTGTTAAGGGCCTGATTGGATAGTGGCTAAGAGGTGTTATAGGAACGCCCAGAGTAAAGTGTCAAAACAGCATTGTACATGGCAGACAGTTGGTGTCAAACCCCCACCTCTATTTAGGCTTGGTTTCTTTATTTTCACATAAATGGCCTCCTTAACACCTCTCTTGAACCAGTCACGTTTCTTTGCCAATATGTTAACATTACAATCTTCAAAGGTATGTCCTTTATCCTTAAGATGCAGGTACACGGCTGAGTCCTGACCCGAGGAATTGGCTCTTCTGTGCTGGGCCATACGTTGATACAGTTGCTGCATTAATAGGCTCCCCTTCTCAACTTTAAATTTTTTCCCCAGGTACTTCCCGATTTCCCCAGCATTAAGGGCTAGACCACACTGCTGCGTTTTCGCTTGCGCTTGCGCTTGCGATTGCGTTTTTTAAAAATCATTGAAAACGCGGCAACGCAAAAAAACACACGTTTTTCAGTTTTTTGCGATTGCGATTTGCATTTTTAATCGCAATCGCATGCGTTTTCCTATACTTATTGAAGAAATCGCAAGCGCAAACGCAAAAAAAATCACACATGAAATCGCATGCGATTGAGCTTGCGTTTGCGTTGCAGTGTGGCCTTGCCCTAAGTCTTTACTGAGCATTTTTCTCCCCCAGGGTGGAGGGGCGGGCAAAGGTCAGGTGATGTCACTTAACCTACTGGAAGCAGGAAGTTTGAACATTCACCCCAATATAATTTCTTACAGGCTGAAGCCAGAGATGGGATTGTCGGCTCATTTTAAAGGAAATACTGCAGGCTTTCATTTACTATTTTGAACACTATAGTTGCAACTTTATCCACAGTTTTGCAATGATGTTTATACTACACTTTTTTAAATTGTTTCTCAAGGCAGTTTGTGCATCAGTCTCCTATAAATAGAGTGACAATATACTTATATATTATAAATATTGTTCTTGTTATAAGGTTTGCTACAATGTGTGCAGCACATTTATGGTATTTTTTTAATATATGAGTAATTATAAAAATGTGTGTGTGTTTCTTATTGATATTACCATATTTCACTGCTACACAATCGAGTGCTCTGGGCTCCATTCTATTTAATCACCTGAATCTCTTACCCCTTAAATACATGTGTAGTTTACTTAGTGCATGTTGTGTTTTGACACCATTAAATTGGTTGTATCTTAGATAACAGGCCTACTATCTGTTATATTATATATCATTATACTATTTAACACATTCTTAAAATACAATGCACTGAACAAACACAAAATAAAATAGATTCAGATATAAGAATAGAATAGTTTTACATTGTATGATCCCACCTAGAGTCTGCAGGGGTAACTATCAATTCTAATGTTAGAGATATGGGAGATAGTCATGATTTCTGCCCTTAGAGGGAACAGGGCTTTATCACTAGGCACATATTTGTAATAATTTTGTGGATCTAAATTCTTAACTGTCAAGAAGCCAACCCGTCCCTGTGAGGTATGGACGTATACAGGGAAGATACATCCATAGTGGCCATAATAATATTTCCCCAATCATCACATTTGATATTTTTTAATCTTTCCAGAAAGTGAATCAGTATAAATACAATACAGGGTATTGATACTCATTGAAGGACCAGGGCTATCATCACTGTCTAAGTACAGTACAGGGTATCGTTACTCATTAAAGGACCAAGTGTATCATCACTATGCACGGTATAGCTACTCATTGTATTGACAACAAAGTATTTTCATTGTGCAGAACCAAACTGACATGTTTGTTCCCATTCTAAATTGCAGCTATGGCCGGGCCCAGACCAGTTGTGCTGAGTGGACCATCCGGGGCAGGGAAGAGCACACTACTTAAGAAACTCCTGCAGGAATATGATGGAATCTTTGGCTTCTCAGTGTCCCGTAAGTACATTTTATGAACCTGCCTTATCGTTCTCGCCTAGCGATAACCTACAAAGAAAAGGGAGACACATCCACGTGTTACACGGGCCATACTGCTGTTTAATGAACATCTATCTTGTCTATATAATGGGCCATCTAGCAGACATACCAAAACCCCTTTGTTTATAATGTGTGCCAGTGTGCAGATAATGTATTGTATGGGGCCCAGGAATGTGCATTGATTAATTGTTTGACCAGATCAGTAGCTTTTCCGCAATCCATTGTATGTATCTATTAGAAAGCATGGTCATCCCTCAAAATTCTTTATGACTGGAACACTACACCTGAATAGTTACATAGAATCAATCCTTCCCATCCCAATCTATGGGTTTCAGTAATTGTAATAACCCAGCTTCACAATTGCATTGCGGAGCTGGCTGGACCCAATACGGTAGGATTTTCCTTACTATAATCAGACCATATAGATCCAAGACAGTATTTTACACTCTAAACTATAAAATATACAGGGAGATTCAATAAAAGTTCTTATCGTTTAAAATGGAGCTAATTTTCTCCCAACCAATCAGAACTTATGTAACATTTGAAAGCTAACATCTGATTGGTTGGGGCAAAATTAGCACCATTTTAAACGATAAGAACTTTTATTGAATAACCCCCATAGTGAATAATAATACCGGTAATAAAGGAATATCTACTAACAATACTTTAGATAAAACAAGGTACATTTGTATCAAAATGGACCATGGAAACTGTATTTATGTTTCTTTTGTGTTTTTCTTTATAATGTTGAAAAAAAAACTTTTTTCTCTTGATGTTAAAAGTGTGTTTGACATGTTATAAAATGTTTAATAAAAATCTATTGAATAAAAAAAAAAGAAGAAATGGTCAAGCTTCCATGTGGTAATAGCACCCCCAACACGCCCTTTAATGGGAGGTCCTATGCCTTTAATATAAAGCACTGGGTGGATGGCCTCTTCCCTCATTTTAAAAAGCCAGTGGGCTGGGGGGAAGTGAGAAAGCCTGTTATATGGATCCAGTGCACAACTATGAGAAATGCAAAGTTTGCTAATCGTGATTGATGTAAAATAAATGTAAAAAGGTTAGACGTTAGGACCTTCCAGACTGGGGTTACCTTGACGTGGTTGGAAGGCTTTTCATTCATGTGATCACAGTAATGTATACTAAAACCCCTTTGTTTATAATGTATGCCAGTGTGTAGATAATATGATATTGTATGGGGCCCAGGAATGTGCATTGACTCTCTTTTATTTATTGATTTAAAACTGAGACACTCAAGTTTTTCTTAGAAGAAATGTAACATGAGATATTGCCGACCATCTGATAGTTCCGTGTATCGGTTGGCCGGCCGTAAATATCTGATGGTGTGGGCCGGCCGGACAAAAAGGCATTTGGGACTGTCAATAAATCACGGCCAATCTTGTTGTTCCCCATGGGACCGCACAATTGGTTGCATGCAGCCTAAGAAAGCACAACATTTTCTGTATATCTTGTCCCAGCATAACGTTTAATGTCATTGTTAGGTTGAGGCCCCTTTTAAATTATTAGCACATTAAATCTTCTAAAACCTACTGCATGTGTCATTTATTGAACCTGTTGATTAGGGATGTTTTGTTCCACTGGGGTGGGATGTTGCAGGACTGTTGTTTGAAGGGGAATTTCTGTTTCGATACAAGTCCTGGGATTTCAATGGAATTTCAAGGGCCAAACCTCAACATCAAAACCTGGTTACGGTGGATGTAATTTTGGTAGTTCTGCTGCAAAATTTTGTGTGTAGTCTTGACCAATGAAATTTCGATGCCGAAAACCAGGTTTGGTTGATACTACGGTACATCCCCACTGTCAATCAATCTGAACTGACTAGGGAAAACAAGTTAGATTTCTTAAAATGTAATATTCCCTGCATTGTTTGCGGTGAACACTCGGTAAGACAATTCACCCAGAAATCCGCCCCTCTGCAGTACCACATTCTAGATAATGATCCCATCTGTGCTATGGGATCAACATCTCCTTTATTTTCTGTATATCTGGGATTCACTTTGAAGTATTAGGAGCTTTACCTAAATACAGTTGGTTAATCCTACTTACTACCCATTAATAATCCAGGTGATTTCTACATTTGCACAGCAGATCTGGTCTTCAGCATGGACACAAATTAACATGGGACAATAAATGAACCTTTTATTGCAGTTTACAAGTCTCTATCTTCTTATTATTGTTTGTGCTTAGCCTAATAACAGATAACTGTTTCTATAATTGAATGTGACAGTATAAGACATTACTTAGTTCCCCTTTATGTATTTTTGTACATGAGTAGTTAGATCTAGTAATTATCACCTTAATTAATTATTTTGTCTTGAATTCCATTGACCCACTAGAAGGGGTACATTGTCAAAATGTCTCCATGTTATGTAATATCTTTTTCTATACATTGGAGGCTAAACTTTTCCCTGCAATTGCTTTTAGCAGTAATCTTCTAATCCTGCTAATCTTTATTGATTTTCAGATACTACGAGGAACCCACGTCCTGGGGAGAGTAACGGGAAAGGTGAGTGGTTGGTGACAACCAAACATATGTACTGGGGGATATTACATGGATCCTTTTTCAAGCACAAGTGACCACACACGTGAGTGAATATGTAATATACACTCCATAGAACACACCCCTCACATATTACTATTCCATTTAACCCTTTTTAAAAGTGACTGCAGTGCTTAATATTAATCCCATCAACCCTAAGTGCATAGTTCATAAAAATACGTATAATAGTATTAAAATCACACACATTCAGTATATTCCATAAATAACGTCACTAAAACACCCTGTGTTCTGTTCTATCATTAAAAACCAAATCCATGGACACTAAACGCTCTAGTTAAACCTAACAATGTTCACATTTAAAAGGTCATCTAAACATGCTCACTTAAAAAACAATCCCATTAAACTACTTCATTTATATACCAATATCCTATTGTGGACACATCAAAAACGGTTTCACTGACCAACTGTTGTTCAGACCTTAAGGTGACATATTATCGAATCTCTTCATCCACTTTGCCTCACTCCTTAGTAGTAAATTTTGCATATCTCGCCCTCGCACATGATGCATTGGTATTTTATACCCGTTCATGGGGTAACGCACATTCAGGGAGATTCAATAAAAGTTCTTATTGTTAAAAATGGTGCTAATTTTGCCCCAACCAATCAGATCTTATGTAACATTTGAAAGCTAACATCTGATTGGTTGGGGCAAAATTAGCACCATTTTAAACAATAAGAACTTTTATTGAATAACCCCCATTATCTCGTACTAATACTTCAACAATTACAGTTCAAACAGGGGTAAGTCCCTTTTCGCTTACTTTTTATCTGTGGAGTATTAAATAAATCAGTGTGGCCCACTATTTCTTTATTCCTGCTTCCCCTACGATGACTTGAATATATGGCCATACTTATTATCCTGTCTTAACATTGGCCAATACTTTCTAAGTTTCGCTGCAATCATGTCGCTTTGATCTACGTACTGACAAACACCATTTTATCTTTCTTTACTTTCACCTTTTTCTGTCTCAATACATCTCTCCATAAGCTGAAAGATGTAAGACTAACCTAAAATTCTGCCGGATGTTCTGTTACCCCTGTGCTTCCTGTTCCTTCTGGTAAGCAGCTGTCAGTCATGGATGTGACAGTTGACATTACAGCCAATGACTGAATGCTTTCCCCCTAGCTATCTCCTCTAAGTATGTGTGAGCTTGTAAAAGAGCTTGGAGAGCAGGCCGAAAACTAATGAGAGGCAATGGGAAGGGGGAGAAGAACAGCTGCAAAAGTTAGTCCTACATCTCTCAACTTTCTAAAATTTGTAGTTTTGGGGTATGGGGGTGATTTACTTATAATTTTTGATTTGAGGGGTCAACATGCCCTTTAAAGTTATAGAAAGGAAAGGATCTGCCATTTTTGGAAAAAAATCACATGTCAAATGTTATTATTTTAAAGGAGAACGTAAGGCAAAATATAAAACCTTTACTGAAGATTAGACAGCAATTCAGCACCCTAGGTCGCTGTTTATTCTTCTGAAAGCTCAGCTATTTTGGAGCTTGAATCGCTGCATTATTTTCTGTAAAAGTTTTGTGTTTTACATTTTGTTCCCCTTTAAACGTTAATATCTCCTCTGCAGCACAGATAAGATCGAGGGCGCTGTTCTGTTACGAATAGGAAAATAAAAAACCTTTGAGAAGAAAAAGAGGTGAGAAATGGTGAATCAGCCGACAGTAGTTCTCATATGATTCATTTAAAGTGCCCTTTAAAAATAATACTGTGGATCTAGGACCGAATGAGGTAATTGAGTCAGCCATGACTGATTGACAGCTCTATTTAAGAGGTGTAAATATTTGCCTGGGCTGCTAATTTTCGTTAACCAATCAAATGTTACCTTTTTGCCAGTCTATTACAGGTAGAAAACATTTAATAGCATTTGATTGGTTTCTGCAAAATATTGCACCTCCTATTGATTAAACCCCTAAATATGCAAATCTTCTTGCTGCCCAAATCCTCCTTTGCTTACTGTTACATCATACAACATCCTCCAACTGTACTTTATCGAGATCATGTACTGCTTTGATTGGCCACTGAGATATTAGAAGGATTTTTAAATGCAGAGCGTACAATGACTTCCATATGATGGGCGTATGTGAAATTCGATTTATAAATGTAGATACAGGGCAAAGCCAAAATGAACATTTCTTTGTCCTTATCCTCAGATTATCATTTTGTGACCCGGGAAGACATGCAGCAGAAAATAGATCATGGGGAATTTATAGAACATGCCGTGTTTTCTGGGAACATGTATGGGACCAGGTAGGTTCTGGTAAAAATGTGTTGTAATCAAGAGAACTTCGAATGTGTTAAAGAAATGGAGATGATTCGCCACTAAGGAGTGGTCGGCTGGAACAAAGCACTGTGGGTCATGGCAAAATTAGCCATGGGCGAACATGAGGGTCAACATCCAATATTTTGGGCCGATCGTCGGTTGGTTGGCCCTGTAATATTGGATGGTGTGTCCTCAGCCTTAGGTTAGGATTCTCAGGATTTTGTTTTTCCTAATGCCAGCTTAGAACATTATCGGGGAGATTCAATAAAAGTTCTTAGCCTTAAAAATGGTGCTAATTTTGCCCCAACCAATCAGATCTTATTTAACATTTGAAAGCTAACATCTGATTGGTTGAGGCAAAATTAGCACCATTTTTAACGGTAAGAACTTTTAGTGAATCTCCCTGAATGTCCATCCCAAAGGCAAAGGAAAGATGTTCAAATTGACTTACTAACTGGCCAGATGGAATTGGCACATCCTTCAATAAGAATTTTTCTGGAAAGAAATGGATGTTCCCATAATCCTCTGTCCCTTTACGCATCTCACCTTTAAAGATGGATTCCTGCTCTTAGCTAGTAGTCTAACAGGAAGCTATTTGTGTTTAAATGAAGTATCCAGCTGATATATGTTGTAAATGTGTATACACACAGGCGAATTTACCTTTAACTATAAGCTCCAAATACTGAATACTTTGGACCTCTGTATTCTCTTTTTTTTTTGTGCATGGTCTGCAAAACCCACCTCAAAAGGTTGCAGGGCATGTAGAATAGCAGTAAATTACCCAAAAATAAAAAGGGGAAGGGCACAGTGAAAAAGTGACTGAACTGTCTGCTGTTAGGTAAGATTTCACTGACTTGTAAAGACGAAGAGCAGTGATGACACAATAAACAATGGGGAGAGATGATGTAATTGTAACCCCTGTGGAGATAAACATTATAGAGGGAAAGCTGTGCTGTTTTGAATGTAATGGCCAAGGATTTAGTGTACAAGGGAACGGAGGGGGATATGTGAACTGCACAAATCTTTGAAGGGACAAAAAGTATTTTTCTATCAGGATATTGGATGTCAGTGATGGCGTTGAAATGGTTTTGAAGGGAGTGAAATGGTGCAGGAGAGTGTGTTAACAAAAGGTTGTAATATATGGAGTTGAGAGCCCTACCTGAGAAAGGGGGCAGGTGGCTCCCTGAAAGATTGTATGTTATTTGCTCAATAAACATTAATACACTGATATAGTGTGCTCCTCTGATCTTTCTTGTGGTTGGACTGTAGGTAGGTTTTGAGGATTGCACCTATTGAAGATTTGGTAATTGCCAGCATTGGTGTGCTAGAGTTAGCTGAGAATCTGACCATGGTCTAATGTGAAAGGATGAAGGTCGGAATGTGTGTTAGTAGGTGATGAGCAGAGCAGGATTTCCAACATGGAAGAGGCTTCAGTAAATGGTTTTATTAGGCTGAGTCTAGTGGGAAGATGACAGTATTAAGAGATTAATATCTTTGTTGACTGTACTGCAGAGACAGGGGAGTGAAAAGGAATTAATTTTGTGAACTGGAACACCCAATAGTCATGAAGGGTTCTACCGGGACTTTCATTCACATCGATTCACCTTTAAAGGAATTGTCATGTTTGTCTGCATAATTTCACTTACCTTCTCATAAATATGAGACCACCCAAAGAAGATACAATTAGTTAAGTATACCATGTTACTAAGAAAATGGCATACCCTCCAACATCACCCCTTTAATAGTTACTCTTATAGAAACACATACCCTCCAACATCACCCCTTTAATAGTTACTCTTATAGAAACACATGCCGTCCAACATCACCCCTTTAATAGTTACTCTTATTAAAACACATACCCTCCAGCATCACCCCATTTTAATAGTAACTCTTATAGAAACACATACCCTCCAACATCACCCCTTTAATAGTTACTCTTATAGAAACACATACCCTCCAGCAGGGAGAACGCTCGGGACTGTGTGTATGCAGATCTTTGAAAGATGGCAGACAGGATCTTGCAGATCCTGTCTGTCATCTTTCAGAAATCTGTACTGTGTGTACCTAGCTTTAGTAAAACCACAGACTGACCAGAAACACTGCACTGCCATCTACATTGTATCTCCTGTCCTAAAATGTATGTTATCTGCAGGCACTTCCCAGTATGCAGCAGATTGCTGTCAATCAGCAATAACAGAAGGTAAAATGGCTGCATGTGTGTAAAAGGCCGAGAGCACATAATATGCAATGCCACCATGATTAGGCATCTGTTTTTGGAGTATAAGTAGAAATATAAGTCGGTACCTTTACCCAGGACTGTGAAGTTGGTGCATGAATACTTCGACTCAGTTTAGGTCAACTCTGACTCCTCTACTATTATTATCTTTTATAATTATATTTATATAGTAATGTTATGACAGAAGGTATTGTGTATCAGAGCTCAGCAAGTAAAGCTATGTGAGGATGGTGTCTGCAAAACAAAGAACTACTGGCTAGGAAGCTGAAGTTCTTTGTCCATCTATGTCTGTCACTGCCACCACAAATATAGAGAAAATCTAGAGCTAAGCCTGTGTCACACACAAATACATATCCCTGCTCTATACAAGCAACAAACAGCAAGAGCACGGCACTGTTGTTTCTGCCCTAGGAAGGAGTGGAGTGTGTGATAGAGGGAAATCTTGTACTTGATGACATGGTGAGAATCAAATAAAAACCTGTAATAGAATGTCAAGGTAAAACATGATGTTGGAAGCATTTCCTCCTGCAGATTGGATGACTGCAGAGCAAAAACAGAAAGGATCAGGTTCCCAGTGAGCAACTTGAAGTATGTATCTAAAAATGTTATCATGGGATGGAATTTTTCAGATGCTTTCAGTACCTTGCTGAAGGTAAGCATCTTACTTTGGGAAATCAATCTCTTACAGAACAGAAGGAGTGGGTGGGAACAACCCTGTCTAGCTAGTCTAAAGAAAACAACAACTTGCATCACCCCAGATTGAACTTTCCACTACAATTAGCTCAAGTATCTCAATTTATCTTTTCTGGACAGTATATGATTTTAAGGAAATTTTTTGGGAGAAAATAAAGCGTGGACATTTTAGCAACATCTACAGGTTGGCGATAAAAGCTCCTTGATTTTTATTAGCAGAAGGGCAATAAAAACTTAACATGAATTAAATTTGTTTTAAAACAACAAGGGCAGTAACGGGTGTAGCTGCCATAAATCAAGCTTAAAAGTTTACTCACTGTGCATGGCTGTGGTCCACTAGAAAGGCAGCATTCATTTAAAAAATTGTGAGCATGAGAGCATGCGTGTGGGTAATTACTGACTGGCTGCAGTTAAGATGTAAGTGCAAAGCTGATGTAAGAAGTAAAGTGTCTTTCAACTACTGTCTAATTGTCTAGAAACAGTACCATCCACCCCTCTCTCTGAAAGCAAACTGCTTTACATAATGTGGGGTTAATTGGTTACTGTTTCACAATCTATCTGTCTGTCTATTTATATCTGTCTGTCTATTTGTATCTGTCTGTCTATCTTTCTATCTATTTGATTAGCAAATCAAATTAAAAAGAGCTTCATTGGCAGGACCAAGTTAACCATGTTAACATTAGAGATGGGCTTGTTCTTTAATAGTTTGGCCGAATTTAGACATTTTAGAACTTCCCGAACTAAGAACTTGCAGGTTTTCTGAACTCGCAGACTAATTTTGGATAATTATCGAAAATTTTATAATTTTCAAATCAAAAACTGCCTCTCTCTTCAGTGATTTATGATCACAGCCAAGCATGGCAAGAGATAAAATAACAAGCAGAGTTCAGTAACTTACTTGTAAAGAATACCTGCATCACTTGTTCTCCTCCCCCCCTCTGCCCCTCCCTTCAGTACACTTGCTACTTTCTCCCACACTTTGCTTGCTTGCAGTACTTTCAAGTTTTTCAAGTACTTTCAACTGAGCATGCCTTGACTTTGCATACAGCCGTTTTCTGCTTGTGGGGGACTAGACTAGACTAGACTATGTTTCTGGTGATTTTAAGTAACACAACGTCTAGTTCCCTCTTATCTGAAATGGCCTTTTCCAATTGTCTGTGAATATTCTGACACTTATTGCTCTGCAGATCTGGTCCTTTACCCAAAATACTGTAGATAAGAGCCAAATGCTGATTAAGTAGCATCCCACCAATCAAGGGGGCAAAGGTAGTCTGGGAAAAGATCAGTAAATTGTTGCAGTTTATCCTGAAATACATCTATCACTATCTGATCTTGCAACAAATCTGGACATAACTAAAGAAGAGCATGATCAGAACACTCTGTGAAGGAAAACTTAGCATTGGTGAACTTTAATGAAGCTGATAAAAAGAAGTAGTCTAAACAAAATTATACTTAACCATCATCAAGAAGGTCCCTGTTTTTTTCAGCCATTGGCTTAATGCAAATATGGCTCCAGAGATTCCCACAATCTTGCTGTTGCAGATTGTTACTTTTCTGGGGTGCATATGTGTTCCTTAAAGGGTATCTCCACTGGTAAAAAAAATATTGGTATTCAGTTTTATTGAAGAATAGGAGATAAAGGAGCTGTGTCTTACCTCCCGTTCTTCAATAAAAAGTTCAGGAGCCGGGAATGAAGGTAAGGTACTTACCCAATCTCCCGCCGTGTCTTCTGACAGGCCCCGACAGACTCATTAAACATGCGCATAGAATACAGTCTGTCAGGACCTGTCAGAGGAGCAAGAGATTGGGTAAGTTCTGTAACTTCGTTTCTGGCTCCTGAACAGAGCCTGAACTTAAGACACCGCTCCTTTATCTACTGGAGCTTTTACCAGTGGAGATACCCTTTAATGAACACATATGCGCCCCAGAGAAGAATACCAAAAAAAATTTTACCAGTGAAGATACCCTTTAAGCACAAATTCAAAGAAACATATTTGATTTCGAGAAGCAAACAATGCCCCAGATGCCACAGTAATCATATCCCCATGCAAGCGCCTTTTCTCCAGTGTACATAATTGTAACTTTTCCAGTCTCTCTTAAATATGAAGAGAGACTGGAAAAGTTACAATTATGTACGCTGGGGAAAAGGTGCTTGCGTGGGGATATAATTACTGTGTATAAATACAGTACAGGGCTATTCAATAAACTATCTGGGGCAATGTTCACCAATAGAACATGTCAGAGGACACGAGGACATCCCTTAAGACTTGAAGAAGGTTTAGTCTTCAAGTTCGGAAAGGGTTTTTCACTGTGAGAACGGTAAAGCTATGGAACTGTCTTCCAGTGGACGTTTTTATGGCAGGTTCATTGGTCAGTTTAATAAAAAAGTTGGATGAGTTTCTACAAACAAGGAATGTTGCAAGTTACTGGTATTGATACATTTCCGATTGCCACTTGGAGTCAGGAAGGAATTTTTTTCCCCTTCATAATTCTGGATCAACAGTTAGGCAGAAAATGAGGATATTGCTAGATAGGTTGGACTGGATGGACGTATGTCTTTATTCAACCTCAAATTATCCTGGGTAAATATCAGCTATTCGCTTCACAATAATCGGATGGACTGTGTTAAAAAGAATAACAACTTCTGTAGATAGTTTATCTCAAAGAGAGTAGATGAAATATAGGATGGCCCCACTTTCCAGTCCATAGTAGTTGAATGAAGATGTTCTAATGACTGCAAATAAGACTCTTGCAGAAAGACAATATCCTTATTTTACCAGATCAAATTAAAAGGATTGGCCCTATGCTGATGGTTTAAAATAATGTTGACATTGAGGGATAATATTTGAAAAGGGGCAAAAGCCATTATCAGAGTGGAAATGAGAGTTATTCTGAAGAAGAGGATTGTGTCTTGTGTTTATGTTTTCTTTTGGGTTCTGGCAAATCGGGTAGAGGCCTGACCAACGTCCATTTTGGCCATCAAAGCACCCACACACGGTATGATTGTCAGCCGTAACAAACGCTCAGATATTATGCGTCTCGGGGCAGCACCCGTAAATGCACGTGAGTTAAGGTTAGGCTTTAGGGTTAGGATTTAGGATTAGGGTTATAAATAAGTGGTTAGGGTTTAGTCTTAGGGCTAGGTTAGGGTTAGAATAAGGGTTCAGAGTTAGGGTTTGGTTAGGGTTAGGGGGTGGTGTTAGATTAGGATTTAGGGTTAGGAAAATTTAAAATGGATTATAACAGATAAGAATATCATCTTTATTGACTGGTACATGAAATTCTTTGAGTTTGGATACCACAAGTATGGATATTTAAAGGTAACACATAGAGTGACACCATGACACAAAACTTCCCCCAAGTACTGCAATTAACCCTTCAGTGCCAGCAGAGAATTACCTTTAACCCTTTCAGCTGCCAGCATTGACATGATATACAGTATGTACCTGCTTTCCATGTCTCCTCCATTCAACTGTTCACTCCTCACCTACTGTAAGTTCTAATTGAAGAGTTGGGTGGAAGGAAGAAAGAGGCAGGGATAGGGATCTATCTAGTCACAGGGACCACTGTTATAAAGTCTGCAGCAGCTTTTACCTGGCATTTTAGAACTGTTCTCCTCAGTCCTTTTAGCTAAGCTCATCCTCCCCCCTCCTTCCTTCACCTGTGTGTTATGATGTCAATAGTAAAATGGTAACCTGTGCTTCTGAAATAACTGTATTTGATTATGGTATTATACGTAATGTGAGTGTCCTAGCTTGAAACATGTCAATAAAGAACACGTTATAAAGAACACTTTTACAAGATTACATTACCTGTTTTAATCTCTCATCTTCCATCTTATTGCTCCCACATGTCATAAATTATGTGCCTTTCAACATAATCTAACATAATAAGCTTGACTGGTAGGCTGCTTATTTGAGGGACCCACTGCTCTCCTTATGCAGGTTAGAAGGATCTATGTCTAATGCAATATATGGGCAATATATGTCTAGAATTAAAGTGCAGAATATGGTGAACAATTTGGAAATATAGATACAATCCCACATTGCAGAATAAACTCTACATGTGACATGTCTTTTTTTCTACTTTATAACAACCAGCACTAGATGTGGGCCAATTATGTGTATAAAAATGTCTGTATACGTAGTTAGACATAGTGTTTGCAGTAAAGATGGATCTATCTCAATCTATTGTCCATCTTATGGGTCTCACCTTCCCAGCTACTGTAAATCTTTTATCTCCCTTTTTCTGTTTGCTGCTGATGATATTATTGATGAACCCTAATGTTATTTCATTCTGTTTTAGTTATTATTGCATGATTTATATTGTAGGATATTGTATTGTATGATATATTCCCGCCATTAAATATGTTAACTGTATTACTTATTATGTGTGATCTGTTTGGGTAACACCAGTAGTTTTTCTATTGAGGATATAGAAAATAGAAACACAGAATTATAAGAAACACTTACTCATTTCTAAACAAACCTTAAAGGGACAGTTCAGTGGAAATTATCATTATTTGTTAAAGGGACTGTAAACTCCCCTAAACTCACAAAAATAATTCTGTGCCATTCGTTTCTATTATTCACAGGGAGGTGAGAACGCTTATTCTCACCTCCCTGTAAATAATACGACGCTCGGAGGACCTGGAACTTACCTTACCCGCCGCTCCACTCGCAGCAGCTCCTTCACTGAACAGCTGTTCTCTCCCGATCGCGCACCCAATCTTTTGTATTGGCGCGCATGCGCCTAAGATAGGGCGCGCGGTCGGGACAGAGCGGCTGTCAGTGAAGGAGCGGCTGCGAGTGGTGCGGCGGTAAGGTAAGTGCCAGGTCCCCCCATAGTCCTATTATTCACAGGGAGGTGAGAATACGTAAGTGTTCTCACCTCCCTGTGAATAATAGAAACGAATGGCACAGAGTTATTTTTGGGGGTTTAGTGTTCCTTTAAATTGTTAGTTTGTGTAATGCCTTCTTAGTTATTCTACATATTCTCTCCTATTTTGAAAAATCAGTTGATTTTTTGCTGTTGACATTAGTGAGCTGACATTTCAGGTTCTAACAGTCCTTCTTCTTCCCAGGATGCACCACATCCTTGGAATGTTCCTAACAGTAATTTCTACTGATTGGCTGTTGGATGGGTCAAAGATGCTCAGATCTCTACTGAGCAACTGAATCAACCCAGGTTCTTGGTCATGGGCAAGACCATAACGGTCTCTACTAGGGGGCCTGCAAACAGGCAGTCAGTATTTTGGTTGCATTTATTTATACACAGACACAATGCTGAATTGGCAGATTAAAGTCATTGGGATAAAAAATACTGTTTTTTTTTCTGAAAAGTACATGTATTTGCACTCAACTAAAACACTGGACACACAACTGTGGGAGAATGGCTGCAACAATTTATTAACTTAAAAGTACATCATATAAGGGATAATACGCTACCTACAGTGTAATATAAGGAGATTGCACCACCGAGGAGTTCCCTCAAGTGCTTTTATACAGGTAAGGGAACTCCGAGGTGAAGTAATATTCGTATATTATTCTGTAGGTAGTGTATTATTCCATATAATACATAAGGTTAAAAAAAAGGAAGAAAAATCCAGCACAGGTCTCCCCCCCTTACTGTCTCTCCCTCCCTGTGTAGTAATGTAGATAACAAGCCAGTTTTTGTACATACAAATACTTCACTGCCGTTTCTATCTCAAACTAAAAGAAGACAATAAACATCGTCTCTCACCTGGTGCAGTTCCGGTTTGTTTACACTGACTGACTGAATTACTGTGATGATAAGGAGGAGCGAGCACATTCCTGTGAGTCATAATTGACTCTGCCACTCGCTCCTCCTTATCAGCACAGTAATTCAGTCAGTGTACCAAATGGGCTTGTTATCTACATTACTAATACAGGCAGGGAGAGAGAAATGGGGAGGGGCAGTGGAATACAGGAAGTCACTCAGTGACATCACTGAGTGACTGATTATATAGATTCTCGCCACTGTACCTCCCCATTCAAATGCCAGAGCCTTATGTATTATAAAATCTCCACTCATTTGCCTTTAACACTTTTCCATACTATGGCCCAATGGTTATTCACCACGTAACTATTGGGCGAGTCCTTGATACCCAGCAGACTACCTTTAATTCATCCATTCTGGCTCAGCCTCTGTTATTTATCATTTAACAAGTAACTCTATTACCTTTTCCTCCATGCCAAGCCTATTTTAAATTCTTAAAACTACGCATTGCTAGCTCGATTGAATCTTGCAGACCCATATTGAAAATATTGGTGGCTATCTCTGATAGATTCACCTAGTCTGTGCCTGAGTCCTCCAACAGTGTGTCTCTTAACAATTATACCCATTGGTTTTAATGACATTGAAAAAATATGATTAATACGCTTTTTGTTTTTTTCCAGAGGCTTAAATTGAAAATTCGCCTCCACTTTAACCTGGGCACTATTTCTCACCAAATGATGACAGTCTTTTCTAACATAAACTGTAACTGAGCAAAATCCATCAACTCTACTATTAATTTTACCAAAATCATTTCCCCCTAGTTAGACCAATACTATATCTGGGTAACCTCATAAGACACATACAGATTTATTCATTAAAAGGTCTTACCATTAAAGGGGAAGGTCAGTGCAAATACATATGCTTTTCAGAAAAAAGAGCAGTATTTTCCCATCCCAATGACATTAATCTGCCAATTCATTGTGTCTGTGTATAAATAAATGCAACCGAAATACTGACTTCCTGTTTGCAGGACCCCTAGTAGAGACCGTTATGGTTTTGCCCTTGACCCAGCGCCTGGGTTGATTCAGTTGCTCAGTAGAGATCTGAGCATCTTTGACCCATCCAACTGCCATCTCATCTTGTGCACATTCACTACTCACTGGACATCTAAGATCTACCTGCTTGCTTCCTGTTGTTGTCTTATCTCTAACAGATAAGATAAGATAACAAATTGTGTCTGATGCCACAGCAATATCAAGTTGTGGCATCAGAAAATAAACATTTTTATTATCCATTATATTATTAATTACCCACATTTTTATAACACAGGACTATTTTTTTCAAAATTATGAGTAGCCCAATAGCAAGATTCTCTGCCCACCACCCAGGCTTTTGCTGGCTCTGCAGTACAGAGGGAAGAATTTCAAAGTATTCCCTTTTCAAAAGAAAACTTTCAAGTCTTTAAATGCAGCCCTGAACCTGACACATCTAAACCTACACCCAAGAAGTAAAAAGTCTTCATAATAAATAGCTAGGCAAACCATAACATGTCATTTAACATTAAACAGAAATCTTTGATGGAAGACCTACATCACATTATAAAGAAACACAATGCTAACTGTTCCAGCATTCCGTGGAGGGGTTAGTGACACAGTTCGATAAGAAGATCTCTAACAACCTCTGGGAAAACAAAGCTGAGCTCTGGCATCCTGGTACCTGTTAAGAGTTAGTACAAAGTGTAACTTAATATGATAAAGTGATGGCAGAGATCCCACACAGACAAAGCTTTAGACAAACGTATTTGTTAGGTCTGTAGGGCTTCAGATTATTTTATTTTTTTAATAACAAACTTTCGACAGATATCTTCTTGCCCCCAAAAGAAAATCTATGATGTCAGGTACTTGGTTAGATTGTAATTGAGAAAATCTGTGTGAGAGGCAAAGGGATCACCTAGATACCGATATATGATATGATTTTGGAAAATTTATGAGAAACATCTGAGAAGAAAATGGCTTCTCAGACTGCAGACCCTGACAGATATATAAATAACACGTTCAAAGCAATCAGGCTTTCGATTAACAAAGGAATTCTAAAGCAGGAGTTAGACTTGTTGGATGAGAACGCAGACATTTAATTGTGGTACAAGCTACTGGAAGGAAATATAGTTCTTAAAACACACAATGAGCCAAATAGGACTGCTTGCTGCACCTTTAACTATTTGTTTGCCATATCTTTCTTGTATAGTTTGTTGTGATATTTGTGGGGATGCAAGTAACTGCCAGAAACCAGTCAGTTTAAAATCAAATTCTTAAATAAGAAAATCGCTATTTGCAACATTCTGAGAAACAGCACATGCAGAATAAAGTTTAAAGGGAATTAAAGTGTTTAATAAACCCCCCTTCTAGTTGCAATGCCAAGGGCGATGACCTAAAACATTAGGTGTACAGCCGATAGCTAGAAAACGTATTTACACATTCTGATCCAGTCATTATCATTTCAGAATGAACCATTCAGCTATAGACAGGTATACAAGAACCACAGTCTGTATGGGTGCTCCAGACCCTCTCATTACCATGCGTAGAATAAAGGTGGCCATACATATACCCGATATTACTTACCCAACCGAGCGCTCCCATTCATTTTGCAATCACATGTCGGTCGCATAGAAGATCGGGAGAAGCGGTTCAGGCAGGATCGAACAAACGTGTGAATGCTCGGTCGGGTAAGTAATATCGGGTATATGTATGGCCACCTTAAGAGTGCTAAAGATCCCTTAGCTTATCTCTGGGAAGAAAAGCGACAGACGCACATAACCTTTACATGAGTGGTTCCGTCACTCGCTACCAGTGAGAGTAGACTCTAGCACTATTATCTGTCAGCCATATTAAGCTTTTTGCTTGCATACATATGGTAGATCCCAGCATGGTTTTCTATAATCATACATATAGCTAACACTAATATATATTTATTTAACCTACATACCCTCTGCTCAAAGATAATTATGCTCCTGGACACTCAAAACCTTACTGTGGGATTAGCTTAATTACTGTGCCTGCCTGGAGAGAAGCCAACATAGTAGATCCAGGAAATGGCTAAATAACAGCGCTAAAAAGTATTTAGGCATCATTTTTGTTGGCTTTAGTGCTGCTTTATAATTGAAAGAAAAGCAAGTGCAGGCAGTACCCAGGTTAAGAACTAGATTCTGTAGGTTTGTTGTATGTAAGTTGAAATAGGTAAATAAACCAATTAAATGCAACCTGACAGATGTTAGCAGCACTTTTAAAAATTGCCGTCTGGCTTTGCAATCAGCTGTTTTTTAAAAACTGCTTCTGGTACAGCGCAAGGTGGGTAAAGGGTGAGTTAGAGGCTAAGGGCCCATTAAACATTTGTGTGCCAACCACGAGTTTTGTCCCTGTTGTATAAATTTTTGTATTATTATATTGCACAGCGCTATCTATCTTTTTCTTTGGTGTAAAGGGTATATCCCAATTTATCATTTTGTACCTTAAACAGAAGATCCAGATAATCAATTTTTTCTTTACTCTTTTTGTAGGTAAACTGGATTGGAGATTCAATGCTGTTCACGAAATCATCTCCTCCATTTCTCGCCAGATTAAAAACAGATCATCAATGAATCTACAGTATAATAACAATTTGTCACCAAACCTGGAAAGAATGTATTTATTTTCATAATCACACATGTAAAGATTGGCGTAGGCCGGCACAATGGCCCATCTCCGTCCCAGTTTTTTTCTGTAAATAAAAAGTATTTTCAAACTTAAAATAATTGTACCGTAGTGTGATTTCAAGTAATTCAACAACAAAGTCTTTGAACAAGTAGGTATATATATTGTCTAGGTAAGGAGGAGACACTCTCGGGTCTTTTTTAAAAAAATAACTTTTATTGAGACATTAAAACACGTACATTCGACACGTTTCGGCCATCTTCTGGCCGTCGTCAGGAATGACGTTATTAAAATGCGACATTCAATTTAAAACCTAACAACACACCCCCCACACGCCCCCCGCCCCCCGTCCCCCACTACATATAAAAAATATAGATCAGACTACAAGTATCCTTATACCCAGAAACTGTGTGCCATATAATCCGACACATGGACAAGTCCCACTAGTATACTACATAAATATACTTAACACGGTACTTATAAATACGAGTTACTGACTCGTTGACTGAAGTAGCCTAAACATATCAAACCACTTAAAGTTACAGAAAGCAGGATAGAACCAATTGCTGGTTTAGTCCCCTAGGTGACAGGGTATCCAGTGTCCTAATCTACCTGGCTTCCTGTCTTAAGAGTTGCTGTTTGCAATCATCATGTTTCCCATCATCTGGGACATGATCGATCCCCATCGATTTTCACCACCCGACAATGCCTGGCTATTGAAAGTTGGTACGGAGGTTTCCATCATCTTTACCCACTGATCGAATAGACGATTGGTGGTTTGCCAATCTTTCCCGTAGGTTTGTGGTAGTCTTAACAAGGGCAGACTATGTAGTATATTTCATATGTAGATTGACAAGATAGTCTTTATCGAATCTTGAATCTTTTACCAGTGTGGGGGTGGGGAAAATCACTACCCACAAGCATAGGCTGGCAAGCTTGGCAGCCACTGCACATAAAACATCCCATCATCCCATTTTTGATCCTCCACTTTACGAGGAGGGAATCCTATGGTCCCTTCTTCGGGATTGCCCTCATCTTCTTCTTTTTAGGGGTGACCACCAGGTCTGGAAATGTGGCCGGCAGAAGAGGGGACACATACGAAGGGGGGGTACAAAGGGAAGAAGTAGGCCCCCGAGACTAACCTGCCTGGATATGGGAACACAGTATATAACTTAAGCGGACATGTACCTACCTCGGCTGAACTCAAACTTTTAAATAAAGCTCTTACCTTTGTCCCTACCCCAAAATACAAGCTTTTACTGAAGAGGTTGACCTGTATAGATTTTAAAGGAGGTTGAAACTCAAAGATCAGTACAGAAACAGCAATGTTAAAATGGGTCCCTTTAGAAGTAAAGTCAGTATGAACCGTCTACTACAGCAGCAGCTATTATTGATAGAGAAACAGCTCTATGTAGGGCTAAAGCACCACACCCTAATTTAACAAAAGAGGAACGGGAGGCAATCAAGTCCTTTAGCCATGATAAAAAGTTAATTATCAGGCCCGCTGATAAGGGGGGTGGCAACGAGTCAGTAACTCTTGGATTTAGACTACTATACGGAGGAGTTATCATCTCAGCTAGCAGACGACTGGGTTTATCTTAAACTTTTTGGTGATCCTACTGAGGGACTTAAGAGGGGCATTGACATTATGACTGAATAAGCTCTCAATGCAGGTTGGATAACTAGGGAAGAAGCTAGGTTTTTAACAACTGACCACCCTAGAGTCTCAATAATTTATTCTGTTCCCAAGATACACAAATCCCTATCTAAGCCGGGGGCAGACCAATTGTTGCCACTCAAGGATCGGTGCTTAAACCTTTAGCCGTCTTTTTGGATTATTTTTTACAGCCTGTAATGCGTAAGATAAGTTCCTATTTGCAGGACAGCAGGGACCTATTACAGTTGCTAAAAGAGTTTACAGCACCATCGACAGATACTGTACTGTTAACGTGTGACTTTGGGAGTTTATATACCCTCATACCCCAACAACAGGGTATAGATATTTGCAGACAGGCACTTATTGATTATGGTCACTGACATCCTCCTATCGAGTTCCTTATGAACCTCTTGGAGGTTACATTGGGACAGAACTATTTCAGATTTGAAAGCAGCTTCTTCCAGCAAATTGTTGGAACAGCGATAAGTTCTAATGTTGGCCCATCGTTTGCCAACTTGTTTGTTGAAGATTTTGAAAAGAGATACATCTATGCTAAGTTTGAACAGAACTTGATCATCTATAAACAATTTATTTTGAGAAGAGATACATCTATGCTAAGTTTGAACAAAACTTGATCATCTATAAACGATTTATAGATGATTTCTTCATTGTATGGCGAGGTGACTTGGAGAGTGGGAAAGCGATGGTAGCAGAACTTAATGATCTATCCACCCCTGTAAAACTTACTGTCACTTTTAGTGAGGAAACAGTGGATTTTTTAGATCTCGGAATCTTGAAAGATAAAGGTAAACTGGGGAGAAACCTGTTCTCTAAGGATACTGGTAAAAACACTATCCTGATGGCTAATAGCCACCATCCCAAGTCCCAAAAGGAGGGCATTTTATATTCTCAATTTTTGAGGGTCTTACACAATAATTCAGACCCAGCAAGAGCTATGGAACAACTTGACATTATGTCACTGAAATTTGCTCAACGGGGATATAGCCAGAATACCATTACTGCCCAAAGAACACAGGTGGTACACACATTCAGCAATGGGGAAGTCACTAAAACACCTACGGGTGAGGTAGGAGAGGGTTATCCCATACTGCTTCCTGTACTCGACTAACAGTGCTGCTATTAGGGGGAGAAATCTTCGCAGCCTGTTGGTAAAAACAGATTTAAAGGTGAGACCCCCTACAGAAAAAGTGACCTGGTTGGGAGGATCAAAAATGGGATGTTTTAGGTGCCAAGTTTGCCGGCCTACGCTTGTGGGTGGTGATTTTCCCCACCCCCACACTGGTAAAAGATTCAAGATTCGATAGAGACTATCTTGTCAGTCTACATATGCAATATACTACATAGTCTGCCCTTGTGGGCTGTACTATGTAGGTAAAACTACCACAAACCTACGGGAAAGATTGGTAAACCACCGAACATCGATTCAATCGGTGGGCAAAGATGATGGAAACCCCAGTACCAACTTCGGGAGCTTTCAGTAGCCAGGCATTGTTGGGTGGTGAAACATGGAGTATCCAGCCTAAAAAGGATGGCGGTCGATCATGTCCCAGATGATGGGAAACATGATGATCGCAAATGGCAACTCTTAAGACAGGAAGCCAGGTGGATTAGGACACTGGATACCCTGTTACCTAGGGGACTAAACGAGCAATTGGTTCTATCCTGCTTTCTGTAACTTTTAGTGGTTTGATGTGTTTTGGTTACTTCAGTCAGTCAGTAGCTCGTATTTATAGGTACCGTGTTGAGTATATTTATGTAGTATACTAGTGGGACTTGTCCATGTGTCGGATTATATGGCACACAGTTTCTGGGTATAAGGATTTTTGTAGTCTGATCTATATTTTTTATATATAGTGGGGCGGGGTGGGGGGCGGGGGCATGTGTGTGGGGGGTGTTGTTAGGTTTTAAATGGAAGGTCGCATAGTAATAACGTAATTCCTGACGACAGCCAGAAGATGGCCGAAACACGTGTTTTAATGTCTCAATAGACATATATATATGTACAGGGAAATAACGGCACTGTCCGAAAATAGCAATAGGTCTGGTTGCCTGCCTGTATAGGATCCAAACTATAGACAATTCAAACGATCAGGCAGCACTCCATGCAAACAGGTAAGTAAAATTACACTACAACTACATATAGCTCAAAACTGGAGGTAGTCAGAAAGTGACTCCACCTCTTAAAGCAACATAACAAACCTAGATCGACTCTTCTAAAAGAGATACATAGGAAAGGATCAATGGGTTCAGAAAACCTCCTGAGTAGTGTACATACAGCCTTCAATTGAAAGGAAAAGAACTTAAAAAAATAAATACAGATCGTAGTCCTTGTTAAGTCCAGATGGTGACAAGGACTTTAAATGTTTAATCCATTGGACTTCTCTATGTTTAAGTTCTAATTATCTGCTGCCACCCCTGTAGGGCATGGACACTATTTCAAGTACCATGAATTTAAGATGTTCATGGGTGTGGGCATAATCGATGCAATGTTTAGAAACAGACAGATTAGTTTGTCTCTTTGTCACAGAAGATTTATGTTGCGAGAAACAAGACTTAATTTTTTGCGTCGTCTCTCCTGCATAGATCAGTTCACACGGGGCACTGCAGGACACAAACAGCAAAATGTGAATTGCAAGTAAGGGTACCATTTAATGCAAAAGACTGTTGCATTTTTGGATGTATAAATTTGTCACCTGTCATGACGTAGGGGCATTGGGCACAATTGCAGCATTTATATATGCCATTTTTCCTTTTTGGTAGCTATGTGTCCACTTTAGATGGTAACTTAGTTATCCCACTTTTGGGAAACATTGACCCTATAGTACGCCCCCTTCTGTATGAGCATAATGAGGGTTCTTTGAATTCCGTAATCGAGAGGTAACCTGTTTAGACCAATGAGCTTTTAAAGTTTTAGAAATTTGACCACTCAGATTTCCATATTGGGACACAAAGGGTATTCTGTTGGTTTTTAATTGCGGGCACTCAAAGTTAGTTATAGACACCTTTTATTCAGCTTCATTAATCACTGAATTCGGATAATCCCTATTTCTAAATTTTTGTGCCATATCGTGAAGTTGATTTGTATGTCGGAAACATCTTTTTACTCTTGAAAATTGGCTAATGGTTATGGCATTTTTTACATACCTAGGGTGTTGGCTGGTATAGTGGACTAACTGATTTCTATCATTTGGTTTAGTGTACAATCGGGTAGCGAAAACCCTTTTTCTGTTTCTGTATAAAGATATCCGAAAAATGGATCTCCACTTTATACATACTCATTGTAAATGAAATAGAGTCCACAGCAAAATTCAGTTTTGCCAGAGGACAAACACATCATCTATCTCCACCAGGCTACACAATGGGCCTGGTAGAAACTATCTCGATAGACGTGTCTATCCTCAAACAACGCCATAAAGGCGTAGGCGTCACAGTCCCACGCAACTAAAGGAAAAATTCATCCTTAAATATAATAAGGAAAATGTATCTAAGAATAGAGATGGTTGAACTTCATAAAGTTCGGTCCGTTTTCGAACTTTTGATTTTTCTAATTTTTCTTTAGGAGTTGTACCAGCAGCATCTGGGTCCTGAATTATCTTCAATGATAGATTGATCTTCTGGTGGTGCAGCAGTAGATTCAGCCTCGTAAGTAGAGATGGCTCAACTTCATGAAGTTTGGTCAGTTTTAGAACTTTCGAAAAGTTTGAATTCGGACCTATTAAAGTCAATGGGAGGGTGATAGTTCAAAAAGTTTACAGCTAAACTAACAATGGTTACTTACTGTAAATGGCTATGGTACCTGGGAAATGGGAGGGTTAGCAGAAATAGAAGCATAAATTCGAGGGTTTCCGAAACTGAACGATACTTTCGAGGATTACCGAAAACGAACGATACATTTGAGGGTTAGCGAACGATCTAGGGTTGGCGAAAATGATCCATACATTTGAGGGTTGCCGAAAACGAACAATATTTTCAAGGAACTAGTTCGTATAGTTTGCGTTCGTCTGAACTCATAAAGTTCGGTTCGAACTCGGGTTCAAGTTCAGTTTTGTGTCCAAGGACTCTCGATAGATACACTGGAGGTCTGCACACCAGGATTCAGGGAGACATACCAAAGTAGTTGCAAATGAAAACCTTATTACCAAAGCCTAACGCGTTTCGGACAACAGGTCCTTTATCATAGCTATGATTAAGGACCTGTTGTCCAAAACGCGTTAGGCTTTGGTAATAAAGGCTTTTCATTTGCAACTACTCTGGTATGTCTCCCTAAGTCCTGGTGTGCAGACCTCCGGTGTATCTATCGAGAGTCCTTGGAATTTGCCCGTTGCGACGGGTCTGGAGCGTTTAGCACCTGGGCCACTGAAGCTGATGGGTAAGAGTGTACCTGTTATATATGAATAGACGGGTGTATGGGCAATGTTCCATATTTAAAGAAGTGAATGGTTCGGGGGTTTATACACCCGAGCCTCTAAATATTATAAGTAAGGATATATCATAGCATTACTGTTTTAAAGTTGAGCCCAACATGTGTTTTTTTACTACATTCAGTTTTGTGTCCATCTCTATCTAAGAATAGTTGGCGCTCTGGTTTTGCATTTAGCTTGTGGAATGCTGTAAAAGTCTTTTTAAAGATATAGCTTTCCTAAAAGCTGCCATGGAAACATGGAAATTACCCAGAATTCTCTGTTCCTTATTCTAAGAATAGTTGTCATTTGTGGGGAATATCAGGCCCTTCACATTTTATATCCATATCCATAACTATAAACTGTGGTATTAGGATTTTCTTGAGGCCTGACATTAAAAACCTACAGATAGTCAAGCAAATTTTGCATAATAGTCTAAGGTGCTATACATTGGCACTTACCGCAGACCGATCCCATGACATTAAACAATTCAGGAGGAACCGCTTATGGATCTTCTTCACGCCGACATATGATCGTGAGGTCACGTCTGGCCCATTCATTTTGCTATTGTATGTCGGTCACAAAGAAGTTCCTCCAGAATTGATCTTATGTCATGGGATTGGGCTGCAGGTTAGCACTGATTTATGGACATGTTTAGTGCATTGTTTGCATTCTGCTCATGGGTGATTTTTTTAGAACATGGTGAAACTGGTGCAACTGCCACACTTAGATACAGCTTACCTGCAGGCCGATCCTGCGGCATTCAATCAATTTCCAAGGAACCGCCTTTCTGGATACTCTTTGCGACCAACATATGATCGCAAAATGAATGGTTCCTTGGAAATTGATTGGCAAGTGATCGGTCTGCAAGCAAGCTGTAATGTGTCGGCATTACTTACCTGCAGTGGCACAGGTTATAGGAAGTACACCTCAAACCTTACCTATCAGGGCTAGCACATTGGATTGAAAATTTGATGTAATGTGTCGGCACCTTAGCCTATAGAGGTGGACAGTATAGCATTCTCTATACGTCACTGATAACACCCACTAGTAAAGATTTTGTACTAGCATTATAATTATTTTTCTTAGTAATACTGAAGTAGGAGTTTCTTCTCTGAGTCCCGATAAGGGATTTCCTTATCTATGTTTAAGTAAAGTTTTAAGCCATAGATTACAGTGTGGTATGTGGAATTAAGTGATTAATAGATATTTAAACTTTAGTTCTGCATAATTCTCCACCAGAGAAAAACCTAAACCGCTAAAGCTTTAAAGGAGAACTAGAAGTTGATTGTAAGTTTCAGGGTTTCACTTGTTCATTAGCAATATTAAATAGTAACCAGGACAAATAAATGCCTTGGCCAACAATCTAACATTTCTCCCACCAACATCTTTTAGAGATCCATCCTGCTGGACTGCAAAACCATGTGTGAGCACAGTAAGTCTAGCTACAGGAGATCTTCTGGTCTCCCATTCAGTACAGGCTGTTCAATTAAGTTCAAGCAGACAGTTTTTAAGGTTGAGTACATACGTTGGGATACTTCCTTCTGACTGTTCATTACTTGCGACCGGCCGACAGGATGAGGACCGCCAGGGGTGTTACTAGGGTTTTTGACACCTGAAACAACTTTTAAATGCTGCCTATTGGCAGACAGGGTCGGCACATGAAGCAGGACATGGCTTCATCAGGGAACATAGGTGTGGCTTGTGTAGGTGGGTATGGGGGGCTGACTAACACTGACTGGTGAACTGGAGGGCTGACTCAACACTGATTGGTGGACTGGTGCTGAAATGCAGTATTGTAGGGAGCAGATTTTTTTTTAATTGCCGCCTAAGTTGACCGCAGGGACGCGCCCTGAGCAAATGTTTCAGCTTGCTTCATGGTAGGGGCACCCCTGAGGACTGCACTTTGGCCGTGGTTTTCTGACTTGTCCAATTGCCCATTTTTCTGATTCAAATGAACGAAAGGTCAGATGTCAGTCACACAAAAAAAACATCCAATATTTTGGGACGATTAACCGATACACTGAAATGTTGGTCAGCTTAAGGGACTTGTAAGAAAAAGATCATTGGACCTATTAATGAGTTCATTCCAATATCCTGACCATCAAATCTACCAAATTAGAATTAAAGTGGCAGTGTAGATATTTCAACCCAATTAACCAATTGTGCCTATTGATAAAAGGGTGATTCCACCTCCACACTCAAATTGATATAAACTAAAAGGACCCCACAAAACCATGATATTTTTCTGTTTTCCCATGTTCCTAAAAGAGATTTTCCATTGTGCTCACTGTCCTGGCAAAAGTGTTTCACTCAGCCAAAAAGGAGGTGGTTTAGGAAGAAGCTATAAGTCATTGGCCGTGAAATCACCTTCACAGCTGTCACAGCACTACCTTGAAGGATAGGGGAAGAACAAAACCAGAGCTGGTATGGAGAGGAATATCTCTTCAAGTAAATCACACCCCAAAACCCTAAACTGTAATAGTTTGGAATCTGAAACATATGTGGGCAATGCTATTCATATAGCATGAGTCTGCAAGATGCCTTCTCTCTGCTTTTATGCTCAGTGAAGGGCTTTTTGCTTCTTTTGGCCCCTCTCTCCCTAAGCTTTCTAGCTGCCTTTTCTACTGTACGCCCAAGTCCTACCCCATAGAGCCATGAATCTGTATCTTGCACTGACGAGATCTAACAAGATTGAAACATGTTGTGTCTGCAGGTCAGATGATTGGCTCTATATATTAAGCTTTATTGCATGTTATTAGCTAGCGGCTCTGGACACATGCATTAGCTAAGGGACATAAAGGAGTGTTTTGCATATCTCCGCCCCTTACTCTGGGAAACATGGGAGTAAGAAATTACTTCTTGTTTCTTAGGCTTTGTGGGCAATGCTATTCATATAGCATGAGACTGCAAGATGCCTTCTGTTATAAGAAGGTGTTTCTCTGCTGAATCTGAAACATATAAGTCTAACCTAAGATCCTGCACAATGTCCTGTTTCTGCTTCCTGGTTCTTCCAGTTAGCAACTGTCAGTTATGGATTTGACAGTTGACATCACAGCCAATGAATGAATGTTAATCCCCTGTCTGCCTCTTCTGAGCATGCCCAGGCTCAGTGCAGGTTTCTAAATTGCTCAGTTTCCATGAGGCATCCAGAAGCAAAGCAGGCATACAGTAATGAATTCATAGGACAAACTATGATATTTCAACATATTTTAACGAGGCCATTCTTTCTAAAAGATGTTCTTAAGAGGGTGGCGTTGTCCTTTAAGAGATTATGGGCAGGTAAAACTGTAGCAAGGGAGGGAGAGGGATGGATGCTAGAGAATTCCCTGTGCATGTGCAACTGCGTATCTTCATCTGTGTAAAAACAAATAATGCAGGGTAATACATTTTATAACTTTTGGCATGAAAAGACAAACTGGTGTTCTTCCTATTACTTTTTTTCTTTTATTTTTCCCCTTTTTAGACTATATCTCCTCCCAGAGAGAATTTGGTACATCCAAATATATTGGGAATATATCAGAGGAGTCTGCTGTGTTCTAGCTGAAGATTTTGTGGGAGCTTGGTAATCTACCTTATACTGGGTCTCTCTTACACAGGCAAAGTTGCACACACAACTTCAAAGTCCTAAAATTACAAATAAAAGCACAATAATAAAAATACCAGTATTTGCTTAGAATGGAGTTTAAAGCAGGTATGCCCTGTTTCACCATGATACAAATATCATGTTTTTATTATGACTTTGTTAAAAGGACAATTATACTCACCTCCCCCTCGCATACAACGCTGAGTCCTCATCCCTGGGTACTTTACTTAACAGCTGAACTTACTTACACTAAGTTTCCCTCTGCTTTCTGCTCCTCTTACACAGTCTGCAATGTAGCCAATGGGAAGACATGCTTGGCAAAGAAGCGTGTCTTCCTATACACTACATCACAGACTTTCACAGACAGTGGCAAAAGGAAGAAACGGACCAGAGCTTTAAAGGAAACTTTGAGTAAGTATATCAGCTATTAGGTAAAGTACCCAGGGTGAGAACTTACCGATTCAGCTCCTCACCCTGGGTACTATGTAGCTATGAAATGGGAAATAGGTGAGTATAATTGTCCTTTAAATAATGTTGTCCCTTCCAAAATGCAGGTTTTCAAGCCAAATTCAATTCTAATCTTAAACTTTACCTTTTTATGTCTCCTTTAAATTTTTATTAAGTTGAATAATCATTGTGGAATGTACATGTTTTGCACAATAAATTCAATGCCATATATGCTTATTGGCGTTCAGTATTCACATATTTGCAATATTCTGTTCATATCATTACCCTGGTTAGTCTGATTAAAATAAGGTACATATGCTGTCCTGCCGACAGGTAATAGCCATTCGGAATCCATTTGAACAGTATTTCTAATGTTAGACATTAGCCCATAACTAAAGAGGCTTTGAACATTTTCTTTGATTGGATGCTTTTTACCAGACCTCTCGCCTGATCGAAAAATAAACTTTCAGCTTCTGAAAGCCCCAGTTTAGTTGCCATCCCGAACATGTCAAATTTCAAGTAAAACTCAGCTGGTGAAATACAAACCCTTGTAAATAGCTAAAAAAGATAGGTGAAAATGGTGGGCAGCAGTCCAAAAACATTAAACCGTTGTACTCAGAACATCTGCTTCAGGGTGGACTCCTCTAACGCTGCAGCACAAATAAAATACATTACTGAAGGGTTTTTCTGTTAAAGATACTATTTCATTTTCAGACAGATTTCATTTTTTGTGGTTATTTTAAGCCCCTTACATTAAATTCTCCATCATGAGAATTTAATCGCAGGGCAGTCTGAGTCCTCAAGTTGCTTTAAAGGAACAGTTTATAATCAAGGGAATTTAAAACTCCAAATGCTGTTTAGTTAAAAATCTGATATATTCTGCTTTATGATCACACAGCTGTTGCTTTCGATGGACATGGACCCACAGAAGAACAACTCTGTCTTTCTTGAATATAGACTAAAGGTTAATTTTTTGGCTAAAATCACCAGGTAAATATATTATTAAGATAATAGGCTCATATAAAAATGTAATGTTTGGACCACCCTTACATAAATGGTAAAAAAGTTAAAAAAAAAAACTTTAACGAACCCATTAAAGTCAATGGGAGATAATAGTTTGGATCAATAACAGATACTGTATATACTTGAGTATAAACCAAGGTTTTCGAGCTGAAAAATCAGCCTGAAAATCTGACCTACTTTGGAAGTTTGGCCGCTGCAAGCTCGCTCCTTCGCTGACTGTACTGATGTGCCGGCAGTCTTTACTGCCCGGCGCCGAGTAGTGAGGTCAGCCGCTGCAACAGTACAGGCAGTGAGGGGGCGAGCGAGCAAGCAGAGTCCGGATTTCCAAAGTACCGTAAGTCACTGAGTTTGGGCAGAGCTTTTTGTCCTTTGTGATTTCGGTTATGCACAGCTTTATCAAGTGAAGGGCTCATAAAATGGTCTTACATACATGGGCCATTTAATAAAATATTTAAGGACTAGAACTTACAAATATATGAATAATAATTGAAGTTGAGCCCATGATTTAGTATTTTGTATACAGAACTTGCAGAGCTTTGGACCATCTGCTGTACTTTACATTTTTTTTTCTTGCTACCCCCTGAGCATACCCCCTGGGTATGGCAATCATGCAGACCAGCTTTCCATGTCTGCTGAGCCAATCAGAGCAGGGTTTTTGTACTGTTCACAGGGTTACCAGCTGTAAAGAGAAGGATGCCCACAGAAGTTACCCTTTTACCACTGAACGGGGGTGATGAGGGTGCAAATGTTTGGAAACTACAGCTACTAAAGCATGCTGGGAGTTGTAGTTTCCAAACATCTGGAGTGACAAGGAATGAGGCTTTAGTTGTCTTTTAAATGGACAGCAGAATTCTGTATGGCTATTACTGTATGGGAATTCTGCTGTCCATTTAAAGGGCACCTAAAGTCTCAAAACAATACAGAATCAGAAGGCAGTAGTGGTCATAATTTCTGCACTGGGTTTATACTTAAGTCAATCACTTTAACTAGTTTTTTCAGATAAAAATAGGTACCTTGGTTTATACTCGGGTCGGTTTATATGGTAAAAAAGTTACATTCAAGGGTTACCGTAGTCGAAGGCTACATTCGAGGGTTAGCGAAAACAAACATTACATTTGAGGGTTAGCGAAAATGAACATTACATTTGAGGGTTACCTAGAACAAATGATACATTCACGGTTAGCGGAAACGAACCTTACATTCAAAGGATACCGAACGATACATTCTAGTTAGCAAACGGCTAGTAAATTAGACAATTATATATTATTATCGAAAAAATTATTATTAATTATCAAAAATACAGCAGCGAGTTCGGAAATCCGAACTAGTTCAAACTCAGGTTCCGATCCATCACTATAAATGGTGAAACAGTTACAATTATACAAAAAGTGAATTATAGATTTGAAAGGTAGTAGAGTCTCTGATGTAGTGCCAGCGAAACGCGTCAGACATGATCTTTTCTGTGTAAATCCATGAATGAATAAAGTGGTTTGTTACTTAATAACTATGTGAACCCTGTGTATCTGTGGATCGCTACAGCCCTTCACCTTTTATTAAATATATTATTACAGGCTAGGCCCCACTAGCGTGTTTTTGTGATCCATTTGCGCTTTGCACGACTTTAAAATGTAAATCGTGGGAAGTAGGCCCCAGTGTGTGGGATGCGATCTGATATTATACCACATGCGATCACAATTTTAATCCGTTTTTGTCAAAACTTAAAGATTATCACCACCTATGAATTAAAGTTTTTCTGTAGTGTAGGGGACCCTAGCCCACCACAACCACCACGTTTGTTTGCTAACACAATCATCAAGAATGTACTTCCCCCGACATTCTGATCTGGCCCTCTGCTTGTAGGAAATTGCAAGCAGGGGACCGGACCGGCAGCCACGTATGTGCCTGGCTGAGAGTGCAGAACGCTGGGGTAATGAATTTTCCCATCAGACAGACTATCAATCAGTAAAGCCACTTGGTAATATGTTTGGTGGGAATGAAAGCAATGCTGCCGATATTCCAGCACAAACCACAGCTTTAATCCCATCAGACAGGCAACTTATCGGTTTCTCATTCATTAGTAGAAGAGGTGTTGTCTTACAGATGTACTGCCCCTTACCAGGCATGTTGCCCAGGGTCAGGGATAGGCAACCAGTAGATCTCCATATGTTTGAAAACTGCAACTACCAGCATTCCTATACAAGCACTGTGTAGTGAGGGAATTCTGAGAATAGTAGTTTTAAAACATGTGGAGATCTACTGGTTGCCCTAGGCCATGGCCTAGTGTGAAATCTGGCCCTGGTAAAGTCACTTTCCAATGATAGTTACAGTACAAAAATGGCCATCTCTGCTAAATATATGACCAGCACAAAGTTTTATACTGGAAAACCAGGAACTTTCCTACAGATCCATGTTCACTGAGACAATCAATTCACTGATAACATTTGGAGGTGATCACATTGAGAGAGAGTCAATGAGTTATGAAATGACCAACAATTATTAGCCAGACAAATGAACAACCATTATCCATGAAATGAACGATGAATGTACATTTTAGAACAGTATGCTTACTGTATGGTATTGACAAATCTTTTAGGGTTTTCGGGGATGGCCGGGGTTTTGCAATCTATTGTAGCTCTGTTGCTTTTGTCAGTGCAAATTCAGAATATGTTAAGTTTTGTGAACAACGAAAGGCAAAATTGGCAAATAAAAAAAAGTAAAAAGCATTTGTTATGTTATGTTATATATCTTATGTCTTCCTTCAATGATAAGGTACTCCTGACAATGGCTTGATCAGAGTGAAGGTTTAGGACAGTCTAATGGAGCATCCCAGCTCTATGGTACGTTTCAGAGGATGGTATTTCTACAGAAAAGGCCTGTACATTGGTACATTGGTACATTGGTACATTGGGATCTTGCTGCCTTATTTTTGAGTTTTAATTTTGTTCTCCTTTTTAAATGAACACATTTCTTTGTAGCACTTTAAGCTGGTACACTGCTAACAAATGTGCTTTGCAGTACGTCGTGGCATACTTCCAACACGCCCACTTAAAGGGATAGAGTAACAAAACTCTTCTGATGTCAAATGGCAAAGAATTCAGCCCACCCTGCATAGAACATTTTTCAAACGTGGATCGTTTTAAAGTGTATTATTGAAAGGAATGCTTTTTTTTTTTTTTAGGTTTCAGTCTGAAAACTTGCAGTGGCTATTGGTTTCCTCTACAGACATAATAAATTTATATAACTAATTTTAAACAGTCAGAAAAAATCAGACTTCAAAAACTATTACACTTTATTGAACCAGAACAATGGTATTTTCCATTGAAATAGAGTAGAGCACATTGAAAACAGTCTCTTGTATTTGTGCCAGTTTGGACACTTTGCAAAGGCCACAGAAAGAAAAAAATCCTACCCAAAAAAACAACAGATTCATCCATTGGAAACTTAGGATTTCATGAATGCTGGCTATTTCAAGTCACGGGGAAGGGTATATTTGTAAGAACTAGCAATATACTTTTCCCACAAACATGTTTGTTAGACTGTAAGATGGAAGTCTAGCTCGCATTGCCCATCTTTTTTCCTTAACAGTTTTACCACCAAAATCACCAGTGTTAATTACAGCCTGGAATGAAAATCTCCACATTCCTTCTGAGGTTATCCAATTACATGAGGAGGGACAAGTAGCAGACAGAAGACTTGGATGAAATTCAAGATTTTCGGGTGCACATTGGAACATCCCTCTCTTGGCTTGTAGAGCTTTTGGATTCTTCCATTACCTTTATTTACATATCTCGCTGACTCAGACAATTAGAATGGGCTTTTCCCAGGCAAAACCCACGGACAATGTCCTGTCTGACTTCCCCTTGATCTGTAGCATTTTTGGCTGGGCTCTACTTACTCTTTCCAAGGGCTTGTTGGTGTGAATACTTCAACTACATTTTTAAACAAAAAGAGGAAATATTTTATCTTTTGCAGAAATACAGGATTAGCTTGGGTTTTTTTTTACATGACAGAAAAATGCCTCATTTTACCACTAAATTATTATTTCAAGAGAATTCCTGTGTGTTAAACTGAGTGAGCCTCATAGTTTTTGAGTTTTTTAATTTACTTTATAATCAAGACACCACTTTATGAACTTTACAAAAAAACTGATGCCAGGGAGAATTTATTACAGTGTAAAATGTTTTGTCTAAAGTGCAATCCAAAGATTGATTGAATCAACTCCCACATATCTGTGTTGCTTCTCCCTGAAGCATTAGGGCATCATTTACACGTTACATTGAACAAAATGATAAAAACATGGGGTAACGTATAAATCATATGTACACATGGTGACCTATTTTCAACGTTGCACCTGGGATTAAAGGAGAAATACAGTCCATTTAAAGTTTGAATTCTGTTAAAATAAAAAAATTACCTTGGGCAGGGAACTTTTTATTTTTAAAAAGTAAATTTTTACAGTATAGTTGTCCTTTGACTTGTGTCTAAGTCTGTTTTTTTTCCTCAAGGTATCAGAAATTGTGAAAGTGTACATAGCATTGCATTGTAGTATGATGCTATGTTTTGTGACTTTTTAAAAAAAAAAAAGAACAAAGAATCTGAGGCCTCTTAAAATACGGGACTAGGTAACTGTGAATGTGCAATTTTAGGCCACTCCTCTTGATCTAAGTCATATGATTACTTTCCTAATCTGGAATGAAACAGTATTGGCTAGAAACTACCAGTTGGTTGGACCACCTGTAAAAAGTAGTTTAGTACCAGTCACATGTAAAGAACATATTGGTCAGTGACTATACTTTGTAATACTGGAATGCTGGGAAATAATGCACATAAGCCCCATGTTAGCAAGGTAATTTCATCAGCACCTGCATAAAATGAGAGATGAGACAGACATTACTGCTATTACATCAAGGTGTTCTGCCTTCTGATTCAGTGGTTAATTGCCCTTTTAAGTATGACCTTCTTCATACAAATTCACATTGTTAGCTAAATTCAATGCCAATAGAAGCAATCTCAAATGATATACCAGAGTTATCAGCTCAGATAAAAAAGGCCTGAATTTGTTTGTTACATTTTGGTGGAATCGGCACCTTTTTTTAATTGAGCACTAGTGTACCATTTGAGATGACAATTATTGGTAGTCGGGCCAATAGGGTAATCCTACAGCTTGTTTTCTGCCTAAAACCTGTACAGTATATTTACTTTACAGTAAATAATATATAGATAAATTACCCCTCAAATCCCAAAACTGCAAGTTAGAAATCTGAGAGATGTAAGTCTAACCTGAAATGTTGCCTAATGATCTGTCACCTCTCTTTTTGCTTCTCGGTTTCAGTTAGTAGCTTTCAGTCATAGATGTGACAGTTGATATCACAGCAAATTACTAAATGCCATTCACCTGGCTACTGCCTCTGAGCCTGTTAAAGCTTGTTAAAAAGGCTCGGAGAGGAGATGGAACTATTGAAAGTCCAAGGGAAAGGGGAGAGCATAATTTTGCTGCATAACGCTGTCTGCTTTCTAACTATTGTTATTTTGGGGGGTAATTCACCTATTGTGGGGTGAACACCATTACCATTGCAAATATGCTGACAGATTTCAATATGTAGTGGAAACCACATACTCAGACATGGCTGACCTTCCTATATGCTGCATGGGGATTGGTTGGCAATGCACAATGCTAGTTAGAAATAATAGAGGCATTTCCAAGTTATTTATAGTTAAGCTTTAGTTTGTTCACCTTTCAAATAAAGGATATTTAGGTATCTTAAATGCCTGAGCACAAGGCATATATTTACTTGTAGGCAGATCTTGCCCGTTGTTCTTCTTAGAGGAGGCATTACATTAAACCTTACAGGAAGCACAGTAATAATATACACTCTCACATAACTTTAATTGTATAGAAATTGCCAGGAATGTGAGTTTGTTATTAAATGGCTCAGTGGCTCTGGATAATTGCAACTCCAGCACGAAGTTGTTAACTACATTGAAGATTCTTTAGATGTACAGGTGCTAACTATTAAGAATGTAATTGGCACCCAGTTCATGGAATGTTGCCACACCTAACATTCTAGGGGTTTCCAGGTAGAGTTCCACATTTATTCATGTACATAAGAGAAAATTGGCTTCTTTGGGAAAGAAATGAATAAATCAAAGAGGGGGAAGGGCCAGCTAGAATGTTTATGGTCTTGTTAATTGTCTTGAGTATAAGAAATGAAAGCTTCCGATTCATGGAATAGGTATTAAAGAAAAAGCTTTTAAATCCATGTACTTCCCAGTACTTCAATGCAATCCACACAATGACATGTTTCACCAAGGTCGTCTGGTTCCTAAATCTCTGCCTATGGTTATGTTTATTTTGCTATTGTTATACTGCTTTCCACCAATGTTATTTCTAGCTGTCCTAATTTACTAATTGCTATGTTCAGCCTATGCTTTTACCTCCGTTTTAGGTCTTGTGTCGATTTTATTGGAAAGTCCTTTTTATTGGAAAGTCCCTTTGTGCTGTGGGATTCAGGTGCAGCCAGGTGTGTGGTCTATGGGCAGAACACAGCCTTTTGTGTGTTCTTATCAAAGAAAGAGTTAATCATGAAGAAAGACATTAAGATGTGCTGAGAGGCAAAGCATTAAAGAATATACTTTATATACTTAAAGGGTATCTCTTACCTCCCGTTCTTCAGTAAATCTTGCAGGAGAAACTTACCCGTGGATCTCTCCAGCACCAGCTTCTCTGACAGTCTCCGACGTGTCCACGCTCCTTTGAACAGTGTAAAGGACTGGGGATGCGTTGGAGGCTGTCAGACGCGTCGGAGTCTCTCTGCAGCGCTGGAACGATCCGGGTAAGTTTCTACTGCTCTCCTGCAAGATTTACTGAAGAACAGAAGGTAAAAGATTCAGTAAGACAGTAAAAAAGAAAGTTAGAAAATGGATGGACATACCCTTTAAAGAGGAAGGATTTATCTTTTCCTACCAAGGTGTTGGTTTCCAATTAAAACACTTTTTTTAATGCTGACACCTGCATTAGCTCTCATTCATTCACTGTAAGGCAGGTAAGTCAGCAGAATTAAGATTTGTACACAGGTACGACCATGTGAACGAGGCACAACAGACGTCAAAAATTGGACATTCAGCCAGGAGTTGCACATGTGTTAATTAAAGGGCATGTCCACCCTTAAAACAATCCCTGATATATTTAGCACTTTTTTAGGTACATTACTAACCAGGCACTTAAGGGGTAACTTTGGTCTCAAATTCTTCCAAACTAGTAAGAATTATATAAGAAGCCTTCCATCAGACCTTCAAAATAAAACCTAAATCACATCTCTAGATAAAATTTGTGAGAAGTTATTGCTGCAAAGGTTCAACAATGTAACTTCCTGGTTGAACACTTCCTGTTTTCAGCCATGTGACCTGCTTGTAGTCATGTGACCAGCCTCTGCCTGCATTAATAGGCTCCCCTTCTCAACTGTCAATTTTTTTCCCAGGTACTTCCTGATTTCCCCAGCATTAAGTCTTAACTGAGCATGCTTCTCCCCCGGGGCAGAGGGTCAGGCAGAGGTCAGGTGATGTCACTAAAGCTAGTGGAAGCAGGAAGTTTGAACATTCACCCCAATGTAATCTCTCACAGACACCAGCCAGGGATGTGATTGTTGGCTCAGTGTAAAGAAAATACTGCAGGCTTTCATTTAACCCTCACTTGTTTTGAGACCACAGTTGCCCTTTAAAGGAACACTAAACCCCAAAAAAGAACTATTTGCCATTCATTTCTATTATTCACAGGGAGATGAGAACACTTATTCTCACCTCCCTGTGAATAATAGGACACTGGAATTTACCTTACCGCCGCTCCACTGCAAGATGCTCCTTCACTGAAAGCCACTCTGTCCCGACCGCGCGCCTTATCTTAGGCGCATGCGCGCCAATACAAAAGATAGGGCGCGCGATCGGGAGAGAACAGCTGTTCAGTGAAGGAGCGGTTGCGAGAGGAGCGGCAGGTAAGGTAAGTTCCAGGTCCCCCGAGCGTAATATTATTCACAGGAAGGTGAGAATAAGCGTTCTCACCTCGCTGTGAATAATAGAAACGAATGGCAAATAGTTCTTTTTTGGGGTTTAGGGGAGTTAACAGTCCCTTTAAAGATAATTATTGTCCCCATTCTGGCAAAGTATGCTGGCTCCTACCTCCATGCAGTCAATCAAGGCTGCAGCTGCTGACATCACAGCCAATGATTGACTGTTGTTTCTCCTTCAGCCTCCTATGCACACGCTCAAGCTAATAAAAACAAATAACAAAATATTAGTTATAGCCACAATTACCATCATATATGTAAGGCAGCAATACCTTATTACGTCTTACCTTTTGATATGTAACATCTTAAGGGAAGTGTTTAGAATCATGCCTATTACTCCTTCTGGATCTGCATCATCATACTCCAACCTTCATTATAAAAACACAAAACATTCATAAAGGTATAAACATATAACAACTAGAGATGTTCGAAACTGTCATTCCGTTTTCGAATTTTTAGAAAAACGAACCCATAGTAATCTATGAGAGAAAAAATGTGAACGTTTCTGTCCATTTTGAGGGACAAATAGTGATAGTAGGTTACTGTAAATGACACAGAGACCTGGGGAATGATCTGGGGAACCCGTAAATAGAACCGGAACTTATTTCAAACTATCTTTACTCACGATCGGGCTGTTTTTGAGAGTTACCGAAATTGATCATTACTTTCAAGGGTTATTTCGATAATCGTCCATTTTCGATTTTTGATTCGAACCTACATTACATTTCTAATACCAACCCACACCCCACAAAGTGGGGTACAATAACGTATTTTCATTTATTAGATACCCCTTGGGGTGTGGGTTGATTTATGTTTATACCATTGTAAATATTTGCTGTTGTTATAACAAAGGTGTAATGATACGGTGACAGAAGGATCCTGGGCACTACCCTTAAGATGTTATATATCATAGGGTAAGACGTCTGTTCAGACCATTCTTAAAGTAATAAGCTAGTGCTGTCTAACACATATCAAGCTAATAAAAAGCTCATTGAGCAGAGGAAAGAGGCAAATTCCTTTGCCAGAACCGAGCAGAACTTTTCATTAAAGGATAACTCTACTCTAAAATATTACTGTTTAAAATCAGAAAGTACCTGGGGCAGGGAGGTAGGATTAATTATTCCTACCTCACAATATCATTTCTTTAAGCAGTTACAGCAGTTTTCATTTGCCAGTTTAGTCCTGGACTAATCCTTTATTAAAGATAGTGTTGAAGCCAGGAGGCAGATTCAGTTTTCTTTTGGCTGGTGCTCTTCACAGAAACAATATCGGGAGGTAGGAATTACCAATCCTATATTTCTGTACCAAGACATTTAAACTGTATTTTTTAAAAACTGTATACACATGATAGTTATCCTTTAAATATCCTTTACAAATGTAATAAACTAGCATGCTAAAAATTGCTTTTGAGGTTGCACATGGTGAACATGGCATTTAAAGGACATGATCACCCTTAAAGTACAACAATATAAAAAAAATAGCATTTCCCCCATTACATGTCCACACTTTCAGCAGCTGAAATCCCTTTCTCATTCAAATCTCATTTATAACTGTGCTGCCTTCCCTTAGATATTACATAGCAAAGATGAGTGCTAAAAGCCTGCCTCCTAGAGGGCCCAGGGCCCTGATTAACATATCACTTGTCATTGGCTGGTGGGAATGTCTGTTACAACTTCTCTCCTCCTCCTCTGCCAGTCAAACAAACTTGAACTGTTCGGTTGCTAGGATACAACCTACATAATCAAGCTGATAAAGGGTGGGTGGAGGAGTGTTTTCTCTTATGCTAGCTCTGAGTGACAGTTACAGGCAGACAGAATTATTACACCCCCTTTACAGCATGGCTAATTGAAGGCTAATTAAAGGCAGAAAGAGGCTCGAAATCAGGAAAAAAAAATGGGGAGGGCTACATAGCTTTACTCTTTTGAAAGCAGTTTTAAAAAAAATGCATTGAGGCAATAGTATAATACAGTTATCCTTTAAAACAAAAAAAATCAGTTATCTGCTCTAATTCCAACTGATATATTTAGCACATTATTAGGTATATTACTAACCAGATATTTAAGGATAAGTATTGCTCCCATTCTGGCTGAGGATCTTCTCCCTCCAATACAGGCAGTGACTGCTGAAATCACCGCCATTGAATGAATTCTTCTGCTGTCTCCTCTGCACATGCTCCAGTTCCTAAAAGCTTAATGAGCAGCGGGAAGAGGCCACAACTTCTGCCAGAAAGGGAAATAACAGATGTACTTTCTGATAATTAAATGCATTTCATTAAATGATAAAAATAGCAGTTGGGGTTAGAAGCAAAATAATTGACAAGTGACCAGTTTTTTGTTTTAATGGTGGACATGCTCTTTTAAGTTGCTATGTTTTTAATGGATGCATATAACGGTTGTGTATTTCTCTCTCGGAGTGTAGTGCATAAGTAGTCATCTAGGTGTGTGTACCACTAGATTAATTCAATGTTGCATTGTTTCAGCGCTTCCTCTAATTTTAAATCCTCCATTGAGCGCATAAAGAATCCAGCATATTTTTGTTTGTGCACCACTTTAACCTACCGTATATGTGCGCACGCACACAAGCACACAGCTTAGAGGGCACACTGACCTTTGTTTGGTGTCTAACCTCAAGATAACAACTACACATGTAAGCACTTTGCTAACAACCCTTAACAGTTTGCCTATCTCTTCTAATAAAAAGAATTTGGTAACGACATGGTTTGTCTCAACTAAGGCAAGTTTGAGAGAGCATTCCATTAGAATCGGATTTTTGCGACAATAGCACTAAGCACTAAGATACATTTAAATGTGCTAATTGAAATCATTTTTCTTGTGCTCTTTAAGATTATGGTTTTGTTAGTACAACTGCATGCACCTTACTGACCAACTTTCCCTCCTTCACTGGAACAGCTCCATTTCAAGGGGCCTGTCCTAGGGTTGTGGCTATGTTGAGTTGAGCAGTCAACAAGCTGAAAGAATCATCTATTATTTATACTGGCTGGTGCATCAGAAAAAATAGAATTTGTTGTGCGTTTGCTAGTGTGAACTAAACCTTACACTGTAAGGGGTACATTATCATATACTGAATTCTGTACATAGGATACAAAAATAGAATAATGTTTACATGTGCTAATAACCTTAAGTTAGATATTATCTAACAGCAGCAGACCAGCTGATTAGTTGCTATGCATTCAGAACACTGGCAAATTTCTGCCCCTCTTATAATGATGGGGCCCCTCAACCCACAAAAAAAAAAACGTACGGTGCAGTTCAACCCAACTTGGGCAGGTTTTTTTAAAGGGCATGTCCACCCTCCTAAGAGAATGTTTATGTCACATAGTTTAGCCCCATTAACCTTGTTTTCATTTTACATTTACCTTTCAAAGATGCTTCCAGGCTCAGATATACTACTTATAAACCCCCGATCCCTCCTCTGATGCTGTTGCGAGCTGGTTGGTTACGAGCATACACAGTAGCAGAGGAGTTTCCTTCTGTAACAGGCATTAGCCATTGGCTGTAATGTCACTATCACGGATGAAGAGAGGAGCCACAGTTTTGTAGAATATCTGAGCCTGGGAGCCTCTATGAAAGGTTTAAGTAAAACGAAAAGCGGGTTTATGGGGCTGAACTATGTGAGGCAAATTTTTCTTAGGAGGGTGGACATGTCTGCAGGAGACCTGGTAGAGCCACCTTTGGCTCCGAGCCCCATAGCAATCACTATGGTTGCTATAGTGATCAATACGCCCCTGCCGCTGTGCGTTAATGCACAAAATTCACAAAACTGCTACTTGCATCGAGGCTCCATAGTGTGAACGGTGCCACTCATTCCTATGTGCACAGTGTTCTGGTGCGATTTTACGGCACCAAAACGCTCTATAGGGTGAAGCGTGTGATTAAGAAAGGGTACCTGTTATTACAGAAGACAAATACAAGATTTACCAGCAGCTATGTAGGACTGGGTATCCCTTAGTTGAGTATTTAATGCCAGCGGTGAAATTAGCTTTGTGGCAAATTCGGTCCCTCTCTAGTTATGATTTGATGTACAAAATCAGAGAACAGAAAACTCTCTGCACAGTTTGTGATCTCATTGTTTGAACCTGCCTGCCTTAATCAGTCTCTGTGTTTAAATGTGCCAGCTTTAGTTAATCACAGTGGAAACAAAATATACACACCATGTTGTAAAGACTTTAAAAGTTTTTCCAGCTATGTTAGTGTAAATATATAGGTCAGTGATTACATTTCCACAGTCCATTGCACTATAAATAAATATACAGGCTCACAGTTCTATTATGCAAAGAATAGAAATTGTAGAAAAATCTAAATTGGTCCACGTTATACAATATAATAATTACTGCAACCACTAGAAAGTCATTAGCAATAACAGACCAACCAATCGGCATTTACAGGTTATCGGCTACGTGTATTTTGTGAAATAAGTTCAGCCACATGGTGTAACTGAAAATTCCCAGTGACTGCTACCACACTCTGTATACTATGGCACAGGGGGCTGATAGTGACTACTGTATGTGTGGCCTTATGAACAATGCTTCCTATACAGAGTGCAGGCATACTGGGTAAGCAAGTTGATTTTTCGACCCACCAGACTGTCCAGTATTGATACTTTGCTTGGTCGGATTTTCAATGATTTAGTCCAAAATATCAGCAGTAACACTTTTCTTTTCGATTTGTTGGGGAGATGGGGTCAAAATGGACCTGTGTGAACAAGCTCCAATACCTAACACCAGATAGCAACAGTTTGTAATCCATAACATTGGCTGGCAAGGAAACCTGACAAAACACAGTGACACAAAGAATTTCCCAATTCTTTCCCAAACTTGTGAAAAAATATATGATGCTGTTAATAAAATAACAGAAGGTATCATTTCTAGGCAAATTTTGAGGTCTTTCATTTATGGTTTATTATAACCAAACTACCTAAATCATGTGCTTGTGTGTTATTTTACAGAAATAGAGCCACACTTAGCCATCAACATTACCACAGGATGATTGCAAATAGCATGTAAAGCAGACATCAGCTATACATGTGTTAAAGGTTATCTCCACCCCTAATTTAAACTTTTTACCATGTTTAACCATGGGGGGGAGAAGGGTTTCCCTGTGCCTGTCACTGTCCTTGAGGTTAAAGGGGAACTGTGGTCCAAAAATGACTTCAGGTAAATTGATAGGAATTGCTCTCCTGAGAATTTTTTAAATTTATTTTTATTGTTTAGTTTACATATGCTTGTGAAGGTTCTCATTCATCCAGGTCATGGTATATCTGTTGTATTCAATTAGATCAACTGGACTTGAAATGTCCAGTTGATCTAATTGAATACAACAGATTTAGTTTACATAGTTTTGAAGATATTTACATTTTTGTGTGAGATATGGCAGCAGCATCACCAGGTCCGCAGCATCATCACGTCCCCTGCACTTCCTGCTTCCTGCTCTGAAACCATGTCAGTCAATCTGCCCTGTGTCTCTTCCTCCCCTTTGCAGCCCCCCTGGTCCCTCCCACTCATGGACCTCATGGTCCCTCCAGTTGCAGGCCCTCCTTGGCCCATTCTCTTACAGTCCTAAGCCCTGCCCACTTGCGGGTGCCTAAGCCCCGCCCACCCACAGGTGCCTGAGCCCCGTCCACTTGCGGGTGCCGTGGGCCACTCAGACCCCCCCCCCCCCCCCCCCCCAGAAAACTTTATGGAAATAGCCTTTTCAGGCAGAGTGAGAACCTACCCATACAAAATGGAGCTTAGCATAATAATTTAATAACTACTGAAAAGATATAACAGAAAATGTGCAGCATTAAAGGTTTTTTTTGTAACGTTAAAAAATATTTACCTTTCTCCTCTGCTCCTTAAGGTTGTCCTGCACAGTCTGACGAAAGTCCAGGAAAGTGCAGAGTAGGAGCTGTCTTTGTGTAATCCGGTTCCTGCAACTCTGCACAGTGGAGCTCTAGAATAACAATTTCATTACAGCAGCACACCTTATGTCTACCCCTTCTTTTGCCCCAAAAATAATGAAACCAATCAACGTACTTTAGGTTGGAACGTTTTACTGCCCACAGCTTGTATTAGTTACATTAAACTTGCATTTGTAGGTACTCTTTAACTGTTGCGTTACAAGTGTTGCTTCATATCATGTCCAATACAAAGAAAATTACACATACTTTATACCACATCAGTGATTAATCTTTAACTTTGTTAGTATAATGAAACTGGGTCCCTGTCAGGTGGCTTGTTAACAAACCCTGCTATAAACCTGTTGAACCAATAACACCTGTATCGGCTGAGGGCTAGGCGTATAAATTGCAACCTCTAAAACATCACCATCAGGCCTCCAAACCTTGGGGTTAGATCTGCACTGAATACCAATAAGCCTCCTCCTTAAAGGGTATCTTCAACCCCACAATTTATATAACATAGGAGACCCCCCCAACCCTAAATGCTACCTTTATAACTTGTACCCAGAAATGTACTTACCCACCTTCATTCCCTCGGCCACTGCCTCTTCTGCTACTTTCAGGAACAGAAGGGGCCAGACCGGCAGTCCCATCTGTGACTCAGTTATAAAGGTAGTGTTTGGAGTTGGTAGGTGGGTCACCCACATATGAAGATTAATTTTTTTAATGACGATCACAGCAGTGCGGAGTGATACAGAGGGAAGGAGGGAGGAGAGCTCCACTCTTCTCTAAGAGCAGCAGGCACTGAAGTACACACAGACTGGCTCCTACTCACTTTTCTGTACTTTCATCAGGCCGTGCAGGACAATCATAAGGAGCAGAGGAGTAATGATTTTTTAACACTACACAGTGGGGGCAGCAGTGGGGCAAAGTTTAGTTTGGGGGTGGATATGCCCTTTAACCTTGCATCAATTTTTAATTTGTTGTCTGTTTGACAGTAATCCCTGTCCGCGTCCTGGAACAGAGGAGACTGAGAACACCACAACATAATGCATATAGGGCCCTATTTATAAAAGATCGGTATCGTTATCGTAAAATACCGATCGTTATCGTAAAATAACGACAGGGTTTTTACCGATAACGACCGTTATTTACCGATAACGACCGGTATTTACCGATATCGTTAAATACTGGTCGTTATCGGTAAATACCAGTCGTTAACGAGCAAAACACTCGGTACCGGTAAATACCGGTCGTTAACGGTCGTTAACGAGCAAAACACTGTGAGGCATGACAGGTTAGTGTTATAGGTAATAGCTTTATAATTATTGCGGATTTAGGGAAGTAAATAAACAACAAATTTTAGTGTGGGGTGGACTTGCCCTTTAATCATATTAATAATCTTTTTATTTTTAATCTTCCCCCTGCACCAATGGACCATAGCATTTGGCAGTTTAGTAACGGAGCAGTTTCCTTTAGGTAGTCATCCTACACAAGAAAGTTTAAACATTCAGATAGCGAAACAAATGTATTAGTTTACTCTAGAATGAAATCTTCTTTCTGTGCATGGGATTAAATCAGGCAAAAGGTCTCCTGATGTCAATGTTAAAATGAGAATTTAGTAGTCATTCAAGACTACTATGAATGCCTTAAATGACTGCTAATTCATACAGTATTCCAAATACAATACTGTATTAACACCAGGAACAAGGAAGTGGAATTCAAACTGCAAAAACATTCAAAAATAAACTTAAAGAATTTTAATAGAAAAAAAACTTAAATTGTTTTAAAAAAATCCAAGCTCATTTTACAACAGAAAAAAATAATGGTTTTTAAAAACAGTAAAACTCTCCATACATGGGCAAGAATCTCAAAGGATCCCAAATGACATTCCTGCTTAGAGTGCTACTCCAAAAACAGCTGGTCCCAACACCATTGGATCCCCACCCATCAAAGCATTGGTAGCTCTGGTTAGAAAATTCTCATTGGTTGTGAAACCCATGCTTTAAAGGAGCACTAAAGTCTCCAGACAACAATAGACAGAGCACATTCATAAACATACAACAAGCTGTATCTCACCTCTTCCTTTGTTGTGGCCGTTGGGTGATTTATGAAAACAACCTGTGAGTAATAAGGGTCAACTCCTACAATCCACCTTAGCTGAGTAAACCCCCAGATAAGTGTCTGCATACAGGCACATGCTCTTTAGTGCTCAAAAGATCAAAACAAGGAAGTTGCAGCCTTGCTTCCTAGAAGCTGAAAGCCAATCATATTACAACACAGAGATCTTCCCTCTCCCTGACACAGAACAAGGATTTCAGGTTTTTTTTTCAAACACATTCAACGCTCCTGTCCTAACATTGATATAATTTTTACTTTTCATACAAAAAGAATAGTAATCTTTGCAGTGTATTTCATAGATATCATGGATGTAAGAAACGGAATACTAACATTTCAGGAAAAAATTAAAAAAAATAAAAGTCTTGGGAATAGAACCTGCAACTTGTACATTAACTCTGTCTTGCTAAAAGCAGAGCTCTTACCTCTAGGCTAACAGAGACACTATACAGGTCACAGGTACATATTGCCCAATAAGGATCATAGTAGAATATGAGCTTTGGGTGTGTTTACCCTAATCACTGCAGATTAGTATATTACTATGATACGCAATTTAATCCATTTTAGGACATTCTTGCTCTTAAATTGTACCATTTCGCAATTTGTATGAAAACAAAAATAACACAGAAAGAGCTGTGTCTGTGCCTCACTTCAAGCATTTCAAACTGACATTATAAATTCGTGACCTTAAATAACATTACGGCCATAAATTACCAATAACGCTTGGTGCCTTACTCCTGATGTTAGGCACCAAGCGTTATTGGTAATTTATGGCCGTAATGCTAGCTTCTTCGATACAGCAGGTAAATAAGTATGAACCATTAAATTGGACTGTATATGAATAAACTATTACTAAGCTACTATATGTGAAAAAAATTATTCTTTAAGAATGAAAAGGAAATATGATTCTAAATTATAATTGACCCTATTAGTGAAAAAATGTGCTACAAGCTTTTATTTGAAGTATAAAAGTTCTTAAAAACAGAAAAATAGAAGAAAAACTGGAAGGAATGTGTTTGCCTTCCAAACACAACTACACGTAGGCCAAAGCCTTTTTTGATTTGGGGAGTGGGGGGTTCACACAAACCACTTGACAGACTCAACACATCAATTTTATACTTCACCCTTAAATTCCATTGGTACATTCTTGAAATTTAGCATGAACCAGAAAACAAAGTGCTAGAAAAGTTGGAAAATGTATTTTTTTTCCTGATGATTTTGTGGTACGTTGCCTAGAAGCCAAAAAAAGCTGTGTACCAGTTAGCTGTATAAATAAGTAATCTACATTTGGCAGGGCTAAGGGCACGGCCACACTATAAGGGCACGGCCACACTATAACGCAAACGCATGCGATTGCGATTTAAAATGTGGAACGCAAATCGCAATCGCAGCGCCATGGAAAACGCGCGTTTTCGGTGCGTTGCCGCGTTTTCAATGATATGAAAGAAGCGCAAACGCGTCCTTAGCCCTTAGTAACAATTTTTAAATGCATGCTGTATGTCTGCACTGAAACCAATGCTGCCTGCATAATGCTTCTGATGGAAATACAGACCACTTATTTAGACTTTAGATTTTATTTTAAAAAAATCATTATAAATCATCTTGTAGAATATTCTGTAAATATTATTTTTGTTGTCATTTTTGTTGTATTTTGTTGTGTACTAATATTTATTGTACATTCAGAATTTGTAACTGACTTCTTGTAGCTGACAATTTCCAACTGTAGTCCGTTAAGCATAGTGGAAACTGCATATTAATTTCTGTTAGAATGCAATATACTAATGTAAGACATGCCACGGATGTCAGACTTGCGGCCCTCCAGATGCCTGAAAACTGCAACTTTTTCCCGGCTTCATACTACAATGCTGGGAGTTGTAGTTTTTAAACATCTGCAGAGCCACAAGTTTGACATCCCTGTGCATCATCTGGGCAAATCACCTGTCAACTTTTCCACAATGTTTCGACAACAGCCCATGCCAATTATTTTGTAACCTACACAAAATCATTTGCCTTTGGCAATTAATTAGCTCGCAGGGGCGTAGTGAGGACATAGAGAGAGTACAATGGATTTCAGCTGTTACGCAATCTGTCTACTCAAGCGTGTGGATTTTGCAGTCCTTTCCTCTCCACCCAAACCTCAAAATAAGCATTTTCATTTGTAGGCGAAAATTAAAAACCTTGTTGCTTGTTCTGTGGCTAAGTTCTTAATGCCAGTCCTTGCTTCCAACCACGTGTAAACCAACCACTGCAGAAACTTTTTTTGTTACTGACTGAGGTGGATCCTGTCTAGTAAAGCATTGTGGTTAAAAGTTGAAATAATAATACCTTTTTAAAAATGATTTGATATACAGCAAAAGGAGTGGTAGAAGAACACATGAGTATATATAGACCTAGAGGAGCCGGAAAGGAAACAATATAATCTACCTTGTTTCTGCTAATACTTTTTTTAGGATAACAATAAGGTACCGTATATTTTACCCTGAATAAACTATTATGATAAACCCTATACATGTATTAAACAGCTTGTTGAGTTTGGGCGTGCTCAGTGTGATTCACCCAGAACGAAAGAAGAATTCTCCAGCCAGCTACTTTGTAACTCTGTGCAAAAAAAAAAAAGAGGTTAAAATGAAAGGGTTTCTGATATATCTTTTATTAGGAAATACATAAAGGGAGATTCAATAACAGTTGTTATCATTAAAGGGCATGTCCACCCCCCAAACAAAAATTTTACCAACTACTGGCCCCACTGTACAATAAAAAAAAATCCTTACCTTTCATCCCTGCTCCTTGTGGTTCTCCTGTTATGTCTCTTCAAAGTGCAGGAAACTGAGGAGTAGAAGCTGGCAGTGGCTTATCCGGTGCCTGTTTCTTCGCTAACCTCAGCAAGGTCTGAGGCATGCGCTGTGGAGCCCTTTCCCCCCCTCCCTCCCAATCCCTCCATGGCTGGCAGTTTTCCATCTATAAAAGCTTTCTATATCTTGCAGAGCATACCCTCCCACCCCCAACCACTATATTCATACTTGTAAAATCGCTTCCAATCTCTACTTACAACTCCTCGTTCCAGCGCCGTTCTGCATTGATGGCAGCCGCAGCTGTGATTGGCTGCCCCTCAGCCAATCACAGCCACGGCTGCCGGTCCGGCCCCCTGCTTGTATTTCCTCTGGGCAGGGGAGCCGGACCAGTATAGCGATTTTACAAGTAAGAATATAGCGGTTGGGGGTGGGAGGGTAGGCCCTTCAAGTTTTTAAAGAGGGTGGACATGCCCTTTAAAAATGGTGCTACTTTTTCCCTAACCAATCAGATGTTAGCTTTAAAATGTTAAATAAAATCTGATTGGTTGGGGCAAAATTAGCACCATTTTTAACAATAAGAACTTTTATTGAATCTCCCTGGAAGAACATAACATATCTTTTCATTTAAATTTTCTGAATTCAGAGAGATTTTTTTTAGGATGGACATAAATTATAAGTCTCTGATCATAGTTGATAAGGCCATATGCAGGTTAAGAGCTGAACAGTGAAACTGTAGTTAAATGGAGTTTAGAAAATTAGGGGGAGATTCAATATAGGGCTTTTCCGTGTAAAACCCACGTTAACCCGAAGAAATTTCGGGTTAGCGTGGGTTTTAGACGGATTTTAGAGCACGGCGCCATTTCCAAATGTTTTTGGAAATAGCACCGAGCTATAGATGCAAAACTCCTACCGTTAAGTTTTGCGCTACATGGTAGCGCACCACTTAACAGTACTGTGTAGGAGGCGTTAAACCCACGCTCTTACCTTAGCCCGATCCCGCGATGCAATAACTGACGTAATCTCGTTTACGTCAGTTATTGTATCGCGGGATCGGGCTAAGGTAAGTAACGCGAGCCCGCGATATTGTATCTCCCCAATAATGTCTTAATGATTGTGAGGGAAACCGGAGTGCTCAAAGAAAACCACGCAGGCATGGGAAAAACATACAAAAATCCACAAGAGTTGATTCGAACCCAGGACTTCAGCGCTGAAAGGCATTGGTGCTAACCACTGAGCCACACTACTGCCCATATATGTACCAATCTGTGTGAGCTGGGCATGAGGACATCTTGTATGTACCAACCTGTCTTTGCTGTGCATGAGGGCATCTTACATGTTCCAATCTGTGTGAGCTGGGCGTGAGGGCATCTTATATGTACCAACCTGTGTGAGTTGGGCATGAAGGCATCTTACATGTACTAATCTGGGTGAGCTGAGCATGAGGGCATCTTATATGAATCATCTTATATGAATGTACCAATCTATGTGAGCTGGGAAACTTATACTTACTAATCTGTATGAGCTGGGCATGAGGGCATCTTATATGTACCAATCTGAGTGAGCTGGGCATGAGGGCATCTTATATGTACCTATCTGGGTGAGCTGGGCATGAGGGCATCTTATATGTGGCTAGCAAATACTAGATAAAGGCATTTTAATATGGTGGGGCTAGCTTTACCTAGTTTTTTAGGCTAAGTTAGACTAGTTTTTAGTATATTCTATTGGACATGACTACAATAATCCTATCTGCTTTGAAAGTAGCCTTAAGTACTTTGTTGTTAGTCAATCAAAGGAATTAAGCAAACTAACTTCTCTCTTGATATAAAGGCCAGCTAACCTGGCACAACCCTCTGAGAATAAAAGACTATAGGGCTGGTATTAATAAGAGGTGCAAAAATGGACCCATGATTTTAACTGGGTTACTGCAGTTATATAAAATCTGACCGGTTGCTGCAGATTAATATCATGGGCCCCTATTTATTTCATGATAATGTACATAAAATATCTGCTTGGGTTGTAGATATGTATGTGTACTGTTAGTTAACTGTTCCACTAGTGCACCAACTCTATACAGATTAGTATGTTAGGTCACAACTGCTCATTTAAACAATATTTCACCTGTCTTTCTAGGTCATCCCATAGCCCCTGGTATTGAATTTTGTGTAATAAAATATACTTTAGCCATAATTTTCCCTTTTTTTTTTCCTTAATCCCCAAACATTTATTTGGTGACTTTTCTATTTTGCGGATTAGAAGCTCCACTGGTGCAGCACTCAAAATGCTGAGAGTTAAATCTCGTGGTAAAAGACAGACCATCCTACAATTAGAAATTAAGGGTCAAGTTAGGCCTTTTCTAGAATTTGCTTAAAGGAGAACTATAGTGCGTGTACAATTTTTTCAAAATAAGTTAAAAATAAAAGTACCTGGGACAGGGAGGTAGGATTGGTATTTTCTATCTCCCAATATTATTTCTATGAGAAGCGGCAATAAAAAGAAAACTGCTTCTGTCAGGTTTCTTGAATGCTTCAGCCCTATCTTTAATAGAGGAAGGCCCAGGGCCATAACCTGGCAAATGAAAACTCTATGTGCTGTAGCTCCTCAATGAAACAATATAACGAGGTGGGAATAATCAATCCTACCTTCCTGTTCCAGGTACTTTTCATTTCTAAATAGTTAATTTTTACAGTATAGTTGTCCTTTAACATATGGAAATGTCAAAGAAAAAGAGAAGGATGCAGAAGGCAAATGATCTGAACATGAAGTCAAGACTTCATGCTTAAATAATAGAATCAAGGGTGCATGCTCTGAAATGAGAAAGGAAAAGAAGGTGAGCGACTGATTCTGAGTGGCAGTGCGCCATGTGGGTGAATAGATGTTTCTTGATTTTTTTTATCCAAGCTCTTACCTATATTTTTATCTTTTTTTATAGATTCACATATAAAACAAAAATACACATAATATTCTTACTTTTCACCTGACTGTAGATTTTACCTGATGCTAAAATAAGTGGCTACTCCTAGCTGGATCATCCAAAACAACTTAAAGAATTAGTCCACTTGAACTTACAAGCGATCCTCCGCAGCAGCAGCATTAAAAATTCCCGACCACTTCCTGGTTTAGATTATATCGCGATATAGTTAATCTGAACCAGCAAGCGGTTGGGACCTGCTGCAGAGGATCATGTGTAAGGTAAATATCTTCTATCTTTGTCCGTCAATTGATAGAAGAACAGAAGGTAAGGCATAGCTCCTTAAACTCCCAGTTTTCAATCAATACATTAAAGGAATAACTCACTTTTCAAGTGAACTATACTTTTAATAAGCCATAAGGGGGGCATGCTCCCCCCTTAAAACAAAAAAACTAGTCAATTGTCTGTTACCTGCCCCTAACACCGACTGATATATTCAGAACTTTATTATCTGCATTACAAACAGATATGTAAAGGATATGTCCACTCATTTTTTTAACTCTTTTTCTGTTAAACTGAAGAACAGGAGCTCAACTATCATTGGCATGCACGCACAATGCAAGAGTCTGTGGATGTGTCGGAGACTGTGAAGCCGGCACTAGAGCCATCGGCAAGTTTTAAGACATGGCTCTCTTACCTCCCATTCTTCAGTTAAACACAAAAAGCAATAGTTAAAAAATTGATGGACACACCTTTAAAGGGCATACCCACTCCAAATCTAAAATTTGCCCCAGTGCTGGCCCCACTGTGTAGTTTTAAAATCCTTACCTTACATCCCTGCTCCTTATGGTTCTCCTGCAGTCCATGTCCAAAGTCCAGGAAACTGACGAGTAGGAGCTGTCTGCCTTGCCCACACCCAACCGCCGTGTTAGATTTAAAAAAAAAATGTTTCCAATTTATACTTACTGCCCTCCGCTCCCGTGGCTATATTTACAAATGGAAGCTGCATCTGTGATTGGCTGACCGGCAGCCAATCATAGACGCGGCTACTGGTCTGGCCACTATCTGCTGTTTCTGGTTAGCAGAGAAGGGGACAAGATAGCTGTGGGAGTGAAGGGCCTGTAAGTATGAATCTGAAAGTTTTTTTTAGTTTTAGCAAGGCTGTTGGGGGTGGGCAAGGAAGAGGAACAGTATATTAAAAGTAGTATTTTTAGGTGGACATGCCCTTTAAGGACAATTACTGTCCACATTTTGACAGTAATTGTAAGTTGGTTCATCCCTCCATGCTATTTCTCCTGCTGCCTCCTCTGTACATGCTCAAGCTCATAAAATGCTCATAAAACTTTTCATTAAATATCTGGTTACAAATGCATGTATTAAACTAGTAAAAATAGTAGTTGGGTTCAGTGATCCCTCTAAGGTGCGCGCTCGTGCGTGCGCACACAACTCTGCAGGCCTGCGCACACAGGTTAAAGTGGTGCACACACAAACATCTGCTGGAAAATAAGTGCTGCGGTATGTATTGCACACAATTTCATTTTTTATGCGCACAGAAAATTTATATCTGTGCACACATACAATTTCCAATTAGAGGGAACATTTGTTGGGGTTACAGACAGATAACTGATTTCTGTTTTAAGTGTGGACATTGCCTGTGCAGGTTGTGGCCTGTGGCTCTCAAGTGAAAACTGTGCTGACTATCCACTTGTGTAACTGGGAAATGTAGAGAAGAAAAACTATTAATTGCAAGGGGATTTTAGACAGGTATAATGTTTTCAAGCTGGAGGACAACTAGCCATTGTTTAGGGGAAAAGACCATCCCTACTGAAATTCAACCATTTACCAAAAGATGGAGCTGTATAACTGCATAGTGGTTCCATTTGTTACACTCAATAAGCCAGTTGTGTGCCAGGCAGCATGTAGGATCAAATTTTATGTGATTGATTTACTGACTTTCTCCAATGTAATTTAGATAAAGATTATCCTATTTTTAACGTAAAATAGCACTGAAATTAAAGAAAAATGAAAGATGAGGGTATATACCTAGAGTTCCACTTCTTTCCATCTAAAAGCCCCACTAACCTATTTACAATAGGTTAGAGCGACTTTAAAGGGCATGTCCACCCTTTTAACAAAACCGAGAGTGGCATTTCAATAGTAAAAAAAAAATCGATCATACCAGCGCCGGGTGGAGAGGGAGGAAGAGCCGCATGTATTTTGAGAGGGGGAGCTTGTGTAAGCAGAGAAGCGGCCCGGCTGGCATACTCAATCAGAGCGTAGCCTGCGCAGGACCCTTTACTGCGTGCCCGACTTCACTCCCAGCTTCCCAAGACTGGCCGTTGCCCACTGCAGTGCCTGCGCGATCTGACTGCTTGTATGGGGGCCGGGCGGATTGAGGCGCAAGATGGAACTGATTATCGGGTGAAGAGGTCAACAACCTTAATTCCCGAATTTGGTTTCTTATTATCTGCTTTCAGTAGCCGACGTCCACAGCAGGGGGTGTTTTTAGAGTTTCCACAAGTGCACTACCTTTTGTTATTTTGGAGTTTCTCAGCAATACACTGTTCGAGACTTTGAGACTCTATCCTCCTTTTTGGATTATCACTACAGTCTACATGGTTACCTATGATTACTCATCTGTGTTGTTTTTATTATGTTGCTTTATGTTTTGGTTCTGGTAAAGGGGGGAGAGGGGGGATTTGGGTATTATTCAGGTAAATTTTTTCATTGAATAAACATTTGGTTTTTATAGTCATTTAGCCCCAGGCTAATTTCATTCACATCTGCTGCTATATGTAGTTACTGAATAGGGCATATGTTGTGAAGCCCCTTTGGGTTCTTGTCACTACCTATAATGTGTAACTAAACTGTTTGTGCCAATGATTTTACCAGTATCTGTGTGCCAACACTTTATTAGAGTTTGTGCAAATGATCTTACCAGTATCTGTGTGCCAACACTTTATCAGAGTTTGTGCCAGTGATTTACCCAGTATCTGTTTGCCAACACTTTATCAGAGTTTGTGCCAATGATTCTGCCAGTATCTGTGTGCCAACACTTGATCATAGTTTGTGCAAATGATCTTACCAGTATCTGTGTGCCAACACTTTATCAGAGTTTGTGCCAATGATTTTACCAGAGTTGGTGCCAACCATTGTATGTGAGGCTGTATGTACAGAAAGTGTGAGAGAGTGTGTATGTACAGTATGCGAGAGAGTGTGTATGTACAGTATGTGTGAGAGGGTGTATGTACAGTATGTGTGAGAGAGGGTGTATGTACAGTATGTGTGAGAAAGAGTGTGTAAAATGTGCAAGAGAGTGTGTATGTTCAGTGTATGTGAGATACAATGCAGGAGATTGAGATAGAGAATAGAGACTGCATAAGAGATAGTGTGTGAGAGATAGAGGACAGAGACTGCAGGAGAGAGAGAGAGAGAGAGAGAGAGAGGATAGTATATGTATGGGACCTTTACTGTCTGTTCACACTGTATGGGACCTTTACTGTCAAACAAGAAAAGAGATGATCAATGCACATTCCTGGGCCCTGTTTACTGTTTGCACTAGCATAGATATTATAATATATGGGGCCCAGGAATGTGCATTGATCATCTCTTTTCTTGTTTGTTCTAATGTTTTGGTCAGATCAGTAGCACTTCCACTATTTGTTATAAAGTAATTTTGCCACAGGAGTGCTCCCACAGCCCCCCTTTTGTGTATATATTGTAGCAGAGTTTCTCTGCAGGAAGATTGATAAAGCTTCCATGTGGTAGTAGCACCCCCAACACGTCCCTTTAATTGGAGGTCTTATGCCTTGAATACTAAGCATTGGATGAAAGGCCTCTTCTCTCCTTGTTAAAAGCCAGTAGGCGGGGGGAAGTGATAGCCTTTAATACTAATCCAATGCAAGGTCAGGGAGACAACCTTCCCTAGAAAATGCAACCAAGCAGGGAGTGTCAGCCCAGATAAATGACCCAAGGTAAACTGTAAGGGCCTTCCATACTGGTGTTACCTTGACGTGGTTGGAAGGCTTTTCACTGTAACTGTAAATTGTAACTAAAACCCCCATGTTTTTACTGTTTGCACTAGCATAGATATTATGATATATGGGGCCCAGGAATGTGCATTGATCATCTCTTTTCTTGTTTGTTCTAATGTTTTGGTCAGATCAGTAGCACTTCCACTATTTGTTATAAAGTAATTGTGCCACAGGAGTGCTCCCACAGCCCCCCTTTTGTGTATATAGTTGATATACCATGACCTGGATGAATGAGAACCTTCACAAGCATATCGTTAAAAGGCATTTCATACGGTTAGATTAGCTTTAGATAGTTTGTTAGGTTAGATTAGACCAGTTAGGTAAGTTAGGGCCCTATTAAAAGGAACATTGACGTGGTGGCCAGTTCTTTTGGGCAAAATTCTTTATTTTTCTGGAATTATAGTGTGAATAAATGCCTATTTAAAGAATCTGTACAAATAAAAGATGGCAAGTTCAAAATGACAATATGGCTAGCCGCACTCCCACTGACAAAGCCCCGCCCACACACAAGTTACACACCCACACAAACTACGCCCACTTTGTTCCACCGGCTGCACATGCCACATATAGGCACCAATCAGGGTTTGGCTCAGGTGGCAAAAACCCTAAAGACACGCCTGCTGGTGTGAGGCAGGGGGTTGTTTGCGTGTGCCATGGGGTTTACTATTAAGACCATATTCTGTAATATATTAAACATTCCCAAGCCATTAATGTAATGAGTAATAAGACCATATTCTGTAGTACATTAAATATCCCACAGCCATCAATGTTACTGAGTAATAAGACCATATTCTGTAGTACATTAAACATCCCCCAGCCATCAATGTACGAGTAATAAGACCTATTCTGTAGTACATTAAACATCCCCAGCCATCAATGGTACTGAGTAATAAGACCATATTCTGTAGTACATTAAACCTCCCCCAGCCATTAATGTTACTGAATAAAAGACCATATTCTGTAGTCATTAAAAAAATCCCCCAGCCATCAATGTTACTGAGTAATAAGACCATATTCTGTAGTACATTAAACATCCCCCCAGCCATTAATGTTACTGAATAAAATGACCATATTCTGTAGTACATTAAACATCCCCCAGCCATCAATGTTACTGAGTAATAAGACCATATTCTGTAGTACATTAAACATCCCCCAGCCATTAATGTTACTGAATAAAATGACCATATTCTGTAGTACATTAAACATCCCCCAGCCATCAATGTTACTGAGTAATAAGACCATAGTCGTAGTACATTAAACATCCCCCAGCCATTAATGTTACTGAGTAATAAGACCATATTCTGTAGTACATTAAACATCCCCCAGCCATCAATGTTACTGAGTAATAAGACCATATTCTGTAGTACATTAAACATCCCCCAGCCATCAATTTTACTGAGTAATAAGACCATATTCTGTAGTACATTAACATCCCCCAGCCATCAATGTTACTGAGTAATAACCATATTCTGTAGTACATTAAACATCCCCCCAGCCATCAATGTTACGAAATAAAGACCATATTCTGTAGTACATTAAACATCCCCCAGCCATTAATGTTACTGAGTAATAAGACATATTCTGTAGTACATTAAACATCCCCAGCCATTATGTTACTGGTAATAAGACCATATTCTGTAGTACATTAAACATCCCCAGCCATAATGTTACTGAGTAATAGACCATATTCTGTGTACATTAAACATCCCCCAGCCATTAATGTTACTGAGTAATAAGACCATATTCTGTATACATTAAACATCCCCATCCCCCATCAATCGTGTTACTACTGTGGTAATAAGACCATAGTCGTAGTACATTAAACATCCCCCAGCCATTAATGTTACTGAGTAATAAGACCATATTCTGTAAGGTTCCTCATGTTGTTAAAAAAATATATATATTTTATAATTTCACATCTCAATTTCTCTATTATTAATTTATCATAATACATAATTCACTTAAATATATCAGATAGATCAATAAATATATATTTCTCGCGCTTAAATTCATCACAAGGATTCATTTGTACAGCTCTTTTCACTATCTCTTGAGGTCTTGAGGAACCCCTAGCAACATGTTAGGAAACCTTGTTCTAATCAGATTACGTGCAACTAAATGCAATGTTCTAAAGTGCGTTTTTTTGTGCTTGTGTGCATTTATTTGGGTTTGCGAATTTATGGCTGCAGGAGAGAGAAGTGAAAGGGCAGTTTTGGACCTTGTATCCTGATCTTAGGATGCAACCAGAAAAGTTCCTATCCTACAGCAGGATGACCATCCAGAGGTAAGCTGCTATTTTGTGACTACTTACCTAGTGTTATCAGTCTACAGTCCAATGTTGCCCCACCCATGTGTAGAATTAAGGTGGGTACATACTGTAGCAATCTGTCAAAGATAACAGACAGAATCTGCAGGAACGTTCATTGGCATCGGAAAATGTCAAATGTGCAACAGAACAGAGCAAATTTCTAACTAACGGTATATATATATATATATATATATCGACAAAGACCCTAGAGTGTGCACATATGGCAGACTTTTTATACATATTTGTGGATATTCAAAAGCAGAAATTATAAACAAGGACTGGGATTTTCTGTCCGAGTATGAAACTTAGTTTCACATGCCTACTCAACTAAGTACTAAGTGCAACAAAATAGAAAACAATTATCGAAATCTAAAAAAAATATATTAGAAAATAAGTACCATGCGTGCATTGCTCTTTGATGACCTCTGTTTGGCTGTTGAGGAACCTGACCAAAGACTTACTGGGGTGACTTTTGCTAAGTATAAGTTTCTTTGCACTTTACACTCTACACTTTACACTTGATTTTCAGTGATTGACTTGTGAGAATAAGGATTTGCTGGGGTGGTTATATCATTGTGTTTTTAATTGATTATATTCTATTGTGCGTATTTAACAACCACTTTGTGTATTATGGAGTAATAAATGTTATTTTTTTTGCACTTTACTACTTGTGTGAGTGAGCAATATTTTGATGGGTTCTTTTTCCTTTTTGTGATATTGATCTTGTTTTTTACCTACACGCTCCTTACCTGATTAGTGGGTTTTATACACAGGTAACGGACAATGGGGGTTATTCAATAAAAGTTCTTATCGTTTAAAATGGTGCTAATTTTGCCCCAACCAATCAAATGTTAGCTTTCAAATGTTACATAAGTTCTGATTGGTTGGGGCAAAATTAGCACCATTTTAAACGATAAGAACTTTTATTGAATCTCCCTGAATGTATATTAATTTAAAGTGGTGCTCCGTCTTTTTCATTGTTAGGTATCTTGACAGGGAAGGACAAGAAGGTTGAGAGGTGTATGAAGAAGGTCCAGGATCTTAAGGAGTTGTGAAAAAGAGAAATACAGAATAACCCTATTAAGTGTGATCAGCCTACACAATTAGATAATGATATACACGGGGGGGGGGGGGATGGGGTGAAAAATTCTAACTTTTGCTAGATATACATTAAAATTGAACAAACGAAGATAAAATTCTTACACGCATTTCGCACCCAGACTTAGTCAAGACTAAGGGGGTCCTGGTTTTTATCCAATGTACTTTCTAACGGGGTTATGGTATGCCACAAGGCGCCGCTCCAATAAATGTCTAAACTTTTGGGGGGTTTGGCTGCCCCAGTTACAGTATTTGATCCACAGCGTGGATCCAATACAGTCCAACCTTAGAGGATGTCCACATGTCCTCTGATATGACCTATTAGTGAACAATGCACCAGAGAGTTTACTGTATGGCCCATTAATATATTTGTATAAGGTTATCATGTCCCCACGCAAATGCCGCTTCTCCAATGTAAACAGCCCTAACTTGTCTAATCTGCCTGCATATTCGAGCCCCTCCATTCCCCTTATTAATTTAGTTGCCCTTCTTTGAACTGCCTCAATTTCCAAGATGTCCCTTTTGTATATGGGATTCCAAAACTGCACCGCATATTCCAAATGAGGCCTTACCAGTGCCTTGTAAAGAGGGAGAATAATATTTTTCTCTCTTGAATCTATTCCCCCTTTTATACAAGACAATATCTTGCTAGCTCTAGCCATTGCTAGAAACAGCTAGAGCTAAAATTGAACTTTGCTCAATTTTAATGTATATCTAGTAAAAGTAATATTTTATTCACCCCATTTTTTCCACTGTGTATCCCATTATCTAATTATGTAGGCAGAAATGATTCTGTATTTCTCTTTTTCACTTCGCTATTTTAATCCCCAGTGCCCCTTAGGGGTTTTTCTTTAGGAGTTGTACCAGCAGCATCTGGGTCCTGAATTATCCTCAATGGTAGATTGATCTTCTGGTGGTACACCAGCAGATTCAGCCTCGTAAGGGAGATTATCCTCAGACCTATTAAAACCAACACTGTTTTATAATGTTCAAAATAAATACTACTGGAGTAAAACATGCTTGAAACATCATACTTCCTTAGCAAACTCCAAAAATCCAGCATATCAAAGAATGCTCTTTCAATCTCTTAGATGCTCCTGAGCCACTCCTCATATCTTCTTTTTTTGCATTTAGTTCTCTTTTATAATTATCCTTTACCGACCTCCAACGTGTCTTCATGTCTTTTACATGAAAATAAATAAAATCTATATTTCTCCTCACAAAAATATGTAAATAGAAACTTATGTCCCAACTGTTTCCCCATTCCACTCGCCACCCCCCTTCCCCACACAACACTTATATATAGTTACCTTTTTTATTTTTTATCTTGTCTGAGTAGGTGTATCCTCTTCAAATGGTTCTTTGTCAATGTCCATTCACACAAGATGGCGTTCTGTTGATGTCTTTTTTATGTCCTCTGTCATAAAGTTCAAGGTATTTTTGCACCTTTGTAGTAAGGCCTTCAGTGCACAAATTCTTATTTGTAGTCATTGTGCCAAAACAAAACGCAACCACACCAAAAACACCCTTGTTCCACCAATATCCGCACACCAGCACACCACCAAGCTTCAACAACAATTTTTTGGGTCTCCACACAGCTTTCCTATCTCATGCCAACTAGCCACATCTCACTCTGAAAGGAGAAGGATGTCACCAGAAAAATCAGGTTTTCTGGGAAAAACAATATAAAAAGCGGATTACATAGCACTTGTGTGAGCTTTTTTTGCGTTACTATAGACTATTATACAATGCAATCTGGACAGCAACGGACAAAAAATGGTAATCACATATACTAGAAAAATGGACCTGCGATTACCATTGTAAAAAAAAGTCAATGCAGTTCGCAAACTAAAACGCATATGGACAGTAAAACAGCAGTGTGGCCTAGCCCTTAAGCTACAGACACCTGTGAGTATTTTATTTATTGTAAAGGCTGAATGACAGGTAGAAGCATTGCAGCATCTAGCTATAATTTGCACACAAGTCGCAGAAAGATATTGCAAGAGCTCAGTCAAACCCATCCTGTGGGATTATTAGCTGCTAGAAGCAACCAAAGCTCGGTCTAACCCACATAATGGAGCTGACCAGCATAGACCTGGAAAAAGTTTAGGGACCATGTGTCCCTGACCGGGCCGTAGCTACTACACCTGTTCCAGAAAAAAGATGAAAAATATTATTAAATGATTATCTCAGGCTGATTAATTGATCTCTTTTTAATAGGGGTTTTTTATTTTATTAAAAATAAAATGTGGTAATCGATTGAATACAATAAAATTCTACTGGCCCTTCTCTTAAAAATTGTAGATAATAAAAACACACAAATAACACAGGATATTCATCTCTTTTTAACAATATTTACTGCTTTCTATAATGATAATTCCTGTTTCCCAATATTTGTTTGTTGTCCACTTCTGTTTTTTTATGTGCCCAGTTAGCATCCTGCATTAAAGGTGCTGATGTTAAACTGAAAATGCAAGAAGCAGTTTTCTTAACCCTGGCACAAAACGAAAATGATACTGAGAGGCATCATACCCGCATCCAATATCAGTTCCTATAGAACACAAAGTACAGCCTGGAGACTGATAAGGTACGGAGATAATAGGAAGTCCGCCCAGGTCAAAACCTTGGTACCTTTTTGACTTTACTAAGAGTGGCCTGCCGGTCTGGTTACCGTTTATCTAAAGGTATAGGGGATTATTCACTAAAAGTTTTTATCGTTTAAAATGGTGCTAATTTTTCCCCAACCAATTAGTTGTTAGCTTTCAAATGTTACATAAGTTCTGATTGGTTGGGGCAAAATTAGCACCATTTTAAACGATAAGAACTTTTATTGAATCTCCCTGATAGTTTCCTATGTGATTTATCACCTCTTATATATACGGTACTCAAGGCAGGGTAATGTTTTTTAGGGGGATGTGTTTTTAAGATATTTTGTACTATGCACTTTATTGGATAGATTGAGATATTGGGTTGTTATTGATATAAAGTATTAGATAGTTTTTTCACATACCTGCTGTGTATCCCATTCATACCCACTACTGTTTTTCTGTCTGTTTTATGTTCATTTGTGAGTGGGGGAGCATTAAGGTCTGTGATCATTGCTATTTTTATACAATTTAGATCCTAGTGCCCGAAACAATTCTTTATATACATATACATTGTACGTCGCAGGTTGGCCCCCGCAATCGCACGTGTGTATGAGGCCTTACCTTAGTAGACCAGTATAAAGGTATTGTCTGATTGGTTGATACAAATTAACATCACAGTGTGCCTCTTATTCAATAAACCCCAATGTGTTTTTTTTTTTGTTTTGTTCTTTTTAAAGCACAGGCACATTTTTGCATCTCTTAAATATATAATAAACCTGATTATCTTCCTTCAGAAAGCTCCATTTTCCTAGAATTGATATTCAGCCCTCATCCCTTTTAACAATGTACGTGTAATGTTTTCGGGTAACATGGATCGTTGTCTCTCTGTGAAGACAGCCTTTGGGCAAAATTTAACACACAGAAACAGTCTTTTGTTTGGTTTTCAAACTTAGGTTTATTCAGTGTATTAGCTCACACAAAAAAATAACAAATCCTATGCCTCACTGGCCTTACTAATACTATAAAAGAACCAAAAGATCTCACAACCACTATATGACAGTAACTCAATGTAGCTAAATACAGCTTGCAAGGAAACTTCCTCACGCCAGAGAGACGGGTAGAGACCCCCCAGCCCCAGTCACTCCACCGTGCAGGAGATATCCCCTCTGCCAGGATTCAACTGGAAAACAAATATAAGGTAAAATTTGCTTACCATCTGTAGTAGATGCCCAAGTGCAGCCAAGCCTCGGACCCTTCGCAAAGGCAGACTTCACAGAACACAGAACATGTAGCAAAGGACCCGGAAACACCAGATACTCTCTTAGTATAAAAAATAAGTATACTTTACTTCCTCCAAATATACATACTGAAACACGACCACGCCTGACCAGTTTGCTTTATTGAACACTTCATTACACTGGCCTTACTAAGGCTACGTTCACACTGTCAGGTTTGTTACCGATGCGTTAACACATAGCGGCAGCCTTTATTTTCACTGGCGCTGAATACAGTGCATTGCACGCAGCACATAGGTGCGAACAGTGCCATTCACTACTATGTGCAAAGCATTTTGGTGCGTATGTTCCCACAGGAAATCACACCTAAATGCTTAACAGTGTGAACAAAGCTTTATACAAAATAAATGTCCCTGACTGTTGGAACACTCATCATTAAATCATGTTCCAGTACTCATAAACTCTGTGTCTCTCACTGGTTGCACCCAATCTCCTACTGGGGTATACAACTCTGACACTCAGAGGTCTGCTACCTAAAGTCTCCTTGTCTGTTTAAATGGTTTCAGTGCTGATCCAGTCCAGAGATTCGGTCAATTCATTCTCTGTGGCTGGAGCTTACTAATTAAAAGAGCAGGTGTTGCCTGTTTTAAGGAGAGAGTCTGATCAGGCAAGGAGCCTGTGGGTTTGCAAGAAGGCAGACCAGAGCCTCTGAGGTCCAGATGTATATACCCCAATGAGTTTAAAGGGCATCTATAGAGTAAAAATGTGATTTTTTTTTTCTCTATGTGTTCTATAATTCCCCCAGAGTATCTTTATTTTCTTCAGTTTTCTCCTCTGCTCCAAAATATAGAAGTTAAAATAAGTCAAGATTTCAATACACCACTCCTGCTTGAGCTGTCAATCAAATCCCCTAAGAGCATGCTGGTGTAGTGTGTAGGCTTACACAAGTTTTATAGCAAGCCTCCCAATGACTCCTTCATGCTCACTAAAATGCTTGGCAAATACTGGGTTAAAAACAGAAGGAAAGGGAAGGAAAAGGAAGCAAAAAGAGCAGGACTGGGTCTCCCTCCTCCCAAGCTTTCACCAATTTATTGCTTGGCAAAGGGAGATCGGGATGCAGTGATAAGGCAGGACTCGGGACTTTCCTAACTCACCCCCTCCAGCTCCTTATGAAGCAAGTGTCTCCAGAACAACGGAGACCCTTGCTCTCTACAGGCTTACATACATTTTTTTTGGTTTACAATGGTTAGAGTGTCTTGTAGGAGGATTAATGCGCATGAGCAGCTTGCTTCACAGCAGGATTAAATGAACGGGGAATGACCAGAGAGGGGACGGGGAAGTGGGGAACTCTGCAGTAAATCAGACTGTGTGCAAATACAGAGCCACAGAGGAAGGTGGGGATAAAGCAGCATACACTAACCTTTTATATGTCTGGATTGGAGCAATGTATACATTTCACTATAGATTATTATTATTATTGTGGATTTATATAGCGCTAACATCTTCTGTAGCACTTTTACAATTACATGTATACATTCACATCAATCCCTGCCCTGAAGAGCTTATAATCTAAGCACATTTATTTGACACATACAACTTATCAGTATGTCTTTATGATTATGGGGGAAACCGGTGTACCTGGGGGAAACCCACGCAAGCTCGGGGAGAACCTAAAAACTCCTTGCAGATGTGTCCAAGGGTGGAATCGAACTCAGGACTTCAGCACTGCAAGGCGTCAGTGCTAACCACTGTGCCACCGTGCTCAGGTGCCCTTCAATATTAGTGGCTTGGGCTACAGTAAAGCAAAGTATATCACAATTTAACCATTTTATGGCTATCCTACGTTTACACCTTTATAACATTTATAGGAACAACAAAATATGGTAGGCTGGAGACTAAATGTGGTTATGGGAATGATCAAACCTAGCACTTAATGGATTTACTTTGTCCATTGTCAGAAGAAAATTCTATTTTATTATGAAACGCTTCACTTCCCACAACAACTTGCAATGTGCGGGGGGGGGGGGGGGGAAAAAGGGAAGGGGCCAAGGGAACAAGTAAAATTGGTGATTGCCTGCCAAAAGTAAAATAAGACCAGACATTGTTTTTAATTAGCCACTAATGCTTTCTTTTGGCTGGAGCAGGACACTTGAGAAGTTAGTGCTGGCAGCTCTTGGTTGCTGAGAAGCAGCAAGACCACAAATGATTAGGAGGTACAATGTCTGTGATGAAAGTGTGATGGTATGAGGTCTAATGCAGCAATTGTGTTTCTGTACAGAGCACTGAAACACAATTCACAAGTTCTCTAACATATGTTCATTGCTGAATAGATTCTGAGTAGATTGTTAATCTTTTTCCTAAAACTATTAGGGCTTACATATATCCCAAGGCCCCTAGTAAGAGGTTACGATGGGTATCCCTGTTCTGATTAGTGATACTGCAGATGACTGGTTTTAATGGGAAAGTATTAAATACAGATACGTTGCTTATACGTATGATTATTTTTTTTTAACAGAAAAAAATCTCAGGCAAATAATGACAAGTATACCTAATATTTACTGTCATCTTCAGGATTCATCACTTCAAGTTTCAGTTACTGTCATACTTTAATGTCTAGATATATCCAAAACAAACCTTTTTTGAATATCCAAGAACATTTCCCAGGGAGTTAGGATTGTGCACTCCTACCTTCCTAGGTGGCTGCTAGAATGAGCTGTAAGATGTCAAATTTCTGCGCATGTCATGCTTCCTAAGAATGAAAATCTCTCCTATCTCTATACTTAGACATGTATAGTGGGATGCACAGGATGAACGGCAAGCTAAGTAACAGTAACAACACAAGGACAAATGCAATACCTCACAGCTCGTCTATTAGTTATCCAGAGAGGTAGGTGTACATTTTACTACCTGGGAAATGTACTTGGATATTTAAAAAGCTTTATTGTGGATATAGTTGCCTTTTAAAAAGGATCTGTTCATTATTATCAGAATGTCTTCTATAAAAATTCATGTTTTGCTAGATTTAAAGCTATTAACACATTTTAAGAGTCTCATCCAGGTCTGGTTTTACCAAGCATATTGTATTTCTTATACTTAAGGTTCGTACACACGTGCGATCGCAGGTGCCAACCCGGGACGCACAATGTGTGTGAACAGCCGTTTTGGTTGATAATCTGGCCGTGCATGGGCACTTTCTCTGGGAAAAACGGCCGCTCGGTCAGGGATCTTTGCCCGACTGGCCGGATCTTTGAATGAGCAGCCGTTTTGGCCGAGAAAGAGCACATATATGGCATGATTATCAGTTCATACACATTGTGCGTTGCGCGGCACCCACGATCACATGTGTGTATGAACCTTTAGAGATAGCTTAACTTCCTGTAGTTCAGTTCGTTTTCAAACTTCTGAACTTCAGTAAAAGTTCTGAAGTTCGGTACTTTGAAAACTAACCCATTAAAGTCAATGGGGAGAAATGGTTTGAAAAGTTTGGATTAAATACAGATAAAATACCAATGGTAACTTACTGTAAATGGATGTGGGACCTGGGAAATGGTCTTGGAAACATGTTCATATCACCAAAACTCTTTTAAACACCAACTTCTTCCACGATCAGGCAAGGGTTACCAAACAATACAAACGATACATTCAATGGTTAACCAAATCTTACGCTACATTCGAGGGATACCAAACGATTAATTCAAGGGTTACCGAAATTGAACGCTACATTCGAGGGTTAATAATTATCGAATTTACAATAACTATCGAAAATAAATCAGTGAGTTCGTAGTTCCAATAGTTTGGATTGACTGAGTTTGTGCAAACTTGGGTTCAGGTTCGAGTTTAGCTCTATCACTACTTACACTGCTTAGAGTAAAGCATTTTTGGTCTATTAGAATTGAGAACCAGATTCCTATCTGAAATTATCTGGATTTAACTAATGCATGATTTTTTGTCTCTGAGAAACTGGATTTGTTATTTTCCTGGAATACTCGTTACCCATGGACCTGCTGGTTTTGGTAACAATCGGTTTCTTTGCAAAGATACAAAGGCTTGGTAATTAACGGCACACACCCAGCACAAGGCTCTGTTTGTGCAACATTAGACTGCTATTAACCAGTGCATAAAAATCAAAATTCAAATGAACGGTTTATTTTTTATTTTTTAAATTAGACTTGAGATTCCATTAACTACACACTGGGCAGACGTTCAGTACTACATATTATATTATTAGTTTCCTGTTGCTGCTTAAGTAGCATTTATTTAATGTATTTAGCTCCGCTTTGTTTGCAAGGTCTGTAAGATCTTTTAAAGAGCAAAAATAATATATACTGTAGTTAAATCACTTTCTAAACCCCAAAACCACATTATTTAGAAAGCTGACAAATTTAGGACTAAGCCGCTATGCAGCAAAATGTTATTTCCTCCATTCCCTCTACCTCTCAAAAGGTTTTTAGGCCATTTTGGATTTTCTCCTTATAGTGTGATCCATACAGTATTTATTTTGCTGCAGAAAGTTCCTTACCATTACTTTACCTGATAGCTCAAAGAATTTTCAAAAGCTGCCTACAGAGTTCCTACAATGCCCTAAACCAATTATTTTCTTTAGCCACTGATGATGTCCCAAAGACATTTAAAAAGCCGAAGAATTGCCTTCCTTCACCTGGATACAGTTTTAGCTGGAACATTTTAAAGGGACACTATGCTGAAAAAATGACTTTGCCTCATCTTAATCTATAATTGAATACATGTAAGTAGCACTTTGCGTGTGTTGCTGCATGCCTTCAATCCAGTACACATTTTGTTTAGGAGCATTATCCCCCCTCCATCTTTTAACCACTCCCACTTCCATACGACCTGACTTTTTTCCCACAAACCAACTGTCAAGCCTGCACACAGCATACAGCATTCCAACTGTCAAAACTGTCACCATTCCAGCTACAGTAAAACTACTCACAGAAGAATAGTTTTTGAGAGCAAGGAACTTGATTGACAGCTGAAATTTAAGAGGTTTTAGATTGGATATCTATGAAATAGGGGGCAGATCAAAAAAAAATTATAGAGTGGTGATTGGGAAGAATTATAGTTTCCAGTTATGGTCAATTTAAAATAACTTATTTTTCGTTATAGATGCCCTTTAAGCTGGTAAACACAGTGCCAATCTTTGAAAGACGACAGACAAAATCTGTTCCCAGCCTAGGGAACAATCATTTTCCCGTTATACACTTTAACAATAAAAGGGCGATTCAATCAGATCTGATGGAATTGTCCTTTTTTTCATTAATATGTGTACCTTACTTTAGCAATACAGTAATGCAAAGCAACCTCTTAAATAATGTCCAATCTTTTCCTCCCACACAGCTGGGGTAATATTCTAACAAATATATCAGACGTATTTATATATCCAGAATTTTGTCACCGCCTGTATTTCCTGATTGCCCATTTTATTTTTAATGTTCAAGGAAAGTCTGTCATAATTAAGCTCCCTGTTCAGACTATTTCCTTTCTTAAAGGGCATGTCCACCCCCAAAACTATAATCCCCCCAACTACTGGCCCCACCATGTAGTGTAGTTTAATCCTTACCTCACATCCCAGCTCCATCTGGTTTTCCTGTAGTCCCCCCCCCAAAGTCCCAAAAAATGCCCACCAGGAGGCTAGCAGGTCCATATAAGACACTGCCTGCTACCTGGCCTCCCGGAGATCACTGCCATGCGTACTGCAGCCCTTCTCCCCCCTCCCCCTCCTCTCCCTCCGTTCTGCTATCCCTCCCTAGCGTTAATCCCCTTAATATCTCCTTCCCCCATGTCTCCCAGCCCCAACCGCATAATTTTTAATTTTATAAAGCTCCCCAAACTTTTACTTACCTCTCCGCTTTCCTACGCGGAAGTGAGCAGCCGGCAGCCGCGTCCGTGATTGGCTGCCGCTCAGCCAATCACAGACGCGGCTGCCGGTCCCGCCCCTCTGCTTGCATTTCCTCGCAAGCAGAGGGCCGGGAGCGCGTCGGAGGAAAGAGGGGAGGTAAGTAGAGTTTGGGGGGCTTTATAAAAAAATAAATAATGCGGTTGGGGCTGGGAGCCTATGGGTAATGATATATTAAAAAATACATTTTACTGTGGACATAGCCTTTAACTATTGTGAAGCACAGGGGATTTAATGAGATACAAAAAGTCAAATTGCTAAATGCTACATGGGACATTAGCCGCAGTGGCGTAACTAGGAATCTATGCCCCCCCCCCCCTGCAGAACTATGATGGGGCCCCTATTCATGCTTCATCCAGTGGTTTTCTGGTAGAAGGCTGTATCTGTTGTAGGAAAAATAAGAAGATGCCCTCCCCCTGCAGTTGCTACCTTGGTAGTTACACCCCTGATTAGCCTACAATTGTAAATAACCTATATGACTTATAGTTTTATGATAGATGTTGTGTTGTTCTTAAATGAAGTGTTATTCTTAAGGGATCCACTGGTGGGCAGTATGCTATTGTCTTCAATCATTTATTTAACTATTGTGTAGTTCTTTTCTATGCCCTATAAAAATATTTGTCTCAATCCTAGTCTACATTGTAGCGGAGTGTTCCAAAATAATGTTTTTTTACATGTAGTTTTACACAGACAGCATGCAATCGTTACGTGCTCGGTCTAGATGTAGCATTTTGCTTGCATTAAAACATCTGCAAGGGCAAGTGCAGGATTTTCAAGGGGGGATTCCTGAATGGGTTACCACTGAACAAGCCCAGAAGGAGGTTCATGACCGAATACATTCATATATTCTATTATATATGGATCATATAATAATATTATATATAATCAGGGAGATTCAATAAAAGGTCTTATCGTTTAAAATGGTGCTAATTTTGCCCCAACCAATCAGAACTTTCATTGAATAACCCCCAATATCTCTACTTGCCATGATTATTATCAGTTAGCCCCTTTCCTTTTGTATATTCATTTAGCTCGGTTCACACAAAAAGATTTTTTCGGTCGAGCTGAAAAATCAGAGGTGATTTTGGAAAAGGAGGTGAACGATGTCAGCCGCCCATTTGTCTGAATCACATGAACAGGCAATCAGACATGCTGGTAAATCACCGCCGATCGTGCAGACATTAGCCATGGCCGACAGTGCTTTGTACCGGCTGACCAAATTATAGCGGCGAATGGTTGGGACAAAAAAAATTTGTTTGTGTGTACCCAGCCTAACTTTTTGTTTTACTAAGAACTCCACATTTGCATTACATTACCATATTGGCCGTTCAATATCAGAGCTGCCTCTGATCACGGACGCAGCTGCCGGTCCGTCCCCCTGCTTGCAGTTTCATGCAAGCAAAGGGCCGGGCAGTACGGCGGAGGAAAAAGGGAAGGTAAGTAATGATCGGGGGACTTTCTGAAAATAAGAATAATGCGTTTGGGGCTGGGGGAGGAAGCCCTACAACATATGAATTTTAAAAAAAAAAGGGGTGGACATGCCCTTTAAAATCAAGGATTGGTTAAATTTTCCTTTTTTCTAAGGGTATGTACACTGTAAATACAAATTAGTATTACTAGATAGCTCAGGCTTCTAAGACCCTCCTATACCCTACCTTTAAAAGTTTCTCTCTTCCTCCGTCTGTTACCTCTTTCCTGCATTTCCTCGTACTTCACGTATATTTGTTACTATTAATCTTTTGCAGAGTTTATTTCGTGCTACAGGACTAGTTGTACCCATAGAGCGAAATATGTGTATTTTGCAAGTAGACAATTCCAGTTTGATACTGCCTGAGGCATGTTCACTATGTTCTGGTCTGAGCTGGTCTTTTGATGTGTTTTAATGTATTTGGATTCCCAGGGGATTATGTATTGTTTGTTCCTAAACCATGAAGAAGACAAGAATTTTAAATGTGTTTAATTACTAGCTATAAAAGATTCCACTATTTTTCTTTATTGTTCTTTGTCATAATTCTGCTTCCTTCCTGTTCAAATATCATTGATATACAGTATATAGCACCTGTTTCTTTATAAGTCTGTTATCTCTTACAATAGGAGATATGGCAATGCTACCTGATAATGTAGCCTTATGTGTATGAAAAATGCAAAATAGTAAACTACCTCAAAGTCCAGCAAGTGGAAATGTCATCATGGATCTCCTGCATGCAAAAGATAAATAGGAACCCGAGAGGAACAAAACTGGAACGTATCCATTACAGAAGTAGAATAAACAACTGCAGTTGAACATAAATGCTGATCCTTGGAGTTACCGCTTAAAGAAATAGTGATTGCGGGCTCAGATATTACTGTTCATTACTGGCCATTATGTTTAGCGCCCCTTTAACTGGTGAGGACAATTTGCCACTAACTGGTATTGTATCACCAGGTAAATGACATAAATTAGGTATAAGATTAAGAATGCATTATCATGCGACACTGTCTTTGCCTTTTTAAATTTAATTGGCTGACTACTTTTCCTCTTTACAAACTCACGCAGACCAGCAAGTTTAATTGCAGGGACATAGACACTTACATACAATGATGGAACTTTTTGCACAGCTCTGTACAATGCAATGCTCTGAGTGTAGTCTGATGGATTGGAGACTAATATAAAATATAAAGATAGCTCAGTCTCAGATTCATTTATTATACAATATATAGAGAACCATGCGCAGTTATAAGATCACAACTCTAATAGTGTCTCTGGGTAAATGTTACAAACACGATTCCTGCCAAACAGTTGATTGAGAGGAATCCCTGGATCAACTCCAACTTTATATGTCAATACCAGTTACAAGCAACATTCTTTGTTTTTAGAAACTCATCAAGCTTTTTTTTTTTTAAAAACTATCCAATGAAAGATAAACACATCCAATGGAAGACAGTTCCGTAGTTTTATCATTCTCACAGTGAAAAAACTTTCCTTAACGGATGTCCAAGTGTCCTTTGACTTGTGCTATTGGTGAACAATGCCTCAAATCGTATTTTTACACAGTGATCATCTGACCATGCAAGCACCTTTTCTCTAGTGTGCAAAATTGTAACTTATGTCTTCATATTCATGATTCCCCACCCCCTTATTAATTTATTTGCCCTTCTCTGAAACCTTTGAATTACCAAGATATCCATTTTGTACACAGGATTTCAAAGCTGCACCACATATTCCAAATAAGGCCTTACCAGTGCTTTGTTAAGAGGAAAAATAATATTTTTTGGCCTTGAATCCATACCCCTCTTTCAGGGCCACATCTACCACTAGGCAGAGTGAGACATTTTTCTCAGGCGGCACCTCTGCACTGAAGAAGAAAGGCGGCAGACAGGCAGTGGTGATAAAGGCAGTAGTGATAAAAAAAAATCCGTTAACCGGCAAACGTGTACGAAAAATGTGAGCGCTGCCCGCATTACTCCAATAAACGGTACCTTGAGGTTGCTTCAACTCCACTTCAACATTTTATATGGTTAGGTTAGCTTTAGTTTGTTAGGCTAGGTAAGTCTAGTTATGCTAGTTAGCTAGTTAGGGCTTGATGTGGTGGCAGGCTTACAAATCTTTTGGCTTAAATCTTTTATACTATAGAAAGTATGGTAATTTATTGTATCTGGTAAGCCAACAAATATAACACAGGCTATAATAGAAGTTATTTTGATCAACTAAAACCTGAAAGGAACAATATGAAAGTGACAACACAAGCTGTTTGAGAAAGGGATGTAATATCTGTTTCTAGTAATTAACATTATTGGTAATTGACTGTCTGAGGAACTGTTTAAATAGCTATGTGATGGAAAGTTCAAAATCGCTAAATTTTACCCATGCCCATCAGTGAAGCCACGGCCATTGGCAAAACCATGCCCATGGATAAAGCTACACCCACTTTAATGCGGCGGTGCGTAAAGGGCGGCATTCAAAAGTTTGGCTCAGGCAGCAAAAACTCTAGAAGTGCTCTTATTAAGAAATAACTCAGCGGTTAGGGCAGGGGTTATCTATTATAAATTTAAAGGGTCACTATAAGTGAGTATAGTTAAAGCAACTTTACATTATCTGAAACTACAATTTGAGAGAAGTAAAATGATGGTACTCACATATTTATCTGTGCTTGCTTTGTTATTAAATTATTAATGTTAAGGGGAAGTTCAGTGCAAATACATATGCTTTCAGAGAAAAGAGCAATACTTTCCCATCCTAATGACCTTAATCTGCTAATTCAGAATTTTGTCTGTGTATAAATAAATGCAACCGAAATACTGAGTTGCTCAGTAGCTCAGTGAGATCTGAGCATCTTTGACCCATCCAACAGCCAATTAGTAGAAATTACTGTTAGGAACATTCCAAGGAAGTGGTGCATCCTGGTAAGAAGAAGGACCGTTAGAACCTGAAAAATGTCAGCAGGCAACAACAAAGGGCATGAACTCAACTGATTTTTCAAAATGGGAGAGAATATGTAAAATAACTAAGAAGGCATTACACAAACTAACAATTTAACAAATATTGATAATTTCCACCAAACTGTCCCTTTAAGTGAGTGCTCCTAATTGCCCCCACCACAGGTGTGTCTCTCCAATGAGGCAATATGAGCAAAATGCTCAGGGCGGCCACCCCTGCTAAATATCAGAGAAGCGGCAGACAGAGCTCACTTTTTTTAGAGGCAGGCAGAGCAGAAGGAAAATAAACATAGCACTAGTAGTACACAGGGGCAGCATTCAAAAGTTTGGCTCAGGTGCAAAAACCCTAGAGACACCCCTGCCCACCCTCCATTACTCACTTCTTTTAGTGTCTGCGACACTTATACGTTCTGCACAGCCTCACCATGGACACTGCACTGCTTACACTTCTCCCCCTCCCTCCCCCCTGCCTTCTTTTCACTGCTGATTCTCTTAATTGTTGCAGAAAGTGTGCTGTCAGACAGCTAAATATCGTAGTAAGAGGTTATTAATGGGTCGGAGTGACAGGTCTTTCCCTGTAAATGCTGTGATTAAAATAATGATTTCTCAGGATCTATAGCCCAGATTTAAAATATGAAAAAAGTATAGATAAAGGATTTTACGCTAGGTGGAAGGACAAGCAAGGATGGATCCAGATGGTGGGGGGGGGGGCATCACAAATAAGGAGTTCCTGTTTGGGTGCTCTGAGGGAGAATGAAGGCTGCGTAGGAACGGATAAGGCACGGACGTGAGGTGATGTAAGAGAGCTTGGATTTACACTGAGATGCTCCTGGACTGCAAAAAGAAGGTAGTAAAAATGTGTGTATCTTAAAATTGGCTGATTTTAATACAATTTGGCTTGTTTAAAAGCTTGAATAATGGCTGATAACATATTAAATTATGCTTCTGGGGGGTGGACATTCCCTTTAAACTTTAGCCAATCACGGACACGGGTGCCGGCAGCTCACTTCAGCGTAGGAAAGCGGAGGGGTAAGTAAAAGTTTGGGGAGCCTTATAAAAATAAAAATCATGCGGTTGGGGCTGGGGGACATGGGGGATTACTACTGTAAAGGGGATTTATGCTAGGGGGAGGGATAGCAGAATGGGAGGGAGAGGGAGGGAGAGGGAGGGGGAGGGAGGGGGGAGAAGGGCTGCAGTACGCATGGCAATGATCTCCGGGAGGCCAGGTAGCAGGCAGTGTCCTATATGGACCTGCTAGCCTCCTGGTGGTCAGTTTTTGGAACTTTTGGGGGGGACTACAGGAGAACCCTATGGAGCTGGGATGTGAGGTATGGATTAAACTACACTACATGGTGGGGCCAGTAGTTGGGGGGATTATAGTTTTGGGGGTGGACATGCCCTTTAAATAAAATTGGCCTCAACACAGTACCCTATGGCACCAACTTAGACTTTGGTTTATATTGACAAAGCACCATTAACAATCTGCAACCAATCCATAAACCAATTTCTATCCATGAACATGTGTGCTACCTAAGCTCAACAAACCTTAGCTTAGACATAAGTCACCTTTGGGGGACTGTATCAAAAGTAAAATCCAAGTATACTACATCTACTGCCAGAGTCCAAATTCCTACTCACTTTCTCACAAAAGCCAAGAAAGTTTGTTTGACAAGATCTGGTGATCATAAATCCATGCTGATTATTACTTTTATCACACTTTCCAGTATTCTCACTGGTCTGTAATTACCTGAGCGAATCTGAGAAAATAAGAATCAATGGCCTGGAAAAAAATAAGATTAGTACCCTTAGGAGCTTTATTTATATTAAAGGTTATCTCCACCCCCAACCCTAAACGCTAGGGGGTGGAGATAACCTTTAATATAAATAAAGCTCCCTTTAAAATGTTCCCAGAAATAGACTTACTCACCTTCGTTCCCTCGACCTCTGCCTCTACCGCCTCTTCTGGGAATGGTGTAGCAATAGGAGCCGGACTGGCGGCCATGTCTGTGATTGACCGATGCTTAGCTAATCACAGACGTGGGTGCCGGTTATTGAGAGAGTTAAGGGAACAAAGATGGGTCTATTTCTGTGAACATTTTAAAGTTAATACCCTAGCATTTACAGCAGCATCGAGGGATCCGGAGGGGGATAGGGAGTGGGGAATGTCAGAGTCCTCCGAGTGGACGGAAGGGGCAGATACCAGATTACACACAGAAAGGCTCTTCAGTTTCCTAGACTTTCAGCAGGCGCTGCAGGAGAGCCAGGTAAGGATTTTTTTTACACTGCACAATGGGACAAATTTTAGTTGGGGTTGGACAGGCCCTTTAACATTATTTAGTTGTTTATGAACCAAATCCTTGGTAAACCAAAGTTCCATTGCATATTTTACACCATTATTGCTATTATACTCTATGCTATCTGATCTTGTATGTTCTACAGTGTATAAAGATGTTAGCTTTATCGGCATTCTCTGTAACTCTTCTACCCATTATTTAATGCCCCCCCTCCCCTTTTTAGTCCACATCTTCTTACTATTACTATATATATTTTTTTGTTTAGGGTTAGTCTTGCTTTGTTCAGTTAACCTAACCTTCATAATTTATTTCAGCTAGCTTAATTGCTTTATTACAAAGCAAGGCGTTGCACTTTTTTTTTATATAACATAAATTAAATTACAATATTTCATGGTCACTATTCCCTAAGCTTCCATTTACCTTCAAATCAAAGATTCGCTCTGTAGACCAGACAGGGTTTATCCCTGGGAAAAACACATCACTGAACACAAGACACTTATACTTAAATATATACACTCAACACAATGAGGTAGGAGCCAGATGAATCAGGCTGTTCCTCTGGATATGGATTTGGTCCAAATTTTATAAGATGGCTACAGATTCTATACTCCAAACCCCTAGCTAAAGTAATAGCAAATGGATGGCCCTCTGACACCTTCCCTTTAGCAAGAGGCACTCAAAAAGGATGCCCTCTTTCCCCCCTCCTATATGCTTTAGTGATGGAACCCCTGGCGATTAAACTAAGGACTGATCCACTTATAAAAGGACAAAAATTGGGAACTCAGAAGTAATCAGCCTTTACACTGACGACATGCTCCTCTACTTAGCGAATCAAGGACCTTCACTTAACCAGGCACTCACAATAATAAATGAATATGGAGAATACTCTGGCCTGGCAATTAATTGGTCCAAATAACAAATACTCCCAATTGACAGTTTCCATTAAAAATACAGTAATCCCCAACACAGTCTTATTAGAACTAGTGAAATTAAATACCTAGGTATAAGAATCACAGAACACCTTCAAGACAACCCCACACTAAATATTGAACCCCTACACTTTATCAGACAAAAAACACAGATATCGAGTAAACTACAGTACCTCTTGGAGTGCGAATATAATAAAAATGGTCCTTTTACCAAAGGTACTATACATACTATGGCACTCCCCAATAATTTTTTCACAATGCAGTGCCCCCCCAAGTGCCCCCTTCTAAGTTCCAAAGCATACGGGCTTTCCATTGTGTTGATGCTCACAACCATCCTGATTTTGCCAGTTTTGGGTGCTTTTCCCGGTGTCCCGGCACCCCTACTGTGTTCCGGCATTGTCCCTGTATATAACGTCCGGGCAGTGTAAATCTCCATAAAGTTTTTTAAAGACTGGAAATTCCTCTATACAAAGACCTGTCAGTGACACTGCCCGGCCGGTAGAGTCTGTGAGGAACTGTGGAAAAATCCTGGGGCACAGGCGGGAACAACCTCCGCGGCTCCTGTCTGTGTCTGAAGTTATTGAGAGGAAGTTCTCTGCACAGCCGGCTGGTAGGAAAGCAGGGCTGAAGAAACAGGGAGAGTGGAGCATTAATGAAGGAGAGGTCAGTGCCCTTGCATGTGGGAGACACTGCTGCTCTCTGTCTTTAAATATAACTCTGTGCTGCCTCGGCTGACAGTATGGTAAATGAGAATATAGCCCCCCCCCCATGCCATGCACATTTACCAGACTGTCAGCCAAGGCAGCACAGAGTTAACTTGAAAGAAAAAGTTAGCAGCTAGTCTGTATTGAGAGCAGAGCAATGTGTGTGTGAGTGTGTGTGTGTGGGGGGGGGGGGTGTCTAATAGATAAAGGGCAAGTCCACCCCAGAAATTAAAATGCTTTTTTCCCATGCAACAGCCCCCAACCCCAGAAACACTTATACTCATGGGCATCCACACATAGGGGCAAGGTGGGTAACCCCCCCCCCCCCTGGAATTCTGTCCCATTTTTCTTTTCCTATTATGTTGGATGTGACTCGTGAGCAGGGCCGGATTTCCTAGTTGTAGTTATTTTTCCCTTTTAAGTAATTCTCTTCTGGGTCACACCATTTATCATACACATAATGGTGTCACCCACATACAAGTGAAATGGTGTGACCTGAAAGAAAAGTAATTAAAAGGGAAAAATAGCTGGACTTCAGGTATGTACCAGTCATGGGTAAACTTGATTGTACCATTCACTGTGGGCAAAATTAATTATACCAGTTACTGTGGGCAAACTTAATTATACCAGTTACTGTGGGCAAACATGATTATACCAGTGGGCAAACTTAATTATTTTTCTTTGTTCGTTCACATCATGCGTCGCAGGTCTGGACCCCCAAACGCACGTGTGTACTAACCTTAAGGCATGGCTGCAACAGGAATAGACAGGTAGGTTGCTAGGTTACAAAAGCATGTTATAAACTGTTAAAAATAGCAGTTGGTGTTGTGGGCAAATAACTGACAAGTCACCAGTTTTTTTTGTTTTAAGAGTGAACAGCTATACATGCAGAGAAAAGGATGCAGATGCTTCATGGAAGGACTTAGTGTCTCGCACTTAAAAGGACAACTCCACCCTCATAAGAACATCTTTTAGAAAGAATGGCCTCTTTAAAATATGTTGATATATCATAGTCTGTCCTTTGAATTTATTACTGTATGCCTGCTATGCTTCTGGATGCCTCATGGAAACTGAGCAATTTAGAAACCTGTACTGAGCCTGTACTGAGCCTGGGCATGCTCAGAAGAGGCATCTTAGGGGATTAGCATTCAGTCATTGGCTGAGACGTCAACTGTCAAATCCATAACTGACAGTTACTAACTGGAAGAATCAGGAAGCAGAAACAGGGGCAACAGGACATTGTGCAGGATTTCAGGTTAGACTTATATATTTCACATTTCAAACTATTACCGTTTAGGTATTTGGGGGTGATTTACCTGTATGTAAGTTTTCATTTTGGGGCTGGACTTTTATCTAGATCTAGGTATCTATCTAGATACCTATATATCTAGCTATCTATCTTTCTAGCGATCTATCTATCTATCTATCTATCTATCTATCTATCATCTCCATCCCTATCTACCTATCTATCTCCATATCTATCTGTTTATTTACATACCATATCTATCTATATACCATATCTATCTATGTATCTATATATCTATCTCCATATCTATCTATCTATCTATCTATCTATCTATCTATCTATCTATCTATCTGTCTGTCTGTCTGTCTGTCTGTCTGTCTGTCTGTCTGTCTGTCTGTCTGTCTGTCTGTCTGTCTGTCTGTCTGTGTCTGTCTATCTATCTACCATCTCCATATCTATCTATCTATCTATCTATCTATCTATCTGTCTGTCTGTCTGTCTGTCTGTCTGTCTGTCTAGCTATCACTGCTATCTCTCTCTCACACACTGTAAGGTGTGTAATAGCTGTTTTGTACACCTTACATTATACTGACAGATTATTGGTGTTTTTTTAATGTGCCCCATTTGTTAGCCTTTGTGCCCATGTTGAGCCCCTGGAAAATTCTGGAGCTGGAGCCGACACTGGAGGTAAGAGCTCTGCTTTTAGCAAGACAGAGTAAATGTACAAGTTGCAGGATCTATTGCCCAAAATGTTAAAAGTCCCAGGTTCATTGTATCATATGATTTGGAATTGTCCCAATGTCCATAGTTACTGGCAACAGATTATCACCTTTCTACACAATCATATGGGCTCCCCATTAACCCTGGACCCCAGACTATGTCTATTAAATATAATTGAACACCTACCAATTGATACATTTCATAAGACGTTCATATCCGAAACCATGTTTTTGTCTAAAAAACTACTATCCAAAATATGGATGCAAGCTGCACCCCCCACTTTCACTCAGTGGAAACAGGAGCTTAACACATCTCTACCATATAAAAAAATAATGTACACCCACAGAGGTTGCCCACAAAAACACAAAAAGATATGGGCTAGATGGGAAGACTCCCAACTAACGTGTAACGATTGGCCGAGTGATAGAAATCAAAGTGAAACACCCAATCAAATATACAAGACTGCCATAGGTTTTTATTAACTAGCGAATAACATAACAAAAACGATACCTTGGTTTATAGTTTAAAAGTTAATGATATTCTCCTCACCATAAGGAAAAGTTATAATATTTTTGAAATGTTGGTGATAAATGAAAACAAAGTCATATGGAAACAATAGAGCAGAGTTTATGTTTTTATTATAGAATATAAAGCAAACAATTTGTATAGAACAATTTTTTTTCAATTTTGAAAATCTGTTACCTTCTATTATACAAACTATTATGTATGTTTTCATTTTTCCTTTTTCATTTCTCAATAAAACACATTCTGTGTCGTTAGATATTACCAGATCCAAGAGCCCCTTTTCTAGAAGGAACTTCAACCACTTGTGAGAGAAAATGTTCATGGAACCCATCGTTCCACTACTCCAATCAATGTCAGGGTAATTAAACACGACTTGTCACCTCCAACTTTGTGCTAATGTGGTCCCATTACATTTTACAGAATTTCATCATCACTGTGTTAAAAGTAGCACATCAGGCAGCACAAGGTCACAAGGTCTTACCTGTTGTTTCTTTTGTTTTTCTCAGATTGCTGTTAGACAGCGATAGCACCATAAGAAAGAATCCAGCAACCCTCATTAACATGAATCCACATCAGATCCACATTCAAGGCTCTGGTTTTAGTACTTCTTCCGTGAATGAAACTTCGGGCATTTTGAAAATAACCAGTTAATGTAGCTAAAACAATTCCAAACTGGATATTCCACATGAACAGAAGTTGTAAACAAATTCACCTCACTAAATCTCTGCATGGATGTGTTAAACAACCATTTATGTATTGAGACTTTTGAAAAGAATTGTGCATTTCCCTAACCACACAGGAACCACAAACCTGGCAAATTGCTCCTAACGGACGGGCCCTTTTAACACATGCTGATTGAATGATAGTTCTCAAGCATCACTTTCAGGTGAACTGTAGCCTAGAAAGCCAAGTCGCTCCCACAGTTTGATATTCAGGGATCAACAAAATATACATTATGGATTTACACTGTGCTTTATCTCATGGATTCTTAACCATTTCTTACCAGAATTTACAGCTAATTCGCAGCCCATTACTCTGACTGACTGTAATCTGATTCATTGCAAATTAACACAAATTTCACTAGAAATAAAACTAAAGACTGATTATTCACTTTAATTAATTCCCTGTGCAATGGGCCTAACAGCTATATTTGTAACTTTAATAAATACTAATACCCTACCTCCAACATTTAAATAACATTTTAAATCCAAATATATGTTTGTTTGGCATGATGTGCACCTTCCCCAACAATTATCTTTAATGGTGTGGCTTCACGTCCATTACTGTGGTGCTACCTGGGATAAAGCATATCGAAAAGCAACACTGCCTTAACCACCAATGCTTAAAAAATTAACAAACTTTATTAAAATCAAATCACATTGTTAAAAAACATCATCACCCCCTTATTAGAGTTATAAAACCAAAAATACCACTATAGAGCTAATAACTATCTGAGCATGGGGCATCCCCCTCTATACCCAGACCTGTGTGGTACCAAACCTAGATCCGGCCATCACTGTTATTCAAAGTGCAGTTGCACAGCACCGTCCCTTCAAACACATACGCCACCAGGTCCCAGGAACCTCTGCAGACCAGTCACAGGAACTCCAAACAGTGTCACACTGACAACACAGAAGAGCAGGTAAGTGTAGTGGATAAATTCATCCTGAGCAAATCTACTAGTGCTCACACAGCATTTCCGCCATACTCTTCACCGGGTGCCTTTTCCACGTTCTCTATCCTGTCATTCCTCCTTGTTAAGATGGACTTAAGTGCCGTCTGCGTTTGATATAGCAACATTTTAAATCTATTTAAATTGCAAAATGTATTGCACAGAGCTGTGCTAAGATCAGATTCATTTCATTACCTCCCACCCCTTCCCTGAAGCTCTGCAGTATGCTGTTTCTATAAGTGTAAGGAGTAATCTTGGAGGGTACGTAATACCTACCTCAGGGGATAAATACAATAAATCCAAATAATACTATTTCATACCCTCCAGCATGACCCCTTTAATAGGTAAATTTAAAAAAAATAACATAGTGCAAAGCTGAATAGTTTTGTGCAATGCATTTCTCAATAGTTTACCTATTTAAAAAAAATTTAAAAACCATTCACTTTAAAGGATAAGTGTACTGTAAAATCAAGTTATGTTCATTTGGAAGCTGCAGCTTTAAAAATACTGTTGCCATATTTTTTTTTTCCCTATGCCCCTCCAGAGCCTAGCTTTGTGCCTTGAAAGTTGCTGACATCTTGTTACTGGTTTGCTGAATGTTAAGCTCCGCCCCTCTGAGATTTCCTCTGCTTTCTCCTGCTTGAGCCTCAAACGATAATGCCTGTGAGTTTCGTGCACGGAACTCACAGGCATTACTGTTTGAGGCTCAAGCAAGAGAGTGTACATAACTCACAGGCATTACTGCTTGAGGCTCAAGCAGGAGAGTGCACGGAACTCACAGGCATTACTGCTTGAGGCTCAAGCAGGAGAGTGCACGGAACTCACAGGCATTACTGTTTGAGGCTCAAGCAGGAGAGTGCACGGAACTCACAGGCATTACTGTTTGAGGCTCAAGCATGAGAAAGCAGAGGAAATCTCAGAGGGGTGGAGCTTAACATTCAGCAAACCAGTAACAAGATGTCAGCAACTTTCAAGGCACAAAGCTAGGCTCCGGAGGGGCATAGGGAAAAAAATATGGCAACAGTATTTTTAAAGCTGTGCTTCAAAATGAACATAACTTGATTTTACAGTGCACTTATCCTTTAATTGAAGAACAGGAGCTAAAGAAGCTACGTCCTACTTCCTGTAGGAAGCCAAATACATAATATTTCTTGTTACATTCATATTTACATACATTAACTATATAACTAGCTTGTAGTCAGGGAAGCGGGAAGCCCCTGATTGGAAGCTTTTCCATTCAATCTTGATGTGTGCATTGCAAACCAATGGGGGGTAATGTAGCTGGCCTTCTGACTACTTTGAACATTGGTTTGCTATCACATAAATCACAAATTAATGCTTTTACATTTTTCAAGAGTGTCCCTCTCATATAAGATGATCTGGCAACCAAGAGAGTACCACACAGGATATCCATACATCAAATCACATACAACTAGATGAGCTTGTTATGTTGCAAGCAGTTACAGCAATTTGGGAGATAGTAATAAGGATGCTCTGTGTGAGGCCCAGGTCACACACCCAGGGTGGAACACTTTCCATTTTTGATTGATCTGCAGATGCAAATAGCAAAAAAACATAAATCATTCCGAGAAATCAGTAGGAATCTTCATAAAATGCCAATTTTTATACAACCTAGAGGTCTATATGTTCCATTTAGTAAGTAAAGGAAAATGTAGGAGAAATTAACATTAATTCATGTGGCAGTGAGCCTGAGAAGTTATTCTGTCAAAACCATTATATGCATTTATATGCAGTTAAAGTAAACATACGTATTCAAATATTTAAATAAAGTAGGGAGAAAGCCAATAGTTCTCTATTTTGAAGTATATATAAGATTTTGATTTGAAGCATGCAGCTCAATTTTGGAATTTTGGATGGTTTACATTGGTGGTGAGTACATGATCGGATCTGTGGAGCCCTGCACTGTGTGCAGTTTAGCTGTAACTGCAATGTTGACAGTTGGAAAGTGTGAATTGCATGGTTTGAAATTCCCCCACCAAGTGTGACTTCTGGTTTTTACTGAGCAAGCTTGACTTTTCAGAAAGTCATGTTAGATGGAAGGAGGAATGCGAGTAGGAGGGGAATACATAGGCTGAACAAAAGAAAAACTGGACTGAAGGCATGCAGCAACACACTCCTCAGGGTAAGAGCTACTTACGTGAACTTATTTATAGATTAATATAAGGCAAACTGATTATTAAAGTGTGGTTGCCCTTAAAGATTGTAATTCTAGTAGCCAAAATGAATTCTAGTAGCCAACCTTCCACCCATTCCACCAGCCAACATTGTTCCTCTCTATTAGCCTTTGAAATAAAAGCATGTTGACTTTGTCTCATATCGATTTCAACACCACCACCAAAACTGAGCTTATTAGTTTTGTTTATCTCCAGTGAATTATATGGGTCCATATCATTAAACATAAAGGTTAGCAGATCCGGATAGCAGGATAAACACCTGCAGTTTAACACAAATGCTGAAGATGTATAAAGCCACAACCCCATTTAGCAACTTCTCTTTAAGGTCACAGTTGCAGATTATATAGTGGATAATGCAACCCCAACTGTAAATTATAAGGATATTTGAAGTCACAGAGGAGTTCCGTGACCATATAAAAGCACGAGGCCGCAGGCCGAGTACCTTTTATATAGGGCACGGAACTCCAAGGTGTCTTCTAATATCCTTATAATTCACAGTTCGGGGTGCATTTTTTATTATAACCTACCCCTTTGTGGCTTCTGGTTTCCTTCTCCTCCTGGAACTGTAAGATTATAAGGCTATAATCTTACAGTTCCCCCCATAGAAATCCACTACAGGGTAGGTTATAAAACCATAATTGCCTTCTTGTTGTGTGGTCCACAGTAGTTTGTGATGGGTCTATTTATTAAAAGTGTCTGGCGTGTATGCTGTATCAGCCCCTTTTCAACCCATCATTACATAAGGGAAATTGAGGGAGACCATACACACTACATTCACAATCGCATGATTTTATACAACTCTCAGTTGGTGTGTGGCAGATCGTCAGTGGTCTGGGGGGGGGGGGTTCTTATTGGATATGCTAGTAAATGTTTATCTAACCAATACAGATCGTTCAATAATGGTACTGTTGTGTTTATGGGCTTCTTAACTTTAAAAACTAAATTACAAATAAAAACCTTCAGGTGTCAGTAATTACAAACAGATTTCTAGCACAATTTGGATGAATTTGCTTCTAACAAGATAACATACATAATATAAGGGGTTAAAAGGTTTATTATATGAAAGAATATGGAGAAGCACAGCGCTCCTCTTCTGGGTTCCCACAATGCAGCGGGATGCTTTCATTTATAGTAGCACAAGGGAGACTCAATAAGACTTCTTATCGTTAAAAATGATGCTAATTTTGCCCCAACCAATCAGATGTTGGCTTTCAAATGTTAAATAAGATCTGATTGGTTGGCAAAATTAGCAACATTTTTAACAATAAGAACTTTTATTGAATCTCCCTGATAATGATTTGTTTTATGCATTGGGTGCCCTGCACCATTTATGGAAACAGCGCAGGCCTCAGTAGTTAAGTGTGAAGCCTACACTAGACCAAAAATACATTGGGCAGTGTGGGTTTTACACTTATCTGGGCGATACCGCTCATAACTAAATCTGCACTATTTCTTTGAGATTGGTATGATTTTAATAGATTGCTGCAGGGGGTAAAGGCCTTACCTTACTAGAATGAGCATCCTAACACAAGTGCAAATGCATACACTATCTTAGACCTACGGAAATGCTGGTTTTCCATTTTTTGATGCCATTTATTCTGTCTGCTATCCTCATCCAGGACCCTTACTTTAATTGTCATAGTAAAATTTTCATGTGTGCTATTTAACCCATGATGTCTCAGCATCCAACAATGAAGCATATGCTAATTTATATTTGCTAGATAATTTCTGCCAACATACTCTTACTTAAGCTCAAGTCATACCAAGAATTTGGGAAATGTGATCAGAAATCTGCAGAATGGTATCAGTTGTAGAGATGTCCGAACTTCACAAAATCCGGTCCGCTCGAGGATCCGCGAATTTTCGAAAAAATCCGAAAATTCGAAAATCCGCGAGCGGACCCGTTAAAATTAAAAATACCCTTGAAATAACGAGATTTTTCGTATTTTCGAAAATTTTCGAAATTACGAGTTTACATGTATTTTGGAAAATATGTATTTTCGAAAATACAAGTAATCCTCGTAATTTCGAATATTTTCGAAAATACGTATGTTAGGAATTAAGAGAAACCCTTGTATTTTCGAAAATTTTCGAAAATACATGTTTTCCCGTATTTTCCGGAAATTTTCGAAAATACGTGAAAACTCGTATTTTCGAAAATACGAAAAATCCGCGAATCGGAAGTTCGGAAGGCGGAAAATCCGGAAAAATCCGCCGTTCGCGAACGGGATAAATCCGCGGCGGATCCGGGTTCGGATCCGCGAACCGGCCATCCCTAATCAGTTGCAGTTATGGCAGAGATTGCTGGGATATTAGATAATGCTTACTGAACTTTAATGCTCTTCATGTGTCAACACTTCTATATTTATCTAAGAATAAGGGGTATATTGTATAGCAACAAATAAAATACTGAATGGCACTAAGAGTATGGGTAGGATTGGTTCTGCTCTTAATACAAAGCAAATTTTGCTCAGAAGAGCACACTCTCTAAATCGAGAGTTAATGCAACATAGAAATACAACAAACAGCACATCCTGCCACCTACTGTTTGTCTTGCAGCATTTCCAAACCAACTTGTCATTCTCTATTTTATGCAAAGTTAATGATGTTATTTGATTCCCTGAGACTTTACGAACTAAAATGACATTGTGGATCAACAGGACCCTGATGCACTGAGCATAGCACTTAGCATAATTAGCAATGCTGTTATTATTTATTAATATTATAATTATCTGGCCAGGAGAGTTGGATCTGTAGGCTAAAAGTTAATTTCCTGTGAAAGGGGTTAAGGAGTTGAAAGGACAGAATAAAAGGTGTGGTCTACACGCAATGGGTTTCCTTCTCACAATAGGACATGATGTACTGACTGCTCCTTACAGCACAAAACATTTCCTATTTCCTTTCAGCATTCCATGTTCCAGGTGTAAGTGTTTATTTACCTGCAGTCGCTCCTGTTCACATTTTAACCACTTCACAACAGGACGACCTATTTCCAAGAATGTCTGTAAAAGGGGGGAACAAGTTATAAATTAACTCACATAATTAACAGGTAATTAACCAATTAGTGTTGGAATAAAATCCTGGCTTGTCAAAAAAAACTTTAAGGATACGTAATACAAATCACTATTTTTTAGCTTGTAATTTGATTTTAACATTTGAATGCCTCATTGCCTCAGGTCGTAACTGAAAATTCTTCATGCTCATTAAATAAGTGTGACATATGGCGTTTACTCCGGTTTAATAAACTCCCAGAAACAATTCTGACATCGCCATATAAACTTTAGTCAAAGTTTGAAAGGCATTTATTTCATTTCATTTGGAATAAATACAGAGAGAATCACATTAGAAATTGATCAGAGACACATATACTGTCGGTCCACATATAGCAATAATATCAGGGTGGAAGCAAAATCATAGCAGGACTCACTGAAAATATTTTACAGTTATCTGAAAATCAATAAACTATAACGTGTATATTACTTCAATTTTAAAGATGTGACAAGATTGCCTTATAGAGGGTAATTAAACCTTATATCTAAATACTGTACAATGCAGGACAATGCAAATGCACTACTAAATGGCATCAAATATGGTTTACTGTTTAAATCTTTAAAACGATGAAATGTGGTCTAAACTATGACTGGCCAGGTCAGTGGCAGGCTGGGGTGATGGGGGCCCACAAGGAAGCATTAAGCTACTCCCTCTACTTATTTACATATCTGCCTCACTCCTGATTCCTTATGTTTAACTTGACATTACTTATTGTTCTTTTGCTTCTAAATGTTAACAATTGTATGGTATTTTATTCTGGTAGGCCAGTCTGACACTGGCCAGGTGGACTGAGATTAATGTTCTTCACCTACATACTAAATGAACAGAAATATAAACAGGTCACCATAGAGAGCAAAAATTGAAATATCAGTGCATTGAAAGCCAACATCTAGGTCAGTGTTTCTCAAATGGTTTGCTGGGACACACTGGAGTGACTTCAAAGAGACAGAAGTGTGCCTCAGAATTGTTGTAGTGGAAATGTTTTCACCAGTATAACTTATATTTTTTTTATTTTTTATATAACTTATATTTTATTTACTTATAATTATAATATTTCAATGCATTCAATATAGTATAACTTTACACTACATTGACTTGAATACAATTTACACTGTCAAGTGCACAAAATATGGGTAATTACAACTTTTAATTCAACATTAAAGAGACAGGTGTGCCTCAAGAAAAATTGGTCCAAGAAAAGCAAAATGGTTCAATGCACTCTAGTACAGTTCAGAAACACTCTAGCACACCGCTGTTGGCTTGCTGCCAGACAATAGATAGGTGCTATCCCTCAGCTCTCTACTCCACGAGCTTTAAGTAATACCAGAACAAAGATCCAAACGAGGGAGCACACTATAAGTGTAGAATCAATACGTTATTGTGAACAACACACGTGTTGTTCACAATAACGTATTGATTCTACACTTATAGTGTGCTCCCTCGTTTGGATCTTTGTTCAATGCACTCTATCCACCCTTGTGGGCAGACTCCTTAACTATCCCACCCTCGCCGGAATATACTATCCCCTATACTATCTTCCTATTTCTCTGGTAGTAGTTTTAGTGTGTTCCACTCTGGGATTAGCTCCACCGCTCGTCTCCTCCCTGTTTTCTCCATTTACACCTATGCCCTTGGACAACTGATTAGTCCATTTGGATTTCAGTATCACCTGTATGCAGATGATACCCAAATTTACCTCTCTGCCCCAGACCTCCCTACACTGACATCCCAGGTTCCCAACTACCTTAGTGCCATATTTGCCTTCATGTCCTCCCGCTCCCTCAAACTTGTCCTTTTCCCACCCTCACGATCTGTTCCCCTCCCTAGTTCCACTATTAATATTAACAATACACCTACTGTATATCCCCATCTCTTCATGTCTGTTGCCTAGGAATAACTAGATTCAGACCTTTCCTTCAAACCCCATGTCAACTTGTCCTTTTCCCACCCTCACAATCTGTTCCCCTCCCTAGTTCCACTATTAATATTAACAATACACCTATATCCCCATCTCTTCATGTCTGTTGCCTAGGAATAACACTAGATTCAGACCTTTCCTTCAAACCCCATGTCAACATGCTTACCAACTCCTGTCGGCTCCAACTCAAAAACATCTCCCGTATTCGTCCCTTCCACTCAAAATAAGCAACAAAAATCCTAGCCCATGCCCTAATCATATGCCAGGTAGACCACGGTAACACACTTTGTGTTATTTTGTGCACTGTAACACACTCCTGTGTGGTTTACCAAACAACCGCCTGGCACCACTTCAATCCATCCTAAATTCTGCTGGCTGGCTCATTCATTTCACTTCTCGCTTCTCCAACTCCTCTCTGCTAGTCCCATAACTGACTGCCTATCACATAATGCCTATCATGTGTTCTAAGCAATACTCTTGAGGTTGCGTGATTCATTGGTTGCTACATATGCTTTCATACTATATCGTAACACGTCACCTTATGTCTCACCCCCATTTCCTATACTGTAGACTGTAAGCTCTTTGGGCAGGGTCCTCTTTCCTATTGTATCACGGTATTGCTGTAAGTAGCTCATCACTCTGTGTACTTATGTATCACCTGTGTATGTAATATGTATAACTTTGTATAATATGTATTACCCTGTATGCAGTGTATGACTATGTAATTGTAAAGCAAAGATTTTGGCGCTATATAAATCCATAATAATAATAATAATATATGTCTCAAACAAACAGATATTCAAGAAAAAATGGCATTACCAAGTGTGCCACGGTCTGAAGAAGTTTGAGAACCACTGATCTAGGTAATAAGGTTGGCAAAATACTATGAACACCATTGGATTGTTGTACACTGCCTTACTGATATTTGCTGAACTATAGTAGCAATTGGAAAGACTGAGAGCGCATGTTTATCCCCTCTTATTTAATCCTTTGCCCTATTGTTAGCTGACTTAATTCTCTTTAACAAATATGTTGCTGATCAGTACAACAAAATCCTAAAACAATGGTAACATGATTGTACACCCAGAAATACAGATTAAATGATAGTAAATGCATATAGTTTATCCCTAGAACACACAGAGTAACAGAGAGATAAAAGGAAGTGGTAACACCTATGTTACACCCCACCAAACACTCTTGGATTAAAGGTAGTGTCACATTCAGGTAGATCCCCAGAGAACATAAAGGCAGTAGCAAATGTCCAGCACCCTTTTCTGGTGTAGAGGCACAGGGGTTAACCCTGCAATTCCTCATGGGTTAGGTTGCTGGGGCTTAGGCAAATGTCAATAAGCAGGTAGGGTTGGGTGATGGGAGTTGTAATTTTCAAACATATGGAGGACCATAGTTTGAGGATCCCTGATCTACAGCTATAAATTCTAAGGGGCATATTTATAAACGTTCGTTAACTTTTCGCAGCCTTTATTCCCGCCATTTTCGGAAAAATTCCGTTTTCTGCAATTTATTAATGGGCTGAAAACGGTCACAGTTACTGTTACACATCGCTAATCTCGTCCGTTTTACTTAGCCACCTTAAAGGTGGCGAAAACTGCCGAGATCCCCCTGGGAGGCACGCCCACCTCGCCGCGGGTGGTCGCTGCTGCATACGCCCACCGCGCCCTCACCCCCCGTGGCGGTGTTGACCTCACCACCCTTCGCCACTTCCCAGCAGCCCTGTTCCTGTTTCAAGCAAAACTGTTTCAAGCAAAAACAGGAGCAGAGGTTTTCTGTGCTGACAGTGGCTCCACTTCCTGGTCGTGGTTGTCAGGCGATTGGGTGGCGTCAGGTTGCACCTTTACTGACAGCCGCAACCAGGAAGTGGAGTGGCTGTCAGTATTAGGAGCGGCGAGGGACCGGGTCAGATAAGCAAGTTCAGAGGCATCTTTGACACTTAAAAATATTGCAAAACCTAGGTTGGGGGGGACGTTAAACATTATTAAGAAAGGTTTATTTTAGGGTGGACATGCCCTTTAACATTAGTTGTAGAAGGATGTCTCTTTGGAGCTACAAAGCCTGGATCACAGAGCTCTAGGAATTCCAGTGCTAAGTTTAGGGCCAAGAATTTAATGGTTGGAAAAACCAGTGTCGGACTGCGGCTTTGGGGACAACTAGGAAATCAGAGACCAGGGGCCCACCAGGATGAGTATAGGGGCCCACCTAACATTTCATATCTCTATTATCACTTGTTTACATATAAATCTTACTCCTACTAGTTCCTTTTGGTTGTTAAAATGCATTTATTACTGTCAATTTGGCTCTTTATTTAAATTAAAACAGTTTTCTTTTGGTTGAAAGGGCTATATGGGCCCATTGGTATCTCCCACTGTGGGACAGTCCGACACTGTGAAAACCTACTGCATTTAGAGTGTTTCTAACTTATTCTCTCTTCCAACAGAAAATATATCCTTTTATGATATGTGAATGGTCTGTCTGGAAAGAAACACTGATTAGTAAAAACGAAATATTGTGTATTGCCCAGGAACCTTCATAGCGTTAATTTGGCGCACAAAGGCTCAAGAAAGAAAGATTGAAATAAAGATAGACAGGCAGAGATAGAGAAAAAGAGATGAGGATAGATAGATAGATAGATAGATAGATAGATAGATAGATAGATAGATAGATAGATAGATCGATCGATCGATCGATCGATACTGGCCAAATGTATAACTTTATAATGTTAGTAGAAATTTGTTTAAAGTGGCAAATAAAAGCTGCTATGTAATGCTGTTTTTATCCTGGTGTTCATTTTTAAGCACATACACACATAGCCGATGTGCCGCGAACATAGTCTGGCTTTGTAGAACTGACAGATTTTAATATTTTTCCCAGTGTGGGGGAAGGGGTTCTCAGACAGTTGCTTTCCCAAACTGTGATACTTTTACAGCTGTTACAATGCTGCTGATAGATCTAGGCTAAAACCATAGACGAATTTTATGTCCCTCTTGACTTTGAAAGCTCATTTGACCATTTTGGTAACTACTTGGTGTCAGATTGCAACTGGGAGTATCTCAGGGAAAGCTTGTGTTTTGTGCAGAGTTAAAACCTGCTCGGTGTGTGTAAGGGTTTAGATCGCCCTATTATGAATGCAGCAAGTAGCAGAGAATTGTAAAAGGAGGCTTGGAAAGTGTGAGGCTTGTGTTCTAAAGTGTTACCATATATACTGGTCCATGTTTCTATTCATTTTTTACATAATTAAAATAAAAGAATGACAAGATGCTGCAGCCCTGGTAATGATTTTGACAACTCTCTGTAAACAAATAAAATAGGTAAGCCTATAGTGCTTGGGATTTTTTATTTTCTTATGGAAGGCTATGTTATATGTTTACCCACATGTTTTGGTTAAATTTTAGATTTTCCAGTATAGAAATTACAGTAAAATGTTTGGATCATTCTAAAAACCCTTGCACTGTTATAAATGATGCTGACGTCTTGATTCCATATAAACGTGTTGTTTATTTTTCATTGGGAAATTGGAAAAAAGTGGCATAGAAAGATAACTTTATATAAAGGGGCATAAAAAAATCCTCCCCCAAGCTGCTTTTAATGTGTTTTACAAGCAGCATATGCAATTAAATGTAAACCTTCTTGTTTACTTGAGTGTTGTAATGCAATGTATTAAGGCAGTATCTTTACACGCACCCCCAACATGTAAATTGCATTTTCCTGAAGTCTATGGAATGTGCTATAACCCCCTCCCTAGAGACTAGTGCCAGCCTCTTAGACTGAGCTTTACAAATAGAGTGACACCTGATTGTAACAACCCACCCCCTACCCCAGGAGTTCCCAAAAGCTCACAGGAGGAAAACGATTAAAAAAGCAGAACTTCCACTTAGAGAAAGCAACAGCTTTTTCCCCAAGACCCTGTGCAGGTGAAGCAAGCTTACCAAGCTAACCATCATGACAAGTGATCAACAGCCCCTTCTAGTGGCCATTACTGGAACTCACAGCTAACTTGATTGAAGCCAAAATTGGTAGGTTCAAGAGCAATAACTAATCCAGAAATTTTTACAGCATTCCTTCCATGACACAATAGCCTTTTTAATTGTTCGAAATCTTTTTTTTAAACCTTTAATAGTGTAAAGTTTTCTGAATGATTCAGAGTGTACATTTATACAAACAACTTTAAGTCTATGGGAAACTAGGGGGACATGTGACTCACAATTTAAATGTCAGAATGTTCCATTAAGATGATCGCCTAGTTCTGATTTTATATCCACCCTGGTTAATGGCTAGCCAGCTTATTAGAATATACATAACAATAATAACCATCATCAGATGTAAAAAAAATAATAATGGGTTTTACTTTTTGAGATTAGAGAGTTGTGTTTGTGTTTCCCCATTTTTACATTTAAAGGTCACACTTACAGCAAAACATGCAATGGACATTCTGCTCCCATTTCAAACAATCTTTGTAGATCAGACCCCATTTTATTCTCACTTCTTTTCCCCTCCAGCAGCTGCAGTTCTCAAACCACAATATAGCAGGGCAAATTGATCTGGGGGGTGGAAACACCTGTTCCCAACATGCAAAAAAAAAAGGTGGGAATATTGCCCGAGACAGATTTCAGACTGTCTGACACCGCATACCCCCTCCCATTCAATGACTTGTAAAATAAAGCCATAAAAATATGCGGTATCATTTTTCAAAAGATCAATTTTCCTTAAGACAGACACTAAAGCTGTTGCCCTCATCCTGCTTTTTCTTAAGCGGATAACAAGCATATATGTTAGTCTTATTAGTGACTCTGTGCTATTGTCTTGTAGGGCTTTTTAGGCTGAGTCTGGTTTGATATGCATTATATGATCCCATCATAAGTTCTTACAAGGATTTGCCAAAATGAGACTTTCCCTCCCTTACAATTTTCAGCTTTTTTTTTTGATAATAGAGTCTGTGCATTTTTTTAAACTTCAAAAGTACCAAATAGATCTGGGGGGGGGGGGAGCTTTAGCCAAGGGGAATAGTAATGAGGTGTGGCTTGCATTTAAATATCCAGTAACTGAATGTTAAGGGGAGTGTGTTATGTATATAAAGTGCAGTTTTCATCTCCTAGCCAGACAGACCCAGCAGCTATGAAAAGCAAGAGGAGATTAATGAAGAGGCACAAGGCTGTACCTATCTATGAGAATCAGGTTAACTGGTGCTGGGACTGCCACACACAGAGCACTGGCATTGACAAGTTGATGGGCATCAACAGCAAATTCATCTGATGACTTGACTTTGTTGACAAAGCAAAGATTTTTTTGTTTGGATTTTGTTTTTTTCTTTTTCCTATTTTGAGCGTTAGGGTTTCTTCCCAAGACAAAGTGTACCCATTAGTGCCCAATCTCTTTACCATGGCTGAGGTTGGCAGCCTTTTGACCTACACGGATTTTCATGGATCCACCTCTTCTGTTGGAAATGTGCCTTTAGCAGACTCCCCTGGCTTTCTGAATGAGAGGCTGGGGCAGATAGAAGGGAGGTTGCAGAGAGGGTCCCCCATGGATTTTGCCCACCTGAAGGGCATCTTGAGGAGAAGGCAACTTTACTGCAAAACTGGATTTAACTTGGAAATCTTTCCCAATGGGACTGTACATGGTACAAGGCAGGACCACAGCAGATTTGGTAAGTAAACTTCCAGAACCAGATTTCTTTCATCTTCTAGATGTTGCAGAACTACAATCTATACAAAACCAACCTTTACAGTTCTGCAGCAGCCAACCAAAAATGTACAATGTTGTCTATACTATGTCATCTCTGTAAAACCACTCTCCTCTATTGACATAGAGATTATCTGCATTTTTCTACTATTATAGTTTGTTAGCTCTGTTGACAAGCAAAGTTTTATCACAGCCCAGATGTATGTGAGTGTCACTGATTATTTGGCTTGTTTTCCTATAGTGCTTGGTTTGTTGGAGTAACTGTTTTTAACATGTAGTTGGTGAGATAGATTGCTAGCTCTGCTGGCTAAAGTTGGTTGTGCCGTAGCCCGGGTGTATATACAGTCACAGGTTACTTTGCTTTATTCTGCTCACTTTATTAGAGAACCAGGTTCAGATGCAGTGAATGTGTTTATGTCTTGACTGGATTTCATTTTAGATTACCTGCATCATGGTAGCCTCAGTCCTTTATTACAGGGCATATAAGAAAGAAAAATGTATTAAAGGAAATTAGGAAAGTACAGCTGGCAACTCTACATTCATTGTTAAACTACAAGTACCACCACACAGCAGTAAGTCCACTGAAGCCATTAATTGCAAAAGTAAAAACTCTGTAAATGTGCAACCTGACACTCCTTGGGTATTCTTAATCTAGATTTCCTGGGAATTATTGTTTAACTAAAGCAGAAGACCAGCTCAAAAACATTATAAAAATAATAATGTCTGTGTTTGACGTTTATCAGTTTAATGGCTAGAGCCCAAGGCAGATGCCCTATCTGATTTTACCTAAAGGGCAGGTAGGAGATAGATAACTAATTGTTGACAGGTTTCATCTTTTCCATTGCCCATTATATTCTTATTCCAGGACTGCAGGTGCCTTTCCTAGCAATATTTTCTGCTTTCCCAGAATTCCTGATGGATTTATCTGCCTTTATCATCTGTAGATTTTCTTGGTTTTACAGTATACCACAGTATGTATTTTTACAGTAGGGTTACCAGCACATGGTACTGCACTGGTGTGGAATTTATGGGTCTGTACCTTCCAGCAGCCAGTATGTTTATTTTGGTAATCATATCCAAAGATAAATACCCTGTTTGTTTTATGACTGTCTGTAGGGATGTCTGGGAACAACTGTATATCTGACAACATTGTTACAGCTTTCTACCAGGCTGATTTATACTAGTTAAACTGTACTCTCCCAGTAGCCCATGTCCAAATGAACATTAATAAGTCTGGCCAAATGGTTCACATACCTCTAGATCATCAATAGAGATAGCTGAATCTGTGCAGCATAATTTTGCTAGGAAAATTTTGCCAATGTTCACAAATCATAGGTGAAACCTAATAAAGTCAAAGGAAGACAAAATTTAGCACTCAACATGCTGTATTGTAAAGCTTTATGCCCATAAAATTAGTGCAAAAATGCATAGAAAGCTGGAGAATTTTTACTTTTAAAAAGTACTGCCTAAGGAAAACAGTATGTTAGGTTTGCATCCAAATATATAAATACAAATCTAGAGAGTAATAATGTTGACTAGTAGACTGTCTAGCAAGATGACTGGTGGACTGGCTGGCAGGTTGGCTGTTTCACGCACATGAGCAACATTATGGGAGATGCAATAAATGTATCTATCGGAACTGACCTGCACTTATTCCCGAGATGTAGTAACCACATTGCAACTTTTATTGCATTGTGTGAATGCGAGAGGTAAGTTGTGATCTTTTGCACGTTTTTAAAGCCACAATTGAAAAGGCTTTAATTTTGGTGCAAAAAATGGGAGCAAAAATCACGGCTAAATTTATTACATCACTTGCACTGTGCTATTTCAAAAAGTATTTGGAAATGGCACAGGCAATGCAAAATTGGTACAAGACCCTCGCTAACCTCAGTTAGTTGCACGTATGTTGTGCCTCCCTGTGTGTGTCTCTCCTTATTTTAACTGTCAGCTCTCACTAAATACCTGCACACTGGTAACCAAATTGCTGGGAACCACAATTTTATAGTCAGAGGGCAGGCTTAAAATAAAATAACCATGATTGGTTGTTGTAGCCCTGCTGACCAGAGGTTAAGGGTCAAGCAGTGCATTATGGTATTAAATAAGTTTAGTGTGAGGTATGCAAAACCGCAAACACAGCCCCACCACACAACCAATTTTCTCAAGTCACTCATATTAAATAAAACAATACATTTATATTATGACAGTAGATACAGGCGTTTTATATTTTGCTGCTGAAATGGTAACATGCTAGCAGCTTTTCTTAGGCCCCACTACAACACACTAAATCGCACACGCGAGCGTTATTGCATGCGATTGCCTGTGCGATTTCTGTGTGTTGTTGTCCCTTGTTCCGCGTTTACGTATGCGTTTTAGTAATTTAATATTATAAACGCATGCGTATGCGTAAAAAATACGGTGCACGCAAAATGCGTGTGCAAAGCGTGTGTATTGGAAATCACGGGAATTTTTGTGTTCCCACAATTTCCATTTTAACCAAAATCGCATGCACAATCAATCCCAGGGCTAGGCCACACTAACGCGTTAGTGTGGCCTAGCCCTTGGTAGCCATATAGACTTGAATTTTTCTGACACTTTTGGCTCTGGAAGGGTTAATGCATCTCTGGAACTGTTGGCTATCCAGTGTCTGCAGAACTCCAGACTAATCACTTTCCCAATCGTTATATCTTTTAGGGTAGTTTACCACTGGCAAAGAAACCGTTGATTTATCTGTAAACGTAACCTTTTCTAGCAAGACTTCCGGGGCTGCCATTTGTAGTGTTAATCATAGGCTGTGGTTACCAGGGTTAAGGCCAGTGGTACTCAACCCGCAGCCCTTTCGTGAAAAAGTGCAGCCTGCAGGACCCACCCCCAGGTCTGGGTGGGCTGGGGGTGGAGTGTGGGTAGATTGTTGGGGAGCCTGTGCATTTTGGGGCAGAGGCTAGTGTGTGCCCCTGTAATTGCCTGGAGAGATGCTAGTGCGGCCCTCTGCCTGGGACAGATTGGGCACTGATTTAGATCTTTCTCATAAAATATGTTGTTTTGTTCTTGAAAGAAGGAAAATACCAAAGGAATGACCCAGACCTGACTGGTACCACAGCACTGCTTAAAATTGCCACACCACTGATAAATCAGAAAAAGGGCATATGTTTCACATGCCAGAAAGCTCATTCATAGTTAATGTATTGTATATGCAACTAGTTTGCAATTTGTCCCATTGATTTCATTTTTTTAATCGCCTTACAATTATCAATGGATGTGGAAGCCCGACACAATAATAAATATGTAGTAAAATAAAGATATTGATCAGGTTAACTGAGTATTCTGTCTGAAGGGAAAATTAAAGGACAATTCTACTCACCTAGACCAGCCAGCCATGCCATCAGTAGTACCCAGGGAGAGGACCTAAACTTTACTGTCCTCACCCCTGGGTTAAAATTAAAACTCTAGATTTAAGTTTCCTTCGGTGCTTCACTCCCACTTCCGCATTCGTGATTTGACCAATAAGAAGACACACTTCTTTCAGAGCGCGTCTCCTCATTTGCCAAAGTCGCCGACAGACTTCCACCGGAGCACCGAAGGAAACTTTCAGTGAGTAAATCTAGTTAGAAAGTGAACCCAAGGGTGAGGACAGTGCGGTTTAGGTCCTCGCCTTGGGTACTTTCGAACAAGGGAGCGTGTTTTTGGTGAGTGTTGTCCTTTAAGACAGGATCAAAGAAATTGTTACCGCGGTGCATGGCGGGAGTCAACCCTCCAATGCGGGACTCCCGGTGTGAGTGGCTCGTACATCCAAGGTGAGGCGAATTCTCCTCACCTGAAAGAGCAATTGCTCCAAACACAAAAGTCAATGTGGAGACTGCTTCCTCCTAAAGTTAAACACGGGAACCAGTGTGTATTTGAGTAAATTCTGTGTGTTTGCCGTTTACAGATGCTATGCTTTTAAGACATTCAAATAAACGTCACATTTTAATATAGACCGGTTCCCATGTTTAACTTTCTGAGGAGGCAGTCTCCACATTGACTTTAGGATTGGTCCATGTCTATAAAGCCTAAATTTGTATCCATTATCCTAATAGAATACATTACTGACTATGCAACAGGTGGAAATGTACAGCCTTATGGTGGCCGTGCATGGTGCATTTATGGTGTCTATAGATGTAATTGGTGATATTTTACAGTAGGGTACATTATACCTTATACACAAACTTTCTGTTCTAGTTCTATCTGCCTACTATTATATTTTTGCAGCACCTATTGATTCTGTCCCATTTCAACATTTGATCTAGATACTCAGATTGTAGGGTATGTGAAAGTAGTGCATAACTGCACCTGAAGAAAAGGATATTTATTAAAGGGCTGTACAAACCCAAACTAAATTCCCATGCCCCCCCCCCCCCACCACTAAAAGTATCCAGGGTAAGGACCAAAGAGGTCCACAACCCTGGATGTACTTTGGATCAGTTGTAATACTTATCTAAATATGTGATTGTCGGGGCTGGTCCAGCTCTATCCTGCCAATCAGTCAAGCACCTGGCTGATGCTGATCGCATCTTCCTATTGGCAAGGCCAAGGACACAAAAGAATGTGCCTTCCTGATGGCCAGGTCCTGGACTAAGGGAAAGGACTTTCTGGACCAGCAATCAAATCTTTAGATAAATATTACAACCAATCTAAGGTTATGGAGAGGATGGTTTGAAGGATATAATTTTTATTTAATGGTGACTATTACTTAGGGTTACCAGACCACCTAACGTCAGGAGGGCCCTCTTAAAAAAACATCAGCTGATTGCATCTAAAATACAGTTATGTAAAATAAATATAAACTGGAAATCTTTATCCAGTAACATTCTGTACATAATGATGCCACATCATTCAGTGTTAACATGTTTTATGCTCGTTATGGCAGGATTCAACTATTAATTAGTACAATCACTCTTTCTACCTAAATGTATCCACAAGTTATATAGCTGCTGTCCACACTGAGAAATAAAGCTTGACCTGGCTGATCATTTCTACCCAGGGATGACATGTGTCTCCAAACAGTCACCTGCCTGCCCCTGGCAAACAGTCATTTGCGGAGGACTAGGATTTGCTGACTGCTTCCAGACATTCCTGAAAAAGGAAACATTCTTCAATGCACCTGCAGTAATAGGAAGCTGGAAAAAGGAGAATCTAACATTTCTTGAAAATGAGCACATTTGTTTAGAATTCAGTTTCTATCCAAGCGGAAACTGGAACAGGGAGAGGATTTATATTAATCGTGTAATTGGTTCTGTATGTGGCATTGAAGGTTAAGTTTCTTCATTTGTATGTGGGTCGGCAGGGAAGGCAGGGGTTAACCCACTGGCTGCCAGGTATGTCCATAGACCACTGGCTAGAAAAAGAACATCCAAAGGAAGAACACCTGTTTCCTCTTGGGTGGGACACATCACAGGAGCAGAGGGGTCACTGCAGATTCATAGCAAGGGGGCACACCTGCAGTTTACATTCTCTTTCTAACTAGCTAGAAATCTATGACACCAGCAAACATACTCTATAACATGCATATAGACATAAAAAACATGCAGATACAATCACATGTGCAGATGGTACATGGCTGTACAATATTTCTAGGGTCTCCATCTTGTTTTTTCCCCCCTTCCCCCTTCTATGCAGCCCAACCTTAGGTGTTTTCATTGCAATACTTCCCTATACAAACGTTAACACGCTGCACAGCTTTCATTAAAAGGGTAAGTTCAGCCCTCAAATGAAAATTTATATACAGGTAAATCACACCCCAAAACCCTAAATGGTAATAGTTTGAAATCTAAAATATATAAGTCTAACCTGAAATCCTGCACAATGTCCTGTTTCCCCTGTTTCTGGTTCCTGGTTCTTCCAGTTAGCAACTGTCAGTTATGGATTTACCATTTGACATCACAGCCAATGACTGAATGTTAATCCCCTGTGTGCCTCTTCTGAGCATGCCCAGGCTCAGTGCAGGTCACTAAATTTCTCAGTTTCCATGAGGTATCCAGAAGCATAGCAGGCATACAGTAATGAATTCATAGGACAAAGTATAATATATATCAACATATTTTAAAGAGGCCATTCTTTCTAAAAGATGTTCTTATGAGGGTGGAGTTACCCATTAACATGCTGATGACTGCACTCTTTTCTATCAAGAAGCAGTGGCAATTCTAGGCATAATTAGCCCATTTTCTTCTTTTAAAAGACAGGGATCCTTATCAGCCATAGAGCAACAAGCTGTTACCAATCAAGTTTGCTGTAGCCTCTCTTTTTGCATACTGTATAATTATCTTGGCGGAGTATCCCAATCAATGCAAAGACTAATCGAAGAGGTGGTTGGGGGCAGTTTCAGTTGGGGAGGTAGTATAGCAGTATAGTATAGTATAGCAGTAAATGTGGTGTGCTTAGATCCTTTTGCTAAGGATTTTGATTCTGTTTCAAATAAGTGATTAATATAAAAATGAAAGTCAGCTGGCATATTCGTACATAAAGCGTCTTAGATGACATGTTGGTTTGTATTCCTAAGGGCTTGTTCATACTAGGTCTGTTTTTGGTGTGATTTTGCAATGGACCATTTTTAAAAATGCAAGGACAGATAAAATTCAATAGTACCTTTCACACTATTGCATTCTGATTGCGTCCATTTGTGTTGTGGTCCTTTGCAGTTCAAAAACACACTGCATGCAGCAGTGTCCTTCTTTTGCCTGCGTTTTCTATATAAATTTATGGAGGGGGGGGAATGGACACAAATGCATACAACAATGGACAGAAACTGAAAGAAACACATGCTGGGCGTTTCTGTCAGTTTCTACTGTGAACGAGCCATAACTGTATCGGGGCTTCATCAGTACTGTGTGTACCTAGCTTTATGGAATGAGCAAGTGGCCGCTAAAAGTTCGGGTCAGCCGAACGCTCGTTCGGGAAAGAAGGAAAATTTCCCTTGGCCATGGTAGACTCCCTATAGGGTTTTGAAAGAATAGTCAACATTTTTTATTGTAGATTTTTTTGTCTGCCTCAGTCATCAGAGCTATGGTAAAAAGTTGGAGCTGTCAAATTTAGCAACTGTTTATAAGGTATGTGTTTATCTCACAAGTACATCGCACATGCGCATAGAAGTCTGAGTCCGTCGGGACCAGTTAGACTACGCGACGGGGGAGTGAGCGATTGGGTAAGCAGCTTACCTTCCCGGTTTGGCTCCTGCAGGTCTTATTGAAGTACGGGAGCTCCTTTACCTCTTGTTCTTTAATTAAAATTAAATGGCAAAAAAAAAAAATTCCAGAGGAGATATCCTTTAAAACAAAATGCTGACATCAGATATTAAGTCTAAACAACATACAACAACTGTGTCTATAAAGTATTTATGAATGAAAAATGTAACAAAAAAAAGCAGTGTGTGAAATAATAAGTACACCCCGTAATTGATAAGCTTGTACAACCACCTTTGGCAGCAATAACCTGGATTCATTTTTTTCTGTATAACTGCATCGGCCTTTTACATCATTGTGGAGGATTTTTGTCCCTCCTCTTTACAACATTAATTTAGGTTTGCAGCCATTTATTCTCTCGCCACAGAATTTTGATCAGTTTAAGGTGTGACTGGAAGGCCTGACTTTGGTACACAGAGGGTTTATGGTTGACTAAATTTCTAAAGGGGTCTAGAATCTGTAGCTGCAAAACAAGGCCAAATCATCCCCCTTTCACTGCACTTGACAGTTAGGCTGGGTACACAAAGTACCATTCTTTGAAAGCCGACAGACAGATTCTTTCTGTCATTATTTAAAGATGTAGCATCAGAGGCCCTACCATTCTCCCTTTATAAAGTATAGGGGGAACATTTGAGACTGCCACATTCTCTAAAACCGACAACCGCCGCCAACTCCCAGTACTTCAGAACAGGCAGCAGACCGCAGCAGAGGGATATATTTTTGGAAGGTAACTATCGTTCCTGATGCCGACATTGAACGTTCATCCGCTCGGGAATAACAGTATACATGGTCCACACTTTGCTGATGAAGTGACGATCCAACACTGTCAGATCCAGTGGAATTGTCCCTTTATTGTAAATTTAGCCTTAGTATTGTTGTTGATATGGGTTTTCACCAAACCTGACACTTCATGTGCATCATGTCCAAACTTCTCGCTTTTTTGCATAGTTTTAGAAAAATTGTGGTTTGTTTAGAAGCAAGTATGCAAACCCTAGCCATGCTCGCTGCCATGTTCTTTTAAGAGAAGATATTTTTCCCTGGCATTCCTTCCAAACAAATCATATTTGTTCAGCAGAAAACAAATTAAAAAAAATAAAAATCTATGACTTACTGGGAGGTAGGAGATACTACTTCTACCTCCTGTTCTTACAATTCAGTTCCCATGATAACCAGCTGATGTGGCTGTTTATCAAGGGAACCGGAACCATGAGTGGTTTCAATTACACCAAACTGCAGGTTTGGTGTAATTGTTCTTTACAATATTTCGTTATTTTACAAAATTGTCTGCCGTTAACAACACCAGCATTATCGTAAAATATTTATTGGTATCAGATGGGTGTTCTGCGATAACGCTGCTTTATACATTTATACAGAAACTCTGTGTTTTAATTAGTCCCTGCAGCGGCAATGTTCTAGTCAGCACAATTATTTGCATGCGTCTTACCCTATTTACACCTTTTAGTAAAGGTTTCCAGGTACTGACTTCCTGTTACCCTAAGTGACGCACAGGCTTTTTTACATTTTATATATACACAAATGAGATTAGTTTTGGTCGCTGTTTGCTTTTTCCCAGTGTTAAATATGCTCTGAGTGTAAATCACACTAGCTGATAATAAACCCATTGCTACAAACAATAACTAAAGCAGCATGTAGCAAGGGATCGGCTTTAACTGTGTTTATACAACTTAAGCAATAAAAAAAACATTTTCTATTAAAATGAAAACATCCATATATAGAAAACACACCTGTCGATATGCATGTACGCTGGACCCGTCTACACGCACCATGGGTCATCATAACACCGCCGACACCCATTAGGAGGGGGAATCAGGGTGCATGCACTGGGGCGAGGGGTTTGCGTGCACGGAGGGTTTGAAATTCCACTGCATCCCTTAGTAAAAATTTGCGCATCTATGAATGTTTGGACACTTTTCAGAAGATGTAATATCAACTGCAATTTTTACCTTCCCCACTTCTCCATGCAGTTAAAGGGCATGTCCACCCCCAACTAAAATTGAGCCCACTGCGCAGTGCAGTGTAAAAAGTTCTCTACCTTTCTCTTCTGTTGCATATGGTTGTCCTGCAGGGCAGGGAACATTGATGTCCAGCACAAATATGTCCTGTTAGTCCCAACTTAAATGGCATGTCCATCCCTCCTACACGTTTTAAACTTACCCTTCCCACCCCTGAAAACCCCTGACCTCGCAATATTGACTTACCTCCCCAGTATTCCTGAAGTTAGATATTTAGCATGCAGTCACCCATCCAAATCGTATCCAGTATTGCATCAGGTGCTACTTCCTCAACTTTCTATCTAGATTTGTTTCATATAGTACTAGGATAATGGAAATGCATTGTATAATGAATGACATACATGATATGAATATATAAATGATATATCAAAGTTCACCAGTGATAACAGTCAAATAACCCATTTCTTTACTGTTTTCAGTTTCAAATATAAAAGAATATATATTTTTGGGGTTTTCCTGGATGGTTTGCAAATGGTTATATCATGCCTAAAAATTAAGTACTGTAAGCAAATATGGAACCGTGGCACTGAGGACTTTTGGCTGTTTTAGCTATCCTTATGTTTACAGGGGAACTAAAGCCCAAATGAACACCCTCTCCCCTAACCCATAGCCAGGATGAGGAGCTAATATACTAGGAATTCAATATGGGTTAAGCGCCTATGGGTAACTCATGGAATGGATTTAACCACAGCACAACTTATATCCGTTGTATTCAATTAGATCAACTGGACTTGAAGTTTAGTTCTTGAAGACGTTTCGCTAGTCTTCCGACTGGCTTTCTCAATTCAGAATGACTTGTACAAGAATCTGTGGCAATTATGTACCCTGGAAAATCCCAATTAGCATATCACAGCCAAGTGTTAAGGGCGTGATTGGATAGTGGCTAAGAGTTGTTATAGGAACGCCCAGAGTAAGGTGTCAAAATAGCATTGTACATGGCAGACAGTTGGTGCCGAACCCCCCCACCTCTATTTAGGCTTGGTTTCTTTATTTTCACATAAATGGCCTCCTTAACACCTCTCTTGAACCAGTCACGTTCCTTTGCCAATATGTTAACATTACAATCTTCAAAGGTATGTCCTTTATCTTTAAGATGCAGGTACACGGCTGAGTCCTGACCCGAGGAATTGGCTCTTCTGTGCTGGGCCATATGTTGATGCAGTTGCTGTTTGGTCTCCCCCACATACAAATCAGAACATTCTTCACTGCACTGCGTATATGATGTCGCTTTTCTTGTGTTTCGGTATAGGGTCTTTTGGATGTACCAATTGCTACCTCACTGTGTTGTTCGGTTTAAAGCAGACAGGGATATGGTGTTTTTTGAAAATTCTTCTTAATTTCTCGGAGACCCCTGCTACATATGGGATGACCATGTTCTTTCTTCTGGTGAGTAGCAATTGGCTTACGGAGAGGTCACAGCCTGGTCACCCAGTAGAAGGTTGACAGCCCTGGCAGGGGGAAAGGAGGAAGTTTGAGAATTCACTGACCATGTGCAACTATTTGTCTGGGTCCATAACCCGCTCTGTGAAAGCTAGAACCTGTAGGATAAAATATATGATTTCTCAAAAAGGCTGTTAGCAATGAGAGATAGCCAAAACTCACTAGTTTCATTCTGTCTTTGGATTCCCGGATATTGGGAAAATCTGAAACCAGAATGAATTTTCGATTGTACAGAGCTATTTTCGCTAATTTTCAAAAATAGCCTTGAACGTTTGAAAATTCTCGAAAATAAGATCAGAGACCATTTTTGAGTTTCCGATCGTATTTTCGAGGATTTTACAAATGCATACAGTAGTTGTGTGGTGCAATTTTACATGCTGTGGGCATAATGGTCAACCTAATCCCAAAATTGTACCTAGCTAAAACACAGCCTGGGACCCAGCCATACCATCAGCAAGAACTAGAAGGCATGTACATGCTTTTATTTGCAGGGAAATGAATTAAATGTGTACTTGCAATGGCGAATCTAGTGAAATGACACAGTTGCATCTATTTTATTGTCAGTTTAGGTAAAAGTTTAAAAGATTTTTCTAACTTTTACCAGTATATTGTACCAATTTCCAAGTTCAGAAATCAGACTGTAGCAGTAACCCAGACGGAGAATTAGGAGAGCTGAGACATTTTCTCCCAGTTGCTGTACAGCTCTCTCTGCCTGTCATTAGCCTTGACCTGTTTTTCCCCACCCTCTGTGTCCCTTCCAGTAGGAATTAACTCGTTTCCAAATGCTGGAGGCACAGGAAGCCATGAGCATAATATATGATTTCATTAATAGAGGGGTGCCTGTCATGAAAGTAAAAAGGTAGAGCCAGCTCTGGTTCTTTTTTTTCTGTCAAGACTATTTAAACATATAATTTATTGCATGATGTTTGCAGACACTGTTGTAAGCCCTGAATATAATTTTTGTGGGTGAGGTCTGGTGTTGATAACCATAACCATCTTAAAATACCAAATAACTGCCTACAGAAGGTCACATATGCTGTCAAATGCCAAACAATATATTCCAAGTTACAAAATGTCCAGCCAAATAAAAGACTGCTTTGGGGTCATACATTCCTGTTTAAAGTGAAAAGGAATGTGCAAGTGCATTATATTCCATATATGATACTTCTATATACATTAACCCCTATTCATGGGTAACAAAATATTCTGTTTGAGGGCATACCTCTCACCTGCTGGTGAGGAATAAGATTAGAAGTGACAGCATCTTATAGTATATTTCTTGTTCATTTCTCTGTGGGTTTATTAAATTCCTTCAGAAGTTCATTGCCCATTATCCATGCAAGTAAACTTTTCTAGACATCCAATATAAGACTGGCTGGGTGTACACATTAAAGCAATCTTCAAGGCAAAATAAATAGTTGGTTGTTGAATGTGAAAAAGACGCCCAATAGTATTTATTAGAAATGTGCAGCTTAAAGGGCAACTGTGGTCTCAAAACAAGTGAGGGTTAAATGAAAGCCTGCAGTATTTCCTTAACACTGAGCCAACAATCACATGTTTGGCTGGAGCCTGTGAGAAATTACATTGGGGTGAATGTTTAAACTCCGCCCCTGGGAGAAGCATGCTCAGTTGCTGGGGAAATCAGGATGTACCTGGGGAAAAAATTGACAGTTGAGAAGGGAAGCCTATTAATGCAGGTGAAGGCTGGTCACATGGCTAAAAACAGGAAGAGTTCAACCAGGAAGTTACATTGCTGAACCTTTCCAGCAATAACTTCTCACAAATTTTACCTAGAGATGTGATTTAGGTTTTATTTTGAAGGTATGATGGAAGGCTTCTTATATAATTCTTACTAGTTTGGAAGAATTTGAGACCAAGGTTACCCTTTAATTATGTAACTGTTACCTACATTAGCCTTAAACAGACAGGCAGTTTTCATCAGTCCTAGTGTGAATGGGAGCAGCAAAGATGTGAGTTGTAGTTTAGCTGCAAATGATATTTCCCTTTTTTGGTCTGTCTGGCCAAATATCTTCTTTGATCTTTTGACCGTGGACATCTGGAGAAGGCAGATTAGATATGTTGGTAAATCATGGTCATGGCAAACTGGCAGCTGTAGCTACTAATTCAGCTCAAATGACTTATTGTATGTATGTATAGTTTATATATAAAGCGCCAATGGGGACACAGCGCTGTACAGGAACAAAATACAATAAAGTCATACAAGGGGTATAAATACATAGATAGTTCAGTACAAAAATATATAAATGATATAAATAAAAGTGCTAGAGCTTTGCCACAAGAGGAAAGGAGGTCCCTGCCCAGTAGAGCTTACAATCTAGTTATACTACAAAAAACTTTTTTCAGATTTTAAATACATGCTTCCGAAGTACTGACTTACTGTTTGCAGGACACGTAATTGTCAGGTATCCCAACCCTCTCGGATCTTCCAGGAGTCTCCCTCATTCTGGGGTGGTCTCCCGCACTCCTGCGAGACCACCCCAGACTCCCGGACTTGAGAGGGGACTTGAGTCATCTCCCTGCCTCACGCCCCCTTTCCCCACCCTGCCCGGAAGCCTGAAGGGGCAGGGTGGGATGAATTGTATCCATTATGATCTTGCCCTTGACCCAGCGCCTGGGTAAATTCAGTTGCTCAGTAGAGATCTGAGCATGTCTGTCCCATCCAACAGCCAATAAGTAGAAAATACTGCTAGAGAAATTCCAAGGAAAAGTGCACCCTGGAAAGGAAAAAGAACTGTTACGGAACCTGAAAAATCAGCTCACTAATGATAATAGCATGACAAAAAAAAAATACAATGAAAAATTGTATGAAATCAACTGATTTTTCAAGAAGAACACGTTGAATAACTAGGTATTGATAATATAAGCATCATTTAAAAAATAACGATGGTATCCACTGAACTATCCTTTTAACCCAATTTTGTTTTAATACCATCAGTATCCAGCAGATGTCACATGTCTGCATTTATGCTCAATAGACAAGATATTTTTTTATATAAAACTGCAGCATAATGTTTGTTATCATATGTTATAGTAAATGCAGTTTAGGTGGAAACTTTTATAAAACTCTTGAGTTTGTTTGAAAAGATATTTTTAGTATGGTGATATTAAACAAATGTTAACAAAGATGTGGGCCTTTATCTCCCAGCATTCCTTAACAACTGAAAGATGCAGGACCATGGGTCTGATCCCTCTATTGCCTCTAAGTAATGTCATGCAGATAATTATATTGACGTTTTATGTAAAAATGAAGTCCTGAGAAAATTCTTGTTTTGTCAGTAAAAAAATAAAATTCCTCATTGTACGTATGTATTTTATTTCTTATATAGCGCTACATATTATGAAGCACTTTACAATTATTTACTCAATTCACATCCGGCCCTGCCCCGAAGAGCTTACAATCTAAGCACATTTATTTGACACATACAACCTATCAGTATGTCTTTATGTTTGTGGGGAAAACATGTTTGTGGGGGAAACCGGAGTGCCCAGAGGAAACTGGTGTGTCCAAGGGTGGAATCGAACTCAGGACCTTAGAGCTGCAAGGCTTCCACCGTGCTGTTATATGTGTATCAGTATAGGGGAATTGTTTTTGGAACTAGTTTAAACATGAAGTAGCCCTTGGTTGCAAGGACTGTATACTTCTATTAATGGCCACAGCCCAATTGGTGGTGCTAAAAAGTGGACAAGACAAACCTGGCATTTCTGTGCATTTGTTTAGTTGTGGCAAATGCAGAAACTTTGGTAAATGTGTCCACAGATCTTAAAGAGACAACTAGAAATTCCCCTAGCTATTGTTATTGATAGAGAGTGGTCAATGCATTTATGGCTCATCTAAGCTACTTTCCCTTGAAACTATTGAAGTACTTGAATCTACTGGTATGTAGTCAACCTTACACATAACTACTGATCGGTGATAGTTTCGCTAAATAGTTTATGCTCCGTATGTTTTATGTACTTTTCCCAGTACGTCTCCTGACCTGTTCAGAATTTCACTAGTCCTATGACTGTTTTTAATTACTCATAAAAACAATATGTTTGTTTAATGAGTAAAACATCATAAAAAAGTAACAAGGTAATAAAAAAACAGGAAAACTACTGGTATTAGAAAAAAAGACAGGGGAAATGGCAGAGAACAGATGTTTATAAGCTACGGTGGTGTACAAAAGTAATTTTCTTCTGAAATCGTGATTTGGATTATACATGGCAACTTGCCAGGGCTAAGCAAATTCTGGGGGGCTTTTGGTCCAATGACAAGATCCCAGGGATTAGGAAAGGAAACCATTTCCTAATCCAGCACTGTTATGCACTAGTTCTGAAAATCCCTTTTATTCTTATCCACCTTAGTTACCCTTGATTAAGCACTAAAGATCCAATCCCACCAGCTCTGAAAGACACAAAACGATGGATCCACCAATCAATATTCCCATGTAGGCACATCATTCTTACAGTGTAAAAACCATTTTCTTTAAAGGGCATGTACAGTGTAATTTCAAGTTTGGTCCATTGCAAACCTGGACCTTTAACGGTTTTGCTTTTATTTTGCTAATCCCCTGGCAAAGTTTACATTTTCCCTCTGTTCTTGCTGCCCCTCCCTCCTCCACTGTAAATTGTTCTTTGCACTGCCCTTGTGAGACTTGCAGAACACAAATCTTGGGGAGTCAGTCAGTCAGGGTTCTTATTTGAAGAGCTGGTACCCAATCAGAGCTTTAACAAAGGGTTTAAATGACTCTCTAGGACTGATACAAGTAGCCAATGGCTTGCAGGAAAGTAGATATTAGGGCTGCATACAGAACAGAGTGACTACTTATTTTCATATATGTATATGTATTTGTATTTACAAACTCCACAAAATATATGTTCTTAGAGGGGATAACTATCGTATATGTATAAAGCTTTATTTAAATACAGTTAAAATGGAAAGTACCTGGGATGGGGATGTCGGACTGGTAATTCCTACCTCCCAATATTGTTTTTGTGAGGAGAAAACTGATTCTGCCAGTCTTCCTCCTGGCTTCAGCACTTTCTTCAATACAGGATTAGTCCAGGACTAAACTGGCAAATGAAGACTGTACGTGCTGTAGCTCCTCAACGGAATTATATTGTGAGGTTGGAACAATCTCCTTGCCCCAGGTACTTTCCATTTTTAAAAAGTTACATTTATATCCTTTAAAAGGGTATCTCCACTGGTAAAAAAAAATGTTGGTATTCAGTTCAATTGAATACCTGTCTGACAGGTCCCGACGGACTTAGTACTCTGTGCGCATAGAATACAGAGTCTGTTGGGATGCGGCGAAGGAGAAAGCGATCAGGTAAGTACCTTATCTTCGTTCCTGGCTCCTGCAGGTTTTATTGAAGAACAGGAGGTAAGACACAGCTCCTTTACCTCCAGTTCTTCAATAAAATTGAATACCAAAAAGTTTTTTTAACTGTAGAGACACCCTTTAAAGGGTGTGCCTAAAAATGCTGCCTGTGATTACATCAGTATAACATACAAACTGATTTTTTTCACATTGTTGTTAAAGACATATATTATGATAAAATTGCAATGCTGTCAGTGTAATATAACATAATTTGATTTATAATTAACCCTGTAAAGTGCATAAAATATGGGTAATTATAGCTTTAACTTTAATATTTAGAATACAGGTGTGCAACAAGGAAAATTTGCACTGCCAAGGGAGCCGCGATCTGTAATAGTTTAAAAAGCAGGCTCCTGTATCCAGAGCTAATACACAAAATGTAGACGTATATTTGTGTAAATTCAATATTGGTAAGAGCGACTTTAATGGCTTCATTGCATCCGCTGCGTAGGTATCACAAAAGACACCTGCGCAACTGGAATTAATATCGCTCTAGATTTTAATTTGCCCAGCTAAAAAATTTGCACTGATGTCACACTGCACAGTCACATGATCTGCCACACAATGGGTTCCTGCATCGGCCTATTGAACTGTGCCTACCTGGATGGCAGGAGGCATTCGGGGATCAGAATGTTTTTACTTCTCAGTTTTGGTTAGTGCAGGATCATTGGTAGGACACCCAGAAGTTACTAAGTAGCTGAAGTATATATTGAACAAAAGTTATGTTTTCAGGGGTACAACAGTTATATATTATATTGTTTCTGTCCTTGTCTAATGGTTCCCCTAAATTTACAACTTGCCTATAAGGATACTGTAGTTATCAATTTTGGTGTTATTAACTGGTCTCTCATGGGAAATAACTGTATACAGACTCCTTTGAGCTAATGCTCTGTATCTCAATAAGAGACAGCTGGACTCTGTTACACACAGGCCTTGGTGCGTGTGTTGGAGAGGTGTGTGCAGTGAAACCACTGATTAACTGCTGTATCTTGAAGACGCTGAGAATAAAGTGGCAAGACCAGGACTTTACGTACTAGGTTTTGACTGATATTATTCACAATGAACGGTTTCCATATGGACTGACTGTTCCTTGCTTCCAGTATTTGCCTCAGTAGAATAAAACAGAAGATTTTTTTCTACGGACAACAGACTTACAGTTGTGACGTGTGATGTGTGGTTCACAATAAAAATTTTCTAAGATTTGGAGTGCGACCCTCAGTTGTATTTTTCCTGCTAAACCACTGGTAGAGGCAATTTCCATGCAGTGATGGTTAGGCAACAGTGATGGTTAGGAATTGATATCATTTCCAGTAATTGGCAATTAAAAAAACAACATTTTTTTTCCAGTTAAGATACCCTTTAAACCAAACCAATCACTTATCGGCTAATTGGAGGATGCTATTGATAAATTAAATTAGCAAGGAATACACAAATTGTTTTATGAAACATTACAGAGTTTTACATAACAATTTTGTAATCAACATGCTTGATTTGAAGGCTAATAGCCATGTTGATAGTTTTCAAAATGTATCAGAATCTGGGAAATGGAATGGAGAGCATGTATCAGTGCATAAAACATTTACAAGTACTGTCTAAGGAACAAAATGACAGCTCCCACCCATATTTTGAAATATGAACTGCCTGACTGGCTATTGAAATTTGAACTTAAGAGTGATTATTTTGGTTTTTTTACAGCACTGTCTGTGACTTTTATTGAATCTCCCTGAGGATGTTTTAATCACAACTGATACTCAAATCTTGCTTACATCTGCCTTAGGGCTAGGCCACACTAGAGCGTTTCTCACACGCTTATGTTAGCATGTAAGAAACATACAAGGTTAAAAACTATAATTTAACCCACTACTGGCCCCACTCTGTAGTGTAATAAAATCCTTACCTTACATCCCTGCTCCAAATGGCTGCCCTGCTATGCCCCTCCAAAGTCCCAAAAACTGGCCACCAGGAGCCTAGCAGAGTCCATATAGAACTCTGCCTCCTGTCTCTCCTCCAGGAGAATTTTGCCATGCGCAGTGCATGAATTTTGCCATGCGCCCTTTATTGGTAGTAATTTGTGGTTCAGTGGCTATTTGCCATTTTCTTTACTTACTTTATTAAGGATACTTAAAATCTTACAGGGTTATTCAATAAAAGTTCTTATCGTTCAAAATGGTGCTAACTTTGCCCCAACCAATCAGATGTAAGCTTTCAAATGTTAAATAAGATCTGATTGGTTGGGGCAAAATTAGCACCATTTTAAACGATAAGAACTTTTATTCAATCTCCCTGTTAGTTTCTATAAGTGTGACTGATCCCTGTGCGCCACCTATACTGGGGCTTCTCCCTGGACGTCATGGTATATAGTAATTCATAGAGGTGCTCATTCATGTCTATATTCCATTATATATTTCATATATTTATTTACCTTTAACAGAATTTTGATTCTCAGCACTTTCTGTCCTTGGTCAAAGTGTCAATTTTGCATTTTCGTTTTTTGTCTAGGTATTTTGGAGTTTATAAGCCTTGCTGTTGGACTAGTTAGCATCCGTGGAGTAGACTCTGGATTGTACCTGGGCATGAACGAGAGAGGCGAACTGTATGGGTCGGTAAGTTTGCATTTTACAAAATTAACCACAAAAAAACCTGCTGTTAACTAGCAGATAAGTTACATAAAATACTGGTGCAAGTACCCAGCTTAAAGGGTATGTACACTGTAAAATTTGTTTTTTTAAATTGCCTATTAGTGGACATTACAAATCATCCCGACTATCACTGTACTGTTTTTTGTTGATCTGACCCCTATTTCATTAGATATCTAATCTGAAACATCTTACATTTCAGCATTTTTGTAAGCAGTTTTGCTGTAGCTGGAATGGTTTGACAGTTGGTGTGCTGTATGCAGTATGCAGTATTGATAGTTGGTATGTGGGAAAATAGTCAGGTCAGTGGTCAGAGCCTGAGCAAAACAAGTATTGTATTAAAGGCATGCAGCAACACACACACCTGCTACATACACATATTTATATATAGATTAAGATGACGCAAAGTAATTTTTTCAGTATACATACACTTTAAAGATGCAGTGCTAAGCTTCCATGACCATGCTTAAAGATAAATTCTGATAAGTGAACAGTAAGCAACAATAGCACCCATTTACTAAATTCTTCGTATCCTATTGCAAGTCATACAGTTTACGCTGTTCATTTTGATTGATCTCGTGTAGCTAGGATAACATAGTTTAGTGTCTGCTTGTTGTAGATTAGTATTTAATAAAGATCTAGCAGATATTCAATACAAGTCAATGACAAGAGAAATACTAGTTCTATTAAACATTATAGTTAGGTCCCAGCATGGTTTTATGCGTAATAGATCCTGCTGAACCAATCTGAGTTAGGTTTGGGAGTTAGTAGCTCTAAGCATGAAGTGTCAAGCAGTATCTGCTAAAGCAAATCAAAATATTTCCTGTATAAAAAGGAGCACAGAGCCATATTCAATAACGCAAGGTATTGGCAACTTCCTCGGGCGTACATTTATACAGCCGTTCTGTACAATACCATGCTACTTCTGCAATTGAATTGTATTGGCGGTTGTATGTACAATTACAATCACAATCCTAAATATGGTTACCAAAGGCTAGGCCACACTATTGCGTTTTTCTTGCGTTTGCGCATTCGTTTTTTTCATCATTGAAATCACAGCAACGCACCGAAAATGCACGTTTTCTGGTGCGATAGCAATTTGCGTTCTGCTTTTTTAATCGCAATCACATTCGTTTTTCTATATCTAACGAAAAAAATGCATGCGCAAAGCAACAAAATCGCACATGAAATCGCATGCGTTTGTAGCGCAGTGTGGCCGTGCCCTCACATCATTAAAAAAATAACAATTCTGCCCCTGTGGTCCACAGGAGTCATTTGCCTTGACCGACCACTCGATGGAGGAAAATTTATCCATGTGTACCCAGCCTAACGTTCTGTTTCAGTGAGAAATCCACATTTGCACTACATTAACATTAGTGTTTTTGTCTCCTCGTTCACACTAGGAATGGACAAAAACGTAACTTAAAACCGCTGTGCGTTTAGTGACATTTGAACACATAATTGTATTATTATATAATTGTATCATTAACTGTTTGCGTGTACGTTATCATATTTTTTTCTGTGTTTCGGTCTGTTTCGTTTTAAAACATTTTTGAGCGCATTTTTCGAATTTAAGGGGGCAGGACCAAAGAACACTGGTCACTTCCTGGGAGTTTCAGGAGCTTATGGAGAGAGGTAACTGATAGTGTTGTGGAGAGAGATCTTGCGATTTTCTGGTGATTTTGCTATTCTTCAGTGTGTTTCTTATAGCCTGCAGACAGGAAATGACATCACAGGAACTCCCAGGCATCCTTTGCAAAAAATGGACAGAAACGCAAATGTGTGCGTTATTATTCCTTGTACTGCATTTTCGTGCATTTTAAATGGACAGAAATGCGTGCAGTAGTGCTTTTTTTAAATGGATCGGAACAGAATGGAACAGAAGCCAGTGTGAACGATATTGGGAAATCCTATGGGGTTTTATAATGTGTCCGTTTTTTTCAATGCATCTGCATTTGAAAAACGAATACAAACTGATTTGGTGTGAACGAGCCCTAAAAGTCAGGGCTGTGACACGAATTTGCTGAATACTGTCAGGCAAGACAGAAAATTTTAAATACTGGCTCCCTTTACTAGTATAGATGACTTTACTACAAAGCCGATCACCCTGTATGGGCACAATGAACAATCATTCTGTATAAAGAATATATGGAACAATCACTCACTCCTGTGTGTACGTGTGTTTATATATATCCTTTAACTTTACTGTATATTATATAAATATATTTATATCTTCATAGGAGATTGCATTGAGTTTTTAGGAGCTACCAATGAGGTGGGGGGTATAGAATATTACATATAGGAAAGGTGTATATGTGTGTGTGTACTCTCACTATTACCATTTAAATGACCATCAATAAATGTATATAAAGTATAGCACTGACTTATATTAGGTACAAGACAAAATATAAAACTTATACAAATATATAAACTTACTTACAGAGCTGAGATTCCTGTTTTAATATGGGATAGTCAAAATAGGAGGTTAAACCACACCCCTATGACTGCTAAGGGGTCTCCATGTGAATACATGTGGCAATGTCAGTATAACATCCAATGATGTGCTGTTTGTAAAACATTTGACAGTCTTAGCCAATCAAAAAAAACTGTATGCTAAACAGGAAGTGATGTGTATATAGGAAATTAAAGAGCTCCTTTAACCCCACCTCACCTTAAGCTATTAAGCAAATCAGTATCCTGTACTCCCAAGTCCTAACCCCATAGCAACTTTAAATCTGGAACTTGCTATGGTAAATACTAATAAGTATGAACCTAGCATGTTAATCTGGATTCCGTTTAGTCACAGGTCAGCCAATGGTGCTAGTTAGTTTGAACTGCACATTGTTGCAAGATTTTATGGATCTATTCTCAGACCTGCAGATTTATTCCACCTAGACCCCCTGGATTCTAGCTGGCAAGTAGGTGGATTAGGAAAGTGAGGGCAAGTTTAGTAAGGTTTATGACTTCTACTGCCTAAAGTGACCTTTATAATCCTTTTATATTCCATTAGTGTAATAGCTATGGATATAAGGGAAAGGCAGATGGATTACTTGCATGTTTGAGCCCTTGGGTAGGAATTGCAAAAGCACGGCCGTGGGCTTTTAAAGGATAAGTACACTGTAAAATTAAGTTAGGGTAACTTGGAAGTTGCTGACATCTTGTATGTGCTTAGGTGCATGGTTAGCTCTACCCCTGTGAGATTTTCATCTTCCTCCTTCCTCCTGATTGGTAAGCCTCAATAGGTAAGTCTCATCACACAGTGCGCGTGCCCATGATGTCATGGCGCATGCAATGAGATTGACATCATGCGTGCACGGAGCGCACTGAGCGGATGAGACTTACCCATTAAGGCTTACCAAGCAGGAGGAAGATGAAAATCTCGCAGAGGTGGAGCTAACTATGCACCATGCAAGGACATACAAGATATCAGCAACTTTGAATGGAAAAAGGTAGGCTCTGGAGGGGCTTAGGGAAACAAAAAATATGCCAAAAGTATTTTTTAAGTTGCAGCTTCCAAGTGACCATAACTTCATTTTACAGTGCACTTATCCTTTAATGTCTGTAAGTTAAAAAAATGGCTTTATTCCAGGATGTATGAAACAAAATTTTCTATTATTCGGTGCAGCCAGGGAAAGCTGGGAGTTGTAGTTTTTAAACTAATGAAAAGTTAAACACATATGCTCTATATCATTAGGCTATTTTGCATCTGTTTACATTCATTAACCAATGTAAATAAAGAAGAAACTTACTGTTAACAGAGAATGCTAGAAGTTGTAGTTTTCAAAGATGTGAAAGGTCATAAGTTCAACATCCGTACTCTATACCATTTGGCTGTATTGCATCTGGACACATACCTTAGCTACAGGATATTAAGAAGAAACTTACTGAAAACAGAGAATGCTGGGAATTATAGTTTTCAAACATGTGAAAGGTCACATATTCAACACCTCTGCTCTATACCATAAAACTTTATTATATTTAGACATATGCCTTTGCCATAGACTATAAATGGGATACTTTACATGTCCCCGCCCATTTTTCTAGGGAAGCTGGGAGTGAGAAATATCTGTATATATGTTAGATTAATAGGGCAATGTTACAATAATAACATGAGGCTGTGAGGAACCTTCTGTTATAAGAAGGCTCTATTTCATTTTATATTCTGCAAGGCCCTTTTAGCTCCTTTAACCCCACTTCAACTTAACCTAAAAAGCAAATCAGTATCCTGTGCTCCCAAGTCCTAACCCCATAGCAGCTGTAAATCTAGAACTTGCCGTGGTAAATATTAAAAGCATGTTAATCTGTATAAGGTGTCAGGTTGTGTAATGGCACTGTTTAGTTTGAACCACACATTTTAGCAGGATTGCCTGGGTCTATTCTCAGTCTTGCAGGATTTTCCTATTTGGTTCCCCTGGATGCAGATGACAGATTCAATGTATCCTTATGTAAAGATTTAATTTCCACACATAACAAAACATACACATACATAATTTCCACTGTCCACCAATGGGCACACACACAATGTTGACAGTCGGCTATACAACTACCTCCATGATTTCTAATGTCCCTATTCCTGCTCACTAAGCTCCATCACAGTGTAGTAGGTACAGTAATTAATTTGGCTTGAAAAAGCCAAATTCCTGTTCTTTCTATTTCTCTATTTCTTCTTCTTCCCCTTTTTTTTCTTCCGCTTTTTTGGACTGTATATCCTCCCACAGTTTTTGAGCTAGAGACGTGCAGTACAGACATGCGGGGCATATAGGAGAAGTGTGCTATCTTCTAGCTAAGGAATCCACGGAAGCGTTACAGCGTTAACTGCATATTTCGGGACATTTTTTCCCATAGACTATAATGGTAACAATCCTCAAATGTGGATATTTCAAAACAGTTTGTTTCATGGTCATAAATACAAACGGTGATACCCCCAACCCCCAACACAGACACAGGTACACCCACCTACTAACCTACCTTTCAGTTCCTATTGAGGCTATACTTAAAGGGTAAATATAGTCAAAAAACTAATTTTGATCTATCATCAATGAAAGTTAGTTATATAGTCATACATGCAAAAACACATACCCCCAATAGGTACTCACACCTACTTATCTACCCTTCCATTCCAAGTATGGCAGCCATACTTAAAGGGTAACTAAAGTCAAAAAAACTAATTTAGATTTATCCTCAATAAAATATAGTTTATGGTTGTAAACACAAAAAAGACATACCCCTCAACCAGACACATGTAACACACACCTACTCATCTATTTATACATTATGGTGGCAGCCATACTTAAAGGGTAACTAAAGGCAAAAAAAGAATTTAGATTTTGACTAATTTTGATCAATAATCATAAAAGGTTGTTTTTTTTAACCCCCACGGGGCATAGGTACACACATCTACTGACCTACCCCTACATTACTATTGCAGCCATACTTAAAGCGTAACTAAGATCAAAAAACAAATTTTGACTAACCATAAAAAAGTTTTTTTTTAACTTCCAACCTGATCCAGGTCCACACACCTACTAACCTACCCTTCCATTTTAATGGCAGACATATTTAAAGGGTAACTATAGTCAAAAAACACATTTTGACCAATCATCAAAAAAGTTTGTTTTTTTAACCCCCACGTTTCACAGGTACATACACCTACTGACCTACCCATCCATTACTGTTGCAGCCCTACATAAATGGTAACTAAAGTGAAAAAAAAACTTATTTTAACCAATCATCAAAAAAGTTTGTTTTTTTAACCCCCCCAACCTGACACAGGTACACACACCTACTGACCTACTCTTCCATTTCTGTGACAAACATACATAAAGGGTAACTATAGTCAAAAATAAATTTTAATTAATTATCAAAAGTTTTTTTAACTCCCAACCTGACACAGGTACATACACCAACTGTGGTACCCATTCATTCATGTGACAATTATATTTAAAGGGTAAGTATAGTTTAAAAAAAACACATTTTGACCAATCATCAAAAAAGTTAGTCTTTTCTCCCCCAACCTGACACGAGTACACTTACCAACTGACCTGCCTTTAATGCATGTGTCAGCCATATTTAAAGGATAAGTAAAATACAACAATGTCCTCATTGCCAAATTCAAAGTTTACACTTAAACTTTCCCTTTCTAGTTAATGTATATAAACCCAATCTCAGCAATCACCTCAGGCAGCTGCAGGGTTAATGTTGATACAGATCTCTGTGCTGCTGTCAATCAAAGGGCAGACTGGATACATTTTTGAAACAAACAAGTGCTGCTTCTCACTCACAGCTCAATTGACAATGACAATGTATCAATGTATGTAACAGTCTATGGACACCAGGAGAAGTAGAACAGCAGGCAGGACTGAGCAGGCAGAAAGGGGAGATTCCAGGCACCAGTAAACCCCCCCCTCCCCATAAATACTGTGTATATTCCTTTCCTGGTTCACCTTCTGTGATATTACGGTATGCCATGTTTCCTCTGTGTAGGGCCACCACCCAGCCAATATTTTACTGGCCCAGCTGGTAAATTTGTATTGGTTCTGGTAAAAAAAACATGGTCTGGGCCTTAGATGGGTAAACTGCGGCTCTCCAGATGTTTGAAAACTACAACTCCCAGCATTCCTATGATTCTCTCTGTAGTTGAGGAATGCTGGGAGTTGTAGTTTTCAAACATCTGGAGAGCCGCAGTTTGAGGATCACCGGTTGACTCTGGGCTCTTTTAATTAATGAGGAGTGAAGCTTTGCCCCAAGCCCCACCCTTGGAATGTACACCTACCAGACTCGTATATTTTAGCCTAAAAGTTGTCAACTCTATAACAATGACGTATAATTCATAACAAAAAGGATAACGTAGCATCAAAGAACAGTAGTTTCGACCATGCTGCACAAGAATTTAAATGTAATCTGACATATCACTATGTGACATATTTGTAATGAAGGATGAATTTTAATAATGGTTCTACGTTCAATTGTGCTGCCCTTCTAGTAAGGATTACAATTATATTAGTATATTAGTAACAGCAAGTGACATCACACTATTTCTACCCTAAACTATATTTCCTAATTCTATTTACACGGTAAATTTTAGCGGATGTGGCTGATGTCTAGTGTCCTTGTTTGCCCTTTAGAAAGACATTGTTGCTCTGTGTATTGCACAATCCACCATAATGACAGAAATAGGAAGAGCAAACATCGTTTCTTTTCAGCAACACAATATGAATACAGCCCTGTAATCAGTATATTAGGAGCCAACTTTTTTATTTTTAAAATGACTTTTGTTTGACTTGGTTTTGATTAGCTCGGCGGTCATTACAAGTAATTAGTGTGATACCTTAAACGCACTTCATTCCAACTCGGTAACCTGCAGGGAGTTATGGATTGTTCCTGCAAAATGAAATCCCACATGGGCTCTGGGAAGGTGTTCAGGGTGGAACAGGCGATGGTTAGAAAGGGAACTGAAACTCCCGTTTAATCTGGTATACCTTTGTGCCTGTGCCAAATAACTTTATAAATTCTGCCTTCCAGACAGGGAATTACAGCAATTCTAATGTCAGAGGACTTCTAGCACAAAAGAAATGAGCCTTTTTAAGCTGGTATTTTGGCTGCTCACAGACACTCAATCTACATTATATTTCTGCTTCTTTCTGCAAAAACCCTCTCCTTTTGTTTCTGCAGCAAAGTCTCACTTTTCAGAAACATATCCATATGGTAGTCATTTGGTGATTAAAAACCTGCTTCTACAATAAGCCTGCTTCTCTTCCCGCAGAGGATTTGAGTCGGCCCTGCAATGTGTCACTTGCAAACCAGTTTCTTTTATGTCAGAGCCGTAAAACTCCTGCTGAAAACATGGATTGTCTGTGCCAAAGCATAAGGAAACAATCTTTAAATAGAGAAGAAAAAAAGATCTATGTACAGGTGGAGATTTTCCTATTAAAATGATCAAAGGCACAATTAGCAATGCTAAAGGAAAGCATTCCGTGTCCAAGGGAAAAGTTGAGGGCGTTTTGTTTAAGCAATGCCCATGGAAGCAGAAAAGCTGAGAAATAAAAAAATAAAAAAATTTAACACATTGTTAGCTGGTTTGACCAATCAGGCATTCTGGGTAATACAATCAGAATCTCGTTCTTCCCATTACAGAAATATAAGCAAATTTTATTTTGGAAAATGTCCTTTTCCCTTGGATTTGTGTGATTTAATACACCTGTTCTCAGCAGCACGTAAATGGCATAAAGGTTACCGTAGCCCAGTTCTGTTATATTTTCCTTATACTGTATGTGAACCTTATATGTTGAACGCAAGTCAATGTTGATTAAAGGGACACAGCTACAAGACTAAAGGCTAGAATCTAAGAGGCCTGGTTCAGTCTTAATTCAACATTTATTTAGGGGGTTGTTTGTTATATTATTAATGGGAAAGCGCCTAAATCTCCCGGTTTGCATGTAATTCCTCACCCACAATCTCTTAGCATTCAGCAGTGTAAATCCTAATGGTTTTACCCAGAACTGTCGATGGCATTTTTCAGCCTTAAGGTTTCATGGACAATCTGCATAGAGGCCTTCAGTGGCATAACTAGGAATCGCTGGGCCTGCATACGAGAAAACACTATAATTGCTTGAAATTCAAGTCTTTCCTCCATATTTTAAAGTGTCAGTTCTCAAAGCAAAATGTTGTGTTAAAAAAATCACAGAGGAAACTGCAATAATCCTAGCAATACAGTGAATTAGACTAGCGATACCAGAACATTTAAGGAAGTGCGGTAAAAAAAAATCAGCACATTTTTGCAGCTTTCTAAATAGCGAAAGTTAAAAAAAATGATCAAAAACAGAGTGACGTAACTTAGCCACTTTATAAATATGCCCCATAGTTTCTCACAAGGCATCAGGTTATAAACAATAGAAACTGTCTCTGAACTCAAGAAAATACCAAAAAATGCTTCATGTAGATTTTACCTATTGGCAAGGAAAATATCTACAAGTCGTTGCTGCATGCAGGAATTAACTTACAGGGTGAGTGACTGAGAATGAGCTGCAGTGATGTCAAGTGATCTGTCTGCTAGAGGATTATGACACGCTATGTCCTGACTGCAGTGGGAAGCTGAAATGCCATTTGGTTCAGCTAAACATTTGACACACTCAAAGTATTTTTTCGCCTTTACTTTTTTTCTTTTTTTTTTTATTCCTTTCAATGAAATTCATCAATTCAAAGTTATTTGCTTATTGCTAAAAATGGTGGTAATTTTGCCCCAACCAATCAGATGTTAACTTGTGGTTGGGGCAAAATTAGCACCATTTCTAATGGTTAGCACCATTTTCTAACTTTTATTTCATCTCCCTGATTGTGTTTTGGCAATTATGATTCACAAGATTTTGCTGCAATAAAAGATTATTTGTAATTAATGATAACGATTCTTTGTGAATATCATCCAAGATGTTAAGTAGGCAGAGCAGAGGGCCACAAAATGTTCCCATGATTGGTGCTATTCTGGATTTATTTTAAACACTGTTTATAAATGGATTGGTAAATATGATTTGATGATATTTTAGATCAAATGGCTTATAAATTAGACAAGAAATTGTGTTAAAGTGCATGTCCATGCTTAAAACCAAAAACTGGTGACTTGTCCATTATCTGCCCGCAACACCAACTGCTATCTTTCCAGTTTATTACAAGCGTTTGTAATTAATGCTAAGTATCATTCTGCTCAATTAACTTTTTATAAACTTGAGCATGTATAGAGGAGGCAGCAGATGAAAAATCAGTTGTTGTCATTGGCTGAGATCAGCAGTCATAGCTTTGATTGACTACATGGAGGGAGGGGCCAGTTTACTCTGCCAGAATGGGGACAATAAAATATCTAGTTAGTAATGCAGGTAAAGTGCAAAATATATCAGTTGGGGTTGGGGGCAGGTAACTGACAAATTGACCAGTTTTTTGTTTTAAGGGTGGACATGCTGGTTCTGGGAAGTTTTCTATTAAATAATTTGAATGATTTGTTTTGTTTTGCAGAAGAAGTTGAACAGAGAATGTGTCTTCCGTGAGCAATTTGAAGAAAACTGGTACAACACATATGCATCCACGTTATATAAACATGCTGAATCAGACAGGCAGTTATATGTGGCTTTAAATAAAGACGGTTCCCCAAGAGATGGATACAGGACTAAAAGATACCAGAAATTCACAAACTTCTTACCAAGACCTGTGGATCCTTCCAAAATACCAGTTATGTACAGAGACCTCTTTCACTATAGGTGATATCAAGCAATTTGCTGACCTAATGTATATACCCCAGTCCCTTGCCTAGACTCCATTTAAATGCTTGTGTGAAGCATGATACTTTTAAAGTGTGGCAAGAGGGCATTTTTAAAAGGCTGAAGAAAAAAGGGGAAAGCCTTTTGAATATAGACCACTTTATCTTTTTTATTAAGAAGATGCTTATGTTTGTAAATAATTATAAGACAATAGGTACTCTGTACCAATCTCTCCCACCAAACTTTTACCACTAATTCCCATCCCTGGAACTTTATAGAAATAACAATTCCTGTGCTAGGTTGAGTTTTAGGAGACATTCAGTCATGATAACCAAAAAGGGCATGTTCTGTCATTTTGAGCCTTCCATTTCTGAATAGCTTAGCCGATAAAGTGGTGGTACTGTACTTAGTGGCAGAATATCATAATTGTAAATGGGAACATATATCTATTCATGCTTATAGTAAAAAGCAAACAAAAAATAAAACACAGCTAAAGGAGGAGATTCATTTTGGAATCTGTTACAGCGAAGCAAAGTTATTGTGTTCAGCAAGGAGCAATATAGGTACTTGTGGTACACATAGATTTGAAAGCCCTTACAGGGTTTTTTCATATATAAGAAAAAGACACAGCCTAGGAATTTGCCTCTTGTAACCAAACAAAAACAACTTAACGACTGTGAAAAATCACTAAATTCATTCACACACAAAAGCTTAAATTTGACTAGAAGCTTCCTGGGATCATGGATGTCCACTTGAAAGCCACTAACACATGAGTTATGCAGATCTGTACTAAGAGGCATCCTAATGGCCTCTATACTAAATACCATATTAGAGGTTTGGCTCCTTGCATTAAGAAAATGTATAATCTCTGTAATGTTAGGGATTTACACAATCGCCACTATGTGCAATATACAGCCGACGTATATAGTTTTTTTTAAGGACGATGGGGATAAAAGTCAAAACATACATTCACATATATATATTCAGTACACAAACCATCAAATGTTTATATTTCCTTAAAACATAGGCACTTAAAGTTGATGCCAAAATAACTCTACACATCCTTAGCAGTTTTGTAAGTTGTAAGATTTCTAGGATTTCATTTCAGATTGAAAGGATTTGCTAGAATTTGATTTTAAAAAAATCCCATTGACACATTAATGGATTGCATTTAAGCCACTATAAATGCCATGGAATTCCTGGTGTAGTGTTGACTCCAGTGGAGTCCTCCTACAATTGGAAGGCACCTGCACTTTGCACCAGAGTATTTTTGACCGCACCTCCTTCTTTGGCTTCCCTGGTATTTGGTACACAAGGGATGCTAAGATGGTAGGACTGGTTGCAGTTGTGATTGTTGAGAAGCCTGTAGTTTACTGATATGGACTTATCACCGGAAATAACTGCAGATGACTAGGGCAAATTCCTTTACATCTGGACATCATGGAGGATTGCCTTGTAAGAGGACCTGATTATGAGTAATTGGATTCAGCTGTTTGCTGCTAAAATGAGAACTGCCTCTCTCAATGATACCCCAAGTCCAATGGATAATGTTCTCCTGAAGTGCTACTTTCGGAATACAGAAATTCATCAAACTTAACCCAAACATCCCACGATGCTCCTGTACCAAGGAACGTAATAAAGATACAAGCATGGACACTGTGCATAAGGATGAAAAAAAACTATTTATGAAATGTATATGATATTTATTTTATATATTTATTTATTTCAAATAATTTTATTTTTAATGAGAGATGCTTATGACCAGATTTTCCATCAGGAGGAAGAAAAAAATGTCCTACTGAAACATTAGTAACAGAATAATTTTGAATTTCTAAGAGCTTAACGGCAATAAAATTGTCTTTATATTGTAACATACTTTTTAATGGTCATCTAATTTCACTTTTATAAACAAAAAACCCATACCCCAAAGAAACTAGGCCAGTTAATTGAATGTTGACTTGCAGTCTGCAGAATCACTGCATGACCTTCTCTGACTACTTACTGGGTCATTGCCATTTTTACATATAGGAGAGGCACTTGTCTGATACAAGCTCTGTATATGGCACAAGCTACAAGGTCTGTACCAGCAGTGCACTGGACTGAAAACCACAATAAGACTGATGCAGGCAACAGGTTTAACACACTTTAAAAGCCTTTTCTTTAAATAAAGCATGACAGTGTGCCAGGGTTTGAAAATGAACCAAGTGTTAATGTAAAAAGTGTTAATTACAGAACTGCTGCTAGATCAGAACAAGTTGGCAATCTGCAATACAATTGAAGACATTTTTAAATCAGGACACCAGTTGATTACATTTTCCAAAGTTAATTGTTATGTAAGTTCTAGCATTAGAGGCCAAATGATAACATTTTCCAAAGTTAATTGTACTGTAAATTCTAGCATAGCACAAAGAAAAATTACCTCCTAGCTCTTAACTTAAATTATGAAGAAGGGAGCTTGTGAAGCTTCATCCAGGTCATTGTATATTTGCTATTTTGTTAAATGAACTGGACTTGAAGTTAGTTCTTGGCTTTTTCAACTCTGAATAACTTGTACAAGAATCTGTTGGCAATCACTACCCTGGAAAGTCCCAATCAGCATATAACAGCCAGGTGTTAGGGAACTTCTGAACGCAAGGTGTTACCTGCATTGTAGCTGAGATGCTATTCAACTGCCCGGGGTAAAGCCTCACAACAGCATTTTACATTGCAACCAAGGACACAAAACAAATTGTTTTGCATACAGAAAAAGTCTTAAGCATATATTATAGCCATATTTCTTAAAAATGTATGCAATATCTGCTATTTGTCTTCTGGTACGATACATTATCCAGTACCCACAGACCCAGGCCCTATGCTCTACATGTTGACCACAATAACCAATATTCCCTTTAAGTTTTCAGAAATGTACACATGGGTTAAAATAGCATGCATAGAAAACCCTGTGGCCAATGGGACCATGAAAGTTAAACAGAATGACTTGGCTAAGAAGAAAAGTGCGAGGAAATCATTGATTCAAAAGAAACACTTAAAGATGATTTTACAATTGAGCCAATTCCCACCATTCTTTATGATCGGTTCAAGAGATGCATGCAGGTTAATTCTCTTTATAAGCAAGCTCTGGCATGCCCTGTCCCCCATGCCCAGAATCTAGTTTTGGTACAGCACTTTGCTTTACAATCACAAAGGTCCTTTTTACTCTCAAAGGGCAGGCTAACAACAGCATAGGGAACATCACCTTCTCCTAAATGCTTTTTTTGTGTGTAAACCAGGCAGCATATTCAACTTCAAAGTTTAAGTTTCCAAAAACAAATCCTGTTTTTCATTATTTTCAGTAGCAGCAAAGCCTTCTTGAAACAGAGTATATTAATATATATCAGATTAGGGTTGCCAACATGCAATGTTCACCATACCACCAACTAATCATGCCCATGTATATAAATGCCATTCGCATAGTATGCATTTTGTTAAATGTAAACTGCATTACTGCAGACACTCCTAGCACTATAAACTGTTACAGCAGAGTACTGACACCATAAAGGGAGAGTGATAGTGACCTACAGTTGCCGCCCTTTTTGACTCCAGACAAACAAAGTCTGTGTCTGCTGGCAAGTCCTGTCCTGTATATTTTCTAACTGTAAGATGTGTTATATCCAAAAGTTGAAATGGTCTTGGACTAAGAAATAATGTGTTTTTTTATTAACACGTGACGTTTCGGACCTTCTTCAGACAAACAAACAAGTGAAAAAGTGCATAGTTCTGACTTAAATAGGGTGGAGTTAATAATGAGTAGGGATCATTTCTACTTTTGGATATTACTAATACCATTGGCTCTGGTACCCTACACAGCACCCAGCATATATGCATTATATACAGGTGTGGAAGATTCCCACTATCTTTTATGTAAGATGTGTTATAAGTGAACTCAATCACTCTTGACCCCCAGGGATGCCCTAGATCTACGAAGAGAACAGCAATGTCCATATAGTCTACATTTTGCTTGTATTATCATTTCCTGACTTCCAGAGGACAAGAGTCTTACTGGGGAACAAGAAAGCACCAGAGAACCCTTCCTTATCCTTTTAATACGCAGAGCATATTTATTAACCCAGTGTATATACCAGGGTCCTTAGCGATTGCATCTGCAGTTTATGACATGGCCAGTACCAGTAATTTACAGCAGACTTGTTTTTATACATCAAATACTGACGCAATCTTTCAGTAGAATTAAAGGTAACATTAAACCAGAAACACGAAAGGGGCTTAGAATGATTACAACACCAAATGGATGCTCATGTGACCGTTACAAATGTCATTGTAGTAGTAGTATAAATGATAATATTACAACTTTTGCCATGGTAATGTATTGCCCTTCTTGAACTCAATTTGTTTACATCAGCAGAAGGGTTAAAGTAAAATACAGCCTGGAACAGTATTCATTCCCATCCAGACAGAACTGTACCTGGAAAATAACCCGAGGGGCAATGTGAACAGACAATGTCCTTCTCCTATGATCTTTGAAATTAGAGCATTTGTCAACGCTAAAGCAAGATAAGCTGAACTGTTATTAGATGGCCCTGTTATTTCCACCTGGGGGAACAAACCATTTATTATCTGGTCCAGAGGATGTTGAGAGGGAGAGATTACTCTTGCATGGCTACTATGTAAGTCTGACATTTTCCCATGGGTGTCTCCAACTCTCTAACTCATTACATGCCAGGTAGCAAAAGAGGATATATGTCCTGAATATATTCCCATCTCAAACACCGAGAATCTGTTGTGGCTTATACTGTGGTATGTTAGAAGAGATGGATTAAAAGACAAAAATATATCACCCTTGGACACCCCACCCATTCCTCATTAACAAGGTGAAGACATAAACTGCTAGGTCCTCATTCCTGGGTTCAACCTCTAAGTCCTGTACTTATCTCTACAAATTGACGGTGTGGCATTCCCTGTCTCATTCTCCTCGCCTGGGATTCTTCAGCAGGGTGTCTTCCTATTGATCAACTTGCGAACCGAAAGGAAGAAGAAGGGAACAGTGCGCCGGCGATCAGAAATTGTAGAAGTAAGTACAGGACTTAGAGATTGAACCCCGTGGCCCCTGGGTACTTTTAAAGGGCCAAACAAGAGGATTGCGGCTTGTGAGTATAGTTGTATTTTGAGATCATATGGGGCCCTAGGCAAGGCTTTTATTTAGATCCCCTGCACTGTAATAGTGTTACTGCCTCTGAAGCTGCACCCAATAAAGTTTCCTAGGCCCTAGGCAGGTACCTAGGTTGCCTTAATTATTAATAATCTTGCTTTGTACATGACACAATCAGTCCACATTAGCAGTAAGCTCCGGGATTCCTGAAAGTGTTATGGAGAGTGCTGAGCTCAGTGCACCACCAACATTTTTTTAAACATTTAGGGCTAGGCCACACTAGCGCGTTTGCGCACGCGTTTCGCGCTCGCGTTTGCGCCCGCAATTTTCACTGAAATGGAAATCGCGGGAACGCAAAGATTCCCGCGATTTCCGATGCGCATGCGATTGCGCGTCCGTTCGCGTTTTGGTAACGCATGCGTTCACCATTTTTGGTGCGTTAACGCATGCGTGTCCATAACGTGAAAAGGCGAAACCGCATGCGCAAAACGCAAACGCGAAACGCGCAAGAATCGCGCACACAATCGCATGCGATAACGTGAGCGATTTTGTGCGCGATTCCTGTGCGTTGCAGTGTGGCCTCACCCTCATATTCAAGTATAACTTGCCCCTAGACCATGGATCCTTAAACTATGGCCCTCCAGATGTTTGAAAACTACAGAGAGAAGCCAGGGAATGCTGGTAGTTGTAGTTTTCAAACATCTGGGGGGCCATAGTGTGAGAATCCCTGCACTAGACTTTATGCTGCATGAATACATATATGGAAGTCACCCAGGATAATGGAAGCCACCAAGGAGTTCCAGGACCATATAACAGTATTAAAGGACATGTCCACCCCCAAACCTATAATTCCCCCCACTAATGGCCCCAATGTGTAGTGCAATAAAATCCTTACCTCACATCCCAGCTCCAAGTGGTTCTCCAGTAATCCCCCCCCCCCCAGTCCAAAAAACTGCCCACCAGGAGGAGACCAGAGTCCATATAGGACTCTGCCTCCTGTCTCCCCTGTGGGAGAATTTTGCCATGCGCAGTGCAGCCCTTCTCCCCCTCCCTCTCCCACCCACTCTGGTTTCCCTCCCCCTAGCGTAAATCCCTTTATTTATATAATAGTAAATGTGCCCCCAGACCCAAACGCTATAATAATTTTCTTAGAAAGTCCCCAGATAGTTACTTAATATGCAGCGCTCCTTCGCCACACCAATCACAGACGCGTCTGCAAGTCCCGCCCCCTGCTTGCATTCCTGTGCAAGCAGAGGGCTGGAGAGTGCGACGAAGGAGCGAGGCATGGTAAGTAACTATCTCGGGACTTTCTAAGAAAATTATTATAGCGGTTGGGGCTGGGGGCACATTTACTATTATATACTAAAAATGTTAATTAAGGGTGGACATACCCTTTAAAGTATATTAATTTATAAAGTATCTCAAAATTTCACATTTTTCAATCCTTTGCTAAAGGTGCATACCTCATTTAAGTAAAGGAATATTGCCATAAATCCTTCTTCCTTTCTGTCCTAAAGATGCTACTGTGTGGCCTCTGTCATTTCTATGTGATCAGTTTCACACCTGTCCACAAACATGTAACGCTTACTTTTCCTGTCTGCATCTTGTCTCCCAAAGTTTTAATCCTGTCTGATGCCACTGCCAATAACCGTGCTACAGTTGCAATTATGAAAATGTTTCTATCATTACACAAATGTCACCAGCTGGTACACTTACTCTGGTGTTGGAAGTGTTAAATATGTGCAGTTCAGCAGCAGAAGAGGCTTCTCTTTTGCAGCTTGTGGAATGGCACTCAGGCAAAGACTGGCTGCCAGCTGACCCGGAAGTTGCAGAGGAGAGAGCAGAGACACAGTGAGGGATCAGGCAGTTTAAGTAATGATAAAGGTATGTAAAACTGTGTCTTTGGGAGGCCTTAAGCTGCTTCTAAAATTAAGTTTTGGGGGTGGACATTCCCTTTAAAAGGAGACGTGAAGCTAGGGCAGAAAACATGGGACTGAAGCTATTTGGTTAGGAACATCTGACCAGTAAGTATTGGGGTGGACAAGATAAGTAGGAGGTAAACGTGACCTTTACTCTATATTGAGTTTTTCTATTTTTTTTATTTTCTATTTTTTTATATTGAGTGTCTAGAGAATGTCCAGTAAACTTCAGTGCAGAATAACAGCTACAGCTGCAGGAAGACAGTATCTGGGACCCTTGTATGTGTTCATCAGTGGATCTGCAGCTGATCTGGAACTTATTTCCACAAATATTTTGAAAGGCAATAAAATGTAATTTAATGGAAAGTTTTTCTTGTTAAACTTCCTGAGTAAGGGCACCTCTGAATCCCTGTAGCGTTCTGGTTCCTTTTTTGTTCTACAGTGAATGTTAGCCCTTTGGAATGGGGTTTGAAAGAAGCAACTCCCGCAGAAAACTAGCAGGTGTTTGTGTGCAAATCCAAAATCTTCTATAGGTTTAAGCTGACTCCTAGTACCCACAGGTTAATTTCATAAATCACCCAGCAGCCTCAGCAAAGGGAGAGGTGAGACATAGCTTGTTGTATGTTTGTGAATGTGCTCTGTCTATTTGGGACAATGTTGTCTGGAGACTTTAGTTCCCCTTTAAGTTACCAGAACCAGCTAAAAAACAGTAATTACTCCACCTGGTGCTCTCTTTTACTCATATTTTACTTCTAAAGATTTTTGTTGAAGAATAAAGACATAATAAATAATGTCAATGTTTATTACCAGGAGCTGTGCATGGAAGAGACATCAAAAATCAAATGTACCTTTACAGACTGGTTTTTTTTTTGTTGTTGTGGGTTTTTTTTAAGTTGCGGGAATTTCTTCTGGTGAATATTTACTGGAAATAACAGCAGGCTTTATATGACTATACATTAGACCCTGCTAGTTAGTAATTATTCCTTTATAAATCATCCTAGTGGTGAAAAAACAACCAGTCTACCAGGAAAGACAGACACAATATCACACATTCCATTGTTATTTCACATTAACTTAAAGGGTAACTGTGGTCCAAAATTGAATTTAAGTAAATTGACAGGAATTGCTTTAATCATTTATTTTTACTTTCATTATTTTTTTACCTAGTTTTGAAGATATTTACATTTTTATGTGTGATATGGTAGCAGCATCAACAGATCCCCTGCAATTCCTGCTCTGAAGCTATGTAACAATCCCTCTTACCTGTGTCTCCTCTTCCTCGTGGGCCCCCATGGCTCCTCCCCTTGCAGCCCCCCGTGGCCACTCCCGTTTGCGGCACCACAGACATCTACGCCCCTACCCCTATAGAAAACTATGTAAAAACACTGTTTTCAGGCAGAGACAGAATCAGAAATGTTAAACTTTCTGTCTGATTCTGCCTTATGGGGCCCATGAGTGGGAAGAGCCAGGGGGGTCAGCTAATGGGAGGCATTAAAAAAGACACCTTACACACTCCCTGCTGTGGGCTGTGCTGTTTTCCCTCCCTTTCAATCCTCCTTCAGTCACTGTAACTCGATCTCTTCCTGGTTTCTTCTGCCTCTCCTGCACTGAGCATGTGCCAACCACAGATAATAGTTAGTAACACTTACCTGGTAGGCAGCCTGATGTTTTTCTCCCCATCTCTGCTTTCCAGTTTTTCTGGGTAGCAGCTGTTAGTTGTGGCTGTAACAGCTTATGTTTTGGTCAGTGACTGGCTGATATTCCCCAGAACTGCATCCTATGTGCATGTGTGAAGTTGTGAAGAGCTCATACAAATTTAAGAAGAGGCAGCCAGGTAGAACATCAGGCTGCCAGGAATGTGTTACAGATAAATGCTGTATAAATATTAATGTTTTTGAGTTTTAGGGGGTCATTTACTCATGTGTAATTTTTAGTTAAATGGGTGCACCTGCCCTTTAATGCATTATGACCATGGGCATTGGCTAAGGAAACAGTGTGTCAGGGGCCCGGCCTCCAATCTTGCAGGGGACCCAGGCCCCTGCTGTTACGCACCTGTATTTATATAAAGTTAATTTAGTAATTCATCTCTCCCTGCTGGCACAATGTAACCCTGATAAGTAATAATAGACTGGCACAATTTAACCCTGATAAGTAATAATAGACTGGCACAATGTAACTTTGATAAGTAATAATAGACTGGCACATTGTAACCCTGATAAGTAATAATAGACTGGCACAATGTAACCCTGATTAGTAATAATGGACTGGCACAATGTAACCCTGATAAGTAATAATAGACTGGCAAAATATAACCCTGATTAGTAATAATAGACTGGCACGATGTAACCCTGAAAAGTAATAATAGACTGGCACAATGTAACCCTGAAAAGTAATAATAGACTGGCACAATGTAACCCTAAGTCATAACAGACTGGCACATTGTAACCCTGATTAGTAATAATAGACTGGCACATTGTAACCCTGATTAGTAATAATAGACTGGCACATTGTAACCCTGATTAGTAATAATAGACTGGCACATTGTAACCCTGATTAATAATAATAGACTGGCACATTGTAACCCTGATTAGTAATAATAGACTGGCACATTGTAACCCTGATTAGTAATAATAGACTGGCACAATGTAACTCTGATTAGTAATAATACGGGCACAATGTAACTCTGATAAGTAATAATAGACTGGCACTGTAACCCTGATTATTAATAATAGACTGGCACATTGTAACCGATTAGTAATAATAACTGGCACATTGTAACCCTGATTAGTAATAATAGACTGGCACATTGTAACCCTGATTGTAATAATAGACTGGCACATGTAACTCTGATAGTAATAATAGACTGGCACATTGTAACCCTGATAAGTATAATAGACTGGCACATTGTAACCTGATAGTAATAATAGACTGGCACATTGTAACCCTGATTAGTATAATAGACTGGCACAATGTACTCTGATTAGTAATAATAGACTGGCACATTGTAACCCCTGATTAGTATAATGACTGGCACATTGTACACTCTATTAGTAATAATAGACTGGCACAATGTAACTCTGATAAGTATATATACTGGCACTTGTACCCTGATTAGTATATAGACTGGCACAATGTACCCTGATAAGTAATAATAGACTGGCAAATATATAACCCTGATTAGTAATATAGACTGGCACATGTAACCCTGAAAAGTAATAATGACTGGCACATGTAACCCTGAAAAGTAATAATAGACTGGCACAATGTAACCCTAAGTCATAATAGACTGGCACATTGTAACCCTGATTAGTAATAATAGACTGGCACATTGTAACCCTGATTAGTAATAATAGACTGGCACATTGTAACCCTGATTAGTAATAATAGACTGGCACAATGTAACTCTGATTAGTAATAATAGACGGGCACAATGTAACTCTGATAAGTAATAATAGACTGGCACACTGTAACCCTGATTAGTAATAATAGACTGGCACATTGTAACCCTGATTAGTAATAATAGACTGGCACATTGTAACCCTGATTAGTAATAATAGACTGGCACATTGTAACCTGATTAGTAAAATAGACTGGCACAATGTAACCTGAAGTAATAATAATAGACTGGCACATTGTAACCCTGATAAGTCATAATAGACTGGCACATTGTAACCCTGATTAGTAATAATAGACTGGCACATTGTAACCCTGATTAGTAATAATAGACTGGCACAATGTAACTCTGATTAGTAATAATAGACTGGCACATTGTAACCCTGATTAGTAATAATAGACTGGCACATTGTAACCCTGATTAGTAATAATAGACTGGCACAATGTAACTCTGATAAGTAATAATAGACTGGCACATTGTAACCCTGATTAGTAATAATAGACTGGCACAATGTAACCTGATAAGTAATAATAGACTGGCAAATTAACCCTGATTAGTAATATAGACTGGCACGATGAACCCTGAAAAGTAATAATAGACTGGCACAATGTAACCCTGAAAAGTATAAAGACTGGACAATGTAACCCTAATATAATAGACTGGCACATTTAACCCTGATAGTAATAATGACTGGCACATTGTAACCCTGATTAGTAATAATAGACTGGCAAATTGTAACCCTGATTAGTAATAATAGACTGGCACATTGTAACCCTGATTAGTAATATAGACTGGCACAATGTAACTCTGATTAGTAATAATAGACTGGCACAATGTAACTCTGATAAGTAATAATAGACTGGCACATTGTAACCTGATAAGTAATAATAGACTGGCACATTGTAACCCTGATTAGTAATAATAGACTGGCACATTGTAACCCTGATTAGTAATAATAGACTGGCACATTGTAACCCGATTAGTAAATAAGACTGGCACAATGTAACTCTGATAGTAATAATAGACTGGCACAATGTAACCCTGATAGTCATAATGACTGGCACATTGTACCCTGATTAGTAATAATAGACTGGCACATTGTAACCCTGATTAGTAACAATAGACTGGCACAATGTAACTCTGATAAGTAATAATAGACTGGCACATTGTAACCCTGATTAGTAATAATAGACTGCACATTGTAACCTGATAGTAATAATACTGGCACATTGTAACCCTGATTAGTAATAATAGACTGGCACAATGTAACTCTGATTAGTAATAATAGACTGGCACATTGTACCCTGATTAGTAATAATGACTGGCACATTGTACACTGTATTAGATAATAATAGACTGGCACAATGTAACTCTGATAAGTTAATAACTGGCACTTGTAACCCTGATTAGTATATAGACTGGCACAATGTACCCTGATAAGTAATATAGACTGGCAAATATATAACCCTGATTAGTAATATAGACTGGCACGATGTAACCCTGAAAAGTAATAATGACTGGCACATGTAACCCTGAAAGTAATAATAGACTGGCACAATGTAACCCTAAGTCTATAAGACTGGCACATTGTAACCCTGATTAGTAATAATAGACTGGCACATTGTAACCCTGATTAGTAATAATAGACTGGCACATTGTAACCCTGATTAGTAATAATAGACTGGCACATTGTAACCCTGATTAGTAATAATAGACTGGCACAATGTAACTCTGATTAGTAATAATAACTGGCACATGTAACCTGATAAGAATAATAGACTGGCACTTTAACCCTGATAGTAATAATAGACTGGCACATTGTAACCCTGATTAGTAATAATAGACTGGCACATTGTAACCCTGATTAGTAATAATAGACTGGCACATTGTAACCCTGATTAGTAATAATAGACTGGCACAATGTAACTCTGATAAGTAATAATAGACTGGCACATTGTAACCCTGATTAGTAATAATAGACTGGCACATTGTAACCCTGATTAGTAATAATAGACTGGCACATTGTAACCCTGATTAGTAACAATAGACTGGCACAATGTAACTCTGATAAGTAATAATAGACTGGCACATTGTAACCCTGATTAGTAATAATAGACTAGACACACTGAAGAAAAAAGGTGGCTAAAATGCACACTCAAATAAATATATGGCAATCAATACTCTTTAAAATTTAAACTCTTTAATTTAAACATCATAAATGGGGATCTCTATAGTAGGAGATACAAAATCTAAAAACATCTAAAAGATATATCAAAAAAGTGCACCCTCCACATACCAAGCCCAACTCAACATATAGGTTAACGTATTAGAGTGTAAATATACATAGGACAGTAAGTACCTAGCACACAGTAAACAGTAGACCCCCTACAAGACACACCCATCCAGACAGTACATGGTTTATACAAAGTATTTATACATATTTAGGTATCATAGTCACCGTCCAGTAGTCAGTCAGCGACAGGCAGGAGGGTCCTGAAAGGCAGCAAAGCAATGTGCGATTATACAAGTAGTTCCAGTTTATTATTATTATCGATGCTGTTGAGAAAGCCTTAAGGGGGGAAACGCCTCTGACGTGCCTTCCTTCAGGCGCCATTAGCTGTGCCTCTCCTATACTGTAACCCCTGTTATATGGAACTACTTGTGTAATTACTGTCCTGAGGAAGGGGACGTCTGAGCCCCCGAAACATTGTATGTTGCTATATAAAGATTTAGAGTAGTGTGCTCCTCTCAACTTCTGTTCACTTTCTGCATATAACATCGCTTGCGTGTTAGCCACGCAGCTGCAGCAATAAAGGAATTTAAGTAACGCTAACCGATATAATATTGGTTAGTGTAACTTAAATTCCAGAAGGTTGGTGCATCGCCCTGTTAGTTTATGGCCAGCAAAACTCTTTCTAAATATAAATCTTAACAGATCTGTTTCTTCCCATTTAAAATGAAATGGTGCAAATAAATGTGTATGTACCATCAGCTGTTGGTGTGGTAACAGTCAACCAAAATATCAAAGAACAAACTACCTAACTAGGTAACTAACTAAACGTTTATATACGTTAAATAACTGGAAAACCGAGACTGGTCACATAACTGGCAAACATAACAGTCAACACTGAGATTGTTGAAATAACTGGTAAAGATAGTAATGAAATGAAAGGCAAAACAAGATTGGTAAAAAAAAAACTGGCAAACATAACATTTGTCAAGTCACAAGCAAACAGACTGGAAATTTGCAAAATGTGACTGGAGAAATAACTGGCAAACTGAGATTGGCAGGAAATCTGAGAGTGGTGAATTGGCTGATAATCTGAGACTACAGGATATTCTGGCAAACTTAGACTGGTGAAATGGCTGGAAGGCTAGTGTATTGTGCATTGCAGTCAGATAAAATATAAAATTTTATGAAATACGTCTGGAAATTAAGTTGCCTCTGTTTTAAACATAAAATGGTTAAAATAGAAGTAAAAGCATGTTGGAATACATGCAATTTAATGTACTGCACAAAACTGACCATAAGATGGCAGAATATTATATGTGTGTTCATTCTTTTAAGCTGAATTGCTTTTCTCTAAAATTGCTGTTGCTCCCTATATCTGTTATATGTGTATGTGTGGTTATCTATTAAAACTTTTCCACAAGTCGCTAAACTGTGTGGTCTCTGTGTAATCGTCGGGAAAGGACAAATTGCTAACAAAGCGATTACTAAATGCACAAACAGATTCTTAAAAAACAATGCACTACATAAAGCAAGTGATAAACCGGTTGTAATAAATCATTCTTGGCAAAACAATAGAGCAGAATATCTTGATATCAAATCTCCCAAAAGAAAAGAGGAAACCCTTTATGCCTGCAAATCAATTAGTAAGGGACACCCACCAGATGGCAAAACCATTAAAATTATGACCATTACTAATAGACTGATATCCAATGTACAAATACTGCAAGCAAACAGTCTCCACTATAAATGCCTTGCCATAATGCCTTGTTTATGACTTAACACATATGCTGCTAGAACTGTGGGACCAGTATAAAACTAGGCACACACATTGTCACACTGACTTTATATTGAGGAGAGGATTTTTCCACATACACAACAGGATACTCACCAATAGAAATTGTAAACTCTTAAGATTGCAAAGCAGATTCATAAAGAACTACCCTTGATTTGGCCAGACCTATGCAGATGCCAGTAAATTTTCAGGAAATGTACTCCTTAAATATCTTGGATCTTGTGCACGGAATTATATTAAATTGTGTTAAACTTAGTAATGGAAACAACTATGAAGGAAACGCTTGCAAGAAATATTCAAAGGGATTCCACAGAAAGCCTAAGGGATTTGTGCCTGTGCTAAATGCTAAAGTTGTCAAAATGTTAACCCTTTGTGTGTTAAGGGCTGGGTCACTCCAGCGCATTTTTGGAGCTTTGCGCATTTGATTTTGTTTATAATGTAAATTGCGAGAAATAAAGTTTGTGAATTCAGGTGTGTTGCGTTTAGTACATCCGTTTTTATAAAACATGCGATTGCCATTTTTTTTGCATGCGTTACCATAGCGCAAACGTGCACTATTGCACAGGAATCACATGGATGATTTCGGTGTTTTGTAGTGTGGCCTCAGCCTAAGAGTGAATGGAAGGCTGTTAAAGGGCAATGAGGAGTTAAATGAATCCTTATTTTAGTAAAGTAAAAATTGAAATAGGGAAAATGGTATAAATATACAGATTGTTTTACATTTTTATTTATAGTTTTATGTTTCTAAAAGGTCTGGTACAATAATACCAGACATATATAGGTATCCCACAAAATTAAATAAAAATTTTTACACCAATCAGAAATGTATGAGAACTTCTGATTAACTGCCAAATCAACTAGAATATGCCAGGTGAGGCGTTTTTTAACTAAATACCTCCAGGTTTTCAGGTGTAGAGTAAAATGATCAAAGGCAGACACCTGGACATAATGTTCATGAAGGTTTCCTTCTTAAAGTTTCCTTCCTTATGTACATTTTACGGAAAAGTGGAAAGTTCAAACCAACATAAATATAAAAACTAACTCTACTAAATTAAAAGTATGCTACATGCATGAGTGCACACAGACGCATGGCAGGCAGCAACTAGCCCCAAAAGTGGAGCATTGAATACAAATTTTTTTTAAAAAACAGACAGCTTGATATTTAAACATTTTTCCAAGCACCCCATTATCTCAGACATACACCCTACACATAATATCATTTTTGCTGAACAAATGAAGGAAAAACCAGTTTTAAAGCCATGGGTGGCAAAAGGCACGGAAAAGGTGACATCAGATTACACTGAGATGCTCCTGGTCTGCAAAAAGCATGGTGTAAAAACATATGTATCTTCAAATTGGCTGAATGGAGTTTGATGGGGGATGGCTTGTTTTAAAGATAGAACCATGACCAATAACATATAAAATTATAGTTTTGGGGGTGGGCTTGCCCTTTAAGCTTGTTTCAGAGAACAACAGCACTAAAGGTGCCCATATACTTGCTGTTACCTTCTGATGATTCCAACTAAGTGTTCGTCATTTTGCAAGCTTAAGTCAAATGTGTTGCTTTATAATGCTAATAGGTGCTCAATTTTAGTAAACAGGTTCGGGGTAAATACATTAGATAATGCATTATGTCTGAAATATTTCCAAAGAAATTTACTGTAGCTATGTGTTTCTAAGCATCGTATGACAGCGGAGTGGGAAATGTAGGTGGTCTGCAACAGAAGCTTTTGCAAAGAGTGGGTCAACACTATAAAAATGGCCAGTATTGTCTACTTTATTAAAACTTACCCTACTAAGCTAAATATGATCTTCAGGGTAAGACAGCACAATGATTTGTCTTTATAAAAGGAGATTTACCTATTCCAAAGGAAAGGCCTTTATTTGACACTGCACGTCATCTAATATGCAAGTCAAGCTTCAATTCACACTAGGTTTTCTGGCAGCCTAGTCTTTGTCTGTGGAAAAGATCTATGCTAGATAAGAATGCGTTTGAAGGAAGTAAAGGAGGGGATGGTAATTAGTTACCTTTCAAAGATCCTTTGAAGTAAAAGAAAAAGAATTTCTTTGAGAATATACTGAATATATCTTGTAGTTTGTGGTAGACCAGCAGTGCCTTCCATTGCTAGTCACAGTAGCTACACATCATCAAACTTGTATGGTGTTCAATATAAGTTGCCAGACTGTGGCTACAAAGAGTCACCAGAAAAGTTTGTCGGTAAGTAGATGGACACACATCTCTGAGATAAATGTTATGGCTGTTTGTTTTTTATTTTTATTTCAAAATTTATTTTAATTTCAAAATTATTATTTATTATTTATAATATGGCACTAATTAATTTTAAAGCTATGTCTTACTTCTCGTCCTTCAATTAAACAATCAGGACCCAGACCTTACCCAGTATTGCGCTCCTCCACTGTTCTTCTGGCAGGTCTTAATGGAGCTTGAACTGTATGCGCATGCACTGATTCTGTGATCCCTAATAATGTAGGGTACTTATTCACAGAAAAGCTGCACTTTTAAAACATCCACTTTTTATTGGTTGCTTTTAAAATGACATTTTCTGTCACTACATATGGCTTCCTTAGTATGTTATCAGAACATTGATCCATTATGAAGGTAATCCGAAACGTTGCAATTAATGCACATACAGGACATAATTGTCAGCGCTCATACACATCGTGTTTTGCTTTTAGGCCCGCGTGATCGCACACATGTATGAGCCTTAAGTCCTGCAGCTGTCAATGGGCAGTTAAAAATTAACACCAGGGTCAATACTGGATCATTGGTAATCATTCTTTTTAAGTGTCCATAGTTCCATATGCTGGATGCAGAGGTCCAAAATCCGGGGTCCAAGATGTGTAAAGAAAAACATGTGTGTCCCATAAATGTAGAAAGGTGCTGCTTTTTCACAAGTAATTTTTCATCTGAGCGAAAATGATCGCTTCATAATCTGATTAAGACTTTGGCAGAATATGACAAAACCACATTTAAAATCAGTTGCTATTTATTTTTGATTGTCTGACTAATTCTTGATGATCTTTCACATTACGTTACTGTTAAGTGATTTTCTGGCACTGGATAATAAACACCACAAAACAAATTAAATTATTATAATGTAGGTAAAATCCACAATCCACATTGGCCAATTTGCTGGTTTTCATAACGTTTACCTAAATTATAAAATTAAAAATGGGGGCAAGTAGAAAAACAAACCAAAATCTGGTCTCAATATATATTAAGCTCTTCATCCAACATATCCAATTACTTACTGATTTCCTCTTCTGAGCATTAAGATTTTTGAGTTTTGACAGATTTAAGATTCTTCTGAGTTAGAAGCTATGAACTGTCTTCTGCTGTCTTCATCCAAATAACCCTGTAAGGTATATCCATGTCATCACTACAACTTCTGAAAAAGCACTGTCATTTTAAAACTACAGCTATAATCTGTACATATAGTTAGCCAGTCTGTAAGCCTGTTTTATATATTATTTATTAAAGCTTAATGGGAACTCAATCTGAGATAAAAGAAATAGAGGCAAATAAACAACACTGCACACATAATTATTTCACAAACAAAACCACTAATATAAACTGATGCAGTTGTACCTTATTTTCCTTACTGATCTAATCCAGCTGCAAGTACCAACCCTGGAAATGTTTAGTTCAAGATTTGCCTCTTACTCAAATTAAGGCAAAAGTTAAGGTAGGGTTACAAACCTTGTCATGCTGCCTTATTTTGGCATTTTACCTGTAGCCCAAAATGTGCTAAAGCTTCTGAACAACACTGAAGGCAGAGCATCTTGAATTAAAAGCTGTAATATGTGACTCACTTCTCATTTAGCTGTGACAGTTGGGAAATTTACCTTACTAACATGAGGCTCATATGCTTTATCTCCCAGCATTCTGGTCTCACACAATTTGGTCACTGACTATTATGTCTCTCAAAAGCTGGGTAAACACTTGGCAGATTCTATACGCACAAATAGGGAGATAGCTCCCTTAGAATCCCTCAAAGCACACGTACACTTGAATCCAAAAATAAAAAACGATTTATTGCCACAAATCAATACAAATTGCAACCTCTTCCACTTGCAGATATTTGAAAGATGAAAGACAGGATCTATAAGATACTGTCTTTTATTTTTTTTAAAAATCAGGCTACATACAGTCCCAAGCGTTCTCCCTATACACAGCAGTGGCGTAGCTACAGACTTATGGGCCCTGATGCAAAATTTGGGCATGGGCCCCCCAACACCGCCACAAACAGAAATCGGCACTGCAAACCAAATTATCATTGGTAAAATGCTTTGTATATAACCACTGGTAAAATAGTTGGCACAAAGACTGGTTAAATGCTTGGCATGCAGACACTGATAAACTGGTTTGGAAACTGGCACTGCAAACAGCCAGGCACTGGTTAAATGCTTGACACACAGACAATGGTAAAAATGCTTTGTACACAGACCACTGGTAAAACAGTTGGCACACAGACTGGTAGTTTTGGAAACTTAGCACAAAATGGGGCCCCTTCTTGGCCAAGGGCCCTGGTGCGGTTGCATCCCCTGCACCCCTGGTAGCTACGCCCCTGATACACAGCATAGCCGAGGGAAAATTTCCCTCTTTCCCGAATGAGTGCAGTACACACAGTACTGATAAAGCCCCAACACCATTGGATCAGACGGTATTGGGACTGTATTGGTACTGTGTGTACCTAGCTTAACATCATCAATCCTGAGCTACTGTAGGGACTTCATACAGCAGGTCACCACCCACATGAAGTTACTAGCCAATTCCGTTACAGTACAAATTAGGAAAGGAAACGTGTGACTGAAGTCAGGAGGTGCACATAAAGCACAGTTATCTTTTCAACTTCTTCATTTACATGAATAGGATTAATAGTATTTTACAGTCAGTTGAAATTTATGATTACAGGGGTATAATGTAGGTAAATGCACCTTTAAAAGAATTGTTCCATTGCCCTAGACGTTTCCCTGAATGCCAGTTTCTTACACATTTTACCAGTGTCAAAGTCTGCCAGTTCACCAAGCATTTCGCCATTTTATCAGTGCTAGTTTGCCAAGCATTATTTTAGTGCCACCAGTTTGCCAAGCATTAATAGTATTTTTGGGCCACCAATTTGTCGGTGTGAAAAGCATTTTAGCAGTAATCCCCATTGTCAGCGCAATGTCCCCTCCATACCCATTGTCAGCACTTTGCCCCCATCCCCATTGTTAACATTTACATAAATTTTAACTTTTCAGAAGTATCCTCGTTTTTAGCTTCCTTCTAAGCCACACCCATTCAAGCCATGCCCATAGCCCCTCCCATATCTGTTCGGGTTTACAATAATAAAAAGGTGGCAACCCTATACACATTGTCCGTCATGGGTCGGCCCCCGCGCGTGTGTATGAGGCTTTAGGAAGTAAAAGTGCAGGGCTTGCTGCAATGATGCATTTTAACGAATCTCTCTTTTAAATTATAAAATAAATAGCAATAGATTCCTAAACATATCAAGAGAAGCTTTGTGATAAAAAAAAAGACAGGATGGGAGAGCAAAAGCCGAAGATGTATCAATATGAGAGAGACTATGGACGAATCCTCATCTCTTATTTATAAGGGACTTGCCCTGTTCATATTCTGGTAGTTGCACTGCTTATATTCTCCAAGACTGAACTAAAGGAAATAAAAAGTAAATAACAGAATTTGCCATCTAATTCCATGAAATAGACTACATACTGCACAATGACGTTTGAGGATACTGTGAATAGCAGAAAGCTCTTAAAACATCCTCTTGCTCAGGGCCGTCTCTAGACTTTTTGCCACCTGACACAAAATTCCAAATGCCGCCCCCCTCGTCCCTCGGAAGGGGTGTGGTTTTATAATGGAAAGTGGGTGGTGCTTTGTCCGGAAGTGGGATGTGGCTTGTCAAGAAGTGGGAGGGGCTTTATACACGTCTATCCATCTATCTATCATCTATCTATCTATCTATCTATGCTATCTATCTTTGCTATCTATCTATCTATCTTTGCTATCTATCTTTGCTATCTATCTATCTATCTATCTTTGCTATCTATCTTTGCTATCTATCTATCTATCTATCTTTGCTATCTATCTAACTCTGCTATCTATCTATATATCTATCTAACTCTGCTATCTATCTATATATCTATCTAACTCTGCTATCTATCTATCTATCTATCTATCTATCTATCTATCTAACTCTGCTATCTAACTCTTCTATCTATCTATCTATCTATCTAACCCTGCTATCTATCTATCTATCTATCTATCTATCTATCATCTATCTATCTATCATCTATCTATCTATCTATCATCTATCTATCATCTATCTATCTATCTATCTAACTCTGCTCTCTATCTATCATCTATCTATCTATCTATCTAACTCTGCTATCTATCTATCATCTATCTATCTAACTCTGCTATCTATCTATCTATCTATCTAACTCTGCTATCTATCTATCTATCTATCTATCTATCTATCTATCTATCTATACTCTCTATCTAATCTATCTATCCTATCTATCTATCTATCTACATCTATCATCTATCATCTATCTATCATCTATCTATCTATCATCTATCTATCATCTATCTATCTATCTCAATCTATCTATCTATCTATCTATCTATCACTATCTACTATAATCTATCTATCTATCTATCTATCTATCTATCGATGCTATCTATCTATCTATCATCTATCCTATCTATCTATCTATCTATCTATCTATCTATCTATCTATCTATCTATCTATCTATCTATCTATCTATCTCTATCTGATCTCTGCTATCTATCTATCATCTATCGTCTATCTAACTCTGCTATCATCTAACTCTGCTATCTATCTATCTATCTATCTATCTCTCTATCTATCTATATATCTATCTATCTATCTCTACTCTATCTATCTATCTATCTATCTATCTATCTAACTCTGCTATCTATCTATCTAATCTATATCATCATCTCTCTACTATCTATCTATCTATCTATCTAACTCGCTATCTATCTATCTATCTATCTTATTCTATCTATCTATCTATCTATCTAACTCTGCTATCTAATCTATCTATCTATCTAACTCTATCTATCTATCTATCTATCTATCTATCTATCTATCTATCTATCTACTATCTATCTATCTACTATCTATCTCTCAATCTATCTCTATCTACTATCATCTATCTATCTATCTATCTATCTATCTATCATCTATCTATCAATCTATCATCTATCTATCTATCTATCTATCTATCTCTGCTATCTATCTATCTATCTATCTCTCTCTATCTATCTATCGAACCTGCTATCTATCTATCTATCTATATCTATCTCTCTCTCTCTATCTATCTAACTCTGCTATCTATCTATCTATCATCTATCTATCATCTATCTATCTATCATCTATCTATCTATCTATCTATCTATCTCTGCTATCTATCTATCTATCTATCTATCTTCTCTACTATCTCTCATCTATCTATCTTATCTATCATCTTCTCTATCTATCTATCTATCTATCTACATCTATCTACTCTCTATCTATCTATTTATCTATCTATCTATCTCTGCTATCTATCTATCTCTATCTATCTCTGCTATCTATCTCTGCTATCTATCTCTGCTATCTATACTATCTATCTATCTATCTATCTATCTCCTATCTCTCTATCTATCTCTATCTATCTATCTAATCTACTCATCTATCGACTCTGCTTCTATCTATCTCTCTATCTATCTATCTATCTATCTCTGCTATCTATCTACTATCTATCTTCTATCTATCTATCTATCTATCTATCTATCTATCTACTATTCTAACTCTGCTATCTATCTATATATCATCTATCTATCTATCTAACTCTGCTATCTATCTATCTATCTATCTATCTATCTATCTATCTATCTATCTATCTATCTATCTATCTATCTCTGCTATCTATCTCTGCTATCTATCTCTGCTATCTATCTATGTGTTATCTATCTATCTATATCTCATCATGATCTGGCTATAATTATTTATGCTACTGCTAGGCCTGCTGCCTGGGGCCCTGGGTACATCATGTTATTGGTTGCTGCCTGCAGGCAGCAGGCTGCAAGTCACTGGGCCCAGAATAATAAGGCAACTGTGGCAACAGCCATCAAACAACTTTTAGGGATGGCTGGGCCTGGGGTGGCTGGGGGGGTTCGTGTTCTGTTCTCTCTCTGGGCCAGAGAGAGAACAGAACACGAACGACGAACCCCCCCAGCCACCCCAGGCCCAGCCATCCCTAAAAGTTGTTTGATGGCTGTTGCCACAGTTGCCTTATTATTAGGAAAGCATTAGGAAGGGGCTCAGGGACTGGATTCTAAGGAGGATTTCCATTCAATAATTAAAAATTCAATTCATCATAATTTGTATATATATTTATTTTTTATTATCATATCATTATCAATCAATCAATTATGTCACTCACTGTGAGAGAGAGTGTCAGACTCAGATCTCAGTCGTCAGATGAAGAGGAGCACTGCCCTGCACAGAGGAGATGGTCGGCAGGGACGGGAGTCACGGTCACGTGATGGGACACTGTCGGACACACACTCAACTGGTCTGGCACTTGACTTGTCCACTGCCCAGCGGTGTCCGTGTCCACACCACACACGCAGGCGGCGGCCTCCAGCAGCAGACTCTTGTCCTGGCCTGCGCTGCGCAGGCTGAACAAGTTGCGCTCTCTCAGTGCTGAGCGCTGACTGTCACTACCAGCGCACGCAATCACGATGGATGGAGCCGGGTGGAGTCAGCCAGGATCGGACTTCGGTCTTCTCCGAACTCCGGTTGTAAGTAACTGTAACTAACTACTATAACCGGTAACTGCTACTCTAGGTAGGTCCGGACACCCCCCCCCCCCCAACAGATTAGGGAGGGAGTTGGGCAGCCGGCGGATGCCGGCCTCCATTTAAAAAAAATAAAAAACAGTGACAGAGACTGAGACAGTGACAGCGCCGCTTCCCTACAGGGTGCCGCTCTGCATTGTGCTGCACCCTGCATCATTAGCGAGGCGGCACTGCTCTTGCTACAGTATATTGGTTAGCTTTTCAGCATTTTATAAACACTGTTTTGTCATTGAATATTTATTTTTTATAATGTATCTTGTAAGGAAAGGAATAAGCCAAACAGTTTCCTTATCTCCTAAAGTGTTGAGGTAAATGACTTATGCTGCAGATATGAAAGGGCCATCCCCAAAAATAAAATTCTTATACAGTACAGGTAAAGCACCCCCCAAATCCTGAAACTGTAATACTCACAGTATCCTTAGGTGCTTCCAGAATGCGCATACTCAGAGGAGGAATCTCTTGGTAGTCACTGTGCATGAATAACACTGCCACAACTGGTCTACTCGGAAGATCCCTTGCATTATTGCATGAGTAATTCCATAAAGAGCACTTCTGGCCTCATTTACCACTGGCCGCAGAGGTAAAATAATGGGTTATACTTATAGTAACCTATTCAACGCAGTTGCTTTGGCTGTGTGGGTATCTAAACAGAAACCCACAGCTTTGGCAAGGTATTCAGTATCAGATTTGTGATATTTTAAGTTCAACTATTTAACGCCAGCTAATAGCCGCCATTAAGGTTGCGTTGGGTTAGATCCAATTTGGGATTTACCAGTTTTCAATACTGGAAGGGACATTTACACAGCGTGATTGCAGCTCTGGGTAGAGTATTCCGGTTACAGGGTTTGGGTGGAGTGCTTTACATATATAAAAAAATTTCATTTTGGGGGTGGACAAAACAAAAAAATACCAAGTGACGCATCATTTTACCCATCAGTTTCTGGGCTATATCCTAATTTTATTTTTTAATTTTAACATGTCTTGCAAAAATGCAGGCATTTAATCAAATAAAAAAGGCTGTGCATCTCAAGGCTGGGTAAATCATCTTCTTTATTTAGTCCAGCCACCCAGTCACTGATGAAAAGTTTACGGCACTGTGCAAGTGTCTCTTGCGATACTCGCACAGCCGCAGCAAGCAACGGGTTAATGTCACACTTGGCCGGCAGCGAATCGTTTAGCGTTACTTTAACCTGTCTCACCAGCACTGCAAAACAAACAGCTATGTTTTACCTCCTATTCTACAATTCTAGCAGGAGACTGGAGCAAAGATATACCTTATATAATGGAACTAAAATAAAGTTATTTATTTGAGTGGAGATACCAGGGGTGTACCTGCAGGGGCCTGGGCCCCCCCGGCCAGAATGGAGGCCGGACCCCTGACCCCTTCCTCCCTACAAGATTCCAAGATGCCTTCCGTGATCAGCAGTTTTAAATAGCTGATCGCGCGTATGAATGAAACATACACACGATCAACTGTTTAAAAGACCGGAACCGAACTTCCAGAGCTGTTTAAAAATGGCTGATCGCAGAAGGGTTCTTGGGCATGTGGTGGGCCCTACTAACCCTCCGCCCCCCCACGCGCGCAGTCGCAGGGATGGTGGTTACGCCACTGGGAGATACACTTTAATAATAAAAGTTAAGACGGACACATTTTTTGTACTCAGATAAAACATCAACATCCTCTCAAGACTTGGTACAAGCTGTTATTAGCAGAATGCAAATGTTGGGATTTGTAGTTTTAAACATCTGGAGGGACAAACGGACAAGATTCAACATCATAAGTCTAATACCAGCTTGTACCAAACCTTGAGAGAGCAAAAGTTATATCTCTCTATGGAATTTAAGCCAGAACAGACATTAAAGCCCCTCAAATGACAAGCATATTCAATACCAACAACAACCGAGGAAATCAATGTTTTTTAGGTTTTTTTCACTTCCTAATAAAATGTCTTTATATCGTCCTTCTTCTTTTTGTTATTATCAAATATATTTTGACTGATCTGAATGCATCCAGAACATGCCACTTCTTTACTCTGTGCATGCAGTAGTAAGGTAACGTCAGCCAGCAATAACACCTTAAAAATTAAAAGCTATTCAAAAGTCCTTATAGGATATTAGGTCTTGCAAAAAAAAAAAAGCAAAGCAAATTATAAATTTCTTAAAGATAACGAAATACTGAAAATGTATTTTACCATCCCAATCATAGAAACCAAATTTCTTAACAATGTAAATGAATGTTTTTCTCTCCATTGCTCTTACCTCCACTCTGCATAGACCTAAACAAGTATATATATACCCTTTAACACACAACTTCCTACTGGTCTGAGTTTAATTTTGTTTAATTAAAGTCAATAGGAGAAGACATTTCCTATGCAATATGCTGTATTTTAAATAGACATTAAAAGTATATAAATTGCATAGCAAGCTGGGAAATGGTATGGGGAATATGGCCGAACATTTTTTATATCCCATATAAAGTCCTATACAAGTACTGCGTTTAAAACACTATAACTGCAATACAATTTTCTTTAAACCCTCCTTATCTCTATTTCTGAGCTATTCAGTGGGAGAAATATGGAAACGTTTGGTATTTGACAATCCCCAAATAATAACACTGGGGAAATGTAGAAACAACACTGCTGGCTTGGAACTGAAATATATAGGCCATTTACAATATAAAATAACCACAAAATGCTTTTTATTAATTATAAGTTTTTGCCATTACACAACATGAAGCCCCTGGGGTATCTTGATACAGGAATTTGTGCATTTCTTTCTAATTACCGTATGCAGTCTTTTCTGATAGTAAACCTGTAAGTTGTTGGAATATTTTACCCTGATTTAAAGTTCCTCAATAGCAGCTGCTTGTATTAATGCAACATTACTACCGGATGACTATGATTTACATTGTCATATCCAGAATTGAGCAGGTTGGGAATCTGCTACTAGGGCAAAATCATAAGGGAGACTCAAGCTGTGCTTTGCACAATCCCAGAAGACTATTTTCTAGAAAAGGAAAGCATCTTCTAGATTTATGATGTGAAAAGCAGTAAAATAGAGATACTTCAAATGATTTCAAGTTATCTAGGATGCTAGAAGCATAATGCATGGATTACTGAAGCTCATCCAATAGGAAACCTTAAAATAAGCACAAGAATGCAAGAGTTATTAAATATTAATATCTATTTTTGCCTAAATCAATGGAATAAATAACAGTTGTCAACAAGCAGGTGCAAAGAGGCCAGTCTGATGAACCCCTCTGATGAAGTGACGTATTGAGCATCACGGAACACGTCAGGGTCTCTCTCCATGTAACATGTTTCATATATATCGGCAATAAAGGCTTGTTTTAGTTTCCTGGGATCGAGTCGTGGTGCATTTTCTCCTTGTATGATGTTTGTATTCATGGATCATACCGGACTTTCCAGGTCCGACTCTCTCACTTAACTACTCGGTGGAAGGTATCGAGGTAATATACATTTACTGACTTTTATGCAAAGAGGCCAGTACATACAAACAGTGGCATCCACAAAAATTTCTAGTGAGACTAAAGGGTAAAAAAGCTCTGTCATCGTACTAATGGGTTAGCAAGGATTTTGCATACATTTTGCACTGCCTGTGCCATTTTGCAAGTTTTTAAGTGCAAAGTGCAAGCAATGCAATAAATTAAGCAAAGATTTTTGTTCTAGTTTTCCACATGAAAATCAATGCTTTTTCAATTCTGGCTTAAAATCCCCACAATAGTTTCCACAATGTATCAATGGTGACAAAGTGGTTAATACATAACATTTCCCCGCTCAATGTGTGGCTTTTGCCCTGTTAAGTTATGTCACTAATGCACTGTCTGACAGTGTAGCACACACATAAAAGAAATGTTGCCCTTCTACCAGGTATCATAAAGAAGGCTCATTTCTCAAATAGATAGATACATACTGTAGATAGATACATACTGTAGATAGATACATACTGTAGATAGAAAAGATAGATAGATAGATAGATAGATAGATAGATAGATAGATAGATAGATAGATACATCTGTAGATAGATCCATACTGTAGATAGATACATCACTGTAGATAGAATACCTACTGTAGATAGATACATACTGTAGATAGAAAAGATAGATAGATAGATAGATCGATAGATACATACTGTAGATAGAAAAAGATAGATAGATAGATAGATACATACTGTAGATAGATCATACTGTAGATAGATAGATAGATAGATAGATAGATAGATAGATAGATATATAAGTTCAATGTTAGTTCCCTGAAATGCTAATAAACCTTTGGGGCATATTTATAAGGAACGATGTTAGCGCAAAAAAAATTACCGCCGCACATCGCGGCCGCGAAAAAGCGCTATCGCCGTATTTATAACGGCGAGCGCTATTCCCGCGATACCTATCGCGCCGCGATGTGCTGCGGTAATTTTAAGCCCTTCTCGGGCGATACTGTATAGTATCGCCGCGAAGGGACTTAAAATCCCTTCCCGACCGCTGCTCCTACCCCAGCCCGCCCACACCCCCCGCGGCGGCAGCGGCGACCACCCGCCGCCGCTCCCAGCAGCCCCCCCTCCCAACCCGTTCCCCGTTCGCGGCAATCTCGGAACGGGAGGCTAGGAGGGGCTGCCGGGAAGGGGCCGCAGCAGGTGGTCGCGACCACCCGCGCGCACCCCCTCCCCGGCAAGATTGGTCAATTTTTAATACTTGCTTTACATTAACCAATCAGATTTCAGAACTTTCCAGAAATCTGATTGGTTAATGTAAAGCAAGTATTAAAAACCTATATAAAGAGGAGCTTTCCGCCGCGGAACTCAGATGCCATCGCAGTAGATGGCTGAAGAAAGAAGCGGCTGGCAACATCGGCTCCGCTGAGGCCGGCGGTGCCAGCGGGCTCACTGGCGGCCGCAGTGAGTCTGCCTGGCATCGGCGACCTGAGTGGGGTTGGTGTCGCCAGCCCGAAGACGTCGCGTCGGATCAAGACGCCGGCAACATCGGCCTCGTTGAGGTCGCCGGCGCCCGCCGGGGGTACCCCTGGCGGCCGCAGGGGTACCTCTCGGGGGTCGGCGGCCTCGGCGGAGCTGGTGTCGCCGTGACTGGAAGAAAGAAGACGTCGCCCAAGGGCTCTTTTAAGAGCCGCACTGGGGGTCCCGGTTTCAGCTGCGGGACCCCCGCCAAAGGCACTTGTCAGTGCCGCAAGGGCCCTTATAAGGGCCGGGGAGGGGGGTCCCGGTTCGGGCTGCGGGACCCCCTAAGCCCCAAAAGGCCCTTATCAGGGCCCCGCTGGAGGGAGCCTCCACCCCCCCGAGGTGGGTGTGACGGTCAGGAGTGGTGGTGTGTGTGTGAGAAAAGGCGTATCTAATCATCTATCTATCTTCTATCATCTTCGATCTATCTATCATCTATCTATCTATCATATCTATCTATCTTCTATCTTGCTATCTTATCTATCTATCTATCTCTCCTATTATCTATCTAATCTAACTTGCTCTATCTATCTATCTATCTATATATCTATATCTATCTCTCTATCTCTAGCTCTATCTACACTTTTCTCTATCTATCTATCTAATCATCTATCTATCTATCATCTTATCATATCTATCTATCTCTATCTATCATCTATCTATCTATACTATCTCTATTTTTGCTATCTATCTATCTATCTATCTCTCTATCTATCTATATCTCTATCTATCTATCTGATCTATCTATCTATCATACTTATCTATCTATCTATCTATCTATCTATGCTATCTATCATCTATCGTATCTATCTATCTATCTCTTCTATCTCTATCTATCATGCTATCTATCTATCTATCTATCTATCTATCTTACTACTATCTAGTCTAAGCTATCTATCTCTCATCTATCTCTGCTATCTATCTCTATGCTATCTATCTATATCTTTCTTGCTATCTACTATCTATCTATCTATCTATCTCTGCTATCTATCTATCGCTATCTATCTATCTATCTATCTATCTATCTATCTATCTATCTCTGCTATCTATCTATCTCTCTATCTATCTATCTATCTATCTCTGCTATCTATCTATCTATCGATCTATCTATCTATCTATCTATCTATCTATCTATCTATCTATCTATCTATCTATCTATCTATCTATCTCTGCTATCTATCTATATATCATCTATCTATCTATCTAACTCTGCTATCTATCTATCTATCTATCTATCTATCTATCTATCTATCTATCTATCTATCTATCTATCTATCTATCTCTGCTATCTACTCTGATGCTATCTATCTTCTGCTATCTATCTATGTGTTATCTATCTATCTATATCTCATCATGTATCTGGGCTATAATTATTAGTCTGCTACTGCTAGGGCCTGCTGCTGGGGCCCTGGGTACATCATGTATTGGTTGCTGCCTGCAGGCAGCAGGCTGCAAGTCCTGGCCCAGATATAATCAAAGTGGCACAGCCATCAAACAACTTTTAGGGATGGCTGGGCCTGGGGTGGCTGGGGGGGTTCGTGTTCTGTTCTCTCTCTGGGCCAGAGAGAGACAACACGAACGACGAACCCCCCCAGCCCCCCCAGGCCCAGCCATCCTAATTTGTTTGATGGCTGTTGCCACAGTTGCCTTATTATTAGAACTTAGAGAAGGGGCTCAGGACTGATTCTAAGGAGGATTTCCATTCAATAATTAAAAATTCAATTCATCATAATTTGTTATATATATTTATTTTTTATTATCATATCATTATCAATCAATCAATTATTGTCACTCACTGTGAGAGAGATGTGTCAGACTCAGATCTCAGTCGTCAGATGAGAGGAGCACTGCCCTGCAGCAGAGGAGATGGTCGGCAGGGACGGGAGTCACGGTCACGTGATGGGACACTGTCACACACACTCAACGGGTCTGGCACTTGACTTGTCCCTGTCCAGCGGTGTCCGTGTCCCACACCAAGACACGCAGGCGGCGGCCTCCAGCAGCAGACTCTTGTCCTGGCCTGCGCTCGCGCAGGCTGAACAAGTTGCGCTCTCTCAGTGCTGAGCGCTGACGTCACTACGCAGCGCACGCAATCACGAGTGGATGGAGCCGGATGGTAGTCAGCCAGGATCGGACTTCGGTCTTCTCCGAACTCCGGGTTGTAAGTAACTGTAACTAACTACTAGTAACCGGTAACTGCTACTCTAGTAGGTCCGACACCCCCCCCCCCCCCAACAGATTAGGGAGGGAGTGGGGCAGCGGCGGATGATGCCGGCCTCCATTTAAAAAAAATAAAACAGTAACAGAGACTGAGACAGTACAGCGCCGCTTCCCTACAGGGTGCCGCTCTGCATTGTGCTGCACCCTGCATCATTAGCGAGGCGGCACTGCTCTTGCTACAGTATATTGGTTAGCTTTTCAGCATTTTATAAACACTGTTTTGTCATTGAATATTTATTTTTTATAATGATCTTGTAAGGAAAGGAATAAGCCACCAGTTTCCTTATCTCCTAAAGTGTTGAGGTAAATGACTTATGCTGCAGATATGAAAGGGCCATCCCCAAAAATAAAATTCTTATACAGTACAGGTAAAGCACCCCCCAAATCCTGAAACTGTAATACTCACAGTATCCTTAGGTGCTTCCAGAATGCGCGATACTCAGAGGAGGAATCTCTTGGTAGTCCTGTGCATGAATAACACTGCCACAACTGGTCTACTCGGAAGATCCCTTGCATTATTGCATGAGTAATTCCATAAAGAGCACTTCTGGCCTCATTTACCACTGGCCGCAGAGGTAAAATAATGGGTTTTACTTATAGTAACCTATTCAACGCAGTTGCTTGGCTGTGTGGGTATCTAAACGAAACCCACACTTTGGCAAGGTATTCAGTAAGATTTTGATATTTTAAGTTCAACTATTTAACGCCAGCTAATAGCCGCCATTAAGGTTGCGTTGGGTTAGATCCAATTTGGGATTACCAGTTTTCAATACTGGAAGGGACATTTACACAGCGTGATTGCAGCTCTGGGTAGAGTATTCCGGTTACAGGTTTGGGTGGAGTGCTTTACATATAAAATAAAAAATTTCATTTTGGGGGTGGACAAAACAAAAAATACCAATGACGCATCATTTTACCCATCAGTTTTCGGGCTATATCCTAATTTATTTTTTAATTTTAACATGTCTTGCAAAAATGCAGGCATTTAATCAAATAAAAAAGGCTGTGCATCTCAAGCTGGGTAAATCATCTTCTTTATTTAGTCCGCCACCCAGTCACTGATGAAAAGTTTACGGCACTGTGCAAGTGTCTCTTGCGATACTCCGACACCGCGCAAGCAACGGGTTAATGTCACACTTGCCGGCAGCGAATCGTTTAGCGTTACTTTAACCTGTCTCACCAGCACTGCAAAACAACAGCTATGTTTTACCTCCTATTCTACAATTCTAGCAGAGACTGGAGCAAATTACCTTATATAATGGAACTAAAATAAAGTTATTTATTTAGTGGAGATACCAGGGTGTACCTGCAGGGGCCTGGGCCCCCCCGGCCAGAATGGAGGCCGACCCCTGACCCCTTCCTCCCTACAAGATTCCAAGATGCTTCCGTGATCAGCAGTTTAAATAGCTGATCGCGCGTTGAATGAAACATACACACGATCAACTGTTTAAAAGACCGGAACCGAACTTCCAGAGCTGTTTAAAAATGGCTGATCGCAGAGGTCTTGGGCATGTGGTGGGGGCCCTACTAACCCTCCGCCCCCCCACGCGCGCAGTCGCAGGGATGGTGGTTACGCCACTGGGAGATACACTAATAATAAAAGTTAAGACGGACACATTTTTTGTACTCAGATAAAACATCAACATCCTCTCAAACTTGGTACACAGCTGTTATTAGCAGAATGCAAATGTTGGAATTTGTAGTTTTAAACATCTGGAGGGACAAACGGACAAGATTCAACATCATAAGTCTAATACCAGCTTGTACCAAACCTTGAGAGAGCAAAAGTTATATCTCTCTATGGAATTTAGCCAGAACAGACATTAAGCCCCTCAAATGACAAGCATATTCAATACCAACAACAAACCGAGGAAATCAATGTTTTTTTAGGTTTTTTTCACTCTCTCTAATAAATGTCTTTATATCGTCCTTCTTCTTTTGTTATTATCAAATATATTTTGCTGATCTGAATGCATCCAGAACATGCCACTTCTTTACTCTGTGCATGCAGTATTAAGGTAACGTCAGCCACATAACACCTTAAAAATTAAAAGCTATTCAAAAGTCCTTATAGGATATTAGGTCTTGCAAAAAAAAAAAAAGCAAAGCAAATTATAATTCTTTAAAGATAACGAAATACTGAAAATGTATTTTACCATCCCAATCATAGAAACCAATTTCTTAACAATGTAAATGAATGTTTTTCTCTCCATTGCCTCTACCTCCACTCTGCATAGACCTAAACAAGTATATATATACCCTTTCACAACACACTTCCTACTGGTCTGAGTTTAATTTTGTTTAATTAAAGTCAATAGGAAAAGACATTTCCTATGCAATATGCTGTATTTTAAATAGACATTAAAGTATATAAATTGCATAGCACTGGGAAATGGTATGGGGAATATGGCCGAACATTTTTTATATCCCTATAATTCCTATACAGTCCTGTTAGCGTTTAAAACACTATAACTGCAATACAATTTTCTTTAAACCCTCCTTATCTCTATTTCTGAGCTATTCAGGGAGAAATAGGGAACGTTTGGTATTTGACAATCCCCAAATAATACACTGGGGAAATGTAGAAACAACACTGCTGGCTTGGAACTGAATATATAGGCCATTACAATATAAAATAACCACAAATGCTTTTTATTAATTATAAGTTTTTGCCATTACACAACATGAAGCCCCTGGGGTATCTTGATACAGGAATTTGTGCTTTCTTTCTAATTACCGTATGCAGTCTTTTCTGATAGTAAACCTGTAAGTTGTTGGAATATTTTACCCTGATTTAAAGTTCCTCAATAGCAGCGTGCTTGTATTAATGCAACATTACTACCGGATGACTATGATTTACATTGTCATATCCAGAATTGGCAGTTGGGAATCTGCTACTAGGGGCAAATCATAAGGGAGACTCAAGCTGTGCTTTGCACAATCCCAGAAGACTATTTTTCTAGAAAGGAAAGCATCTTCTAGATTTATGATGTGAAAAGCAGTAAAATAGAGATACTTCAATGATTTCAAGTTATCTAGATGCTAGAAGCATAATGCATGGATTACTGAAGCTCATCCATAGAAACCTTAAAATAAGCACAAGAATGCAAGAGTTATTAAATATTAATATCTATTTTTGCCTAAATCAATGGAATAAATACAGTTGTCAACAAGCAGGGTCAAAGAGCCAGTCTGATGAACCCCTCTGATGAAGTGACGTATTGGCATCACGGACCACGTCAGGTCTCTCTCCATGTAACATGTTTCATATATATCGGCAATAAAGCTTGTTTTAGTTTCCTGGGATCGAGTCGTGGTGCATTTTCTCCTGTATGATGTTTGTATTCATGGATCATACCGGACTTTCCAGTCCGACTCTCTCACTTAACTACTCGGTGGAAGGTATCGAGTAATATACATTTACTGACTTTTATGCAAGAGGCCAGTACATACAAACAGTGGCATCCACAAAAATTCTAGTGAGACAGGGAAAAAGCTCTGTCATCGTACTAATGGGTTACAAGGATTTTGCATACATTTTGCACTGCCTGTGCCATTTTGCAAGTTTTTAAGTGCAAATGCAAGCAATGCAATAAATTAAGCAAAGATTTTTGTTCTAGTTTTCCACATGAAAATCAATGCTTTTTCAATTCTGGCTTAAAATCCCCACATAGTTTCCACAATGTATCATGTGACAATGGTTATACTACATTTCCCCGCTCAATGTGTGGCTTTTGCCCTGTTAAGTTATGTCACTTGCACTGTCTGACAGTGTAGCACACACATAAAAGAAATGTTGCCCTTCTACCAGGTACATAAAGAAGGCTCATTTCTCAAATAGATAGATACATACTTGTAGATAGATACATACTGTAGATAGATACATACTGTAGATGGAAAAGATAGATAGATAGATAGATAGATAGATAGATACATACATACATACATACATACATACATACATACATACTGTAGATAGATACATACTGTGATAGATAGATAGATAGATAGATAGATAGATAGATAGATAGATAGATAGATAGATAGATAGATACATACTGTAGATAGATCCATACTGTAGATAGATACTACTGTAGATAGATACATACTGTAGATAGATATACTGTGAAGAAAAGATAGATAGATGATAGATAGATAGATACATACTGTAGATAGAAAAGATAGATAGATAGATAGATACATACTGTAGATAGATACATACTGTAGATAGATAGATAGATAGATAGATAGATAGATAGATAGATAGATAAGTTCAATGTTAAGTTCCCTGAAATGCTAATAAACTCTTTGGGCATATTTATAAAGGAACGATGTTACGCAAAAAATTACCGCCGCACATCGCGGCCGCGAAAATAGCCTATCGCCGTATTTATAACGGCGAGCGCTATTCCCGCGATACCTATCGCGGCCGCGATGTGCTGCGGTAATTTTAAGCCCTTCGCGCGATACTGTATATTATCGCCAAGGACTTAAAATCCCTTCCCGACGCTGCTCCTACCCCCGCCCCACACCCCCCGCGGCGGCAGCGGCACCACCCGCCGCCGCTTCCCAGCAGCCCCTCCCAACCCGTTCCCCGTTCGGCGCAATCTCGAACGGAGGCTAGAGGGTCTGCCGGGAAGGGGCCGCAGCGGTGGTCGCGACCACCCCGCCGCGCACCCCCCCCGGCAACCCTCCAGCCCCCCGCCCCGCCGCTCCCGGGGAGGGACGGGAGGGAGCCGCTGGGGGGGTGAAGGCTCCCTCCAGCGGGGCCCTGAGAAGGGCCTTTTGGGGCTTAGGGGGTCCCCGCAGCTCGAACCGGGCCCCCCCCCCTCCCGCCCTTACAAGGGCCCTTGCGGCACTGACAAGTGCCTTTGCGGGGGTCCCGCAGCTGAAACCGGGACCCCAGTGCGCTCTTAAAAGAGCCCTTGGGCGACGTCTTCTTTCTTCCAGTCCCGGCGACACCAGCTCCGCCGAGGCCGCCGACCCCCAGAGGTACCCCTGCGGCCGCCAGGGGTACCCCCGCGGGCGCCGGCGACCTCAACGAGGCCGATGTTTGCGGCGTTGATCCGACGCAACGTCTTCGGGCTGGCGACACCACACCCCACTCAGTCGCCGATGCCAGGCAGACTCACTGCGGCCGCCACCAATCAGATTTCAGAACTTTCCAGAAATCTGATTGGTTAATGTAAGCAAGTATTAAATTGACCAATAGAGAACCGGATTATGGATTTCTGAAAAACCTATATAAAGAGGAGCTTTCCGCCCGGAACTCAGATGCCATCGCAGTAGATGGCTGAAGAAAGAAGAAAGAAGCGGCTGGCAACATCGGCTCGCGCTGAGGCCGGCGGTGCCAGCGCTCACTGGCGGCCGCAGTGAGTCCATGCCTGTCATCAAACCCTTTTTATATTTGCTTGCTTCTGAGTGAAAAAATATTATTCAGAAACAAACTTTTAATAGAACTTTTGCACCTTGCCAAACCTGAAAAAAGTGTTAGTTGGTTGTATGTAACCAAGGGATGTGAACTCTATTGTAAATGTTTCATAGAGCAGAATTGAATGGTGTTAAGTTTATTTAATTTATTCCGTGAAACCCATTGGAAAATTGTGTTATAAACAAAAAGTGTGTGTTTAAACACATCTGTAAGTATGAATAGTGTAATAACTATCTGACAGATATACCTGTGAAAGGTGTAGGGCGACTTAGCAATTAGCTGGTACTAAATAATACCACGTGGTTGAAGGTTTTAGACTCAGGTTATTGAAGAACAGGAGGTAAGGAGCTAGTGTCACCCTAGGGATGGCCAGTGCACAGATCCAAACCCCGATCCGCCGCGGATTTATCGGTTCGTGAGCAGGAGGATTTTTACGGATTTTCCGCCTTCAGAAACGCGGATTTCTCGTATTTTCGAAAATTTTCAAAATTAAGTGATTTCTCGTATTTGCTCAATACGTATTTCGAAAATTTTCGAAATAGGGGATTACTCGGCTTTTCGAAAATTCCTTTTTTCGAAAAATTTCGAAAATACGAGAATCTTGTAATTTTGAGAATATTTTTCATTTTAACGGGTCGCTTGCGCATTTCCGAATTTTAATTTTTTCGAAATTACGGATCCTCGAGCGGACAGGATTTCAGTTCGAGCATCTCTACTTACCTCCTGTTCATCAATAAAACGTTCAGGACCCGGGAACGAAGGTAGTAGTTACCGATTGCTTGCTCCTCTACCATGTCATCTGACAGGTCCCGAGGACGTGTGTAGAGTACTAAGTCAACAACACTGGCTGGTGAACTGTAGTGCGTGACCTAACAGTGGCTGGTGAACTGTAGGGCTGGTCTAGCAATGGCTGCTATACTGAAAGGCTGACCTAACAATGTATGCTAAGCTGAAGAGCTAACCTACCAGTGTCTGCTGAAATAGAGGGGTGAGGGTTCAGCAGCCACTGTTAGGTCAGCCCTCCAGTCACAGCCATTATCAAATCAGCCTCCAGTTAACCAGCCAGTGTTAGCTAGCCCACCACACACCACTCTACAAGTCACATCCAATTCACAAGCCAACCCATTGACCCAGATCTTTAAGGTCTGAAAGCACCCCTGGTTACCTGACTGTAATCCTGTGATGCAGTAAATCTCACAAGGGATTTACTGCATCACAGGATCATGGTCAGGTAAAATGTAGTTTGGCAAAGAGTGGGTTTTACTTCTTCAAATTTTACTTTTATCTTTTACTAGATTAGAGCTGTGCTGGTGATGTCACAGCTCACAGTGTAGCAGGAAAAACACCTTTACTGCGTAACCTTGGATAGTTTGTAGCTAGAAGCGTGATCCTGGAGTAATTTTAAAGGTAGGAGTGTGCTATTTTTAAAGGCCACTTGTATGGAGATCACAGTTCATCTTTTGAGAAAGCCCTTGCAATTATTATCGCAAATTCCCAATGGCATTTTCCAGGTGACTCAAGAAAACGTTTGTGTTTGCTATATTAGTACTGATACCCTTTAAGACTTTATCTTGCTGAAGTTCTAAGGATACTAAACCCCAAAATAACCCTTGCTAAATGAAAAGTATAATTGTAATGGAAACCGAGGCACTTGCTCTATCTGTTGTATTCAATTAGATCAACGGGACTTGAAGTTTAGTTTTGAGACGTTTCGCTAGTCATCCGAATGGCTTTCTCAATTCAGAATGACTTGTACAAGAACTGTGGCAATATGTACCCTGGAAATCCCAATTAGGCATATCACAGCAAGTGTTAAGGGCGTGATTAGATATTGGCTAAGAGGTGTTATAGGAACGCCCAGTGTAAGGTGTCAAAAACAGCATTGTACATGGCAGACAGATGGTGTCGAACCCCCCCACCTCTATTTAGGCTTGGTTCTTTATTTTCACATAAATGGCCTCCTTGACACCTCTCTGAACCAGTCATATTCCTTGCCAATATGTTCTTTTCCCATAATGCACATCCTTCTTCTTCCATGATGCACCACATCCTTGAAATGTTCCTAACAGTTATTTCTACTGATGGCTGTTGGATGGGTCAAAGATGCCAGATCTCTACTGAGCCCTTGACCCAAGCGCTGGGTCAAGGGCAAAGACCATAACGGTTCTATAGGGGTCACAAACAGGAAGTCAGTATTTCGGTTGCATTTATTTATACACAGACAAAAATGCTGAATTGGCAGATCAAGGTCATTGGGATGAAAAAATACTGCTCTTTTTCCTGAAAAGCATTATGTATTTGCATGAACTTCCCCTTAAGGCATAAGGACCAAAACGGAGACAGGAACATGTGCTCCTATCTCCATTACCAATTTACTTTTCATTTAGCAAGGGTTAATTTGGGGGGTTTAGCGTCCATTTTAACCCACTTTTTTCACTTAATATCAAAATCTTTTAAGAAGATGAGGGTAGCGCTAGAATTATCATGGCGGACAGTGAAAGGTAAAAGAAAAGGTCCTAACTGAAATAGTGATGGATACATAAAGACACAGTTACACAGGTAATATTTTCTGTGTCTTCCTTCCCTTTCGTGCTACCATTAAAAGGCGCAAACCTGATATATCATCGGGAAGCATGGGGTTTAACTCTTTTTCAGCCAATAGTTCCGGAATTACATTTCCATGTTAATATTAAAAATATAGGAGGGTTTTAAATATGTATTAAATAAAAACATTAATGCATTTTCCCTTTATTTTGCAAAAACTAGTGACGCAGAATGGCACATATTTAAGGTGCGGAAACATATGTGCAATATAGGGCACGACACCAAGCGTCCACGCATTTTAATTTAAATGATTTTACAATTGTTATTATCACTTCTCCTTTTCAAGGTAAAATAGTATTATTTATCTATTTTATCTCAAAATAAAGTATAATTTCCCAATGCTGGCTTATATCAAGGATGACAAAAGGATAACCCTAAACCCGCTAAAAAGCCTAATTCCTCCACAAACAGGGTAGTCCCACGCACTCTGCACTGACTCTAAACAGTCACCTAAAGGTAGCATGTATAGATAAATATAAAACACTGGAGGCTAGATGATGAAACAAAATGTATATACAGGAAGCATAACTAACAGGGGGAGACCCCCTCTTCTTCTATTTTTCTATGAAAGATATAGCCTCCACCCAGAAAAACACTTGTATAAAGCATGGATGGGGGGGGGATCATAGTTTTGCTGGGGGGGGGGGGGCTCAGTGATTTCTAGTTATGCCACTGTGTATATAATGTAATTTAGGAGACATGACTGACCTTAATATATATACATTGTTCTTAAAAAGTCGATGGTACCCATTTTTACCTCAAAAATGAGTAAAACCAATTGACTCGAGTATAAGTCGAGGGTAGAGTAGTAGAAGGAGTGGAAGTAGGGAGTAGAAACATCGGAGTGGAACTGCACACCACTAACCCCAAAAACCACACTACCCTGTCCCAACACTAACCCCAAAACACACTTACCCTGTCCCTGACTCCTTACTCTCCCCTCCAGACCAGGTCCAGCCCCAGGAAAAAACCTATTTCCCTGCACCCATCTTCTCACCCTGCCACTACACTACACTACATACAGTACACTACACTACTCCCTGCACCCATCTTTTTCACCCCGCCACACACTACACTACTACAGTACACTACACTACTCCCTGCACCCATCTCTCTCACCCTGCCACTACACTACACTACACTACTACAGTACACTACACTACTCCCTGCACCATTCTCACCCTGCACTACACTACACGTACTACTAATGCTGCAACCTTACCTTTGCAGGAGAGTCCGGGCCCCCGACATCATGCATTGATGGAGGAATCCGGCTGCGCGTCCATAGATGTCGCATCCACTGACGTCACGACTCGGCGCGGTCTATTCCCGGCGCCGAGTTGTGACGTCAGTGATGCGACCATCAGTGGACGCGTAGCCGGATTCCTCCATCAGTAAGTGACTGACTCGAGTATAAGTCGAGGTTCAGTTTTCAGGCTGTTTTCACAGCTGAAAACCTCGACTTATCTCGGGTATATACGGTATAAAAAAAAAACTTATTATAGTAAAAAAATATGTAGTGATAAAATGCAATCCACAATTTTGGTGTGTGACACACTTGCTCAAAAATGTGTCCACCAATTCTCTGGTCCATAGAAATGTATAAATAATAAAGTCTGAGTGAAATACTAAGTAGTGGTCACGATTAGAGCTCCATACCACTCAAACTTTATTATTATACATTGATCTGTTGCTTTGTAGGAGTGATTTATTGGTGCACTCTGCATGGAACTTGCTGAACCATTCTGTCAGTGAGAATATTGGAATATAAAATACTTATTTTTACATTCTTCTGCTTTAACCGAGAATCTCAGGGTTTTACAGTATATTTGCTATGCTGAAACAACATCATTTTCTGCCAGCACCTGCTGTTAAAAATAAATACAAATATTGTGATCTTTCACACTTCTTTGTTTTCTATCTTTGTTACTTTCAAACACCCCAATCTCCATTCAGTCTGTAAATTGCTACTCCCTTTTCAGACAAAAATAATCTGTTACTAAGTAGATATCTAGCTCTAAAATAATGTTTTTTTAAGGTTTACCATACACCTTAATTGATAATCAGCTGATACCTGCCGTTAAATACTTAGGTGTGGGTGAGATTCACCCAGAGCTGTGCAGCCTTGGTTAATCTGCTACGAGAGATTTGCCCTCTGGTGAATCTCCCGACAGAATAGTGGAAGGAGATGAGTGCTCACTGCCAGCTTAAACATCAGATTGTACCTATAGCAAAACAGGAGGTAGGAGGGAGTATTCCTACCTTCACCCACCCAGAATTACACACAATTTAGGTAACCTTTGGTTTTATAACATTCTAATTAAGTAGAAGATAAACACCTTACCTATCACTTTTCTGTTACAGAAAAATACCTTTAGGTGGTGGTACAAGTTTTTCTCAACTCAATAATAGCTATAAAAGACTCTTTACTAGAGATGGTCGGACTTCCAAAAGTTCGGTCCGTTTTTGAACGTTCAAAATATATGGAAAGTTCGAAAACGGACGCATTAAAGTCAATGGGAGTCAAATAGTTTGAAAGGTTCGAATGAAATACAACTAAAATATCAATGGTAACTTAATGTAAAAGGCTGTGGGACCTGGGAAATGGTCTGGGACACGTTGAATATCCAGGACTTTAAAAAAAAATCTATTTTATTCTCACACGCACTATAAACCCAAACGATTGAAGATCGTTCAATTTCGAATTCAATAATATTCGAAAGTTTGAAAGTCCGAGAAATCCGAGTCTGGGATAGTTTGAGAAGTCCGAGTCGTTCAAACTCAATAAGTTCGACTCAAACTCGGGTTTGAGTTCCACTCCATCTCTACTCTTTATTACACTAGGTAAGATGTGACACCGGGAGTTATGGTGAATAGCAGGTTATCTGACCATGTTCTGGGTGGGTATTAGACTTCCCAGGCATAGCACCAAAACAAGATAATTTATCACGCTGAGATGAAGTTGTTTTCATGTTTTGGCCTTTACCTTAGCATTGGTTGTGGCAGATTTGCAATTAGATTGGTGATAGCCATTCTGGGTTTGATTGGTCTCTTGGGTTTGTCCAGGGGATATAAACACAAGTGCCCTCTTGGCTCCATTGTCAGAAGATCGCTGGATCTTTCTGAGCTTCCACCCATCCCAACCCCTTTAACTGCGTTATTTTTTATAAGTCACATACATTGCACTCCTCATAATAATGGACAGAGCCCCGGTAGTAAACAGGATATATCCAAAAAACAGTAATAAGTAGAGAGCACTCAGAGAAACTTGGTAGAAACACACCTACTGTGATTAATTTGTGTTCACACCAAAGGACCTTCATTGTGACTGTTAATTGTATATATTAAACGTGGAAATTTAGCTCTCATAAAAAAGTTGTTTGTCTATTGAATATTGGCCCGCTAGAGTTTTGAGCAGGGGTTGGCTTGGGAATCAATTCACATATACAGTTGAATACAAGTTTAAGAAATTATATATAAGTTTGATAAAGTGCTGTGACCTCCTTCTCTTTAATTTATTCTCATCCCATTGCTGGTAGTCAAGCAAGTCTCTTGATGATTCAGCATCAACTACTAGTGCAAATGTAATAGTTATCTCTTGACGAGATAGATTTACGCAATTTGGTTCATGTTGGCACCTTTATACCAAGTGTTGTTGATAAATCCTGTGTTTTCTATAAACAAATGTTGGTTGAAGGGCAATGGATGGGCAATGGAAGGAATATTATTATAACATGAAAACAGTGAATGAGAACAGTATCTCTCACATGAGACTTTTTTAGTATTGCACATGAAGTTACATAGTAATAGAAGTTGAATAAAGACATCAAGTCCAACCTATTCACCCTCTTTTTTTTTTATTATTATTATTTTTTTTTTACCCTACTAACAGTTGATCCAGAGGAAGGCAAAAAAAAACAGCAAAAAAAGTGGGAAAAATTAATTCCTGACTCCAATTGACAATCGGAAAGTATCCCTGGATCAACCAGATCTATAGCATTAATACCAGTAATTCTCAATATTTTTAGCTTTAGAAACTTATCCAGGCCTTTTTTAAGCTATTCAATGAACTTGCCATTACCACATCTGCTGGAGACAGTTTCTGGTATAGAGCAGATTTTTTAAAAAGATTTTGGGCATTGAACCATTTACAATAATTACCATTGCTATTTATACTTTCATTTAGGCAAAACATTTGGATTGACATCAATGGGTCGGTGTGGCATTTGCGAGTTTTTCGGATTATTTCAGATCCACGAATCTGTAAGTGAAACGGATTTCAGGTATTCAGCATCTTTAGACAAGACTTTTGATAGTTTCACCTGTGTAAAACCATAATATAAAACATGTCCTAGAACACTGTAAAAGGCTGTAAAATAGCTACAATGGATTATCAGGATTCAAACAAAGTGGAGGAAAAATTATGTTTAAAGGCAAATGCTGTTCTTTATATGTTTTCACCGTTTTTTTCTTGTTTGTTTAAACTTGGTGGACCTTTGTGATTGAGTAGAATGAATGTTTCTGGCTGCAACAGAAATCCTAAAATCAAACAAGTAAGTGATCTCTGTTTTCTAATGGTAGATATCCATTTTGTTAGTTATCTTGCTGGAATCTAATCATAATACCTAAGGGCAGATCTTCAAATTCAGACTTTTAGAAGTAGTTCTCCGAGTGCCTTTTCTTTCATCCTATATCAGGTAGCCAGGAATCCATCTGAGAGTTTTGCCATAATTTCCTCTGTGAAGCCAGATACGACCAAGAGAAGGAAACTACTGACATCATAACGAAGTGTAAAACAGGAGCATTTTCAGGTGTGTCACACAAAGTCTCACATTACACAACACTTGGCTGTACCTGCTGCCGGTTGTTTCCAAATGTGACAGATAAAGGAATTCTTCCCATATGTGCATCTGATGCTAAAGGCTCGTACACAAGTGTGATCGCGGGTCCCAACCCGCGATGCATGATGTGTATGAATGAACGTTTCGGCCGATTATTGGCCAAACGGTCATTGTACACATCGTGCATCGCGGGTCGGTAATCCGATCGCACGTGGTTACAAGCGTACTAACTATAAAGAATAAGGAAATGAAAAAACTCAACACTATGAATGGTTAGGTCCCAGATTCACCTGAATTATTTATACTAACAATAATATCTCCATTATTAACACCTCTGGACACTGAAAAAAAATATACATTGATAAATTATTCTTCTGCTTAAATACAGTCAATTAGGTTGGTCACATAGGATGATTTTACTAAGATAAAGGGCAAAATAACATAATACAATTAGAGAACTTGTAAGCACAAAAATAAAACCAGAAAAAAGGGGATACTAAAGTTAACTGGAGACATTCTTAAATAAGAGGAGAATAGTGTATTCTTATTGGTTAATCAATTAGTCTGCAGACATAGGTTTGTTAAAACAGTATGAGGCATTGACAGATATTTCCAACACTCATTCTCTTGCTTGTAAAGTCATATTTGTTACCTGTTTACACAAAGCGGTATGCGTTTTCTTTCAAATATAATTTGTACAGGAAAACTTAGCAAACAGAACTGGTAGAATAGTGACTCTCCCCCTTAAACATTTGTTTTTCAATAATGTTCTGTTGTTTAAAGACAAAATTCAACCAGTGGTTTGTTTGTTCTTTACTTTCATTTACAGAGCTTTGTGCTTTTTTATCCCTGCCATTAGCATGTACATAATAATGATTAATGGCTTAGTAAAGCAATAAGTAGATAGGCCACCAGTAAAATATACGTAGCAATGCAATTAGATACTCCTACATGTGAAATGCTGCACTTTGCAATTTCTTGCTTGATCTGGATCTAATACATTTCTGAACACTTTTCATGACTATCAGATGTTTGACTTAAAATCAGTAATATAATTGTTAAATCAGCATTATTAGAAATCTCTGCAAGCTTCCACTGACTATTATAAAGTTTCAATGAAAATAGCCTACAGCCAAGGGTATTGGTCTCCCAGCCCTTCCTTTCTTAGTTATTCTTCAGGGCAGGTTCAGTATAAGATTTCTGGGAAACCCAGCAAAACATTATTTGGTGCCCCTCTCCAACCCTTGAAAATGTAAGGTCTATGGATTGGAAGCCACTTGAGACCCCCAAACCAGGTCTTTATCATGCACTAAATTATTCTTTAACAAAGGACTGCAACAGTATATAACTTGTCTTTATTTCTTTATATTTCTTTCCTTGAAGGGCACGGTGAGAAGGGGGAATGTTACATGTTATTTTTATTACAAACTCCAATATTTAGCAAATTTGACACCTCAGGATTGCCACTACCTTGTTAGGAATAAAATAAGAATTTAAACGATTATACATATACCCTTTGCCAGCTGGTTTTGTCAAATCGTATAATCTTTATTCTCATGTAACACCCATTTTAATGTTAGTATGTCTTTTGTTATTTTGTTGTCAACTAAGCCACCTTAAAAATTCAAGTAAATATTTGGTAGCAAGACTTGCAGTTTTGAAAACCAGAAAGGCCCTAAGGCACTAAGAGCCTAAGAGAAGAAATGTAAACATGTTGACCAACTATGACACACTATATGTGCAAAGGAGGTTAGATTACAGGATGGTTGACTTGCATGTTGCATTTGGGCCTTTATTAATATACAGATAGAAGAGTACAAAAAATATAAAAGAAATAAAAACATTATAACATAAGAGTTTTCAACAGAAAAGTTCGAAGTGCAACAGAGCCAAATCCAGGTTCTCTTCTGTGTCCTTCATTGATTTAAGAAGAACTCTTAATCACATAATCGAGGAACCATGCACTGTATAGCTCTGATCCTGAGCTATACCAATACCAAAAGCAAAAATTTACAAACCCAAATACATAAACAGGTCAGATTAGGGATCCAGATTGATCTGGGAGTCGACCTGAGCCAGAAGGGACTAATTGGTTCCTGGAAATTGCTTTCTGGGGCCTTTATTGTTTCTTAACCTTCTCACCTGTGGGGCTATTTTAGTTTAATGTGTTATTAACCAAATAATTGTATATTAGAATTATATTAGAATGTGTTTGGCTAACGTCAGTAGATAGTTGGTGTTAAAGATTCGGAATGGTAAACCCCATTCGCGATGCAATGAAAGACCGTTTCTGCTAGGGACATTGCCTAGAGGAGGCAATAGAGAGTGATACCGGCTTTCCGTGCATTGCCTATAATTTGTTGGCATAGTTCACCTAAAATTCTGTAAAATCTCTAAAAGAATTGAAAAAACATTGTGTCAAAGTACAACATTGTAGAAAAAAGGATATATAACATTTAGTATTTAAGGTTGAATAAAGACATACACTAATCCAGTTCAACCCACCCGGCAATACTCAAACTTCCTGCCCAACTGCTGGTCCAGAGAAAGGAAAAAAAAAAACCGCACCAGAATTTTGAAGCGGAAAAAAAAAATCCTTCCTGACTCCAAGTGGCAATCGGAAATATCTGGATTTCATACTTCTTGGAGGTTTTTTCTGCCTTAAGTAGAAAATCATCTTGCAGGGGTTTTCATTTTAAGCTGAAAACATTAATTGGCAACATTAGAAACTAGATAACGTTACTGGTATCCAGAAGGTTAACTGAAAGGTGTCATTTTAAAGAAATACTAAATATGGCCATGGGGTGCTTATTTAGTTATCCAAATGTAGGTCCAGGCGGTGTTTCACTTTTTTCTTAAGTTTTCTACATTTTTCTAATAGTTATTTATAATCGGGGATCCGTTTGGGCAGCATTTATAAATAAGGCCAGATCGCTATATATATTATATACAGTAACACATATAGTCTATTATATTATAATTTTGATTGATATTAGGTAGCCCCTAAAACACAATTCCAAAATTGCCTAACCCATCTCTACCCAATTATAACTCATCCCTAACTCAGCTGCCACTTCTCCTGTGCCTAAAATTACTCAATTATAGCTCAAGAGAGCTTCTATCATTTGTAAAAATGCATTTCCCCTAACCACTGACGTAGTCTGCACCCAAGTGCTTCCTTCACATTAATACTAAAAAGAAAAGATTGTCAGGGGTTCTGCTAATTAAATCCTTTTTCCCCGTGTCCTCATTCTATGATAAAAACAGCTAACACTGAACTGTTCCTAAGTGTAAATGTATTACAGCATGGTGGCCTAGTGATTTGAACTTAAGCCTTGTGCGCATTGAGTTATGAATTATCTCTGTGCTTATGTGGACTTCCCTTCCTCCCTTTAATCCTAAAGGCATACTGAGACTATTAATGTGATACTGCTATAGTTTATAAGATCTTTGTGGCAGAGCCTAATGTTAATGGATATAATAAAAAAAACATTTTAAAAGAAATTGTTATGTGGAGATAAATTGCTCTTGTGTAAAAAGTGTATACAGGATATTTTAAAAAAAACACCTATACAGAACATGTAAATACAACACAAAAAATTACATTTATTCAGATCATGAAACCCTCTTCACAGCAAAAGAGGGTACTTGAAATTAAGTTAAGATTTAATTAATATAGAATTATGCAAGTTTGATTAACAATTATATTGTATTCACATAGAACACTTAACTAAAATAGTTATATTTAAATGTGGGCATTCAGATGCATTTTTAATTCTCCAAATACACTGAACTGACAGCATTCGGCTTCCAAATTATATTCAAGTTAAATTGCAAACTTTACTGACTTTGATAGATAATGGGGCAAGAACAAAGTAATGGTATTTTTACTGGTAAGGTCTATTTACAGTCCAAAGGGCCATTTCTTGTTTTCTAGATAAGATAAGACTAAGGATGTACTCAGTTCCAGATGACCGAAGGTAGCATACCTGTTGAAGAAAGTACTGTGTATCCTGTTGAAGAAGATAGATAAAAAAAAAGTTTAGAATATCTACTAACTTGATATGTCAGTGGCAAAACGAGACTTACAAATAATACATTGAAACAAACCTGTCTTTTGAAACTGGAATTTAAACACAGAAAGATATTAGAAGAATATTCAAAAGAATTCCTCTTGTGTTCAGTGTTAAAGCACATCTGTTCTGAAAACTCAGGTTAAAGTGATTCCTTTATTTTGTCTCTAAATGAACTAGACCCTTCCTCAAATTAAACGTAATAGTCCTTCAGTGATTGGCGCTAGACTTGTCAGTGCTAACTACTAACCCAGCTGAATGAATCTAATCAATAGAGCAAGGATCGTGGGAGACTTTTTTCCATTTTTTCCTCTACCTACTGGGAGGAAATTGTTCTACATCCCTTTGTCTGTCTCCCCATGTGATCAAAAAATCTTCTATTCTCCAGTTATAATGCTCTTCCCAGGAAGAATCAAATTTAGATTTCAACCTGTGGCATACACAGATCTGAACTATTTCTGCATGGATTTAAGAGGATCTGCATTCAAACAGCCACACTGGTGTATGAACCTAGATTTGCCAAAGAATGTAGGAGGTTTAATAGAAACTAATAATTACAGTTGTACAAATAAAGCACCGGATTAACACTCCAAGTTGTGCTATGGGAAAACAGAGCAATTAGTCACTCAACAATATTTCTACCTATAAATGACATACAGACAGGAGAAGTGGGTATTATAGTGTCTCAGAATTCTAAAAACATGTTGCTTTTGTATCTTTCACTTGACCTTATGATCCTTTTTGTTAGATTAAAGAATTTGTTAAACTTAACACATACAAACACACACTCACACACATATACAGTTTTTCTTATTTCACCGTTATCTGTATCATTAAAATATAAATAATTTTTATATATAGAAATATATATATAATATATAGAACTATGGAGAATAACAGATATTTAATTTTTGACTTGCCATTCTAATTTGTCATACAAATATACTTACAAAAAGTAATAACACAAATGGGATAGTAAAAAACAAATGTAGCAACATGTAACAAACATCTATAGATTTATGCCATTTTAAATACACCACCTGATATCTAAAACACCTTTTATTGTATTTATTTTATTCCTGTTATTTGCTATTTAGTTTTTCATCTAGGCCAAAAATGAAATATTTTAATGGCCTATTAAAACCAAAGGACATCAAAAAAACGAAAGTTGAGTAACCTCCTCCTTCTGTGTGTAAGGTAGCTGTTTTGTTTCTTAGTGGCCCTTTATTTTGTAAGGCAATGTGTGTCAAGAGGGATCCTTTGTTACATGTAGGAAGAGATTACCAGTGTCCCATAATAGTTGTGTTTTGTGTACAGACTTATTTCTTTATTTCCCATTAGCACTAGGGAGTTTCTACATAATCATTCAAATGCTGTTAGGTCACAATTACTTTTATGTGGCATATTTTAATCCCAGTTTGAATTTTTTTAATCCAAGTAGTTTTATTAGATTTGCTTTAATAATTTATTTGTGTTTTATTATAGTCGATTATATATATAGTATTGTTGGAGAGATGGTTAATGGTCCAGGGTAACAAGATTTATTTTGAAAATTCATTGATAAAAGGGGTAAGCAACTTTCTCCAAATCAAAAAAAAAAGACTGGTACATTTTGCAGAGAAAAGGAACTGCAATTTAAGGTCTAGACAATAGTGGGATAGATGTTAGATCTGACAAGTGTTTTTCATATTACAACATGAGAGTGACGAGAGCACAAAAATGTCTTAGTAAATTAGCAAGATTTTCAACACAACATGACTCTTTTTTCCATTTTAAAGTCACACTAACTGATTAACCAGCAATTAGAAGACTTTAAAACAGGAGTTGCGACAGATGCACGGTATGCCCAAAGACACTGCACAGCTGCCTCCAAACTATCCAATATGTCGGTTGGCCGGTTTTAGGGTGATTTCTAACGTCAGCAACAGTTTGCGAACGGGTAGGCCCCATTGTAAATCACCCAGAGCAGCAAACGCTAAATAAAGTACCAATAGCTGAATGATTGCATTTCTCTGTAAATTCCATTGTACATTTTTGTGTAACTGCCAATAGACAGCCTTCATTTACTTACTACTGATCTATTGTGTAAATCTGGAATTAAAGTTCATGTTCATTCTCTGGTTTGAATAAAACTTGAACTGTCACATGGGATCCTAAAAATAGTACTGGTATTGTCCCTTTCTACCTACTGATGACCGAGCGGCCAACGAAAGGCTGCTCGGATAGGAGTTGTTGGTGGCGTGCTAGGTGTGTACCATTATAAAAAGGGAGCACATTTAGAACTACAAACCTATTGAATGGCAATAACAATTGAAAAAGAGATTAAATAAGCTGAATATGGTACACTCTTGCCTCCTTGGGTGGTCACTATAATAAGTGGTGAGAGTGTTAAATATGCTCATGTGAGGATGACAACCCCCTACTTTTTCCTCTTCATTCTATACATGACAATCCTTCCCATCTCTAATATTATGGGAATATTGTTATCAATACACAGACATTGTGAGCTGTCACTTAAATCAGGAGCATCTCTTTGACAACTCACCTCTCATGATAGTGACAATCTAGGTAGGTAGAAGTACACTTCCCTACTCCACTGGGAAATGTGCTTTGCAAATGTTATTGTCCATTAATTTGTTAGTCCTATACAACATTCTGGCAGTAGGATGTGCTACTTGCATCATCATTTAGATAACTGGTGTTGGACCTGTTTTGAATCCTATAAATGGCTATCATGGCCAGACAATTTTAATGATTTCCTTTGGGCCAGAAATAGAGACTAGAATTTGGGTGTTAATATATATATTACTAGACATAGTATTATGTCAGTACAAAGGGGCTCAACTTTACTGACTTTTCTGTGCTTTTTAAACTTCACAATAGAATTGTGCATTTACATTTTTATGCTAATCCTGAAACTATTTGCTCAGGAACAGAATGATGTGGTAAAATGATTTGAATCTTCTCCTACTGTGTGTGTGAGATAAATTATGTCATTAAAGTAATTAATTAGATTAATGACTTCTAGTTCTGTTATTCTTATATTTGCTAATTCACTGAAACTGAAAGTGAATGTATTTTACTCTTATACTTATTCTAAACTGTGAAAACTAACACACGTGTGTTGTTTAGAGATGGGATCGGGTATAATATTATATATATAAATCTATATATATTTATAACGGATATATAGCTACCATACAGTTAGGATGTATATGTGTATATATATATATATTATATATATATTAACATATTGATTGGAATTCGATATTTGGGCCTTCAGCATAACCAGTAGTAGCCAATCAGTAGCCAATATGTATTGAGAAATTAATCTTTTATCGGCAAACACAATTACTGGTGTACTATGTGTAAAAAATGAAATGGATTTCATCATTAAAAGCCGCTGCAGCAGGAACCCTGAAATAAATATATCCTTTGTCTCCTCCCTTGCATTAATGTTATTCTTTGTGTTTGCTGGCTAATGATAAATACAGGAGATGCCAATCATCAATATGTGGTAATTAAAAGTAGCAGGTGTCCACCACAGGTGAGAGGTCACAAAACACTGTGACTCATTCAAAATCTGGAATTCTATTGGCTTTCAATGAATTCTGTTCATTAATGAGCCCAAATTACAAAATGACAATTCGAAAACACTTTCTATGAAAGTTTTATAATGGTTTCTCAACATACACCATCACTAACTAACATATTATTGCTTGCGCTGCCAATAAATTGTGAAGACAATCTTTTCTAATGTTAGGAGGTGGTTAAAGAGCAACCATGGTCTCCAACAAGTTAGGGTTAAATAAAAGCCTGCAGTATTCCTTTAAAATGAACCGACAGTTATATCTGGCTTCAGCCTGTGATTAATTGTATTGGGGTGAATGTTCAAACTTTCTGCTCCAAGTAGTCTAGTGACATCACTGACCCTCTGTCCTGGGGAGAAGCATGCTCAGTTCAGACTGCTGGGGAAAACAGGAAGTACTTTCCACCAATAGCTAGCAATAACAATTGGAGGTGTATTTATTTTAAAAGCACAATGGAAGGCTTTTTATATAATTCTTACAACACAATTACCCTTTAATTCTCTTAATATGCTTCTCTACTAATGTGTTGACGATTCAGTGTAAATGTTTAACTGTGATTCCAGAATATAATTCAATGTATTTTTTACTCACTCTATGCTAAGTCTGATTATCTCTCTTACTTGTGCCTTAATGGAATATGTAAAAACCAAGAGGTGGTCTATAATGATTAATCCTGGTCACAAACCTAACCCAGTTTTGAATTGCGTGTTTCAAAAATCCACAAATCTGAATATGACATGGGGGCGTGATGTAAAAAATTCAACATGCAGTGTTGAAAATGCAATATGTGTAAAAAGTCCAGATTTGATGTTAAAAAGTCTACATTTGATGTTAGAAATTGCACACCCATAGACTTATCTTGGGTTCAGTATGAATTTAGTTGTGTCGAAATTCTGTGGAACCGCTTGACTGAACAAACTAGCCGTTTTTGTTCATCTCTAGTGGTCTAATCAGTCTTGGCAACCTAATGATAGTAATATCTCAGTCAATATTTTAGGGAAATTTACCTAAAAGACAATCTGTCCCATTTGATACCGTTTTTAGGACCTATCTTGGTCAACTGAGCCTTGTCTTGTCGAATAATAACTCCCCAGCAAGAAAGTAAAGAAATGCAATTCAATCATAGTGGCATATTTGATAAAATAGAAAAAAATCTATTGCAAAGGAAACCAGATACCCAAGTTCATTAGGTTAGTGATACTGTACAGGAGCTGAATTTTCTTGGTGCATTTTGGACTCAAAAAAATTAATTGATTTACATTTTTTCCAGTAACCAGATGAGCCATCTAGCACTATTGCTGTGTAGTATATAAAGTGGTTTGCTTTTAATACAAAATCAAAAAATTGCTAGAATTTAGCTAAAGTTTATCTTAAAAGAAAAAAAAATAGATGTAGCTCTTTGGTATGTTGTCACCATAAATTGAATGGAGGTTTTATTCCATGTTTCTTAATTGTTTTCAGTTTCCACTAGGTGTCACTGTTTTATTTTGTTTAACGTGTTCACTTTTTTTACCATATTTCTTACCATAATGCCTATGTACAGTTTCTATGCCTTATTGACAGTTCAGTAAAACCTTCCGCTTACATAAAGCAGTGTGAAAAGCTTCATTACAGTAGGCTTTACCTTGTTATGCTCTTAATTAAAATAAATAATTGCACATACAAAAATATATTTAGTGCGATGTAATAACCCTCCACCCTTCTGTTCCTTCCGAGTTTCCAAAATGCGGTAATCACTTCTCGCATGTGGGAATCTGGCAGGTAGACAGTGGGGAGGGTAACGCCAGCATTTATTTGGTGCTTGTTTTCTCACTAGCTGTTAACATCATTGCAGAATATGTTCAGAGATATTTAAGAAAATAAACATACAAATGAATTAACATCTACATAAAAACAACAGAAAAGTGTAATAGTTTATGTAGCACAGTTTTATAAATTACTATCTCTATTAACAGCTCAAACAATTTAAACTAAAGTTGGCCATGCTCTTGTTTCGATTAAAAACGGATACTGATGCCAGGGTACCCTTTTGATGTCGAATAAAAGACCGGGAAACGTAAGTATATTGTCCTATAAAATGGCTGCTTTAAAAATGTTTTGTAAATTGTTTGTACTTTTTTATGCACTTTTTGTTTTCATTTCTGTGACTAATAAAACACTTTAAAATTCGACCAGATGGGGGGTGGGATCAGCAAAACAGGGCGTAATTACACATTTCTTTTAATCTTTTAATATATGTCTTTATTAGCCTTTTAATCTATTAACCTATTATTAGTTAATAGTTATATGACCCAAACTACTGGGGAACGATTTTTATGTGCTGCCACCTCACCTTCTGACGATACATCTGTGGAATCCCACTAAATCTAATAGAAACAGCCATCCCCAGGCCAATTGCTGTAATTCTTCAGAATGTATGGTTACTGAACATAATTTCCTTCGTCTGCAGATCATATTGGTTAGATTTGAATTCATGGCTTTACATAAAGTATTTCTACCATTGTAGTGTTTATTGAATGTTTTTAGAAGGAATGTTATTTAATAGCTACTAGGCTCTCCTTAGGCTGGGTACACACTGAGGGACTATTTGTCCCGAGAGAGCACTCGGCTGCGACAAATGTCCGTCAGTCGCGCCAAATTTGTCCGCGGGCCGAATTGTGGACAATCGATCGTGCGGTCCCATAGGGAATTTACCGACACTCCAATCTTCCGTTCCGGACAAACGATCGTGGCCGGTCACGGTCAGCCGTCCCACACCAGCAGATATTTTCGGCCGACTGACCGTAAGTGCCGTGAATCGATTGGTCGCCCCGAAAATATCAGCTGGTGTACCCAACCTTAAACATTTTGGAAGAAGCTTTGTGATGTGAACCCTTATCTGCAAGCAATGGCAAAAAAAAATCTATAACAAAACACCACTGACAGTATTTTCACATTATCCTTATTTTACTTTTAACTTTGTCTGCATTGCAGTTCAGCACTTAAGATCCTTTTGTACATTCTTTTTTTAATCTGCATTCCCATCTGCATCATCAAGGGCTGTAAATGGCATGCTATTGCAATAGCAATTCTTCTCACAATTAAAATAAAGTAATAATACTGCTATGAAAAAAATGTCATTTATGCAAGAAGCCTCGAGATTCTCTGTATTGATCAGTGATTTGCTGTAAATTTGCATACCCTGAGGGTGGCATTAATAAACTTCTAAACCTGTCAGGTGAAAGTGAAGTACAAAAGCTGAAAAGAGGACAAATTGTTTCTTAACTCTAATCGGCTTTGTAATGGAGGCATTGGAGAGAGACATCTCTTATGTCCCTTATGGACATAGAGCAATATAGACTATCCAAGGCTAGAATAGAGACGTCCAGGCTAGCAATAGAGATATCCAAGGCTAGCAAAAGACACTATCCAAGGCTAGCAATAGAGGACTATCCAAGGTTAGCAATAGAGACTGTCCAAGGCAAGCAATAAAGACTGTCCAAGCCTAGCAATAGAGACTATCCAAGGCTAGCAATAAAGATTGTCCAAACCTTATGGACATAAGAGCAATAGAGACTATCCAAGTCTAGCAATAGAAACTATCCAAGTCTAGCAATAGAGACTGTCCAAGGTAAGAAATAGAGACTGTCCAAGGCTAGCAATAAAGACTGTCCAAGCCTAGCAATAGAGACTATCCAAGGCTAGCAATGGAGACTGTCCAAGGCTGGCAAAAGAGACTGTCCAAGGTTAGCAATAAAGACTGTCCAAACCTATCAATAGAGACTGTCCAAGGCTAGCAATAGATACTATCCAAGGCTAGCAATAGAGACTGTCCAAGGCAAGCAATAAAGACTGTCCAATGCTAGCCAGAGACTGTCCAAGGATAGCAATAGAGACTGCCCAATGGTAGCAATATACACGTTTCAAGGCTGGCAATAGAGACTATACAAGGCTAGCAGTGGAGACTATCCAAGGCTACCAATAGAGACTGTCCAAAGCTAATAGAGACTGTCCAAGGCAAGCAATAGAGACTGCCCAAGGCTAGCAATAAAGACTTTCCAAGCTCTAGCAATAGAGGCTATCCAAGGCTAGCAATGGAAACTGTCCAAGGCTAGCATAGAGACTGTACAAGGCTAGTAATAGAGACTGTCAAAGCTAGCAATAGAGACTGTCCAAGGATAGCAATAGAGACTGTCCATTGCTAGCGAAAGAGACTGTCCTAGGCTAGCAATGACTGCCAATGCTAGCCAGAGACTGTCCAAGAGATAGCAATAGAGACTGCCAATTGTAGCAATTACACGTTTCAAGGCTGGCAAGGAGATTTCCAAGACTAGTAATAGAGACTGTCCAGGCTAGCAATAATGATTATCCAAGGCTAGCAAAAGAGTTTGTCCAAGGCTAGCAATAGAGACTGTCCATGGCTAGAAACAGAGACTTGCCTAGGCTACCAATAGAGACTGTCCAAGGATTCCAATAGAAACTGCCAAGCTAAGCAAAAGGGATTGCCCAATGACCAATAGAGGCTGTCCAAGCAGAAATAGAGACTGTCCAAGGCTAGCAACAGAGACTGTCCAAGGCTAGCGATAAAGACTGTCCAAGCTAGCAATAGAGACTATCCAAGGCTAGCAATGGAGACTGTCCAAGGCAAGCAATAGAGATGTCCAAGGCTAGTAATAGAGACTGTCCAGGCTAGCAATACTGTCCAAGGCTAGCAATAGAGACTGTCCAAGGCTGCAAAAGAGACTGTCCAATGCTAGCAAAAGAGACGTCCTAGGCTAGCAATAGAGACTGTCCAATGTAGCTAGAGACTGTCCAAGGATAGCAATAGAGACTGCCCAATGCTAGCAATATACACGTTTCAAGGCTGGCAATGGAGATTGTCCAAGACTAGTAATAGAGACTGTCCAAGCCTAGCAATATACACTTTTCAGGCTAGCAATAGAGACTGTCCAAGGCTAGCAAAGAGACTGTCCAAGGCTAGCAAAAAAAGACTGTCCAAGCTAGCAATAGAGACTGTCCTAGGCTAGTAATAGAGACTTTCCAATGCTAGCAATATACATTTATAATAGAGACTGTCCAAGGCTAGCAAAACAGACTGTCCAAGGCTAATAATAGACACTGTCCAAGGCTAATAATAGACATTGTCCAAGGCTAGCAATAGAGACTGTCCAAGGCTAGCAAAAGAGACTGTCCAAGGCTAGCAAAACAGACTGTCCAAGGCTAATAATAGACACTGTCCAAGGCTAATAATAGACATTGTCCAAGGCTAGCAATAGAGACGTCCAAGGCTAGCAAAAGAGACTGTCCAAGGCTAGCAATAGACTGTCCTAAGGTAACAATAGAGACTTTCCAATGCTAGCAAATAAACTGTCCAAGGCTAGCAATAGACACTGCCCAATGCTTGCAATATACACTTTTCAAGGCTGGAAATAAAAACTGTCCAAGGCTGGCAATAGACCTTGTCCAAAGTTGCACTAGAGACTGTGTAAGGCTAGCTATAGCGAGTGCCAAAAGCCACCAATAGAGACTTCCAAGGCTATCAATAGAGACTGCCCAAGGTTAGCAAAAGAGACTGCCCAAAGCTAAGAATTAAGGCTGCCCAATGCTAGAAATAGAGACTGTATAAGGCTAGCAAAGAATTGTCCAAAGCTACCAATAGAGACTGTCCAAGGCTACCAATGAGACTGTCAAGGCTAGCAATAGAGATTCCAAAGCTACCAATAGAGACTGTACAAGGATACCAATAGAAGCTGCCCAAGGTAAGCAAAAGAGATTGCCCAATGCTCCAATAGGACTACCCAAGCCTAGCAATAGAGAAGTGTCCAAGGCTAGAGTCTGTCCAGGGTTAGCAAAAGAGACTGTCCAAGGCTAGCAAAAGACACCTGTCCAAGGCTAGCAATTAAAAAATGTCCTAGGCTAGCAAAAAGACTCTCCAGGTAGCATTGGACAGTCTCTTTTGCTAGCCTTGGACAGTCTCTATTGCTAGCCTTGAAAAGTGTATATTGCTAGGCTTGGACAGTCTCTATTACTAGTCTTGGACAATCTCCATTGCCAGCCTTGAAACGTGTATATTGCTAGCATTGGGCAGTCTCTATTGCTATCCTTGGACAGTCTCTAGCTAGCATTGGACAGTCTCTATTGCTAGCCTAGGACAGTCTCTTTTGCTAGCATTGGACAGTCTCTTTTGCTAGCCTTGGACAGTCTCTATTGCTAGCCTATGCTAGCTAGAGACTGTCCAAGGATAGCAATAGAGACTGCCCAATGCTAGCAATATACACGTTTCAAGGCTGGCAATGGAGATTGTCCAAGACTAGTAATAGAGACTGTCCAAGCCTAGCAATTTACACTTTTCAAGGCTAGCAATAGAGACTGTCCAGGCTAGCAAAGAGACTGTCCAAGGCTAGCAAAAAAGACTGTCCAAAGCTAGCAATAGAGACTGTCCTAGGCTAGTAATAGAGACTTTCCAATGCTAGCAATATACATTATATAGAGACTGTCCAAGGCTAGCAAAACAGACTGTCCAAGGCTAATAATAGACACTGTCCAAGGCTTAATAGACATTGTCCAGGCAGCATAGAGACTGTCCAAGGCTACAAAAGAGACTGTCCAAGGCTAGCAAAACAGACTGTCCAAGGCTATATAAGACACTGCCCAAGGCTAATATAGACATTGTCCAAGGCGTCAATAGACGTCCAAGGCTGCAAAAGAGACTGTCCAAGGCTAGCAAATGACTGTCCTAAAGGTAACAATAAGACTTTCCAATGCTAGCAAAATAAACTGTCCAAGGCTAGCAATAGACACTGCCCATGCTTGCAATATACACTTTTCAAGGCTGGAAATAAAAACTGTCCAAGGCTGCAATAGACCTTGTCCAAAGTTGCACTAGAGACTGTGTAAGGCTAGCTATAGCGAGTGCCAAAAGCCACCAATAGAGACTTCCAAGGCTATCAATAGAGACTGCCCAAGGTTAGCAAAGAGACTGCCCAAAGCTAAGAATTAAGCTGCCCAATGCTAGAAATAGAACTGTATAAGGCTAGCAATAGATATTGTCCAAAGCTACCAATAGAGACGGTCCAAGGCTACCAATAGAGACTGTCCAAGGCTAGCAATAGAGATTTCCCAAAGCTACCAATAGAGACTGTACAAGGATACCAATAGAAGCTGCCCAAGGTAAGCAAAGAGATTGCCCAATGCTACCAATAGAGACTACCCAAGCCTAGCAATAGGAATGTCCAAGGCTAGAGTCTGTCCAGGGTTAGCAAAAGAGACTGTCCAAGGCTAGCAAAAGACACTGTCCAAGGCTAGCAAAAAAAATGTCCTAGGCTAGCAAATAAACTCTCCTAGGCTAGCATAGAGACTTTCCAAGGCCAGCAAAAGAGACTGTCCAAGGCTAGCAATACACTGTCCTAGGGTAGCAATAGAGACTTTCCAATGCTAGCAAAAGAAACTGTCCAAGGCTAGCAATAGACACTGCCCAATTCTTGCAATATACACTTTTCAAGGCTGGCAATAGAAACTGTCCAAGGCTGGCAATAGAGCTTGCCAAAAGTTGCACTAGAGACTGTCCAAGGCTATCATATAGACTGCCCAAGGTTAGCAAAGAGACTGCCAAGGTTAGCAAAAAGACTGCCCAAAGCTAAGAATTAAGGCTGCCAATGCTAGCAATAGAGACTGTATAAGGCTAGCAAAAGAGATTTCCAAGGCTAGCAAAAGAGACTGTCCAAGGCTACCAAAAGAGACTGTCCAAGCTAGCAATAGACTGTCCTAGGCATAGCAAAGGAGACTGTCCAAGGCTAGCAATAGACTGTCCTAGGTTAGCAATAGACACTGCCCAATGCTTGCAATATACACTTTTCAAGGGGCAATAGAAACTGTCCAAGGCTGGCAATAGAGCTTGTCCAAAGTTGCACTAGAGACTGTGCAAGGCTAGCATAGAGGTGCCAAAACCTAAAAATTAAGGCTGCCCCAATGCTAGCAAAGAGACTGTATAAGGCTCGCAATAAGACTGTCCAAGGCTAGCAATAGAGATTTCCCAAAGCTACCAATAGAGGCTGTCCAAGGATACCATAGAAACCGCCCACGGTAAGCAAAAGAGATTGCCCAATGCTACCAAGAGACTACCCAAGCCTAGCAATAGAAACTTCCAAGGCTAGCAATAGAGACTGTCCAGGGTTAGCAAAATAGACTGTCCAAGGCTAGCAAAAGACACTGTCCAAGGCTAGCAATAAACATGTCCTAGGCTAGCAATAAAGACTGTCCTAGCTAGCAATAGACTTTCCAATGCTAGCAAAGAAACTGTCCAAGGCTAACAATAGGCACTGCCCAATGCTAGCAATATGCACTTATCAAGGCTAGCAATGGAGACTGTCCAAGGCTTGCTAGAGATGTCCAAGCTAGTAATAGAGCTGTCCAAGGCTACCAATAGAGACTGTCCAAGGCTACCATAGAGACTGTCCCAGGCTACAAAAAGACTGTCCAAGCTAGCATAGAGACTGTCCTAATAAAGCAATAGAGACTTTCCAAGGCTAGCAATATACGCTTCCCAATGATAGCAATATACACTATTCAAGCCTGGAAATAGAGACTGTCCAAGGCTAGCAATAGACACTTCCCAATGCTAGCAATATACTCTTTTCAAGGCTGACAGTAGAGACTGTCCAAGGCAGGCAAAGAGCATGTCCAAAGTTGCAATAGAGTCTGTCCAAGGCTAGCAATGGAGAGTGCCCAAAGCTATCTATAGAGGCTGTCCAAGGATTCCAATAAAAACTGCCCAAGGCTTGGCTCCTAACTCTATTTGTACGGACCTATTCTTCTTCTCTAACTTTGTTATTGTGAACCAAGACTGCTGGGTCACTCCCATTCCAACCCAATTGTCTGTCTACCACGATTGTATGATGCAGAACAAATTAATATTTTCAAATAGGGAAATATTTTTAATTCACAGAGTAAATGAACCTGTAATATATTTACCTTTTAACCTATTTTAAGGGTAGTTTTTTTCTACTTCCCAATAACCCAGTTTTCACTCACTTTGTTAAAATAATCCTGAATTTTGTATTATAATAAATGATTTTGTGTAATAAAATAATCATTGCAATGTATTGACTTTTGTATGCAAAGTACCAATATAGCACATTTATGCAATGAGCAGCATTCATGCCCAGTTTCCAGGCAACACCAAATAATTTCTAAGAGTTAGGGGCCAGTTAAAAGTGAGGACCTCAAGGGTATTGTTTTCAGAAATACTAATGCAGCCATGTGCTACGCTAGGGAGGCAATGGAAGCTTAGCAGTATAAATGCATGGCTAAAAGAGTGGTGTAAGGAGATGGGTTTTGGATTTTTAGAGAACTGGGCTGTCCATTTAGTAGAGATGGGCTGAACCTGAATGATAATGGTTCATCTGTTGTGGAGGTGAAGAAGGCTAGGGGTAGGAGATTTTAAACTAGATATAGGGGGAGGGTACATTGGACAACACCGGGGTAAATGAGAATTTAGGGATCAGGGGGCTAATAAGATAATGGAGGGGGAGATGGGAGAGGGGAGCATAGATGATAAAGAGGCATGTATGTCCAAATATGGATGTAAATTAATTGATAATCTAAATGTATTAAGGAATAAAGAAAGTAGGGCTGTCCAGTCACTTATAATTTACAAGGGGTAATCCCTCTTTATTGCAGTTACACCAACACACAACGTTTCGCTGCTAGGCCTTTAAAGGCCTAGTGGCCGAAACGTCGTGTGTTTGGTGTAACTGCAAGAGGGATTACCCCTTCTAAATTATAACGACTGGACAGCCCTACTTTCTTTATTCCTTAGTATTGTCTATCTGGCAGTGAGGTGGCCAGAAGGGATTGGACGCCTGGGAGGTACCTCGAGTATTTCTTCTTAATCTAAAATGTATGTTTACAAATGCAAGAAGTCTGGAAAATTAGGGGAACTAGAACTAATAGGTATTTATGTATCGGTATAAGCAGAAACTTGGCTAAATGATTCACACGACTGGACAGTAAATATTGAAGGAAACACCTTATTTAGACGTGACAGAGTTAATAAGAAAGGAGGAGGAGTATGTATGTATGTTAAATTTAAGCCAAACTTAAAAGGTGAGATAGATGGGGGTATAACAATAAGGCAGAAACATTATGAGTGGAGCTGTGTACAGGAAGCAAAAAGCTGGGTAAATGAATTGTTGGTGTATGTCAAAAGCCCGCCAAATGCCATGTGAGGGGGTGGAAATGAATCTCCATATGCAGTTGGCGAAGGCTGCTGGTATGGGACATGTTCTGGTTATGGGGATTTCAATTACCCTGACATAGATTGGAGTAAGGTATCAAGTTCTTACATTTCTATATAAGCATTTTTTCTCACAGATGTAGAAATTTCTACTAGACAGGATGCTTTGTTGGATATGGTGATATCTAATAACCCTGAGCTGAGCACCATTTAATATAGGTTGCAAAAAACAAAAGAACACATGTTTAAACAAAACTTTTAACTTTAGGATAGATAATTTTTATGTTGTTAAAGAAATCACTCCTGCTCAACTGGGGTAATTTTTTCCTAATAAAGGTATTGAGCAGAAGTGGACTGTTTTTAAAGGGATATTAAACTGTTACATTTCTATATTTATACCTTTAGGAAATGTGAAAAATTAGGTCCACCTTTGCATGAGGTAAAAGCGAAATGGAAAAAAGAAAAGGGCTTTTATAATTTTTAAATCAGAGGGAACAGAACAGGCTTACATGGAGTATAAAAGCTGTAATAAGGAGCGCAATACATCATATCAATAGTAAAAATGAGAATAAGAGTGGTGGACCATTAAATAAGGGGCTGATATGGTTTTAGAGGATTCCAAAAAGGCTAATGTGCTAACGGTATTCCCTATAGAGAATCCTAGTGCCAATAGCAGGGACTGTAATAATATGAAGGTTATAGATGAGGAATATTAACTCTGGATGACAGAGGATATGATATGGAAACAATAGGACAAAGTTTAATATAATAAAACCCCAAGACCAGATGAATACAATCCTCTGATCTTAAAAGAGATTAGTCCATTTTTATCTAGACTCTGCTCACTGCTTCTCATTTTCAGATTCACTATTGACTGGTGATATGCCGCTGGACTGGAAAAAAACCAATTAATATACCGATCATCAAAAAAGGTAGTCATTCCCAGCCTGGTAACTATAGACCTGTGAGAAAATACTATTGCTAGGAAGCTTGTTACGGATCAATCCTTGTCTCCAGATTTGATCTTATTAGCATGAATTATGAGAAATAGATCATGCCAGACAAATTTTCTTGGATTTTGCTAAAGCTTTTCATACTGTGCCACATAGGCACTAATTTATAAATTGAGGACTGTTGGCCTAGAAAATACATTTGTACATGGATAGAGAATTTGGTTATAGGATCACTAACAGAGATGGGTGGTCAATGGAGCTACATCAATGTGGGCTAAAGTTCTAAGTGAGAGCACCTCAGAGTTCTGTACTTTGGCACCTTGTTTTTAATCTGCATTTAGAGGAGGCATTGAGAGCAAGGTATCTGTGTTTGCTGATGACACTAAACTGTGCAGAGCTTTGGAAACTTCAATGATGTGCAATTGCTTCAAGCTGAACTAATAGATTGTAGCAATGCCAGACAGCAAAGGCTAGAGCTAGCAAGATATCATTAGATTCATATGAGAAAATATTATTCTCCCACTTTACAGGCACTGGTAAGGCCTCATTTGGAATATGCAGTACAGTTCTGGAATACCATATAAAAAAGTTACATCACGGAAATGGAAGCATTCAGAGAAGGGCAACTTAATAATGAAGGGAATGGGGGCTTGACTATGCAGGCATATTAAGACAAGTTAGGGCTTTTTACATTGGAGAAGCAACATTTGAGTGCGGATATGATCACTTTATAACAATATATTAATGTGCCATACACTAAACTCTCTGGTGCATTGTTCCTGAATGGGTCATATTAGAGGATTCGTGGATATCTCTTAAGATTGGAAGAAAAGAAGTTTCATCCTTAGGTTAGGAAAGTTTCTTTACATTGAAAAATTTTAAATTGTGGAACTGTCTTCCCAGATGTGGTATTTTCTAAAACTAAAAAATTATTGAGAATTGCTGATATTAATAAATATACTGTAGTTCGGTTGATCCAGGGATACTTTCTGATTGCCGTTTGGAGTCAGGAAAGGTTCCCTCCCAACTTTCCCCCAAACCCCCCTTATTTTTTTTAATAACTGGGGTTTTTTGCCTTCCTCTGGATCAACTGTTAGGTAGGTTTAAAAGGAAGTGTGAAAGGTTGGACTGATGGATGTATATGTCTTTATTCTACCTCAATTACTATGTTACTATGTTACTATTGTTACTTAAAGCTATTACATGTCAGATGTATTTATTACTTCATATCAGCATGGCAATTGCATTTAGCCTGCAACACACACTGGCTAAGCACAATAAAATGCTGCAGGACAGTCTAGGACAGTTCAGTCCAACACTGAAACGAACTAGAGTGGAACATGTCCCTTTTTCTTAAGGACCTTGATCTCAGGACATAGAAAAGAAGGACATTGAAACAAGAGGACATTAAACAAGGTTTGTGCTTCACTGTGCTGTTGTTGTGTATTAGAGGGACAGTTTTGTCGGTACCATGAAATGTGCATCCTGCCACATGTATAGGAACCTGGAGCAGACATTCCAGAGAACCTATGTCTGTGTGAAGTGTGAGTGGGTTGCCTGTTTGGAAGCTGAGATGGAGAGTCTAAGGGGGCAGCGCTTGCAGCATTGCAGGGATTGGCAAACTGGGGGTCAGCAGGCACTGGCTGGGGCCATTATCGAGGGGGTGGAAGGGGGACAGGGAAGGTTGAGGGGGGAGTAGTTTTTGTGTGGGGGACGGAAGGGTGTGGGGGACAGAAGGGTAGGTGGGCTTCTCTCCCAGATTGCCCATCCCAACAGATCTGCCTTAGGTAATGAAGTGGAGGAAGACACCTCGAATTAGCGTGTATGGAGGGGCTAGTCCCTGCACAATCAGTGGACTGCCATCTCTGATACAGGGAGGAGGAATGAAGGATCAGGAATGCCAGACAGGTGGTAGTGGTAGGGGACTCCATTATAAGAAAGGTAGATAGGGTAATCTGCCACCAAGACCCTACATGCCGAACTGTTTGCCTGCCTGGTGCTAGGGTTCGGCATGTGGTGGATCGTGTAGACAGATTTTGGGTGGGGCAAGGGTGTACCACCGGCGGTCTTGGTTCACATTGATGCCAATGACAAAGTTAGAGGGAGGAGGTGAGGTCCTAAACATAATTTTCGGAGCTAGGGCCAAGTTAAAAGCAAGGACCTCCAGGGTAGTGTTTTCAGAAATACTACCGCAGCACGTGCTAAGCCAGGGAAACAGCAGAGGCTTAGGAGCATTAATGCATGGCTAAGAGGGGTGGTGTAAGGAAGAAGGGTTTGGGTTTATTGGACTCGGCAGACTTTGCTGTCGGCTACAGGCTCTTAGTAGGGATAGGTTGCACCTCACTGATGGCGTGCAGCTGTTTTAGGGGAAAGATGGCTAGAGGGTTGGAGGATATTTAAACTAGGTTGGGGGCCATATTAGCAGTCTCACTGGGATAGATAGTCCAGGGTAAAGGAAAAAAAAGCAATTGCTTTTTTTTCCTTTACCCTGGACTATCTATCCCAGTGAGACTGCTAATATGGCCCCCAACCTAGTTTAAATATCCTCCAACCCTCTAGCCATCTTTCCCCTAAAACAGCTGCACCGCCATCAGTGAGGTGCAACCTATCCCTACATAAGAGCCTGTAGCCGACAGCAAAGCTGCCGAGTCCAATAAACCCAAACCCTTCTTCCTTACACCACCCCTCTTAGCCATGCATTAATGCTCCTAAGCCTCTGCTGTTTCCCTGGCTTAGCACGTGCTGCGGTAGTATTTCTGAAAACACTACCCTGGAGGTCCTTGCTTTTAACTTGGCCCTAGCTCTCGAAAATTATGTTTAGGACCTCACCTCCTCCCTCTAACTTTGTCATTGGCATCAATGTGAACCAAGACCGCCGGGTACACCCTGCCCCACCCAAAATCTGTCTACACGATCCACCACATGCCGAACCCTAGCACCAGGCAGGCAAACAGTTCGGCATGTAGGGTCTTGGTGGCAGATTACCCTATCTACCTTTCTTATAATGGAGTCCCCTACCACTACCACCTGTCTGGCATTCCTGATCCTTCATTCCTCCTCCCTTGTATCAGAGATGGCAGTCCACTGGATTGTGCGCGGACTAGCCCCCTCCATACACGCCTAATTCGAGGTGTCTTCCTCCACTTCATTACCTAAGGCAGATCTGTTGGGATGGGCAATCTGGGAGAGAAGCCCACCTACCCTTCTGTCCCCCACACCCTTCCGTCCCCCACACAAAAACTACTCCCCCCTCAACCTTCCCTGTCCCCCTTCCACCCCCTCGATACATGGCCCCAGCCAGTGCCTGCTGACCCCCAGTTTGCCAATCCCTGCAATGCTGCAAGCGCTGCCCCCTTAGACTCTCCATCTCAGCTTCCAAACAGGCAACCCACTCACACTTCACACAGACATAGGTTCTCTGGAATGTCTGCTCCAGGTTCCTATACATGTGGCAGGATGCACATTTCATGGTACCGACAAAACTGTCCCTCTAAATACACAACAACAGCACAGTGAAGCACAAACCTTGTTTAATGTCCTCTTGTTTCAATGTCCTTCTTTTCTATGTCCTGAGATCAAGGTCCTTAAGAAAAAGGGACATGTTCCACTCTAGTTCGTTTCAGTGTTGGACTGAACTGTCCTAGACTGTCCTGCAGCATTTTATTGTGCTTAGCCAGTGTGTGTTGCAGGCTAAATGCAATTGCCATGCTGATATGAAGTAATAAATACATCTGACATGTAATAGCTTTAAGTAACAAATAGTAACATAGTAACATAGTAATTGAGGTAGAATAAAGACATATACATCCATCAGTCCAACCTTTCACACTTCCTTTTAAACCTACCTAACAGTTGATCCAGAGGAAGGCAAAAAACCCCAGTTATTAAAAAAAATAAGGGGGGTTTGGGGGAAAGTTGGGAGGGAACCTTTCCTGACTCCAAACGGCAATCAGAAAGTATCCCTGGATCAACCGAACTACAGTATATTTATTAATATCAGCAATTCTCAATAATTTTTTAGTTTTAGAAAATACCACATCTGGGAAGACAGTTCCACAATTTAAAATTTTTCAATGTAAAGAAACTTTCCTAACCTAAGGATGAAACTTCTTTTCTTCCAATCTTAAGAGATATCCACGAATCCTCTAATATGACCCATTCAGGAACAATGCACCAGAGAGTTTAGTGTATGGCACATTAATATATTGTTATAAAGTGATCATATCCGCACTCAAATGTTGCTTCTCCAATGTAAAAAGCCCTAACTTGTCTTAATATGCCTGCATAGTCAAGCCCCCATTCCCTTCATTATTAAGTTGCCCTTCTCTGAACTGCTTCCATTTCCGTGATGTAACTTTTTTATATGGTATTCCAGAACTGTACTGCATATTCCAAATGAGGCCTTACCAGTGCCTGTAAAGTGGGAGAATAATATTTTCTCATATGAATCTAATGATATCTTGCTAGCTCTAGCCTTTGCTGTCTGGCATTGCTACAATCTATTAGTTCAGCTTGAAGCAATTGCACATCATTGAAGTTTCCAAAGCTCTGCACAGTTTAGTGTCATCAGCAAACACAGATACCTTGCTCTCAATGCCTCCTCTAAATGCAGATTAAAAACAAGGTGCCAAAGTACAGAACTCTGAGGTGCTCTCACTTAGAACTTTAGCCCACATTGATGTAGCTCCATTGACCACCCATCTCTGTTAGTGATCCTATAACCAAATTCTCTATCCATGTACAAATGTATTTTCTAGGCCAACAGTCCTCAATTTATAAATTAGTGCCTATGTGGCACAGTATGAAAAGCTTTAGCAAAATCCAAGAAAATTTGTCTGGCATGATCTATTTCTCATAATTCATGCTAATAAGATCAAATCTGGAGACAAGGATTGATCCGTAACAAGCTTCCTAGCAATAGTATTTTCTCACAGGTCTATAGTTACCAGGCTGGGAATGACTACCTTTTTTGATGATCGGTATATTAATTGGTTTTTTTCCAGTCCAGCGGCATATCACCAGTCAATAGTGAATCTGAAAATGAGAAGCAGTGAGCAGAGTCTAGATAAAAATGGACTAATCTCTTTTAAGATCAGAGGATTGTATTCATCTGGTCTTGGGGTTTTATTATATTAAACTTTGTCCTATTGTTTCCATATCATATCCTCTGTCATCCAGAGTTAATATTCCTCATCTATAACCTTCATATTATTACAGTCCCTGCTATGGCACTAGGATTCTCTATAGGGAATACCGTTAGCACATTAGCCTTTTTGGAATCCTCTAAAACCATATCAGCCCCTTATTTAATGGTCCACCACTCTTATTCTCATTTTTACTATTGATATGATGTATTGCGCTCCTTATTACAGCTTTTATACTCCATGTAAGCCTGTTCTGTTCCCTCTGATTTAAAAATTATAAAAGCCCTTTTCTTTTTTCCATTTCGCTTTTACCTCATGCAAAGGTGGACCTAATTTTTCACATTTCCTAAAGGTATAAATATAGAAATGTAACAGTTTAATATCCCTTTAAAAACAGTCCACTTCTGCTCAATACCTTTATCTAGGAAAAAATTACCCCAGTTGAGCAGGAGTGATTTCTTTAACAACATAAAAATTATCTATCCTAAAGTTAAAAGTTTTGTTTAAACATGTGTTCTTTTGTTTTTTGCAACCTATATTAAATGGTGCTCAGCTCAGGGTTATTAGATATCACCATATCCAACAAAGCATCCTGTCTAGTAGAAATTTCTACATCTGTGAGAAAAAATGCTTATATAGAAATGTAAGAACTTGATACCTTACTCCAATCTATGTCAGGGTAATTGAAATCCCCATAACCAGAACATGTCCCATACCAGCAGCCTTCGCCAACTGCATATGGAGATTCATTTCCACCCCCTCACATGGCATTTGGCGGGCTTTTGACATACACCAACAATTCATTTACCCAGCTTTTTGCTTCTGTACACAGCTCCACTCATAATGTTTCTGCCTTATTGTTATACCCCCATCTATCTCACCTTTTAAGTTTGGCTTAAATTTAACATACATACATACTCCTCCTCCTTTCTTATTAACTCTGTCACGTCTAAATAAGGTGTTTCCTTCAATATTTACTGTCCAGTCGTGTGAATCATTTAGCCAAGTTTCTGCTTATACCGATCACATAAATACCTATTAGTTCTAGTTCCCCTAATTTTCCAGACTTCTTGCATTTGTAAACATACATTTTAGATTAAGAAGAAATACTCGAGGTACCTCCCAGGCGTCCAATCCCTTCTGGCCACCTCACTGCCAGATAGACAATACTAAGGAATAAAGAAAGTAGGGCTGTCCAGTCGTTATAATTTAGAAGGGGTAATCCCTCTTGCAGTTACACCAAACACACGACGTTTCGGCCACTAGGCCTTTAAAGGCCTAGCAGCGAAACGTTGTGTGTTGGTGTAACTGCAATAAAGAGGGATTACCCCTTGTAAATTATAAGTGACTGGACAGCCCTACTTTCTTTATTCCTTAATACATTTAGATTATCAATTAATTTACATCCATATTTGGACATACATGCCTCTTTATCATCTATGCTCCCCTCTCCCATCTCCCCCTCCATTATCTTATTAGCCCCCTGATCCCTAAATTCTCATTTACCCCGGTGTTGTCCAATGTACCCTCCCCCTATATCTAGTTTAAAATCTCCTACCCCTAGCCTTCTTCACCTCCACAACAGATGAACCATTATCATTCAGGTTCAGCCCATCTCTACTAAATGGACACCCAGTTCTCTAAAAATCCAAAACCCATCTCCTTACACCACTCTTTTAGCCATGCATTTATACTGCTAAGCTTCCATTGCCTCCCTAGCGTAGCACATGGCTGCATTAGTATTTCTGAAAACAATACCCTTGAGGTCCTCACTTTTAACTGGCCCCTAACTCTTAGAAATTATTTGGTGTTGCCTGGAAACTGGGCATGAATGCTGCTCATTGCATAAATGTGCTATATTGGTACTTTGCATACAAAAGTCAATACATTGCAATGATTATTTTATTACACAAATCATTTATTATAATACAAAATTCAGGATTATTTTAACAAAGTGAGTGAAAACTGGGTTATTGGGAAGTAGAAAAAAACTACCCTTAAAATAGGTTAAAAGGTAAATATATTACAGGTTCATTTACTCTGTGAATTAAAAATATTTCCCTATTTGAAAATATTAATTTGTTCTGCATCATACAATCGTGGTAGACAGACAATTGGGTTGGAATGGGAGTGACCCAGCAGTCTTGGTTCACAATAACAAAGTTAGAGAAGAAGAATAGGTCCGTACAAATAGAGTTAGGAGCCAAGCCTTGGGCAGTTTTTATTGGAATCCTTGGACAGCCTCTATAGATAGCTTTGGGCACTCTCCATTGCTAGCCTTGGACAGACTCTATTGCAACTTTGGACATGCTCTTTGCCTGCCTTGGACAGTCTCTACTGTCAGCCTTGAAAAGAGTATATTGCTAGCATTGGGAAGTGTCTATTGCTAGCCTTGGACAGTCTCTATTTCCAGGCTTGAATAGTGTATATTGCTATCATTGGGAAGCGTATATTGCTAGCCTTGGAAAGTCTCTATTGCTTTATTAGGACAGTCTCTATGCTAGCTTGGACAGTCTTTTTGTAGCCTGGACAGTCTCTATGGTAGCCTTGGACAGTCTCTATTGGTAGCCTTGGACAGCTCTATTACTAGCTTGACATCTCTAGCAAGCCTTGGACAGTCTCCATTGCTAGCCTTGATAAGTGCATATTGCTAGCATTGGGCAGTGCCTATTGTTAGCCTTGGACAGTTTCTTTGCTAGCATTGGAAAGTCTATTGCTAGCTAGGACAGTCTTTATTGCTAGCCTAGGACATGTTTATTGCTAGCCTTGGACAGTGTCTTTTGCTAGCCTTGGACAGTCTATTTTGCTAACCCTGGACAGTCTCTATTGCTAGCCTTGGAAGTTTCTATTGCTAGGCTTGGGTAGTCTCTTGGTAGCATTGGGCAATCTCTTTTGCTTACCGTGGGCGGTTTCTATGGTATCCTTGGACAGCCTCTATTGGTAGCTTTGGGAAATCTCTATTGCTAGCCTTGGACAGTCTTATTGCGAGCCTTATACAGTCTCTCTTGCTAGCATTGGGGCAGCCTTAATTTTTAGGTTTTGGCACTCTCTATGCTAGCCTTGCACAGTCTCTAGTGCAACTTTGGACAAGCTCTATTGCCAGCCTTGGACAGTTTCTATTGCCAGCCTTGAAAAGTGTATATTGCAAGCATTGGGCAGTGTCTATTGCTAACCTAGGACAGTCTATTGCTAGCCTTGGACAGTCTCCTTTGCTATGCCTAGGACAGTCTATTGCTAGCTTGGACAGTCTCTTTTGGTAGCCTTGGACAGTCTCTTTTGCTAGCCTTGGAAATCTCTTTTGCTAGCCTTATACAGTCTCTATTGCTAGCATTGGCAGCCTTAATTCTTAGCTTTGGGCAGTCTTTTTGCTAACCTTGGCAGTCTCTTTGCTAACCTTGGGCAGTCTATATGATAGCCTTGGACAGTCTCTAGTGCAACTTTGGCAAGCTCTATTGCCAGCCTTGGACAGTTTCTATTGCCAGCCTTGAAAAGTGTATATTGCAAGAATTGGGCAGTGTCTATTGCTAGCCTTGGACAGTTTCTTTTGCTAGCATTGGAAAGTCTCTATTGCTACCCTAGGACAGTGTATTGCTAGCCTTGGACAGTCTCTTTTGCTGGCCTTGGAAAGTCTCTATGCTAGCCTAGGAGAGTTTATTGCTAGCCTAGGACATTTTTTTTGCTAGCCTTGGACAGTGTCTTTTGCTAGCCTTGGACAGTCTCTTTTGCTAACCCTGGACAGACTCTAGCCTTGGACATTCCTATTGCTAGGCTTGGGTAGTCTCTATTGGTAGCATTGGGCAATCTCTTTGCTTACCTTGGGCAGCTTCTATTGGTATCCTTGTACAGTCTCTATTGGTAGCTTTGGGAAATCTCTATTGCTAGCCTTGGACAGTCTCTATTGGTAGCCTTGGACCGTCTCTATTGGTAGCTTTGGACAATATCTATTGCTAGCCTTATACAGTTCTATTTCTAGCATTGGGCAGCTTAATTCTTAGCTTTGGGCAGTCTCTTTGCTAACCTTGGGCAGTCTCTATTGATAGCCTTGGAAGTCTCTATTGGTGGCTTTTGGCACTCGCTATAGCTAGCCTTACACAGTCTCTAGTGCAACTTTGGACAAGGTCTATTGCAGCCTTGGACAGTTTTTATTTCCAGCCTTGAAAAGGTATATTGCAAGCATGGGCAGTGTCTATTGCTAGCCTTGGACAGTTTATTTTGCTAGCATTGGAAAGTCTTATTGTTACCTTAGGACAGTCATTTGCTAGCCTTGGACAGTCTCTTTTGCAGCCTTGGACGTCTTATTGAGCCTTGGACAATGTCTATATTAGCCTTGGGCAGTGTCTTATTAGCCTGGACAGTCTGTTTTGCTAGCCTTGGACAGTCTCTTTTGAGCCTTGGACAGTCTCTATGCTAGCCTGGACAATGTCTATTAAGCCTTGGACAGTGTCTTTATTAGCCTTGGACAGTCTGTTTTGCTAGCCTTGGACAGTCTCTATATAATGTATATTGCTAGCATTGGAAAGTCTCTATTACTAGCCTAGGACAGTCTCTATTGCTAGCTTTGGACAGTCTTTTTTGCTAGCCTTGGACAGTCTCTTTGCTAGCCTGGGACAGTCTCTATTGCTAGCCTTGAAAAGTGTAAATTGCTAGGCTTGGACAGTCTCTATTACTAGTCTTGGACAATCTCCATTGCCAGCCTTGAAACGTGTATATTGCTAGCATTGGGCAGTCTCTATTGCTATCCTGGACAGTCTTCTAGCTAGCATTGGACAGTCTCTATTGTAGCCTAGGACAGTCTCTTTTGCTAGCATTGGACAGTCTCTTTGCTAGTGGGACAGTCGCTATTGCTAGCCTTGGACAGTTTATTGCTAGCCTTGGACAGTCTCTATTACTAGCCTTGGACAGTCTCTATTGCTTGCCTTGGACAGTCTCATTGCTCTATTGTTGCTAGCCTTGGATAGTCTCTATTGCTAGGCTTGGACAGTCTTTATCGCTAGCCTTGGACAGTCTCTGTTGCTAGCCTTGGACAGTCTCTATTTCTAGGCTTGGACAGCCTCTATTGGTAGCATTGGGCAATCCCTTTTGCTTAGCTTGGGCAGTTTCTATTGGAATCCTTGGACAGTCTCTATTGGTAGCCTAGGCAAGTCTCTGTTTCTAGCCATGGACAGTCTCTATTGCTAGCCTTGGACAAACTCTTTTGCTAGCCTTGGATAATCATTATTGCTAGCCTTGGACAGTCTCTATTACTAGTCTTGGAAATCTCCATTGCCAGCCTTGAAACGTGTATATTGCTACAATTGGGCAGTCTCTATTGCTATCCTTGGACAGTCTCTGGCTAGCATTATAGAGTCACACTCGCACTCAGTCCGTCTTCTTGGATTAACGGGTGCTTCTAAGGATGCAGATGCCTCAGTCTGCCAAAAAGTAGCCACAAAAAAGGAATAGTCCTGAGCACACCTCACTAATCAATTTACAAATTTATTTTAACATTTCGGAACTACATTGAGTCCCTTCATCACATTTTGATGAAGGGATTCAACATGCTGAACATGCCCTTACCCTTTTGCAATCAGATGGGGGTGTGTTTCTGCTGAAAATAGCTTCATACCAACTGGCACCCTATAGTCGGGGTTTTTTGAGCTGTTACTAATGGTTTTTTTGGTACATGCATCTTAAGATTCTTATCCCCTTGTAGGTCATGCCAGAACTTGTTCAGCACTGATCTAATAAATAGAGATGGTCGAACTATTGAAAGTTCGGTCCGTTTTCGTGCCCAATGAATTGTTTCGTATATCCAACGGGCTTCCCTTTGAAGAATAAGCTGATCCCAATTACCCTCCTCTAGGGGCTTATCGACTTTTTCTAATCCCCAGATTTTGAGACCATTGGGATTAGAGTTATGTGCGGCTTCAAGTGTCTTGCTACTGCACTTTCGTTGTTTTTATTTTTATATTCCTTACATGTTCAAGGGCTCTGTAGCAAGTGTACGGATGGTTTTTCTATATATCTTTGCCACACGGGCATTCTGGACATATATGACTCCTATTGTTTTGCAATTGATGAAATCTTTGATTTCACAGGGTTGTGTTGACCCATAATCAAAGTGGGTTTTTTTAGTCAATAGTCACAGGCTTTACATCGGCCACATTATATGACCCTTTAATTTTATGCTCATTTAACCATGTTTATTTGAGCTATGAAATAACTGGCGGGTCAGTTTTTGCCCAATTGTGGGTGCCCTTTTTGCTATTATTGAGGCCGATTCACTGACTTTGTCACTTAATGTTTTGTTCTGATTTAAGTATGAAAACCAAATTTATTCAAAGTGGATTTTATCCACATCCAATCATTTTGTATGGTGTTATCAGCTTTATTTTACCACCATCCATTATTTCTTTCTTATTATAAACAGTAATTCAGTTCGATTACTGTATTTAGCTCTCTTGTATGCTTTCCTTAACCATTTATCTGGGTAACCTCTTTCTGAAAATCTGGTATGTAATTCTTTTGCTGCTTTCTCAAAATCAGCTTCACTTGTACAGTTACGTCTGATGCGTAAATACTGTCCTACCGGGATACCTTTTAATAATTGGGTAGGGTGCAGACTTTGTGCTCTAAGAAGTGTATTGCCTGCTGTGGGTGTTACGATATATATTTAAGGATATTGAATTGCCTTGTTTTTTGATTAATAGATCTAAAAATTGTATTTCTGACTGGCTAATATAGCTTGTGAATTTTAAATTCCAGCTATTTTGATTTATAGCTGATAGGAATTTATTCAATTCACATTCTGTTCCATCCCACAGCATTACTAATCATCATATAGCGGGCCCATAAGAGAATGTTAGGTGATGCCCATTCTAAGTCTGCTCCCATTATAATTTCCTTTTCCCACATGCCTAGGTATAGATTTGCGTACGTAGGCGCGCAAGCTGTACCCATGGCAGTGGTTTCCTGGGCTTAAGGGTAAATCAAATATTACCCTCCGCTTTCGATGTTTCCAACGGTACAATTGTTTGTCAATAGTGTGGAACAAGAAATTAAAAATTATGTTCCCTCCAAATTTTTTCCTTCAGTGAAAGAAAAGCATTGAAGGAACTAAGTATGAATTCGGAGTTATAATAAAACTCTCAGACAAAGGAGGAAATATAGTAGTGATGGACAAACAAATGTACCTAAAGGAAGTCAATCGTCATTGAGAAACAAAACTCAATATAAATGTATTGAAAATAATCCCTCATCAGATCTGAACAAAAGGTGTACCTATGCCTTAAGAAGAGACTTGACTCCAAATATTAAAAGAATGATTCAATTTCCTCTTTATAGAACATCCTCAATTCCATGCTTGTATTGTATTCCAAAATCCACAAAAATTCAAAGAATCCACCGGGACGCCCCATTATCTCGGGGATAGGGAGTTCCACAGATAACATCTCCAAATAGTGGATCATTGCCCTACGACCTTTCTTACATACACTGCCATCATATCTCCAGATTCTCGGAGGTAGTGAAGGCTGGATGGTTTACGAATAAAAACAAACCTTCCAATAAGTATTGGTGTAGAGGCATTATATCCCTCAATACCACACGCTAAAGAAATAGAATGGTTGCCAAGTATCTAATGACGAGAGGATATAAATATAGGAGGCATTCAGAATGTTATTCTTGAGCTTTTGGAATTGATTTTGTATAACAATTTCACTTTTTTGATAAGAAATTCTTCCAACAACTAACCGGGACGTTCCATGGGTACGGCTGTGGCGCCTACGTACGCAAATTATACTAGGCATGTGGGAAAGGAAATTTAATGGGAGCAGACTTGAATGGGCATCACCTAAATTCCCTTAGGGCTCCGCTAGTATGATGATGTAGTAATGTGGGGGATGGAACAGAATGTGAATTGAATAAATTCCTATCAGCTATAAATCAAAATAGCGGAATTTAAAATCACAAGCTATATTAGCCAGTCAAGAAATACCATTTTTTAGATCTATTAATCAAAAAACAAGGCAATTCAATATCCTTAAATATATCGTAAACCCACAGCAGGCAATACACTTCTTAGAGCACAAAGTCTGCACCCTACCCATTATTAAAAGGTATCCCGGTGGACAGTATTTACGCATCGACGTAACTGTACAAGTGAAGCTGATTTTGAGAAAGCAGCAAAAGAATTACATACCAGATTTTCAGAAAGAGGTTACCCAGATAAATGGTTAAGAAAGCATACAAGAGAGCTAAATACAGTAATCGAACTGAATGACGTTTTAAAATAAAGAAAGAAATAATGGAGGTGGTAAAATAAAGCTGATAACACCATACAATAATGATTGGATGTGGATAGAATCCCCTTTGAATAATTTTGGTTCATACTTAAATCAGACAAAACATTAAGTGACAAGTCAGTGAATCGGCCTCAATAATAGCAAAAAGGGCACCCACAATTGGGCAAAAACTGACCCGCAGTTATTTCTCATAGCTCATAACAACATGGTTAAATGAGCATAAATTAAAGGGTCATATAAATGTGGCCGATGTAAAGCCTGTGACTATATGACTAAAAAACCCACTTTGATTATGGGTCAACACAACCCTATGAAATCAAAGATTCATCAATTGCAAAACAATAGAGTCATATGTCCTAGAATGCCCGTGTGGCAAAGATATATAGGAAAAACCATCCGTACACTTGCTACCAATAGCCCTTGAACATTTAAGGAAATAAAATAAAAACAACGAAAGTGCAGTAGCAAGACACTTTGAAGCCGCACATAACTCTAATCCCAATGGTCTCAAAATCTGGGGATTAGAAAAAATCGATAAGCCCCCTAAGGAGGTAATTGGGATCAGCTTATTCTTCAAGGGGTTAAGTTTTTGAATCTATCTTTACCCCCTGCCAACATAGTGTATAGTGCCTTGGGGTGCCCCTGTCCTTCGTTCCCCTTATAGGAACCTTTAATGTGGAACCCTACTGAAAAATTTTATGTTTCCCAGCCCAAGATAGATCAGGGAACCCACTTTCCGGCACCGGACTATATAATTCAGTACAAGTGCAATTTAGTTTAGACCCGGAAGAAGAGAGGAGTGGCCTCTCGAAACGTGCGTCGGTCCTCGACTAGATTAGGAGGTAAGCGGTGCGGAGCGGATCTTCCTTATACCGGATAGTGGAATATGGTTGTCCACACAGCAGGAACCTGTATGTGAAGCTGAACACGGCGTTCACTGAGTAGGGATACATCCCAATTCATGAGGAGGAAGATTACTGAGCAGACCATCTTAACAAGGGACTGTCCTCAGGAAGCCTAAGTATTTCGTTTTGTTGCTTGCACCTGCATTTGATATACTGACTTATTATTCCGTTCTTTTTGCCTTTGCTTATTTTGTTACAGGACGGGTTACCCCGACACATGGACGTATAGTGGTTGGCGGAGGGCCCTTACCTTTGGTGCATACATACAATTTACCACTTTATCACCTATTCTTGCTTTTTGCTTTTGCTTACAGCTTCCATGTGCGATCATAGCAGTCATTTTGTATCTCTTTACATAGAAGTCCACCCGCTACCTACCTATGTCTTAGTCGTTAGTTTTTTAGTATTTTTAGCACCTAGGGATGCCTAGGGGGCTAACAATTTTTTGTTATAGTCTTTATCTGGTGTTAGGAGTCTTTTTGTATATATCTTGTGAAATATCACTGTTTTGACCTATATGAGGTATAATAAAATATTTATATATTGTTGTATTTGCTGGCTGGACGATTCATTGGTGCTACAGTCATTTGAGCCTCGCATGTTTTTTGAGGCTATTTACTTCCTATAGTTATGCCATTAGAGTGCCCCCTGTTGTTTTTTTCTACAGGGTAAATGGGTTCTTAGGGTTTGGGTTACCCCAACCACTCTTTCTTGTTACATTTCTTTATCTTGTATACTTAAAATCACTAAGGGCTTAAAAAAGCTGATTACGGTGCGCGGGGGGGAGGTCCGGCAGGGTGGCAAATAGAGGAAAAAGAAAAAGGGCACAAAGTGTGTGGTGTCAGCTACACAGCTGGTTGGCACCTCCTAAATACTGTGCTGATGTAGGTATTTTCAAACATATTAGCTTAGGTGTTTTTCCAGATAAGGGATGCTTAGCCTGAAAAAAGTGTGTGCATAAAAGTTGCAGCACATACCTTGATTTCTTGCTAGTTACATCTCAGGGCACCCGTTGCATGTGGAATACCCTTTATTCAATCATGGAAATTATTTTAGTGTTCTTCTTTTGTTTCGTGGTTGTGGCAACAATTTAAGAATCATTTTTTTTCCTTTTAAAAAGGAATTTGCTTTTGGATTTCTGCATGTAAAATGATAGAACAACATGCTACATTAAGGTTCATAGTTTGAAAAATAGGAAACCGTGCAATTGTCCTAACCCTTAAACAATATTTTTCATTCATTTCCCCCCAAATATCTGCTAAAAGCAATGAATATCAAGGAAGAACCATTTTGCTATATTGCATGTATGTATTAGTGTGTCGGTTTGCTTTGTATTTGCAAGGTAAAAAAAGTGTGTTAAGTTTGAAAATCTAAACCTTTCAAATTAATAAAGAATGACAGGATTGTGTATCAGAAGGTGTTTTATTTCCAAGGTAAACAGTGTTTCGTTTTCAAAACAACAACTGTTTCAGTACAGAGCTGGCTGGATTAGTTGCTGTGGTAAAAGCTCTTAATGCATTGTGGTCAGTTGCTGTCCGAGTCTTTCAGTCTATCATACATATGGCATAACTTTAATTTATTTGTGTAGGTTTAAGGCTTTCCTACAATTGTTCTAAAATTCATCTTTTGACTTTTAAAGATAAAGGTTTAAAAAGACATGTCACCCCCCCCACACACAAACTTTTGCAGATAACATAATTACCCCCCAACTCAGTTTTTGCAATACTGCAAAAAAAAAAAAAAAAAATCTGCAACAGTTTGTGTGGGGGTTAACATTCTTTTCATAATTTATATAATAATTAAGTAAGTATCTTTCCAGAATATTTATATTTGATTACTGTAAATACATTCTATAAGCTTGAGGCTGTAGAAATAGGTTTATTTCCATTACCCTAAATTTCCATAGAAAGCAAACTAAATATCATCTGGAATCAGAATTGTGTACAGAGACCTTTGCAAATCAGTACATGAGACAGTTACTAAAACCTTGGTAATTTTCCCACATGCCTAGGTATAGATTTGCGTACGTAGGCGCGCAAGCTGTACCCATGGCAGTGGTTTCCTGGGCTTAAGGGGTAAATCTAAATATTACCCTCCGCTTTCGATGTTTCCAACGGTACAATTGTTTGTCAATAGTGTGGAACAAGAAATTAAAAATTATGTTCCCTCCAAATTTTTTCCTTCAGTGAAAGAAAAGCATTGAAGGAACTAAGTATGAATTCGGAGTTAATAATAAAACTCTCAGACAAAGGAGGAAATATAGTAGTGATGGACAAACAAATGTACCTAAAGGAAGTCAATCGTCAATTGAGAAACAAAACTCAATATAAATGTATTGAAAATAATCCCTCATCAGATCTGAACAAAAGGGTGTACCTATGCCTTAAGAAAGCACTTGACTCCAAAATTATTAACAAGAATGAATTCAATTTCCTCTTTATAGAACATCCTCAAATTCCATGCTTGTATTGTATTCCAAAAATCCACAAAAATTCAAAGAATCCACCGGGACGCCCCATTATCTCGGGGATAGGGAGTTCCACAGATAACATCTCCAAATATGTGGATCATGCCCTACGACCTTTCTTACATACACTGCCATCATATCTCCAAGATTCTCGAGAGGTAGTGAGAAGGCTGGATGGTTTACGAATAAACAAGATTCTCGAGAGGTAGTGAGAAGGCTGGATGGTTTACGAATAAATAAACAAACCTTCCTAATAAGTATTGGTGTAGAGGCATTATATCCCTCAATACCACACGCTAAAGGAATAGAATGTGTTGCCAAGTATCTAATGACGAGAGGATATAAATATAGGAGGCATTCAGAATTCATTCTTGAATGACGAGAGGATATAAATATAGGAGGCATTCAGAATTCATTCTTGAGCTTTTGGAATTGATTTTGTATAACAATTTCTTCACTTTTGATAAGAAATTCTTCCAACAACTAACCGGGACTTCCATGGGTACGGCTTGCGCGCCTACGTACGCAAATCTATACCTAGGCATGTGGGAAAAGCTTGCGCGCCTACGTACGCAAATCTATACCTAGGCATGTGGGAAAAGGAAATTATAATGGGAGCAGACTTAGAATGGGCATCACCTAACATTCTCTTATGGGCCCGCTATATAGATGATGTAGTAATGCTGTGGGATGGAACAGAATGTGAATTGAATAAATTCCTATCAGCTATAAATCAAAATAGCTGGAATTTAAAATTCACAAGCTATATTATGGCATCGGCGACCTGAGTGGGGTTGGTGTCGCCAGCCCGAAGACGTCGCGTCGGATCAAGACGCCGGCAACATCGGCCTCGTTGAGGTCGCCGGCGCCCGCCGGGGGTACCCCTGGCGGCCGCAGGGGTACCTCTCGGGGGTCGGCGGCCTCGGCGGAGCTGGTGTCGCCGGGACTGGAAGAAAGAAGACGTCGCCCAAGGGCTCTTTTAAGAGCCGCACTGGGGGTCCCGGTTTCAGCTGCGGGACCCCCGCCAAAGGCACTTGTCAGTGCCGCAAGGGCCCTTATAAGGGCCGGGGAGGGGGGTCCCGGTTCGGGCTGCGGGAGCCCCCCCTTCCCGGCAGCCCCTTCTAACCTCCCGTTCCGAGATTGCCGCGAACGGGGAACGGGTTGGGAGGGGCTGCTGGGAAGTGGCGGCGGCGGCGGGTGGTCGCCGCTGCCGCCGCGGGGGGTGTGGGCGGGGTGGGCATGTCTCCCGGGGCGGGTGCGACCACCCGCCGCGGGTTGCCTGCCCATCCCCGCCGCGGGAGGTTAGTATCGGCTGACTTCGCCTCCTTCAAGGTGGCGAAGTAAAACAGCCGATACTAGCCGAGCGAAACCAGTACCGCCGCTTTATAAATAGAAGCGGCGGTAACGGGTAAGTATCGGCGCGAAAGGTTAACGCTTCGTTAACTTTTCGCGGCCGTTTTCGGGCCTTTATAAATCGCGGTAAACGCGATTTATGCGTTAATGGCCGTGAAAACGGCCGCGAAAAGTTAACGAACCTTTATAAATATGCCCCTAAGTATTGACAAATGTATTTGACAAATGAGTTACCAACACAATAGCAAAAATGGCACAAGAATAGTCTGAAATCAAACAGGTAAGGTACAGAGAGTCTAGAAAGAAACCTAGCCGTAACAGAGCCCAACACATAGACTAGCATGGTGCAGGTGGATTAAACAAGAGACATAGTCAGTAGGAGAGCCAAGGGTCAAACACAGAAGTCAGTCAGTCCAGTTCACACTTCACAGGCAGTACAGAAAGGCAAGATTTAAGTCAGAGAGCAAGCAAAGTGTCAAGTCAGGCAGCAAGTGAAGAGTAGTCAAGATTGTAACAGAAAATCAGTAAAGAGATTCGCGCCATTAGCAGAAAGAAAGCTAGCACTACAATGGACAATGAGTACAGAACCAGGAAAGGCTTTTTAAAGTACAGTAACAAATAGGGGGTCAGAAAAAGCCTGATCGGCCAATTGAATATTTGGTTCCCCCTCATCTAATTGGCTGCATCCATCAAAGGAATTAAGTGGCAGAAGAATAGCAAAAAGAAGAACTGAAGGAAACATCTGAAAACCAGCAAACTCGGTTGTGAGCCAAAGAAATGTCAGAAACAGCCAAGAGCTCCTTAGGATGGCCAGTACAAGGAAGACTGGCAGAGGTAAAGAATACCGAACTCACACTGGAAAGAGAAACCACAGGGAAAGCAGCAGAAAAGGTAATGTAAGAAAAATACTCCTGGAGACCACAACTGATAAATATTACAAGCTCATCAGTGCTCACAAAGAAATACCCTAAGTTAGAATTTAAGATGGCTTTGTTCTTGTGCAATGAACTGTGTTCTGTATGAGAAAGAAGGAGCCATCTCTGCCAACATCTGTTCAACAGCAGCCTGGAATTTCCTAACAACAGTTATCCAAATGTGCTAAAGCTGGGTAGGCACATTAATGATAAAGAGACAATCCCATCTGTACTGTGTGTATAGGGAGATGGCCACAATTGCTAGGGTGCATGGCAGTCCTAAAACAATCTCCCAATACCTTATAAACTGAAACCATTCAGGACTGTGTAAAGGTGAAGATAACTGTAATTTGAACAAAATTATCAAGTGAGCCAAATGTGGGACATACTGTAGTTCCTCTATCCTGACCACTTTGTCAAAATGTATCAGGGACAGTTTGAAATAGTTTGTAACAGTAGCTGGACAAGCAGGTGAGTATCGAGTCATATACCCTGATTTATTATCAGGACACTAAAGCCCAATGTTTCGGAGGAATAAAAGCCTCACTTCCTCAGGGATTCCTCAAGTGATTACAGCGGGTAATGCTCATAATAGAAAATACATTGAGATATTAGATAAAGAAACCTTTTAGTGTATGTTATCACAAGTGTATAATATATACTCCCTTTCAGTACAAACTATTCCAATCAATCAAAGCTGAAAGAGAGAGAAGGGAATATAAAATCACCATCAGTTGGTATAACATGAATAACAATTCAGTTAATATCCAGAAGCACTCCTGTTGCAGCAGTTTTCTCCCCCTATTACCTCTCCCTGTTAGTTTAACACATTCTAGGATTATCCATCTAAATTGACTAATATTATGGTGCATAGTATTGTAATGTCTGCTAAAGGAGTCTTTATTAGTACTAATGTTGCTCTTATGTTCATTCAGACATGTTTTAACCATTCTAGAGAATTACCCCATGTAATCCTGTATGGCATAAATCACGTTAGTAGAATTGCACATAGCAATAGCCCCTCAGTGGGATAGGATATGTCTGATAGGGGTGGGCCACGGACGCCCCTTTAATAATGCCATTAAAGTGTGAGCATTTTTTACATGGGAAAGGTTCTTTAGATTTCGGGTCACACAAATTAGTGTTTCCTTTGTTTTAGTACTGCAGGTAATGCTTATTTTCTCCCAGTAGATTGGGCATTTCTATATGAAAAGAGGGGGTTACCAAAAAGTTTACCATAGACCTTATCTTCCTTTAAAATCTCCCAATATTTTAAAAGATCATTTTTTATTTTGTTAGCATTCGTATTTTATGTTCTAACAAAGACTATCTGGTCTCTTTTGTCTTTCTTTCCTTTTTTTTATATCTGGATCATTAAATCACTCTCACTCTTAGGGATAGGTCCCACTACTGCACCCATTCACTTACTGATAGACGTTTGTCCACCGTCACAGGTGGGGTCCCTAATCGCACATGTGTATGGGCCTGTAGCTGGAGATACAGGTTAGAAAGCATGAGAAAACTAGTAAGAGTTTCCCGATGTTTCAACATGGACTATTATAGGTTTTTGGAATGTTGTCGCTTGAAACAACAGTGCTCCGTTTGGGAGAGGCACCATTGTTCTTGTGCAGAAACAGTAGAAAATTATGCCAGTACCTCAAAAGACTATTTGGTGGGCAGAGAGAAGAAATAATGTATTATTATCCGGAATAAGGGGTCCCATTAAATGCAGCCCTTGGAGCCTAGGAAGGCACATAGATCCATGGCCAGCAGCTCTTACCTCTGAGGCCTTGGAGGATAACTGCTTTTTCAGCTGCTAATTTTGCCCCCAGATGATTTTCCCCCTCTGTGGGACAAGAGCATCCAACAATTTGCTGTCCAGACTGACCAATCACCAAACATCTGGGGGTTAAGGGGAAAGGGGTGGCACATTCATAGTTTTCTGGTGGGCCCGCTGAGTAGTAGTTACATCAGCAACTGTCAGTCCTTTTATAGTTTTACACAGAACTAAGCCGCACAATGCATATATATGGAAAGTTTAAAGAAGCATGAATATAGCTCAGGAAGATAAAACCATAATTTACATGTTTCTTCTTGTATATTTTCCAAAAATAAGTTCTAAGAATAAGATCTATGAAAGTCCACCCAAGGACCAAAAGCACAAGTATAACCATACGTATAAACTTAGGTGATATAGGATTCATGACGGATAACCAATGGAACATTTGGCTGGTTTTCCCATATAGAGAAGATGGCAGCTGCATGCCCACATAATTCACTATGCAGTGATTAGTATAGGCAACATTAATCAAAGCGTAATAAAACACAAGTTGCAAAACTATTGAGATAAATAATTTCCTTTTGCAGTCAATACTGTACTTCTCAGTAATACATTACTGTATCACACTACTGTAGTTCTCAGTATAACATTACTCTATTACACTACTGTACTTCTCAGTATTACATTACTCTGTTACACTACTGTACTTCTCAGTATTACATTACTCTATTACACTACTGTGCTTCTCAGTAATACATTACTGTGTTACACTACTGTACTTTTCAGTACTACACTACTGTACTTCTCAGTATTACACTACTATACTTCTCAGTAATACATTACTGTATTACACTACTGTACTTTTCAGTACTACACTACTGTACTTCTCAGTATTACACTACTATTCTTCTCAGTACTACATTACTGTATTACACTACTGTACTTCTCAGTATTACATTACTGTATTACACTACTGTACTTCTCAGTATTACATTACTGTATTACAATACTGCACCTCTCAGTATAAGGGGAAAATCTGTTTTAAACAGGTAAAAAAAATTACTGTTACATTCTGATAAAATTTTGAATAAAAGTTTGGGAGGGCAATATAAAAGTTAACATTTCTTTAACTCATTTTATATTTTCTGGCTTCAGTTTGTATTTGAAAAAAAAGTGCATTTTTTAAATGACAAGCATATCAAAGAAATTGTTATGACTACAAATGTTTAAATATATTCTTGTGGGGAAAACAATTTTCCAAAAAAAATTAAGGATCTAAATACTGGCTTAAAAAAACACAGACTGGACAAGCCAAAGAACAGAATTCTGGCCAGTATATGAATTCCAAACGCTAACTAAAGGCTAAAATAAACGAAAAGAACAGCGCATTTAAGCACTGTAGGTTTATCCCAATAAAACAAATTTCTGAACAAATTCAAATAGATGTTTGTATGGCTTGTTTTTACTCAGTATTCCCAGATGCAAAAAATCTTTATAGGATCACCATTCTCATGCAGTCACTGGCTGCTTTCTAGCTACTCTCAAAGTCTGCCCTCCCCTTCATTAACATATGCTTGCCATTGTCAGAAATAGTAGTATCAAAATCAATGACCAGCAAAGAAACTGCAGGGGCACATGCCCCCCTGCAAATTTGGAGGTCGGGCCCCTGACACCCTCCCTCCCCATCGGCACCATGATCAGCTCTTTTTAAAGGGTCACTATACTCACTGAAACAACTTTACATTTTCTGAAACTACAATTTTCAGAAAAGTAGAAGAGAAGTAAAATGGTGGTATTCACATATTTATCTGTGCTTGCTTTGTCATTAAATTATTAATGTTTAGTGAGTGCTTCTAATTCCCCCCACCCTCCCTTACTCGTACGTGGGAGCTCGAAAGTACCGTGTGTGAGAAAAAAATCAATTTTTTGAAAGTTAGCATTGACATTTTAATTATATTTCATTAGAACTTTTCAAACTACTTGACTTTAATGGGTCTGTTTTCGAACTTTCCATATAGTTCAAAAGTTCGAAAACAGACAAACTTCAACCATCTCTAAAATTGAGGTTTAGATTTGCTTTTACTCAGTTTCTTGATAAAAAAAAATACTTTAAAGCGTATCTATACTCCCGAAAATCACACCTTTGGACACATTTTTCAGATTTGAAATCCGAGAGATTTTCAGAAATCTTCATTTTAAATAACAGCATGAACAGGAAAAGACCTGTCACTCAAACCAGGTATGCTAATTTGTGTCCCTCCAGTGACCTCTTACTAGGATCTCCCAAAACATGCCAAAACATTTATTAATACAACCCCAAATATAATGAGCTGATTAATCATATTGGTCTCCTCTATATATATCTATCTGTCTGTCTGATCTATCTATATATCTGTCTATCTATCGCTCTGTCTGTCTATTTTATATCAAATATATATATATATTATATATATATATATGTGTTATAGAAAGCACAGCACACCACCAAACACAGCTGCCTGGGCCAGTATAAAGGGGACTCACTGTATGGCTCCTTCCAAATACATCCAGTAGTATATACGGCACAAGGTCTTCAATGCAAAGATTTCTTTATTATATCAACGTGCCATGTACATCAAACAAGCAACGTTTCGAGCTACAAGCTCCTTACTCAAGCTTATACAAATGGCAAAGAAAGGAGCTTGTAGCTCGAAACGCTTGTTTGATGTACATGGCACGTTGATATAATAAAGAAATCTTTGCATTGAAGACTTGTGTGCCGTATATATACTGGATAATATATATATATATATATATATATATAATATATATATATATATATCTCTCTCTCTCTCGACTCAATCTATCTATCTATCAACCTGTCTGTGTCTTTCTATCAATCTACCTATCTGTCTCTATTTATTATTTATCTATCTATCTACCTATCTATCTATCTACAGGAGTGTGTCACACGAGGTTTCTTACAGGAGCTTGCAGTCTCACAAAGCTGCAGCAGCACCCCTACCCCACCCACTTTCAACAGCATTTACTTAGAAGGGAGAGGAAGAAAATGTCTAACACAGCAGCAGCCCCACCCACTCTCAGCAGTGTCAGGAATATATGTTAATGAGCTCTATAGTTTCAGCCTGAATAGACTCTTTACTATGTAAATGAATGTATCCAGTGTCGGCTGGATTACAAGTGGGCAGTGACTAAGAGGGGGGGGCAGTTAGGAGAAGTTACTAAACTTTGAAAATTCACTATCAAAGCAGGCACATACACACATGTAAGTAACATCATTTTACTACCCTAACATTGCACTTTCAGATAATAAAACGTTGTTTCAGTGAGTATAGTGACCATTTAATTTCATTTAAAATTTAAGAAAAATAAAAAAAAGATTTTTCAGGCCACCCAACTGATATTTCCTGGTATCAGTTGGTCGGCAATAAAAACTGAAGCTGTTTTAGTAGGCACCCATATCAAAACGGATGATTGGACATGCCAGTAAAAATCCCACTATATATATACTTTACCGCAGCTAGTCTTTACCACAGCCCAGTAGCAAAAAGGATTACTCAACTGAACAATATACATACTAAAGGGAACTACATATGAGTGTCCCTTATCCCCATTACTATTCACCCTCTGCATATAAATATACTACTCACACGATAAAAGAGGCACACCAATGAAACATATATAACTTAAACTCTCCCTATTTATATAGATGGCCCACTGCTGTCTCTAACACAGCCAGCTATCCTTGCCACCCTGGTACGATCAGGAGGAACCTGAATAAAGGTCAGTGGACAAAGATATAAGAGAGCTCTAGAATATGTTTAGCCAACTTAAAAAATCACTGAAAACAGCCCTGAGCTTCCAACCAGGTTTTGATCAACACAATCTGGTAGATACATGCTAATTATTTTATGATGTAAACTCTGAGAAGCAACACTAAGAAATATACAAAAATATGGGATTTATGAACCCACCCCATTAAATAGAGACGTAACGGTGATGTTGCCCAGTGTTGTGCCCCCAGCCCAAACAGAATGTTTCATATGGCTATCTAGTACACTCACATATATCAGATCCTTTCCCCTCTTGCTTATATTCATTGTATAATAAGACAATTTACTCAGGTTTGGTGGGTATGATGTTCTTTATTTATCTGTTGTATGTGATATTGATAAAGAGCCACACAGCCACTATTAAACAGCTTGAAGCAGCTGTGCCAGTGTCTTTTGTGATACTCTCAAAGCCACCACAAGCAAGTTTGATTTTAACCTGTTTTGCAAGTGGCTGTGGCTTTGGGTGAATAGGGTAGTGTATAAGATAACTTTCTATTTATTTTGTTGATTATTTTGTTGATAATTATTATTAAGGGTTTATATAGCACCAACATACTCATACATTACATTTTATACAAAGTCATACATATTACATAAAAAGGTAATACATATAATAAAAGTACACAAAGCGATGAGTTGTTTAGCGCAATACAATAGGAAAGATCTTACAGTCTAGAGGAAATGGGGGTGAGACATAAGGTGAAGTGAATCGGTAGTCTTTAAGTAGATTGGAGTGTGATTAACTGGTTGGGTCAGTGAGTTGGGTAATCTCTGGGCCAGGTTAAATGCTTGCCTAAATAGATAGGTTCTGAGGTTAAGTTTGAAGATATTTAGGGATGGTGAAAGATGGACAGAGGTAGGAAGAGCATTCCAGAGCAGAGGGACCAAACTAGCAAAGTGTGGGAAGAGATGACAAGGGTAGATGAGAGGAGAATATTGTCTCAGAGTAGAGGTTACGCCTAGGATGGTATATGTGGATTAGCCAGTGCTAATTTGAGCACACATATATACGGTTCCATAAACCTTTTAAAAATTCACAATCACGTGTCACATGGGTATAGAGGTGTGGTTATGATATATATATATATATATATATATATATATATATATAAACCAAACCGTATAAGAGGGCACTCTCGGGACTTTACACTCAATCAATTACACGTGTACGGATAGGATCAATGCATTTCGGCCATGATACGGGCCGTCCTCAGGATCACCATATCCGGTTTCTCTCACCATCTTAAAGGGCCGGGGGCAGGATCACCATATCCGGTTTCTCTCACCATCTTAAAGGGCCGGGGGACACACACCCCCTCGTACCCTTAACCCTATGTGTATAAAAATGTATCAGCAAGTGATCACATAAATCACATGTGTGGATGTACATGTGAGTCTGAACCGAATGTCAAAGCGTTTCCCACTATGGGGATGAGGAAAATCCCTGCCCACCAGGGCATAGCGGCAAGTTTGACACCCCAAACATTTCACACACCCTCTCGTTTTTTTGTTAAGCCAACTCTCTTGCTGTGTCTTGGATTGGGGAAAAGCGTCTGTTTTGACCAACAGATTCCTAAGGTTAGCACCCCTTCTGTGTGCCACTCTGATATCCAAATCATAAAACGGAAGACCATGATCTGACCGGACCACATCCCAATGTTTATTGACACTCTTTTTGAGGGCATGGCTAGCTGGTGTGTGATTGATAACGAAAGTGGGTATCTCCGATAGAAACACCATTCTGCACCATGCCAGCTTTCATCCAAAACAACAAATTATGAGTATTCCTTATTCACAATTTTTGAGGGTACTTAGAAACAATTCGGACGCGGCTAGGGCCAAGGTCCAACTACTGGAAATGGTGGACAGATTTCCTTGCTAGGGGCTACAAAAAAGTACCTATTAACCCAAATTGAGAGAGCATATAAAATGGCTTCCACCATGGTATCCACCAACTATCCAAAACATCAGTGAGAGGGGTGTTGAGTAACCCACTTTGTTATCATCACACACCAGCTAGCCATGCCCTCAAAAGTGTGTCAATAAACATTGGGATGTGGTCCGGTCAGATCATGGTCTTCCGTTTTATGATTCGGATATATCAGAGTGGCACACAGAAGGGGTGCTAATCTTAGGAATCTGTTGGTCAAAACAGACGTTTCCCCAATCCAAGACACAGCAAGAGAGTTGGCTTAACAAAAAAACGAGGAGGGTGTGTGAAATGTTTGGGGTGTCAAACTTGCCGCTATGCTGGTGGGCAGGGATTTTCCTCATCCCCATAGTGGGAAACGCTTTGACATTCGGTTCAGACTCACATGTACATCCACACATGTGATTTATGTGATCACTTGTCCTTGTGGATGTTTTACGTCGGGAAGACCAGCAATACGGTCAGGGAACGGATGAACAACCACCGGGCCAGTATTAGAACGGCACTCTCGGGACAAGGATCTGTGAGGGACTCCAAGATGGGGAGCTCTCGTGGCCAGACACTTCAAAAAGGTGGGACATAACCTGTCTATGTTTAGAGGATGGCCATAGACCATGTTCCGGACACTTGCGGGGCCTCCCGAGAGATAAAAGGCTACTCCAATTAGAAGTGCCATGGATCAAGAGACTTGATACAGTGGCCCCGAGGGGTCTCAACAAAATGTTTGTCTCTACTGTTCTTGTGAGGGTCCGTCTTTTGACATAGGTCTCGTATGGATTGTATATATTTTTTGGTCATGTTGTAGAAATGTTAGTGTGAGGGGGGTCCCCTGTTACATAAAGACACAAGTTGTATAAATGTCATTTAAAGTTTGTGGGCTAATATTGATCGACATTGGGCCCGAGCCTCCCTATCGGTCCACTTTAACATTAGGAAATCTGAAATGTCTCATGTAGGAGTATTATAGGGAAAGATGATATATATGTTTTGTTACTGATTCGTTTCCAGTCACAATCTAAATCTTTAGCGGATTTGGTATAGTCCGGTGTGAGATGGTTTTATCTAGTAGGGGTGTGGGGTTTTTAACTGTCATATTTTGCTTTGGTCATTTTGGTTCATTTGGTTAATTAGGTGTCTCATTCTTATCACTGATACATTTTTATACACATAGGGTTAAGGGTACGAGGGGGTGTGTCCCCCCGGCCCTTTAAGATGGTGAGAGAGAAACCGGATTGGTGATCCTGAGGACGGCCCGTTCATGGCCGAAATGCATTGATCCTATCCGTAACGTGGAATTGATTGAGTGTAAAGTCCCGAGAGTGCCCTCTTATACGGTTTGGTTGTGATTATTGAGTCGAGGTTTCAGCAGCAGGGCAGTGTTTGTTCTGCGAAGGAGTGCGGACGTTTTTTGGAATGGTTTTACATATATATATATATATATATATATATATATATATAGGATGTAGGGATCCGATGCACTCCGTAACTAAGTAGAATGCCCGGGTGCTGCCTGGATAAGAAATCTAACAGTAAAGTATAGCAGGCGCACTCCACGGTCTAATCAACTGATGACGGCCCATTGATACCGGGCTGAAACGCATAGGTTGCTTTGGCCTACTTATTTTATTTAATAAACAGTTGATTAGACCGTGGAGCGCCTGCTATACTTTACTATATATATACCACATACAAGGATTTTGGGAAGCACTCCAATAGGCTAATTTACAACTACATTTAGGGAAGTGCTACTGATCTGGTCAAACATTAGAAAGATAATACAGCACATTCCTAGGCCCCATACAATATCATATTATCTGCACACTGGCATACTTTATAAACAAAGGGGTTTTAGTATATATTACTGTGATCACATGAATAAAAAGGCTTCCAACCATGTCAAGGTAACCCCAGTCTGGAAGGTCCTAACTTCTAACCTTTTTTACTTCAATTACCATTAGCAAACCTTTGCATTTCTCATTCTTACACACTGGATCCATATAACAGGCTCCTTGTATTGTAAGTATTTATTGGGAGGCCTGGTCAAGCCTCCATGTGGTAATAGCTACCCCAACATGCCCTTTTTATGGCCTTTAATATAAAGCACTGGATGGCCTCTTCCCTTATTTTTAAAAAGCCAAAGGGCTGGGGGGAAGTGAGAGAGCCTGTTATATGGATCCAGTGTGTAAGAATCCAGGAGCCCCTGATATCCTGCCAACACATTATTCTGGGGTAAGAAAAGTCAGCATTCCAGCCCTCTGAATTTCAAAAAATCATGCAGACCCTAGAAGATTAGTGTAAAACAAATACTAAAACCTGATTTTACATTGGGTAGTGTAGGTTTTGCACTGTTTAATTGCATATATAGAAGCTATAATGATCAGAAGGTGCTCATGATGACAGATAGTGTCCTGCACACTATCATATATAAAAATGTAATATAATAAATATTAATTCAAGTAACCTGTGCTATATCTGATGCAGGGCAATTTCTAGGCATAGGAAACCTAGGTAAAAACCTGGGTGCCTTTTTAAATTTTTTTCTTTTTGAAAGACAGGGTTCTTATCAGCCATAGAGCAACAAGCTGTTACTTTCAATCTACTTTCCAATAGCCTCTCTTTTTGCATATCAATATAATTATCTAGGCTGAATTTTTTGATCAACGCAAAGACTAGGTGGACATACACATGTGATTTCCATCCCATTGTGGCAACAGATCACATTGGTATCTGTCGGCACAATGCAATGGGAACCGCACACACGAACCCGACTGATCGCCCATACACGGGTATATCATAGCATCTCTCTTTACTTAAAGTAAAGGGAGCCGATACCGACAGATGGAAATTTTCCATCTTTCCTGACAGACCGTAATGCCAAATATAATAATGTTCATCGGCATTATGGTTGGTCAGTTTTCGGCCCCTACTCACTGCCGATATTAGGCAAATCCCATCAGTTTATGACAGGTTTCCCTAATATCGTTAATGTGTATGGCCACCTTAATCCAAGAGTTAGTTGGAGGATGGCTAGAACCAGCCCTAATCCGATGTAAGGGTAATTAATACTATAGTAAATTTTTTAAATATGATAATGTATATATGTATATATTTTTGCATTTTTTTAAATTAACTTTTTATATAAAATAGTATTTAACAAAAGTTAAAAAAAAAAATATATATATATATATTTAAATATATAATGTGTTAAAGGGCATGTCCACCCCCAAAACTATAATCCCCCCAACTACTGGCCCCACCATGTAGTGTAGTTTAATCCACCTCACATCCCAACTCCATCTGGTTCTCCTGTAGTCCCCCCCCCCAAGTTCCAAAAACTGCCCACCAGGAGGCTAGCAGGTCCATATAGGACACTGCCTGCTACCTGGCCTCCCGGAGATTCCTGCCATGCGTGCTGCAGCCCTTCTCCCCCTCCCTCCCCCTCCCTCTCCCTCCCGTTCTACTATCCCTCCCCCTAGCATAAACCCCCTTAATATTCTGCTCCCCATGTCCCCCAGCCCCAACCGCATGTTTTTTTTTTTAAAAAGCTCCCCAAACTCTTACTTACCTCTCCGCTTTCCTCGCCTGCACTGAATGACCGGCAGCCGCGTCCGTGATTGGCTGCCGCTCAGCCAATCACAGACGCGACTGCCGGTCCCGGCCCTCTGCTTGCATTCTCGCAAGCAGAGGGCCGGCAGTGCGGCGGAGGATCGAGGGGAGGTAAGTAAGAGTTGGGGAGCTTTTTGAAAAAACAAAACATGCGGTTGGGCTGGGGGACATGGGGGAGCAGAAATTAAAATTCTATTTTAGGGGTGGACATAGCCTTTAAATGGCATGATGACCAGTCAAAATCTACATTTACATGTTAACCATCCCTTACATTTTTTGTTGTTATTGAAATCATCCCTTCAAACCCCATTTACAACAATTAGTGGTTATGGATTTGAATATATTTTGTATCTGAGAGAGCTAAGGGGGCAAAGATGTGGGTGTGTTATGTAGTATTTGTTAACAAATCAATTACGACCAGAGGATCTGTTCTTTTTTAACCGTTGAATTGTTCTGCGTATGTTTCTTTGTTCAAAGTCTCTAGATCCTTATTTATTTTAGATTGATGTAATGTATTTAAGAAGACAGGGTTTTTTGGGTGTGTGTGATGAGTTTGTAATTACGTAAATTAGTTCTTTGTTATGTCCTTGGAATTGATTTTTTTGTATTATTTTTATCAAATATATATAAGATTTTTGTTTTAAATGGTTTTTTGGCAAAATATTTTCCTGTTTGTTATTTTGTCTACAATTAGTTGCTTTTAGTCTTATGATATATCGATCAAAAGTAGGGAGTTCTAAATTCTGAAATTGATTATTCAAATTGGATGACTTTCCTAGCATATCTTCAACATTCTTTCTGTGTTTTGCCTCTAAAAATCTTATTTGATCTATATCTTGTTTTAATTTTTGTCTTTTTTTTTCTTTTGCAGAGATGAAAGTTAAAATAGTATCTACAATTGAAATTTTTTTAAAAAAAAATTGGCGATTACTGGTAACTATAATTGTACTATTCTTTTAATTATTTTTTTGATGATCCGTCCCATTTCTTTAGATTCAGTCTAAAACATCTTATATTTAAGCTGTCAATAAAGCGCCATATTATTATGAACTCTTCTGCCATGTGCAGTTTAGTTGTAACTGGAATAGTGAATGTAATTTGTGAATTGCATATTGGGAAATTGTCAATTTGGCACAAATATCTGCAATCATTTTTGCCCGAAACAGACCAATGTTTGCCGATCGTATGGTATTCAATAAATCCTGTGACTGGTCATGTCAAAATATCATCCACAGTACTTGAAGTGTATGTATACTGAAAAAATTACTTTGCGTCATCTTAATCTATAAATAAATACATGTAAATAGCACTTACTCTGAGGTGTGTGTGTTGCTGCATGCCTTCAATATAATACTTTGTTTTGTTTTGCTCAGGCTCTGGCCACTGACCTGTTTTCCCACATACCAACTGTCAAACCATTCCAACTACAGCAAAACTGCTTACAGAAATGCTAAAACATAAAATATTTCAGATTAAATATCTAATGAAACAAAAAAGATCAACAAAAAAAACAGTACAGTGATAGTTTGGATGAATTATAGTTTCCACTAATGTCCAATTTAAAAAAAAAAAAAATTCAAGTGTACAAACCCTTGCTCGACCAGCAATATCGCGACCAAGGTGACTGGTCGAAATTTTGGACTGCATGTACCCAGTTTGGGTAATAATTATACTTTTGAATTTTTTTTGTCTTTGATAAGAAACATATATTGGTTATCATAATCGGCTTATTATTAAGATAAAATACTTAAGTGTGATATTTTATAATGGGAGCTGCAGTGGTATATATCCTAATAAAAATCACTCAGCTATGTCACTAAGTGACTAATATCTTATATTTTATATATCCCACTGCTCCTCTTATTCAAGTGTTCATGCCTGATCAATGTTATTTGCAGTGTTTAACTTCACTAACGAATGGGGTAAAGGAATCAGATACTTATAGGATATGTATACCATAAAAAAATTAGGTTAGTGGCAAGCTGTGGCTTTAAAACTAGAGTTGGCAAAAAAATTTGCTTCAATCCTGCTGGCTTCCTCCTGAATAATGGCATCTGGAGCTCCGGCCCGACAAGATCTCCTGGCTCTGTCTGCTTCCTTGGGCCACTAATTTAAATTGTGGTAGCACCAAGCGTGCGTGACGTCGTTGTGCATGTGGCACATAGGTGCGACCGTGTTTGTCAGGATCGGGGGTTGGTCGGGGCTCAGAGGGTAAAATATAAGGTGTGCACGAACCTTAAGAGTTTTTCCCTAATACTTACCTGGCTCCCCAGCAGCTTGTGCAGCCACTGGCTTTGATGTCACCATCATGAAACTGACTGTTGGCTTAAGCTGGCCCTACACTCGGCAGACATTAGATAGATAAGGCTTTTGTCCATAGACAAACATCTAATCTATCTTATGTATAAAGACTGTATCTTACAGTTTTTCTTACCTTGAGAAAATTCCACCTGGCCCATTGTTTTTGTGACCTAAAGCCGATTGCATAAAAGAATGGGCTAGGTGGTTCTTAGGTAAATTAGACATTTGTCTATAGATGAAAGTCTAATCTATCTAATTTCTAAAGCGCCGAATATACGGGATCGACTTTTTGAGTGATCCGATCAAATTTATCCGATTGCTCAAAAAGTCAAAAACCGTTTCTGTATTTCCCAACTGACAATGTAGAGTAGTTAAGCGGAAAAGCAAAGATTGAGCCAGATGGAAAATTTTCCTCCAATCCTATCTTCAGTCTGCATCTTTCCTCAGATTTCAAGTGGAAATCTCAGGAAAGATCTGAGCCACAAGGTAGGAGGCATCGACCATTTCTTCTTCTATGGGTAGCACTTTGACTACTGGGAGAGCAGAAGACAGAAGAATAGGGACTGTCAGACTTCATGGTAAATATCTTCTTTTAGGAATGCTATGCACTAAAGTATTGCAATAATGGGGAGGGGGTGTACATGCTTTAGGGATCATTTTAGCTTCAGTTTTCTTATTACATCTAAATTTATTCTTTAGATTCTATATTAAAATTTTACACAACTTATCTCTAAAAGTAATAAGTATTACTAGAATTAGCATAAAAAGATTTAACAACCATGAAAGAATCAGTCAGACATATTAACTGAATTGGTGCAATTTCTGGGGATTTGGTGCCTTCTTGTGGTCAATTTAGTTAAAATATTAGATTTTCAAAAACTCAATCTAGATGCTGCAGATTTAGCATTTATATGTACGAGACCCCAAAAAAATAATAACTTAAATATTTCACTTCTTTTCCAGAATCAGCACATTGCATTTTCAAATCCTCAGGGCAATGGAAAACTTAACCTATGTGCGCCTCTACCTTATGGGTTCTTGCAGTAATAGCTTAATTTGAGTTATTGCATCCGGGAATCTGGCAGGTAAGGAGTGCAGAGGGTAACACACTGTTTTATAGGTGTTCGTTTGTGCACAACTGTATAGCACAAAAACAAACATTAAGGGGTATTACATCTTGTTCCTATACTGTTAATACAAAAGCATGCAGGCCACGGTAAAATGGAGTTGCATCGGGAAGCGTGGGATTAACTCCATTTTACCCCACATTGTCTTATGTTACATCGAGTTCAAGGATCCCAATGAGGTCATTACTGTATGTTAGCAAAGAAAAAAATATATATAAACAGTAACTCAAAATATGTATTTTGTTCAAATAAAAAATGATTACAGTGGGACAAGCAGTGTATCTGTTCTTGGTTTTGTTTTCGTATAGATATGTAGGAGGGGAGGAGGAGAGTATGGAGAAGAGGAAGAGAAAGGAAAAAAAAGGGCGGAGAAAAGAAAGGAAGGGTGGGTTTTGACACTTTTTTTTATGTGCCATTTTGAAGGGGAACTGTGGTCCAAAAATGACATTAGGTAAACTGATAGGAATTGCTCTCCTGAGAATTATTGCAATTTATTTTTATTATTTATTTTGCATAGTTTTGAAGATATTTACATTTTTGTGTGTGATATGGCAACAGCATCACCAGGTCCCCTGCACTCTGCCCTGCTCTGAAACCATGTCAGTCAATCTGCCCTGTGTCTCCTCCTTCACTTTGCAGCCCCCATGGTCCCTCCCACTCATGGACCCCATTGTCCTTCCAGTTGCAGGACCCCATGGCCCATTCTCTTACAGAATATCTTGCACAGACACCCCCCTCCCCCTACAGGCAGAGTGAGAAAGAAGGGCTGTAGATTACCTTACCTTCTCTGTCAGGACTTCACACAGCAGACAGGAGGAGGGACTTCATTTCTCCCTCACACTGAGGGAGTCTGAGGCTGTGCTTGTCGGCAGCACTGTGCAGGAGAAGCCTTAGGAATGTCACATGTCAGCATCCCACCCATTAACTTTCTGGTCAGTCATTTCTTTATAGCTTGGGTTGTGGAGCACGTAGAGAGGTGGTTGATGGCTTGTTTTAAAGGTAGGAAACTGGCCTTTCATTTAAACTCAACTTGTTTGGAGCCCACAGTTCCCCTTTAACATAGTAACAGGAAGCAAAAGCTTTAAGTTGTAGATGATATAGATTTAAGTCTGCATTTAAGAGTTTTATATACTCCATAGATTGGATAAATTTGACTTCACTCAGAATGGATGAGGTTTAAAGTATTTTAAGCTCAATTACCCTCATATAAATAAGTGGCCCTTTATTAAAGGACTTACTGAGCTGTCATTTACAATTACCTTTATTTATTACTTCCACCTCCCAATTTTACTTACAAGCCTTTATCACATAGCTAAAAGGTCCTGCTCCTTCTAAAGGGTATAATGTTAAAGGGGATGTCCACCTGTTTTAAAAACTTTTAATATGTTGTAGGGACAGCTCCCCCATCCCCAACCGCTATTATCTTATATCCAGAAAGTGCACCGATAGTTACTTACCTTCTCTCTATCCTCCGCCGCACTGAACTGCAAGCAGGGGGCGGGACCGGCAGCCGCTACTGTGATTGGCTGAGAGCCACGGACGTGGCTGCCGGCAGTTCACAACGGCGGAGGATAGAGGGAAGGTAAGTAACTATCGGGGCACTTTCTGGATATAAGATTATAGCGGTTGTGGCAACTATCCCTACAATATACTAACAGGGTTTTACACTAGGGGGAGGGAGAAAGAAACGGGAGGGAGAGGGGGAGGGCTCTTCTGCGCATGGCAAAATTCTCCCGGAGGGGAGACAGGAGGCAGACTCCTATATGGACTCTGCTATGCTCCTGGTTGCCATTTTTTTGGACTTTGGGGGTGGATTGCTGGAGAACCATTTGGAGCTGGGATGTAAGGTAAGGATTTTATTACACTACACTGTGGGGCCAGTGGTGGGGGAAATTATAGTTTTTGGGGTGGACCTTTAATGTTAGACAGACCCTTCAGTGTAAGAAATTGCTCCCACCTCCCTAGAAAAATTGATTTAAATTAGGACCTTAAAACTAAAAAAATATTTTTAGGGACAAATTGTCATGTTATTCATTGTCTACTATGCAGAATACTTCACTTTTTCCTATTCTTGTTTTAACCCTGATGTAGGAGGATTGAAAAGGCAATTTATTTTTTGTGCTGGCGCCAAGTGTAGTAGGCTGAAGAGAATCTGATAGCAGAAGTAAGTATTTAACTTGGATGAGTTTAGTTTTCCTTAAATGTTATGTGGCTTTATGGGACATCCCCATTCGTAAATTATAGAATTTTCTTTTTTTCACTTTAATAGTAGTAACAGAGAGGTCAATAAAGATTTGGTTAGCTTTTCCCATGGCCTATAATTCCTTCTCTATATTATATATTATACATTCTATCAATAAGGAGGGAGTGGGTAGATTATTCTGAGCGCAGCTTTCCAGTTCAGTTGGTTTGACCAATTCTGGATTTTCTCTAATTTTTCAGATTGTTTACTCCTATCCTCAGTTCTTTTTGCATTAGTTAGTTATTTTGTTTTAACAACATCAGATCTTTCACCTTTTCCAACAATAGTTAGTTGCATGAACGGTTTATAATAAGAAATCTTAGGAATTTATTTTTGGACACTGGTGAATGGGCTGGAAGATGAAAACTGGTGAATGGGCTAGCAAACGAAGAATGGTGAATGGGCTAGCAAACGAAGAATGGTGAATGGGCTAGCAAACGAAGAATGGTGAATGGGCTAGCAAACGAAGAATGGCGAATGGGCTAGCAAACAAAGAATGGTGAATGGGCTAGCAAACGAAGAATGGTGAATGGGCTGGAAAACGAAGAATGGTGAATGGGCTGGAAAACAAAAACTGGTGAATTGGCTGGAAAACAGATTGGCAAAATGGCTGGCTAACAGAGACTGAAGAAATGGCTGGAAAACTGAAGCTGTTAAGATAGCTATCAAACCAAGACTGTTGAAGCAATCATGGTAAAATGGTTGACAAGCTGTGACTGTTCAAATGGCTGAATAACAGAGACTAGTAAAATGCCTAGCAACCTGTATTTTACAACACTGCCCTGGTTGTAAACTAATAATTGTTTATAGTATTTTTTGTCCCTTACATAAAATAGTGCAACGTGGTTAAAAAAGGTAATACCAGGCAGTAGTAAAATAACATGTGGCATCTGTATTTTTGATGTGGCCAGTAATTTACACTCCAGTCATAAAAAACTGAAAATCAATAAATATGCTTCTTAGTTAATTGTCATTGCTCTATCAGATATCCTGGAGAATGAAGAGGTAAAAAGGGAAAGCTGTGTTTCTCAAATGAACACAGGGGAGATATAAGCATAGCCGGTTTTATTTGGGCCTAAACAACACTTAAAGACAAAAGAGAGAGTTCCGATACTTGGTCTTACCTACAGGAAATGAATACTGCATGAATACTTTGATTACAGAAGATGTTGGCGCTATATAAATCAATAATAATAATAATTACAGTACAACTGCAGGTTTTGTCTCTTGATTAGATTTTAATAGTAAGGCCTAGGCCCCACTGGCGTGATTCAAATCATGTTTTGTGATCCAATTAAGATTTATATTCCACATGCCAATGGCCGGCAATGCAGCCACACCCCCTGCCTACGCTGCTTTCCTGTGCCTTATTGGTAAACACATGTGATCATCATTGTTGGTGTGGATCACATGCATTTTGTTATAGTACCATTGAAAGAAACTCCAGCACAGATTTAAAAAGGGCAAGCAATCACACAGAAACACAATGGAAAAATAAAATCAAAATATTTCTTGTGTGTTGCAGTGGGGTCCAGCCCAATTTTACCATATATTGTTTTTTGCACTTAGCACACGCATGCCATTCAATAAATAATTTTCAAAAAAATGGGACAAAAAGGACCAAAAATGTAAATGTTTTATTGAAAACTGTCAAAGTTTAGTTAACAAGTCAATAAAACACTTTCCCCAAAGTTGTGATGAAAGCTCAAACCTCTGGAAGAAAAAAATGTATAATTTTTAGGCACTTAGAATCCTTAGTATAACCAGTAACAGGAGTATACTACTGGTAAATATGAGTCCAAGTTTTTCATATAACCAATATAAGGAAAATACTTTTCTTTTACTGCATAGGACCAATATATACAATAAAATTCAATATGTGTTTAGAAGCTATTAATTTGCAGCAACCAATGAGATATTAACTTTTTACTGGGTTACTGCAGTTAGACAACATCTGATTGCTGCAGACTAATAGCTAGCCAAGCATTTGCATCAGCCCCTGAATATCCATTCTTTAAAGGCTACAGTTATTTTAAAAAAAATCAAAAGAAAACACAACAATACTAAAGTAGACTGCCAATGTGTTGGAAAAATGGCTGAATTTGATACAAGATCAAAGTATAATTATGTCTTGTTAAGAAAATATTATAACCGAACATTTCTGACTTTGGCAGCAAAATTAAAACACTCCATATATTAACATTAAAATGTGTGCTTTATCATTTAGATCCAAACTTACATGATACTTACAAATGGGAAAGTTCAGGTGAAAAAGTTTACACACAGGAAAAAACAAAAACAGATTTCAGTCACATCCAGTATATAGAACAGTATCACATACGGTAAATCTTCTTCATTGTACACAGTACCCTTTCCAAACAAAGCAACATAGCTTTGCACCCACACACTAGAATATTTCTAACAGAGACACTAAAGGAAGAAAGGGGTTAACAGTAATGCTAAAAAATCTCATTAGGCACTGAAGTCAAAAGTCACCCAGTCTGTGCTACAGATTTTATATCCCGAAAAAGGAAACAAAATGCATAACGAAGGGATAAAACGTCAAATGTAATTTTTAAGGCACTGCAAATCCTCTTAGGCTCACTGCAATAAAAACAGCGTGACTGCAAACAGAAAATCTTTTGCTGAAGGAAGTGACCCGTGCCACAGTGTAATTCACTACATTGCAGTTAATCACGATTGAGTTTATCAGAAGGATAATGAACCAGTCATTGGATTAGAGGATCCCCATTTTCTTTAGCTTGGCTTGTCTGTGTCCTTTCTAGGTCATTAGAAAACTGGGGGGAAAAAAAGAAAATCAATACTGAAAAAGCCATCTAATTAGAGAGAAATTGCATACAAGGGTACACTGTGGGCAATATATTTTTTAAAGGGCATGCCCACCATTAAAACAAAAAACTGTTCATTTGTTGGTTAGCTGCCCCCAACCCCAACTGGATATTTTGCACTTTATTACATGCATTACTAACCAGATATTTTATTGCCTCCACTCTAAAAAGTAAGACTGTGACTGCTGACATCTTAGCCAATGATGGACTGCTGTTTCCCCCGATTCCTCCTCTGCACATGCTCTAGCTAAGCTCATTAAGCAGAGGGAGGAGGCAGATACTTTGTCAGAACAGAAGATAACTTATTATTATAAAAATAGCAGTTGGGGTTGCAGGCAGGTAACTGACATGTGACCAGTTTTTTGTTTTAAGGGTGGACATGCCTTTTAAATATCTATTGGAGTGTATTAAATACAATATATATATTGGATATAGGCATACTCTTTTGGATTTTTCCCAAGGTCATATGAAAGGAAGTGATGTATTACCTGTAAGGGTATCCGTGGTATTTCGATCTGAAGACAGACAGCAGCCAGCTGAAGAAAAGCACCACTAGACCTATGCCTGCTATACACATAACTGTTAAAAAAATGCAGAATAATCACTTTAGCCATCAGAGTTGCAAATTAACAAATTGCAAGCTACAAATATCGTTAAGATTATTTTTACATTTGGTAAAAATGACTGCAGTGCTACAACAATTTTGAACTAAACGTTCCCACAGCATTCAACGGGTAAAGAGTAAACGTGAAATTGAACTCTTGTTTACTAGGCAAAGATAGCAATACAGAAAAATAGAAAAATAAAAATGTCTTATATATGTCAAGTTCTTTTTCCTTTTTTTTCAAATCAAATTTTTACAGCCACAGTTCTTACTTACTTTTCCTTTTTCCTACATCCAAATCAGAAGTGGCAGCTTCATGCAGGAGAACCATCCCCAAGGTAACACCACCATCTATTTGAAAATTAAGGAGGCAAACACAAAGTACACTAAAATTTAGCTTGATTAGTTTGACTCTAACCACATTTGTATTTTTGTACTACTTCTCTGCATGAGGCTATTTTAACATGAACATTATTGTTAAGTTTTCTGATCGGATCCAGATGTTTAGCGGCAGGAAAATGCTACAAATGTAGCGTTTTGTTAACGGTGACCACTCAAAAATGCCTGGTAACCGCTACCTGAGCAAAAACATGCCATTAGTGTGAAAGTTCCTTAAAGGAGAACAATAGTGGCAACCCCCCTCCAAGTACCTCTGGGTTTGCAAAAGTTATACTAACCAAAATTTAAGCTCTCTAAGTCTGGTCCACATCCACTGAGTCTGGACATGGCCAATGTTCTTTTAGAACGTTTTCCCATAGAACTGGCCACAAACACAGTGGGGCGCACCTGGACCTAGAGATCGTAACTTTAGTTCTAGAAATAAAAATTTTTAATTATAAAAAATATAGAAATGATTTGTAATGATTTTATTTAACAGAATAAAATAGATGCACTTAGATCGCAACTATTGTAGGCTTAATTTGCCATCAATCATAATGTTTGCTACATCCCAAGGAAAAGTTAATTATAAACGCAAGAAAGATCAGTCACCAAAGGGAATTGGCAGGGCCGGATTTACACCTCAGGAGCATGTAGGCCCAAAGAGCTTGGTGCCCTTAGCCCCACCCCTAAACACAGACCACACCCATTTTCTCTTTTTTGGGTATTAAAGGATAAGTATACTGAAAAAACAAATACAGTTTAAATGGTAGCTGAATCTCTAACTAACCTCCCCCCCCCCTTTTTTATGTCCCTTTAGAGCCTACCTGAGCCCTTGGAAAGTGCTGGCCATCTTAGAACATGAATGAAGTCCGGTAAGCCAGTGCCAGTTCGATCTATGCATGCGCGCGCCACACGTCGTGACGTTAGTGCGCGCATGGAGCAGTGCGCGCGTGATGTCATCCCGCCAAGCACGCTTGTATTAGCGCATGCGGCGTGATGACCACGCGTGCACTGCGCCGTGCGTGCGCTAACGGCACGTCGCATGCGTCATGACGTCACATGTACGAGGCGTGTGGAGCGTGCATGCACGGATCGAACTGGCACAGAATATGTGGACACAAGTTGGAAACGAGGTCCAGAAACTCTCGGGGGGCGGAGCTTACCGGACTTCATGTTCCAAGATGGCTCAGGTAGGCTTTCCAAGGGCTCAGGTAGGCTCTGAAGGGACCTAAAAAAAAAAATTTAAAAAAAAAAAGGGGGGGGGGGAAGGTTAGTTTCAGCTACCATTTAAACTGTAATTGTTTTTTCAGTAAACTTATCCTTTAACTACAAGGTTCACTAGAACTAGACCTCTAAAACAGAAACTTGTTACAAAAAATATTTGATAGTACTGTTTAACCCACTAACGCACAACTATTTCTTCCTTATTTTATTATTTTAGAAGAAAAGGATACTGAATAACAGGACAATGTGTGTTTCTGCCACAAACTGTGCTTGACTACTTCCATGGATGTAGCTCTACAACACAAAAAACAGAAATAGAAAAATTATGACATTTCAGAAGGATGAAAAACACACAGGCCTAGTGCCCAAAAACAAGCAAGGTGCACGGATGGTTCAGGTTAACTTGACACAGACATATTTAAACAAAGGCCTTTCAGTACTAAATGGATCTTCAGAACTAGATGTGCTATTTACCACTTGATTAGTGTGTGGATTTTTGTGAGCGTAAGGTGGTCCTCTGATATGATTCCACATCTGTCCAGACGTCATTGCCAAGACAAAACACTGTAAAAGAAATAGGGGGGAGCAAAATAACATTAAGCATTAACATAACTTGATTTATTCCTATGGTTTTAATTACAATTTAGATGCAATTAAATACCAGATATAAATTAACCAGATATAGCTAAATCAATAATTATAAACGCTTCTGCACATTTCATGGACTGAATAGAATATATATAAGGGATAATGTGCCCCTTACAGAGTAATATAAGGATATTATGCCACTGAGATAGCACAAGACCGCAGGCCGGTTTCTTTTATACAGGGTAGGGAACTTAGAGTTGGCGAAATATCCATATATTACAATGTTAAGGGGTGCATTATTTCTTAAAATGCACAAGCTGTGTACAGATTTAAATAATATTTAGGGTTTTTTTCCCCATCAGCATCCATTAACAATGAAGGATTCCAATAATTTAGACATAAAAACGTGTAAATACATCTCCTAAGCTCCCTCAAGTGAGTTTCAGGTCTGTGCACTCATTTAGGTTTTTACATGGAAATGATTGTAATGCTTTATTGTTAATGGGGACAGGCTGTCAATGGGAAAGTGCAGTGGGATAAAGTCTTAGAAAAACTTCTTATCTCTGTAGCAAAAAGGTTTTTATAGGGATATATTCCACTGAACCTCCACATTGAAAGTCCATAGCCTTTTATATTATGTTAAAAATTACCGTGTACAGATGGAAAACGTTTAAGAAAACTAAATTAGGACATACATACTACAACAGAGATTAAAAAAAAAAGTTTGCAGCTAATGTGGTCAAATCTTAATAAAACAAATACAGGTATTAGTGAGTCTAACTCACATTGCACACACATTAGAAGTAGGGGCAAGATCGCCCAGGCAAGATGGCCCCGAAAAGTACGTTGGTCTGTTTGGTGACGATTCTTGCGGGATAGCCCGGTCTGCCTGTAGCCGTCTACTGCCTTACTACTTGGTCCGATTAGTGTGGTCCCCTGCCTGGAGCGGGAGGCTTGGGGGTTAGGTGCGGTTTGGTGCCGAGGGGCGCCTCTGTAGCCTGCCCCCAAACATGGTGTGGTGCCGAACTGAACCCCTTGCCTTAGGGTACTGGATCTGGAATGTGGACCGGAAGTTCTATGCCGGGGCAGCAGTCTTGCAGTGTTTAGCAGCCGTGTGTCCGCCGGGGTCTGGGAGGGCCACGTGGTAGAAACGCTACTCACCTGTAGAGGAATATCGCTCTGGATGCACCGTGTGTGGGATGACATTGAGGGCTGGGTTGGCCATCTATGACCTGCTTTGGTGAGACTGTTCCGTTATCTACTATTTCTATCCAGTTCTATTGCTGCATATTATGTACTGGACACTGTCAGGGAGATTCAATAAAATGGTGCTAATTTTGCCCCAGCCAATCAGATGTTAGCTTTCAAATGTTAAATAAGATCTGATTGGTTGGGGCAAAATTAGCACCATTTTACACGATAAGAACTTTTATTGAATAACCCTGTTTATTTTTTAGCTGGACTTTATTACCGTTTGGCGGTTTTTGCACAGGACTTACATTAGTGTGAACATTTTCTCCAGGCTTCCCACTTGGTTTTATATGTGTGTATTATATTTGTCCCTTATATTATATAAATAAATTATATATTTTTACAGAGATTGCATTGAGTTTTTAGGAGCAACTAACTAGGTGGGGGTATATAGCATTATTACACATAGGAAAGGTCCATATGTATGTGTGTAATTAGCACTATTTAATTAAAATCACCATAAAAAATAAACACCATACAAAGTATAGTACTACTACCTACTACTGAATTACAAAACAATTTATATACAATTAATAAACTAAACTTACTTTACTGGACACCCCTAAGTTTGAATGGAAAACTCAAAATGATAGGTTAAGACACACCTCCAGGATTTCTACAGGGTCTCCATGTAGACACTAAAAGGAAGTGGAATTTTACTAACATCCAATGAGAGGTTCTTATCTTCCACTGTTAGCAAATCAGAAAATTCTCTTAGGCACTGTCCATGAAAAGACAGGAAGTGTAAGGAAGTTCCTGTATTATACCCAGTTATGTGCTGTTTGTAAAACATGTGACAGTCTTAGCCAATTAGAAAAATCTTCAGACTCTCACATTTACTCCCCCTCCCCTCTCCATAGAAAGTAATGAGGCAATCCAGTTTCTGTTTGCTAGACAGGAAGTGTCTGTTTATGATTAAATGAATTTGCATGTCTCAAACTACCCAGCATTCTTAGAGAAATGGACAGTTTTTACCCCAATATTAATATATTAAAGGACAACTCCACCCTCATAAGAACATCTTTTAGAAAGAACGGCCTCATTCAGTCATTGGCTGTGATTTCAACTGTCAAATCCATAACTGACAGTTGCTAACTGGAAGAACCTGGAAGCAGAAACGGGAAACAGGACATTGTGCAGGATTTCAGGTTAGACTTATATATTTCAGATTTCAAACTATTACCGTTTAAGGGTTTTGGGGGGTGATTTACCTGTATGTAAGTTTTCATTTTAGGGCTGGCAAGTACCTTCAGTTATAAGAAGGCTCTACTTCATTTTATACCCTGTGGGGAGCTTTTAGCTCCTTTATTCAAACTCTCCATAATTTGTCAAGCTTATCAGAATCCTGTTTTTCCTAACCCCATAGTGACTGTAAATCTGGAACTTGTTGTGGTAATTACCAATATGTATGAACCTAGCAAGTTATTCTAGATCCTGTATAGGGTCTCAGATGTCCAATGGAGCTGTTCAGATTGAATTGCCTGGATCTGTGTTCAGATCTGCAGGTTAATACCATTTTGTCTGGATACATATGTCCCAACTGAGCATCTGCTTTGTGTGAGAGCCCTGCCAGGACAGATGACTGTTGGTCACAGTAACAGTGGCTGTAGCCAGCAGCGCATGTGACAGACTGATCAAGTGGTCCCATAGGGAACTGCATGATTGGCCGTGATTTACTAACTGACCCATTTGTCTGATACGGACAATCGAACTCGGTCGCGGCTGGCCGCCCCACACCATCACATATTTCCAGCCAACTAATCCTTGGCACTATTGGTTCGTTACTGGTGTTTACCCAGCCTTAAGGTTCGTACACACATGCGATCGCAGGTGCCAACCCATGATGCACGATGTGTACGAACGGCCGATAATCGTGCCAAGTATGGGCACTTTATCGGCTAAAATGGCCATTCTGTCGATACACGGCACGAATATAATCCGAAACGGCCGTTCAGCACCGGCGATCGCATGTGTGCACAAACCTTTAGACTTATTATAGATTATAACTGCCAGGTAGGTGGTATTTGGAAGTGAGTGCAAATATGGTAAAGTTTATGACTAACAGGGAGATTCACCCAGAGGCACAAGCTCTCTGTGCAAATCTCCTGCACAGGATTTATTAGAGGCTGTGCGATTTTGGGTGAATCTCACCCGCACATAAATATTTATCGCCAGCTATTAGTTGGTGTTTAATACTTACGAGTAAAGAGGCACGCAACCTCTGGTAAATTACTTTGAAACGGCCGCACGAGTGCCTCTTCTGGTACTCGCTCTGCCACCACAAAGCGGGCATTAACATTGCGCCAACCAATCGACCCATATAATGCTTCCCTAATCCAATAGTCTAATAGCTATGGATGTAAGGGAAGGGCAGATGAATCACTTGCATGTTCAAACCCTTGGGTAGGAAGCGCTAAAGCATGACCGTGGGCTTTTAATGTCTGTAAGTCAGGAAAATGTCTTTATTCCAGGATGTATGAAAACAAATTTTTCCAGAATTCTGTGCAGTTAGGGAATGCTGGGAGTTGTAATTTTAAACATGTGAAAAGTTCATTAAGACACTAACTGCAAAACAGAGAATGCTGGGAATTGTGGTTTTCAAACACGTAAAAGGTCACAAGTTAAACACGCCTGCTCTATACCATTAGGCTGTATTATATCTAGACACATGCCATTGCCACAGGCAATAAATAAGATACTTTGCATGTCCCCACCCATTTCTTTAAGTGAGAAGTATGTGTATATGTTATATTATTAAGGCAATGCTATTATAATAACATGATTCTATGAGGTACCTTCTGTTATAAGAAGGCGCTATTTCATTTTATACTCTGTGTCGAGCTTTTAGCTCCTCTATCCACACCTCTCCCTAACATGTATATTCAATCAGTATCCTGTGCTCCCAAGTCCTAACCCCATAGGTTAGTTAAACTTGTTGTGGTAAATACTAATAAATATGAACCTTGCATGTTAATCAGGATACTGTATAGGATTTAAGTGGGCTATACATATATCCGATTTTACTTATCCAACCAAGCGCTCATGCAATATTAGTTTGATCTTGCCAGAACCACCTTTCCCCAATCTTCTATGCCACAGACAGTCGGTTCTTGCATGATCGGTCTAATGTCGAGGGAGCACTGGTCGGGAAATTAAAATCGGATATATGTATGGGCTGCTTTTGATTGCCCAAAGGTGCTGTTTAGATTGCCTGGGTCAGTTCTCAGACCTGCAGGTTTATTCCACATAGACCCTCTATATTCTAGCTGGCAGGTAGTATAGGTAAGGGAGGATATAAATGTGTGTTTGTTCATTTAATATGATGCGATTATTTGGTTTTTTTTTTAGGATCTTCAGACTAATTTTATTATTGCCCCCCTGGATGTTTCCTGATGGTTCCTGTGAGCACTGCAACTACACATAGCAAAACATACACACATAATTTCCACTGTGCACCAACAAGCACACTTTTGCTAGTATTGATATATATATATTTTTACGAAGGTTCTTTTTTTGGGGGGGATTTTTGGTGTTATTTTTTAAGTGTATGAATAAAGCTTACGTTTTAAATCTACCACAGATTTAATGACCATTATTAGGTCTATTTCAGTCCCTACGACTATGTAATTATATAACAGCGTGAGTGCCCATATCATTCCTAGATTTGGTTGCAAATGGTTCTTTTTTTCTTTCTTAGGGTCTATGTGAATCTTAACCATTTGTTGCACCGGTACTTAATGTACCTTAGCTGTTCACTATCTATTCACAGTTAGCTATCTGTAAATCTTTGCTCACATTATTTTTTACAACTGTACGTATCCTGGCCTTTCTCTAAAGGATCTTATAAGAGTGTGCCCTGGTCCCTTACCCAAGTCAGGAGGTTAGCAAAGGAAAGTACCAACTTTAAACCAGGTGTGTGGAGTGGTAACAGGAATGATATGAGGTGTACTCCACCGCGTCCGTGCCACAAATGGTAAAGGTAATATACATATATTGTGAAAGGGAGGCACACTCCAATAAAGCTTTACAGCAACAGTGAGTTATTCATTTATTCACACAAGATACACACAACGTTTCAGGGGTTGTCCCCCTTCCTCAGGTGGGACAACCCCCGAAACGTTGTGTGTCTCTTGTATATTCAGCATTGAATGAATAAATCACTGTTGCTGTAAAGCTTTATTGGAATGTGCCTCCCTTTCAAAATATATGTGTAGTAAAGGAAAGTATCAGAAGGCATTATAAGTAATCAATATGCATAGATTACAGTAAGGACTGTCGGCTCATTAGGCTAAAGCCTCGTAAACACGTACGGTGTTAAACCCAACAAATGACCACAACGCGCACACACGATGAACGGGTGTTACGGCTGATAATCGCACGTGTGTATGTGTTCGAACCGAACACACTTGTGTGATTATTGTCCAAAACACCCGTTCGTTGCGAGTGTGCAAGCGCTTGGGGTTGTTCGTTGGGTTCAACATCGTACGTGTGTATGAGGCTTAAGAGCCTAGGAGGAAAGTCATTTTGTAAATGCATCCAAACATTATGTTTTCAGATACTAAGATGTGAATACTTAAGTGTGGTAATTTAGTATCGGTTGATTGTATGGGTCTATGTTTATGTATAAATCACATGTTCTCTTATTACCGGAGATAGGTGCTTTTCAATGTAAAACCACAAACTGCTTGATCTATAATCGAAGAAATAATCTAATGCTATCTAATAATTTATAAAAAGACAGTTACCAAAGCAGCTAGAGCCCATCCAGTTTTGTTACAAAGAAAGTCAAGATTGCTCCTCCTTAAATAGACAAGACATCCAATCACAGCCAACAGCAAGCCCAGCATCAAAGGACCTGCATAATTAGGAGGTCTTATAACTCTTATCTGTGGAGTAAAACAAAGTAACATAATAGTTGTGATTGAATAAGACATATCAACCTAATAAACACATTTTACCATTGCTATAATGACTACTTAACAGGGGGATTGAAAAAAAAAAAGGCAAAAATAAAATAAATCTTTTGCCTAAATGTGCATCCAATTTGCACCAGAGGTGGAAAAACTCCTTCCTGACTCTAAATTACAATTGAAACATTAAAGTTAATTTAAGCAGAGCCGATGTTGCTCTGGGTACATCTTCCTTCCTGGATCCAATACATAGTGCGTGTGGGTAAATCCCAGAAACAATTCACCCACTGCACAACTTTATCACTAGCTATCAGCTGGCGTTAGTCTCACTCAAACTCAAATTGTATTGAATTGATTGCGCCAGATAGATCTGGCTATCTGGCACAATCAATTCAATACAATTTGAGTTTGAGTGAGGGGGTATAGCAAAAGACTCACACGCAAGAAAGGAGTTAAAATTGTGCTAACAATATTGACTAAGCATGACTTCAACTACACAAAAGAGCCCAGCAGCTCTCTGTAAATTCCCCCGTATATGTATTAATACCAATAAAGTCCAAATTTCTTTATTTTTAAAAGGAATCCAACCCTCTCTTTAGACTATACAATGAACCTGCCATTAACATGTCTTCTGCTGTACAGTTTCAGGGTTTTATCATTCTCAACATAAAGAACTTCCTTCACATCTTACGGGCAAAAACTCTAATATAAAAAGGATGCCCACGCATTATCTAATGGTTGACAACTTGAATTCTTACAATTTTATTTTTAAGATCTTTTCCCCTAAAATTGCACTCCTTGCTGAGAAATTAGACTGAGGCTAAGGTTAAGGTTAAAAATACATAAATTAAAATTTTCTTCACGGTCTGTCTTGCGTCTTGCTTTGCTTGGTTGTGTTTCATTGTATTAGCACTTGCTGTACCACAAAAAAAATTAATTGAAATAACGTAAAAAAAAAATTTCTATTGTATTGTAAATCTTCATCCACCTGCTAAGATTAAATTGGAGTAATACTGCACTTACATTGACATCTGTCCGGTCTGCAATCCAACGTGCCAGTTGCTCTGCTGCAAATCCTCGAACCTGCAATTCATATGTGTCCCCTCTCTTGGGTTTCCCTTTCGCAGGAAAATGAATGAAGGTTGGAGCAGAGTTCATATTTAACTGCAAAGGAAAATGATGAAGACAATTCAGATGCTATATGAGTTATATGAGTTGTTACCGATTTTTCACAAAATGCGTTTTCATCTGGCAAAAAAGTACCTGCTATGCTCACTACACTATATATATATATATATATATATACACACACACACACACACACACACATATATATATATATATATACACACACAATTAATACATTATGCTAAATTAAGATTTTGCTTTTTTAAACACTTAAGCTGGGTACACACAGTAGAAACCTCTCAAAGATGACAGACAGAATCTTATAGATTATATCTGTCATCTTTGAAAGATGTGGCTACAGTCACAAGCATTCCCTCTATATAAAGTATAGGGAGATCACTTGTGACCGCCATACACCCAACGATTGCAGCTGACTCCCTATACCTTAAGTAAAGGGGGCCGACCGCGACCGAGGGACTCATTCCGATGTAGATGCCAAAAGTTTGGTACCAACAGGATTGGCCCTTTTTCGCTAATGTGTGTACCCAGCTTAACACAATATAGTGATTCAACATGCAGTTGCACAAACATTTATTTTAAAAACCCTTTCATGTAAAGATCAAACAAGTTTTTTTAGGTCCATCTTTGTTTTCTGGGTCTGCGTCTTTCTGCTATTTCCCATAGACTTACCTGCAGGTGATATCAATGAAGCTGAAGAAAATAACCCAAACACAGGAAAAACAAGATATGGAGGGGGTCAGGAAAAAATGGGTATTAATAGGAATTTATTTACCTTGAAGGGCAAGTCCAACCTTCAAATGAAAAATGTATATAGGTAAATCATCCCCCAAACCTGCAATAGTTATATAACTTAAAGATCCAAGACAAACCTGAAATGCTGCACATTGACCTGCTACCCCTATCTCTGCTTCCTGGTCCTTCTAGTTAACAAGTGTCAGTCACAGATATGACATCATAGCCAATGACTGATTTTTTTCCTAACTGCCTCCTCTAACGATGTACAAGCTTGTAACAAGTTCAGAAAGCTAGGAAAGTAGGCAGAAACCTTCTGAGAGTCAGAGTGAAGGAGGAGAAGAAAATGTTGCTACTTGTCAGGTTAGTCCTTCACCTGTCAGCTTATATGGGTTTTTTTTGGGTGTGAGCCCAACGCTATTTGCTGGACTAAAGGGCAGTGGGCCCTGAAACTTTGCACATGTATACAGTGTATACAGTGTAACAACAAAGAAATTTGGTTGCAAGAAGTGGAGTGCTGTGTTATACTTTCTTTTTGTATTTGGTGGCATGACAGCACAGGCACACTGAACAACGACACACACACATCTACTAATAAAGGAGGGGTGTAGCTAACCCTCTATGTTTGTATATATCTGATAAATGTGAGACACAGAAAATAAACTGTTTAAGTTACCATTTGAAAGACATCCGATCCTTCATCAAAATCTACCATTGCAAAGAAAATCCTATTTGTAAAAGCACTGGAGTAACGCCAAGAGTTTGCCAGTATCTGGTATTCTTCATCAGCCTGCCTAAGTAAATAGATTAAAAATACTGTTCTGAACACTACAGACACAAAGCAAAATAAACATGACAAAGGCATTTTAATGTGCAATATAATGACTGCAATGAACTTATTCTTACTTGCATACAACACACTGCCTGTGAGACTGAAGAGCTGTGAACATAACAATAACAGAGTAATTTCTTGGAGGAGACTTGACAAAACGTCTGAATTTATCACCATTCATTCGGATAACAGGTCTTTTGCTGGCCCAATCCATAAGTTGTCCAACTTTTTCTGATAACAACATCTAGAGAAAAAAAATAAAAATCACCTTTTTACTAGTAAGCTCTCACATTTGTAAATGGTTATAATACTATTATAGGTGTGGAAGAACAAGTAAGTGTAACATGGCTTGAAACTTTAGCTTTCCTTTATATGGTACATTGTGTTTTAAAATAAAAAGTAATTATACGTTAGCTGTGTGATTATTTAAAGTTTTACTTTATTTATGACAGTATTTTATGCTTTCATTTTTTCTAGAACTTGAAATGTATGGCAGGATGGTATATTCGTAGAATACTGTGCGGTAGTGAAATAACTGTATTCTACTAGGTGTTCGTTAATCAGCGATCATGGTCGTAGACCTACTATTGCAAATTTATAATCACAATCGTTCATTTACGTCCACTATCATAGATTTATGACCATGATTGTAGATTTACGCTCGCTAAAGGCACGGTATCGCAAAAGAGCGATACCGCACCTTCATAAATATGGCCCTTTGTCACATAGGGTAGTTTATCTACATTTCAAATGTTTTAAGTCTATCTTTTCAAACAACGAAACTCAGTTTTGATATAATTTATGGCAGGAATAAATGCCTCACAAGACTCAGCTAAAAGAGTAAAAAAAAAACACCTCCTATCAATTACTTACCTTAGTTGCACCCATTATCAGTGCCTCTTACCCTCTTGTGGGCAGTCAATTGAATTTGTGACCAGGCAGGAGAAAGCCATATGGCCATCCTAATTAGTTACCAAAAGAGACAGGAGAGTTAAGAGGCAACCTCTAGTTCTCTTCAAGCTAGATCTAGATGTAATCAAGGTGTTTTTAATGACACTGTTATGGTCTATCTTGGGAACAGTCATTTTTGGGCACAAAATTTTCATCTTTTGGTTTCCTGATTAATAGCAACTCACTGAGCATAGGGCCACCAAAACAACTAATCCCTTTAGGAAATGTGGAGAGATTTGCCTGAAATTGTATGCCCCCAAAAATATGCTTAACAAATGGGTATCTGTGATGAATCTGACATATATGCCCAAAATGGGCAGCAGAGTGGCAGATGAGATTCAATGTTGATAAATATAAGGTGATGCATTTGGGGTTTAACAATCCTTATGCCACCTACACCATTAAAATGGCTCTGTCCTAAATAAATCTCTGTTAGAAAAATATTTGGGGTTCTAGTAGATATCAGACTTAGTTGTAACTAACAATGCTAGACTAGAGCTAGCAAAATATTGTCTTATATAAAGAGGGGAATAGATTCAAGAAAAAAATGTTTTTTTTCCCCTTTACAAAGCACTGGCAATGCCTATGCAGTGCAGTGTAGGAATCCCATATACAAAATGTGCATCTTGGAAATAGAAGGAATTCAGAGAAGGGCAACTAAAATAAAAAGGGGAATGGAGGGATTGACTATGAAGGCAGATTTGGGTTTGGGTTATTTTCATTGAAAAAGCATTGATTGGGCAGGGATATGATCACATTATATCTGTTGTATTCAATTAGATCAACTGGACTTGAAGTTCAGTTCTTGAGGACGTTTCGCTAGTCATCCGACTGGCTTTCTCAATTCAGAATGACTTGTACAAGAATCTTTGGCAATTATGTACCCTGGAAAATCCCAATTAGCATATCACAGCCAAGTGTTAAGGGCGTGATTGGATAGTGGTTAAGAGATGTTATACGAACGCTCAGAGTAAGGTGTCAAAACAGCAGTTGCAGTAACGTATGGCCCAGCACAGAAGAGACAATTCCTCAGGTCAGGACTCAGCCGTGTACCTGCATCTTAAGGATAAAGGACATACCTTTGAAGATTGTAATGTTAACATATTGGTAAAAGAACTTGACTGGTTCAAGAGAGGTGTTAAGGAGGCAATTTATGTGAAAATTCAAGAGAGGTGTTAAGGAGGCAATTTATGTGAAAATAAAGAAACCAAGCCTAAATAGAAGTGGGGGGGGGGGTTCGACACCAACTGTTTGCCATGTACAATGCTGTTTTGACACCTTACTCTGGGCATTCCTACAACACCTCTTAGCCACTATCCAATCATGCCCTTAACACTTGGCTGTGATATGCTAATTGGGATTTTCCATGGTACATAATTGTCAAAGATTCTTGTACAAGTCATTCTGAATTGAGAAAGCCAGTCGAATGACTAGCGAAACGTCTTCAAGAACTAAACTTCAAGTCCAGTTGATCTAATTGAATACAACAGATATACCATGACCTGGATGAATGAGAACCTTCACAAGCATATGATCACATTATACAAATATATTTCTGGGCCATATAATATACAGACTGGTGCATTTTTCAGCAATAGGTCATATTAGAGGACTTGTGGACATCCTTTAAGATAATAAGTTTCATCTCCAGGTTAGTAAAGATTTCTTTGCAGTGAGAACAGTGAAACTGACTTCCAAGTTCCAGCAGATGGGGAATGACAAGATCATTAAATAACTTTAAAGGATAAGTGCACTGTAAAATCAAGTTATGTTCATTTGGAAGCTGCAGCTTTAAAAATACTGTTGCCATATTTTTTTTTTTTACTACGCACCTCCAGAGCCTAGCTTTGTGCCTTGGAAGTGCTGACATCTCGTTACTGGTTTGCTGAATGTTAAGCTCCGCCCCTCTGAGATTTCCTCTGCTTTCTCCTGCTTGAGCCTCAGACAGTAATGCTTGTGAGTTCCGTGCACACGCACGTGCACGGAACTCACGAGAGTGCATGGAACTCACAGGCATTACTGTTTGAGACTCAAGCAGGAGAAAGCAGAGGAAATCTCAGAGGGGCGGAGCTTAACATTCAGCAAACCAGTAAGAGATGTCAGCAACTTCCAAGGCACAAAGCTAGGCTCTGAAGGGACATAGGTAAAAAAAAATATGGCAATGGTATTTTTAAAGCTGCAGCTTCCAAATGAACATAACTTGATTTTACAGTGCACTTATCCTTTAAAAGTGGACTGTATAAAGTTCTAAAATGAAAAAATATTATGAATTACTGGTATTAATACAAATACTGTAGTTCTGGTTGATCCAGCTATCCTTTCTGAGTCAGGAAGGAATTTTCCCCCTTTTCAGCAGTTTCTCTTTGTGCCATTCTCTGGATCAACTGTTTGGTAATGTTAATGAATAGACTCTAAAGGTTGGACTAGATGGATGTATGTCTTTATTCAACCTCAATTATTATGATTGTTTTATGTGGCCATACACTGTCCATTTTTACCCCCATGCTTGTCCCTGTTAGCGATAGAGAGTTTCATTGACATCCTTGACAGTGTCATTTATTAAACCTCACAATAATCCTTTAGCTAGGGCAAGATCCAGTTGGTAGATGTGGAGAAACCAACTTGAACACAGGCTGCGCTGTGAAAATAGTAGTGTTTATTTCAACAGGTATACTGTTACACACGACATGTTTCCGGCGACATGCCTACACTTGATAAACACATGATAAAGGGCGCATATCGCCTGAAACGTGGTAACAGTATACCTGTTGAAATAAACACTACTATTTTCACAGCACAGCCTGTGTTCAAGTTGGTTTCTCCACATCTACCACCTGTATCTTATACTTGTAGGAGATTGTTGGAAAGCTCTTGGATGTTGGATGGAAACCTTTACTGATAGCAGTACCAGACCTCAACTATATGTCTACACATTTAGCTAGGGCAGTGTTTCTCAGCCAGGGACCCCTGAAAGGTTGCATGGCGGTCCTCAAGAAATTGACAGAAATTGTATGGATCCACCATTGTAATGCATACAGATTTATATTTTCCTTTATATGTCCCCTGCAGATTTGTCCACCCTCCTAAGAAAAATGTTACCTGATGTAGTTCACTCCCACAAACCCCATTTCATTTTACTTTCAAATAGGCTCCCAAGCTCAGATATTCTACTTACAAAACCACAGTTCCTCCCTTCATCAATGATAGTGACATTATGGCTGATGCCCATTACAAAAACGAGACTCCTCTGCTACTGAGGCATGCTCGGAACCATGTGCCATAAACATTCTCTTAGGAGGGTGGACATGCCCTTTAGAAAACCTGCACAGGTTGCGTTGAACTGCACCAAACTGTATTTTTTGTGGGTTGAGGGGCCTCATCAAAAATCTTTCTATGGGGCCCTGCGATTTCTAGCTACACTGGGGCCAGTAATAAAACCATTGCAGTATGAATAGAAGCGCAGACCTGCATATACATTAGAAACTCTGCAACCTGCATACTGGGCTGTACCAGATGTCAGCCGGTTCAGTTACATTAAAGACCCCACACACCAACCTCTTTTTTCTTCTGTCCGTCCGAGAGCCCCCCGCACAAAGCCAGCAGTATCCCAGCAAGCAGCAGCCCTCTAACACCCGCCATGTTCCCCCGGCGAAACTTTCCTACAACACGGAAGTCACACAGCTCTGCAACGTCACGACTACAGAGCGGAGACGGTTCAGCCGATAAATATGATTGGTCGAAAGCAAAGCAGATTAGCCTATTAGGGAACAGCAATATGTTTCATCGCCATTTGTCAGTGTCAGAGTGGAAAGGGAGGTTTGTCCGCTTGATAGAGATTGGCTTGGTGTGTTATATTGTTATGTTAGTGTCAGAGCTGTGGCACTTTATCAAGGACACGTAGATCCAGCTACTGCTTGTGCTTGTATTTCCATATTGTAAATAAATAGAAAATTTCACACCAATATGAAAGGCCAAGATGATATGCCAGAAACTATATTTTTTACTGTACGTACACACGGTTGGTGGAACCTCCATACATGTAACCCTATAGGCTGATCATGTGCCTCCACACATGTAACCTATAGGCTGATCATGTGCCTCCATACATGTAACCTATAGGCTGCTCGTGTGTCTCCATACATGTAACCTATAGGCTGATCATGTTCCTCCATACATGTAACCTATAGGCTGATCCATACATGAAACCTATAGGCTGATTGTGTGCCTCCATACATGTAACCTATAGGCTGATCCATACATGAAACCTATAGGCTGATCCAATAGTCAAAGGTTTGTTAAGTGTGGCTAAAGTTTCAGTAGTGTCGATCCCTGCAGCGTGTCTGCTCACACACCAATATAATCCATCAGGAACAGCAAAATTGACAGGGAGACACCGGCAAACTACAGTTTGCAATTCAAAGTGAAATTTAATGCTGCTTAAACAGGGTCACAACATGTTTCGAACGTGCAAGCGTTCTTTCTCAAGTGTGACACTTGAGAAAGAACGCTTGCACGTTCGAAACATGTTGTGACCCTGTTTAAGCAGCATAAATTTCACTTTGAATTGCAAACTGTAGTTTGCCGGTGTCTCCCTGTTTCAATTGTGCTGTTCCTATAGGCTGATCGTGTGCCTCCATACATGTAACCTATAGGCTGATTCATATATGAAACCTATAGGCTGATCGTGTGCCTCCATACACGAAACCTATAGGCTGATCATGTGCCTCCATACATGAAACCTATAGGCTGATCATGTGCCTCCATGCATGTAACCTATAGGCTGATCGTGTGCCTCCATACATGTAACCTAAAGGCTGATCGTGTGCCTCCATATATGTAACCTATAGGCTGATCGTGTGCCTCCATACATGAATCCAATAGGCTGATCGTGTGCCTCCATACATGTAACCTATAGGCTGATCGTGTGCCTCCGTACATGAAACCTATAGGCTGATTGTGTGCCTCCATACATGTAACCTATAGGCTGATTGTGTGCCTCCATACATGAAACCGGCAGGCTGATCTTGTGCCTCCATACATGAAACCTATAGGCTAATCGTGCGTCTCCATACATGTAACTTATAGGCTGATTGTGTGCCTCCATACATGAAACCGGCAGGCTGATCTTGTGCCTCCATACATGTAACTTATAGGGTGATCGTGTGCCTCCATACATGAAACCTATAGGCTGATCGTGGGTCTCCATACATGTAACCTATAGGCTGATCGTGTGCCTCCATACATGAAACCGACAGGCTGATCATGTGCCTCTATACGTGTAACCCAATAGGCTGATTGTGTGCCTCCATACAAGTAAACCTATAGGCTGATCGTGTGCCTCCATACGTGCAAACCAATAGGCTGAAGTAGTTTGTTCATTGGCTAATGTCAGTCGCAAGAAAAGAACAGGCTAGGCAGTTCTGGAAGAATTGCTCATACATTGCGGATCGGTCAAAAGGTAAGTTCTATACACATGAATAGATATTTTGTCCCGACCAAATTCACTACGAGAGATCAAGATTTACAAACACGTCCAATCCGGACGACTGACACCGATTTTTCAGCCCAACCAACCAATACACTGAAGTATCAGTTTATTGGGTCAAAAAACCTGCCCATGTGTACCCAGCCTAATGTAGGGGCACCATTAGATTAATGTCCGTTACGAGCAACTAATGAATGACAGACTAATGGGTGATTTGGCCAACAATCGCACATGTGTCTGCTTCCAGTGAGGATTATTCTTGCCAGATCAAGAATTACTACTGATACAACAAGCCGTACATATCATTGTCCTGAAGCCCGTTTGCAAAAGCATATTGATGCACCAATTGGTCTTAACTATCTAATCAACCGTGTGTTCATAGCCATAGAGGGACTGTATAATGCAGGGGTGGGCAATTCAATGTCACAGGGGGCCGCATGGACCCCCAGGCATTACTTTTCCCAGGTCTGCTCCCCTGTGCTGATCGGAAGGATGTGAGAAAGCTCCTACTGGCTCGAAGTTAGTAAAAATATTCACTGACTTTACACAGGTCCAACTTTTCCACCGGCACAATCTTTGTTTATCCGAAATACGGAAAATAGTTTTTATATTTTGAGCAATCCGATCAAATTTATTGGATCTCTCAAAATGCCAATCCCGTTTATGGGGTGCTTTACTCTCATTCATCCAGGATCTTATATCTGTTGTATTGAGTTAGATGAACTGGACTTAGTTTCATTCTTGAAGATGTTTTGCTAGTCATCCGATTGGGTACCTGGGGGGGCCTTAGGCACCCACGAGTGGGCGGAGCTTATGCACCCACGGGTGGGCAGGGCCACAACACCTGCGAGTGGGCGGGGCCACATGGGGCTGTAAGGGAATGGGCCAAGGGGGGCCTGCAACTGGAGGGACCATGGGGTCCATGAGTGGGAGGGACCAGGGGGGGCTGCAAAGTGGAGGAGACACAGGACAGATTGACGGACATGGTTTCAGAGCAGGAAGCAAGAAGTGCAGGGGACCTGGTGATGCTGCTGTCATATCACACACAAAAATGTAAATATCTTCAAAACTATACAAAATAAACAATGGAAATAAATTGCAAAAACTCTCAGGAGAGCAATTCTATCAATTTACCTAAAGTCATTTTTGGACCACAGTTCCTCTTTAAAACTTTGATGCATGTCAAATCAATTGCAGTGTCTAGTGGATTGTTAAATGCCAACAATCCAGTGACGTTTCCCGGCCGGATAATATTTGTGATTGTAATTCTAAGCCAGGCGGATGTTGAAATATCATAGGAACACCAGGAGGCAATTTTGTAGTGTATGGCCAGCCTAAAGGGACAAAAAAATTGACTTGCCTTCATCTATTTCTATATTTTTAGTGCTGGCAGGAACTTTTTGTTCTCAGTGCTCACTGTCATTAGGTCTCCTCATGTCCTGTTCAGCTCACTCCTAGTTAGTATGCATGTCTCCTCTCTATGTATCCACCCCCTCCCCAAATTAGGGCACAATTAGCGTGTGGAGCATGTGCAGTGGAGGTGATCTGTGCCTCCCTACAGCCAATAGCATTCACCCAGTGATTTTGTGTTAAAGTAAAACTGCTACATTGGGAATTCAGGACTTGAGTAACACAGACAGCAGCTAACTGCAGGATTGGGTTTATCTGCACAGAAACAGATAATGCTTATTCCCTTTCCTGATCTTAATGATCTCAATTAGCCATGCAGTGACAGAGAAATAAGCTTTACTTATATAGAATGGATAGTTTCTACATGTGGAGGTAATAAGTCCTTATTACTGTGCGATTAGTTAAAAAATGATTTGGCACAGTTTACACATCCTTTAACTTTCAGCATGCAAAAAAAAAAAATCATATACAAAATATTCTAAAGCGGCAGGGGAGCATTTCACCCCTCAGTGCATGTTGCCCAGTAGGGGGGACTGCATACGCACAGCCAAGCGTGTTGATCTTATTCCACACTACCAGTTGGGCTTGATAAAAGCCAGTTCCAATCCAAAGTAATTTTTACATGTTGAATCTACAAAAGGATACAAGTTAAGGCACTTCCTTCTTTGTTGCAGCATTTTATCTTTAGATCACCTTAAAGCAATTAGCATAATACAAGATCTAGCCTGCATTAAACTGGACACTTCAAAATTAGAGTGTGCTCCCTTAAGGTGACCATACATTAGGACGATTTTATGTACAATTCGACATACAATCCGTCATTTACATCGATTGACCGAAAAATTGAACATTTTCCCGCTCTTATCATGGGACATTAGATCGTTATATCGATCGTAATTACGATAGGGAAAGTCGTTTTTTTTTAAGTCAATTGGTAAAATGTTTCCTGGAGTTCCAATTAAATGTTAAAGGGTATGTCCACCCTAAAAAAATTTTTGGGATATAAGATTCCCCTGGTCTCCCAGCCCCAACCGCTATATTTATTATTTAAGAAAGCCCCAAACTCTACTTACCTCCCCTCTTTCCTCCGCCGCGCTCCCGGCCCTCTGCTTGCGAGAAAATGCAAGCAGAGGGGCGGGACCGGCAGCCGCATCTATGATTGGCTGAGCGGCAGCCAATCACGGACGCGGCTGCCGGCAGCTCACTTCGGCGGAGGAAAGAGGAGAGGTAAGTAAAGTTTGGGGAGCTTTCTAAGTATATCAATATAGCGGTTGGGGCTGGGAGACCAGGGGGAGAGAATCGGGAGAGGGAGGGAGGGGGAGAAGGGCTGCAGTACGCATGCCAAACTTCTCCCGGAGGCCAGGGAGGAGGCAGAGTCCTATATGGACTCTGCTATCCTCCTGGTGGGCAGTTTTTGGGACTTTGGGGGGGGACTACAGGAGAACCCTATGGAGCTGGGATGTGAGGTAAGGATTAAACTACACTACATGGTGGGGCCAGTAGTTGGGGGATTATAGTTTTGCGGGTGGACATGCCCTTTAATGTAATGTAACCTCACAATAGACGACATTCAACATTAATCACAAAACAAATTGAACGTTGAACAATATTTATAACAAAATTAACATTGTACATCTGTCTATCAAAGTATCGGTCGGTTTAAGATCGCAATTATGAACGTAATAGTGTATGGCCACCTTTAGACTTTCAAACAAAGAGGTAACTGATTCTACAGGTAAGGCTTGTTCGAGTCCTTCCCATTGCTTCCGTCCAGGAGTACTCCAATAGGTAAAGAAAACTGAAGCTGGAACAGTAGGATGCTATAAAGTGCGGTTTATTGAGACAGTACACAATATGTTTCGGATCCTGTCTCAACAATGTCTGAATAAATGGCACCTTTTAGCATCCTACTGTTGTTTCAGCTTCCGTTTTCCGTACTTGTGCCCCAAGATTTAACTGGTAGAAACTATTCTCCCTCTATTTAAATATGTGAACCCGGGAGGTACTAAATTATTTCCTAAATGACAGAATCAAAAATTCATGGTAATGAAAACTGCTGGGCACAAAGCCACAATGGAGCTGTACTACCAAAAAATGTTGTTGTACTTGCAGTTAAATAATTATATTCCTCCGGTTCTTTCTAATAGCGGGCAGAACCGTACTCCTGAGATACTGGAAAAAGACAACATCCCCAACTACAAGGGATTGGATCTCCAAACTCAATCAAATAATGTGAATGGAGGAACTCACTGGCAAAATAAACAGATTGGCTTGCTTTATCAGACATTGGTCTGTATGGATAATGATCCAAGAAAATGATAGATACAAAAACTTAATGGAATCCTAAAACTTAAACATGCAATTTACTGCCTTTATTATAAGAAATGTGATATATAGAAACTTACGAGACCTGGATACCCCCTACCCCACCCCACCTCCTTCTCCCCCTCTCTCCTACCTCTACTTTGACCCCTCCTCTACATCTTTTCTACTATAAACAAATACTTTGTTTAAAAAGTTCAAACTCTTTAAAATAAAACCTCAATAACACTTAAAAAAAAATAAAAAATTTAAATTCCACAATTGTCCGTTTAATGATGTTTATGGTAGACTAATGCAGACTTTCAGGTTGCTAGAAGGCAGTGTTGGTATAATATAGTAGATAATGTACCTCCTGCTGTAAATTATAAGTATATTAGATGTTACCAAGGAGTTCCGTTACCATATTAGAAGCACGAGGCCGCACGCTTTTATAAAGGGCATGAAACTCCAAGGTGACATCTGATATCCATATAACTTAAAGTAGGGGGTACATTATCTTTTATAATGTACCCCCTAAAATAACTCAGCCACCTGCCTTCACCCTCTCTACACAGTCACCTACCTTCACCCTCTCTACACAGTCACTTGCCTTCACCCTCTCTATACATACACACAGTCATCTACCTTCACCCTCTCTATACACGCAGTCACCTGCCTTCGCCCTCTCTATATATATAGTCACCTGCCTTCACCCTCTCTATACAGTCACTTGCCTTCTCCCTCTCTCTATATACAGTCACCTGCCTTCACCCGGTCTATACACATTCACCTGCTTTCACCCTCTCTATATATACAGTCACCTGCCTTCACCCTCTCTATATATAGTCACCTGCCTTCACCCTCTATATATAGTCACCTGTCTTCACCCTCTCTATATATACACACACACAGTTTCGCTGCTTCCGCCGCGCGCTCCAATTCCTCTGCAGTGACTTCTGAACTCTTGCGCGATCACTCCTCTTGTACTGCAGTAAGTCTGCAGCTATTGCGCAACCTGTAAGTGTAAGTATGATATTGTACAGTTGGGTCTCATTAGGGGGGTAAATTATAATTAAAAAAATACATTATTTCTGTGAAATGAAAAACAGTTGAAAAATACACTTCGTAATGACTAAACATGCAAATAACTAAATAAACAAATACACAGGGACTAGTTGGCTCTATACTGAAATTTCACTGGCTAGTTAAAGGATTACGTTACAATTAACATTGCTTTTTTCTTAGTATACACATCACTGCAGCTTCCCTTAAGACATCTTTAAAACAGAAATGGGCTTATTTAATAAGGTGTTTTTAGGCTTTCACACAAGCATTTTTTTTGCGGATCCAGATGTTTATCACCACATATGGTTTTGTTAACGGGGACCGATAAGGAAATGCTACTTAAACGAAAACATGCTTCTTGTGCAAAAGTACCCTAAAGCGAGTTACACACAGTAAGGGCTAGGTCCCACTACTGCGTGTCGGAGCACGATTTGCTCTCTGTTCACGCTTCCGGTTTGCATCGACAGTGCAATTCTACCGGGTAGGTCCCCACTGTGTGCGCTGCGGTCCTTTATTTGGTTCGCATGCGTGCACAATTTTTTGTGCGTATCAAAGGTATGCCAATAATATTATTTGGCCCGGAATGCATCGCACATGGAGTATCACACAGCTGCGCTGCATGATAGTGGGACCTAGCCCTAACAATAATGGGTTATTTTGCTCCCCACTTTATTAGAAACGCATGTCCCAGAAAAACTATAGTCCAGACGGCCTCATGAACAAACAGTACTAACCGAAAATATCCCTCTGCCAAGGTTGGCTCTCTGTACTGTAGTATAGTCCTGAACAGTCTTCCCTATAGTTCTTATAGGGAGATCGTTCAGGACTGTATGTAGCCGCATCAACCAATAAGATGTTCTAAATAAGCCCAAAAAGACATGCGCACTTTAGACATGGGGGATTTGTTTTTTATTTCCAGCATTTCAGTATCAGTGTGGCGACTGTCTGTTGTGTTCTTAGCACATGCCCAATCCCTAAACTCCTGCAGGAACTTTTCACAACATGTGAATGAGGTCAAGAGGTGTGGCCAGACAGTGCACATGCGCAGTTATTTTATCCAGTTCTTTAAATGATTACATTTATATTAATGCCATTTACTGCAGTAACTTACAGTTCATAGGTGTTCTTGTGGGAGATACGATCACAGAGTAAAAAAACTTTGGTTTAGTTCTTTTTAGTACTTTAATTAGTTCTGGGAAAACCAGGAAGTTCCAGCAGACATTCAAGGAATAGTTTACTACCAAAGTGAACTATTCCTTTAATGCATTGATTGAAGACCGGGTGGATAATGAGCTATGCCTAACCTCCCATTGTTCAATCAATGCAAGTGGAGCCAGGAATGAACTTAGAGCAAACTTACCGGTTATCCTCCACAGCAGCACTGAAATCCCTGACCGCCTGTTAAATTAACGGGCGCTAGACATTAAGCCTGTGAACTTTAACTTGGACCTTAACATGACCTAACACACATACATGCATTTAGACATCAATAGAGACGCATACTGTATATGCATGCACACACATGCATCCATATACACATGTATATAGCGAGACATACACGCAGGCACACATCCAGATGCATGCAGACCCACACATGCACTTATGCATGCAAACCCACGCATACAGAAACACCCATGCATGCTGACTGACATACACACATGGATGCAGAGACTCACACATGCATAGACAGGCACACATACACCCATTCATGCACACAAACATACACATGCAGACAGACATACACACAGCAGTTAGGGTTTTATTATACAGGATACAATTGAAGACCAGTTACCCGTTAATATATTTCATATATTAAACAGATTTCCACTGTCCTGTGCCATTCAGGACAAACCATAAACAATGTAAAGAAAAGGGTAGTTGTAAGCATTCACCTCTTCCTCTAATCCACCCTTGTCACCTCTTCCCATGCCCGTATTCAGGACTTTGCTCCTGCTGCCACTCTGCTATGGAACTCCCTCCGTCTGTCCGTCACTCACCGTCCCTTAATACCTTCAAAACCCACCTCTTCAGGCAAGCATATAACCTGGTCTAGACATTACCCATCTGACTACCCAATATGATCCAACCCGCCTTTCACGCTCTACTGCCAATCTATTTACAGCCTACCGATTTCCGCAACCTTATCTCACTATAAGCTTTGGGCAGGGTCCGCTCTCCTATTGTATCACGATATTGCTGTAAAACTCATCACTGTTTACTTATAGTATGTATTACCAGTGTATGTAATATGTATGACTTTGCATAACCTGTATTACCCTGTATGTAATTGTAAAGCGCCACGGAAGATGTTGGCGCTATATAAATTCATAATAATAATAAAACTCAGCACTCACTCCATTTTCTATACTTTTATGGCTCTGTGATTTGATGAAAACGCATGCTGAACTATTTAATTATAGGGTACAGTCTTAAAATTAAGTTTAGGATGTGTAGAATCAAGACCACAAAATTATTTTGGTCACTTTATTAAATGAGATATTAAATATAATTTTTTAAAGTTTCAACTACTAAACAGCACTTTGAATGGTGAAAACACAGAGTATATTTCCATACTTTAATGCTTGTTCATTTAAAAACACATTTTCAGTCCTTCAGTATTATACAAAAAAAGGAAAAAGAAAAAGAAAAAAAAACAGAAAAACATCCTTTGGGGATGGATTACCATTATATTTCTACAGTACTCAATACAGAAACCAAAAATAAAAAGGCATATATCCACAGCTGTCTGATTTCAGCAGCCAAAGCTGGTTAAATGGACTAAAAATACTTTACAACTGAGGCATACATGTACAATATCACAAATACATAGGCAAAAACGATATACATTCAAAATAACAAGTTTGAAATGTGGGGAGGTTTGCAGGCAAAGTGTATTACAAGTAACATTGTTTTAACTGTGCTTAAAAACTATTGCAACTAGTTAAAACATTCAAATTGAGCAAAAGGAGAGATTGGTTAAAAAAAAAAAAATCAGAACCTGTCGCTCTGTTGTGGCCTGCCATATAAGAAAAGTTAGAAGTAAAGAATAAACAAAAGTTGCAATAGTCCTCAATGCTTTTGTCCCTCACTGGTTTTAAAATAGGCTTCCTATTAAACCAAAATGTGTACTTTCAATAGTTAACAGAACTAAGATACGCTTGAATATATTCTTCATTTCAGTTTCTTTTCCAAATATCATAACCTTCTATTGATAATGAAATAGCGGTTTTGTTTTTGATTCCTAGTTAACTATCAGACAGAAAGAACGGTCTTATTGGAAAGCATCTAAGGATCTCATTGTCTCTACATTTGAACAAATTAAGGTTTTTAATTAAAATATTAACGGTTTTATTAATTTCAATCTGAATCAAAGATCTACTTACTGAAATCAGCCGTCACGCTTACCAAGAATAGGGAATGTATAAAAAAAACAAAAAAAAACAAACCCAAATCTCAGAAAAACTGCACACAATACTTCAAGAGTTCAATTCAATTAAAAAAAAAAATCTTAAGGTTCACATTCCATTTGCTTTGGGGAAATTCCAGTAATTTACAAAATTTACATTGAGGTCTAACAAATTTTTAAAAGTAAAAACTGTGATCAAGGTTAACATACAAAAACTAACAGGAATAGAACATTTTAGTGCCTGTTCTATTGTAACAGCTAGCAAAGGCATAAATCACAAGATTTTTAATTTACTTCTCTAGGCCAACATATTTTAAAAACTGCACTTCCATTTATAACCAAACACAAAAGATCAATATGCTGAAAGGGCTGGTCAGTATTTTCAGATAAAGCATAATGCAGACTACTTCAGTTGCATTGGTGCCATACAGCAGGTCTTAAAATTTGAAATAACTAAAATTCAGCTGTGGAAGCTCCAGAGACCCCTTTTTTGGCATGGAGCGCAATGCGTCCTGGGCCCAGAAACTGCTTTTTTAACTCTGCCTCATCCTTACCTCACCGGTAAACTCTCGGTAGCATTAACTCTGCCTCATCCTTACCTCACCGGTAAACTCCGGTAGCAGCACTTTGTAAGTAGGGTTGTACACTCATTCACAATGTTTTGACTTGCCAATAGATACTGATCTTACCCTATGTTATTGTGGCATGTTTTTAGATGTTTTTAACAGATATCATGTCCATAATTTGATTTTTAATAAAGGACCTTTTTAACCCAATACTGCTTAGGAGTGCATACAGTTTTCTTTCTTTCTATAGTATGTATATTCTATCTTACTACTGTCCTTGCACCCACCCACTATAGGGTTAAAACTGAGTCAGTGCGCTTAGCCTTTAAATTTCTTTAAAAAAAAATTCTACATATTGTGCAATCAATTACACAAAAATGCGGGTCGCATGTGCTCCGATTACTGATTGCAGCACAAGATGCACAGCAACATGCTTCAAACACGTGATCGGATGGCAAATGTGATCAAATCCAGTGTTAAAATGCACTGATGAGGCCTAGCCCTTAAATGCTGCCTTAATATTGGGTCCTACCTACAATTGTTAAATGCTTACCTTAGTATGGGTGTCATATATTGGACTACCAAATAACCTTTATGCTTTTAGCAACAAGTTTACTCAGAGAAATAAATACATAATTTTCAGCATGTGTTTAATTTATTTTAAAAATGTCTAAATTGAAGGGAGAAGTCAAGTGTCTTTTCAATTTCTATGAACAAGTTATTGGTTGGTTAATCCATTTTGGAGTAGCGTGCTAATATCAAGTAGCAGTTTTAAACCACTAATAAAGTTTTGAGAAATTGTAAGGAAACCTTTATGATACCAAATTAAAGGCCAACTAACCTAAAAAGTGTGTGCTTAACAATTACATTTATATAGAATACAGTACAGATTAGGAGCTTTCCAATAAAATATAAGCTTTGTGTATAATCTATGGGAGAAAGTGAAAGCATTTATGTGCAAACTAAGGTTTCAAATCAAAAACAAGTTTTTTGTGCCACAGCAAATATTAAAGACAATTTTTTTTCTATAAAGACTAGTGTTAGATGTTAAAACTTAAACACAAATTCTGGTGTAGTTACAAAACAAATCTGTTTGGGATATATATATATATATATATATATATATCTTCTTCCAAATAAAGCACTCAATGGGTCTTGTAACAAACAGCAACAGATTCCTTTATTGAGTCAAACGTCTATGCGTTTCAACCCGACATGGGTCGTCGTCAGTCCTGCGGTTTGTTACAAGACCCGTTGGGTGCTTTATTTGGGAGAAGATATATGGATATGGGATAAGTCACCCGGGCATTGGATCTTTCCACACAGACATATATAGCAATAGGTTTAAAACAGTAGAAAAGGCTGCACTCACTATTTTCCATAGATCGTGTATACGGTAAAATAAATGATTTTTATAGACCCGTGAGTTCAGCCATTTCTACTGTATGTATGTATGTATGTATATATATATATATATATATATATATATATATATATATATATATATACATATATATCTTTAAACAGAGAACAGATTTAACTCATTCTTGAGTACAAACATGTTCTCAGTTTTGTGATACTCTTATTAAAAGCTTCAACTCGCTTTCCTCTACATTTTTTGGGATAGGTTTTCACAAGTCACTTTTCGCACAAAAATTTGCAGGCACAACATACAACAGTGTTGACCTCAATAATAGGGTCACCTATATTTTTAAATTTACTAAACATTGTCCATGCATACAGAAGTTTTGCATGTCCGTTTTCACCAAATACCTATTTTTAAAATTTATTTATGTGCGTCCCAACTTCAGTAAAAATAAAATTACTGCAAAGTCAACTGTGAATGACTCGGATATTCAAAGTACACATTTATTAACAAGTATAAAAACACAATATAAATTATTGGGTCACTTGATATCTGCTCCATTTAACTTCACATTGTCACTGAGATAGCAGGGTGCCTAAACAAGTATTTGTTTTAATATTTTAATTAGCCTTACAAGAGAACTAAAATCCTAATATTTTTTTTTAATCTCTATACCTTTCATGATGAGATTTATAAATTATGTCTCTTAGCTTTTGTGAACCCAAAGTTATAGGCTTGTAACGACAGTGCAGACTTGCTAGTCTGCACTGTCTCTGAAGGCTTGTGTTCTAAGTGGCTTCAAAGCACCAACCCCCAAAATATATATATATATATATATATTTTTTTTTAAACTAGTTTCAGGTTTGCAATTAAAATCTGTGCTTTCATCTGTCTAAAGGTGCATACACATGTTGCTCTGACCGAAGGCTGACAGTGTCCATACAAGGCACAATTGTCAGCTGAACAGCTGTGCATACGCATGGTGCGGTGCAGGTCGGCCCCCGCGATTGCCTATGTGTATGAGGCTTTAGGACACTTTAGGGATATTTGTTTAGGCTAGCTTTAAAAATGATTAAGAAGTTCAGAGGCTGGGCTTATGATGACGTGTTTTTTTCCCCCCAGTGGTGAGGAGACAGAGCTATTTTTTTTCAACAATGAGGAAATGTTACAACAAAACATTCTCTCCTAAAATACAAATCATAGCACTTATTTTTATCTGTTTTTGCCCATATGAAATGGTGCAAATAAACATGCATACATACCATAAACTCGAACAGGGAGATTTAATAAAAGCTCTTATCTTTTAAAATGGTGCTAATTTTGCCCCAACCAATCAGATCTTATTTAAAGGACAATTATACTCACCTTTTCCCCGATCCACTGCAGCATAGTACCCAGGGTGAGGACCTAAAATCGCTAAGTCCTAACCCTGGGTACTTTCCCTAACTCCTGCACTACTTACTGCAAATCTGCTTCGCCGATCCACACTGTTCCACCTCTCTTCTACTGTCAGTGACAGTCGCGAGGCAGCCAATTGGAAGACATGCTTCCTTGCAGAGCGTATCTTCCTATTGGCTGCCTCGCGATCTGTCACTGAAGCAGGAAGAGCGGAGGAATGGAGCGATCGTCGAAGCAGATTTGCGGTAAGTAGTGCAGGAGTTAGGGAAAGTACCCAGGGTGGGGAATTAGCGATTTTAGGTCCTCACCCTGGGTACTATGCAGCTATGGAGGAAGAGGAGCGAGGGTGAGGTGAGTATAGTTGTCCTTTAACATTTGAAAGCTAAGATCTGATTGGTTGGGGCAAAATTAGCACCATTTTAAACGATAAGAACTTTTATTGAATAACCCTGTATATGGCTAAAGCATTTACAAAAAGTTACAACCCCACCCCCCCAAAAAAAAAAACAACAATGACCATTCTGTTAAGTATGCCCATTTTCCCTATGGCAAGCTGTTGGTTTAGTTAACAACAGCCAACCAAAACTTTATGCCTAAAATAACCTTGGGAAAGTGTGCCTATGGTATGTAAGCAAAAAAAAAAAAAAAAATGTATAAATGTGTACTTTTTATTTAAGCCCAGACTACTAATCAGCTAAAACTGAATGTTAATGCATTTGTACGTTCTTACTTTTTGTTGGTTTGTTATTTTTATTCACTGTTGCACTGTAAATGAATATTAAATAACTAAGAGCCAATCAAACGTAAACAAAGCTATATTTACAAAGGCACAGAAGAAATAACAAAACTGTAGATATCTAAATAATCAGAAAAGCAGACATACATGAACAATGCTTGTAAGTAGAAGTCTTCCCCAAATGTACAAACATTTGTTTCTAATGTTGCACCTATTATATGAATTCAATGATCACAGGCTTCATATTAAGGAGGAAGTGCTTTTTTTTTTTAAATAATAGACCTCAGCAGACAAAACTGTTTTTGTTGCTCCTAGAAACACACTTGTATATGTACTGCAAGAATGATTTTGAAACCCTATAACAGGCATGTCAGTAGTTATGATCCACAGGGATTCACCATCAGAGACAACACCAAGAAAGTAAACAATGGTTTTAATAAATACCATGTTCACGCTGTGAAAATGCAAAACCCTCCTCCTGTACTTAAAGTCTAATGCCTTAAAGGATAATGCTGGTTTAGCATGTTCTCTTACATTTGACCTCAGAACGCGGTGTTGTCAGCAGCATTTATCTTGCACTGAATTTGCATATCAAACAGCTTTTTCTGTGATGGTGCATTAGAGCAGAGGGAATGATAAAAAAAGAAAGGCCTACGAGAAGCATCTGCCAACTTAAGTGGAAGGCAGAACTGAAAAAGGCTTGTTCGTGTTGATTGCCCATTTTCTGAACTGGCTAGAAAATCTTGTTTAACCTTTTGACGATACTTCTTGATGATAAACAAATTACTAAAATAAAACTAAATATACTGCAAAGCTTACACAGAAAATAGTTTGGCATATAATAGGATTAAACCAAACCTTTTATATACAGTAATTGTAAGCCTTTGTTTCCTAAACAAACAAAAAAAATCTTTGATGTAAGCAATCCTTATAAGATTTTAGTGCAATATCACATTTTCTTCACTTGAGAAGGTGCTGAAGTTTTTCCTCTAATGGTGGCTGGATTATGTTGCATTTGAATCCCAGGTTGAATCGCGGGTTGGTATGCTCCTCTAATGTCAATTTGGGGAAAGTTAGCAGGGGCAATTAAGATATTTGGATTTTTCTGCATCATCAAACGACCCAATGCTGCCTGCTGTTGAAAAGCAATTTGTTGTTGCTGCTGCTGGTTGAACTGTTGCTGTAATCTTCGACTCATTAGTATTCGTTGTACACAGCTGATTAACTGCAAAGAGGTAAAAAATACAATTAAATACTAAAGAGCAGAGCATTTTTATGATGTAGCATTCGGGGCCGTTTTTAGCCATTTTAGTGCCCTAGGCGCCCTCCCACCTATGTTCGGGGGATAGGGATCTCATGGCTGCTAGTCACAGGGGCCCCTGGTAAAAAGTCTGCAGCAGCTTTTACTTGGCATTTTAGAATTGTTCTCCTCAGTACTATTAGCTGAGCTCATCCTCCCCCCTCCTTCCTTCACCTTCAGTTCATTTGCAAATTGCAACATTTGTTGCTATGTAGTGTGTGGAGTTCAAGTAAAAGATGACAGGGAGATGCTAGGGAGAAGAATAGGAGCCATAGTTCTTTGCCTTAGGTGGCCTATGCCTAAAAACGGCCCTGTTAACATTTGTACGAACATACCACAATGTACAAAAGACACTTTTCTAGGGCATGAATGAATGCAAAAAGCACAAGAGACAAAAATTATTCTGACAAGGCTTTTGTCAGAGTAGTGGGATCGCTCTAAGCCCTTCTTTAACATGTAATGAGCAAAATTAAATCTCTATCAAGTTTGCATAGCAGCCCTGTGTAGGAAAAGCACACCAGTGCTTCATCAACAGAATCTACAAATGCAGAGACCGTTTTGTTTTTAGATTAGGACAAAAAAGGCTGGAGGTGTGGAAGTATGAGATGTAGATAAAGGAGAAAAACATACCCATCGGATGTCTTCTAACTGAGCAACCCAACAAAAAGCTATGGGGCAAACGTTTCTTTGCATCGACCCCTTGTATATAGTTTTCTGAATTATCTTAACCACCTTTTCTCAGCATCCAAATTTGATTTACCAAAATATTTTTAAGGATAAGTACACCGTCTATACAAATTGCTGTAAGTGGGTAAGCTGTGGCTTTAAGAAAAAATGTGGTTGTTTTTATTTATGTCCATCACCCTCCCATACCCTACCTGCAGTGGTTAAAGGTTGCTGTGATTGTTCTGTGCTGAACCTGTCAGGACCTTCCCCACACAATTCTGAAAGCAGCATCATGCAGTTGGCCTCAGTCTTCCGATCATTTACACTTTTGCTGTGCATGCTCCTGCCTAAAAAATCAGGCAGTCTCGGCAGCCTCCTCCAAAACCCGTGATAGAAAGGCACAAGATCTGCCGGATATTTTAGCTGGTGCGCATGATGACGTCACGCCAACGTAACCAGGCTTGTGCATGCACAGCATGACTGTAAATGATTGGAAAACTAAGGCCAACTGCATGATGCTGCTTTCAAAATCACATGGGGGAGGTCCTGACAAAGGAAGTTCAGCACAGAACAAGCTCAGCAACCTTTAACCACTGCAGGTAATAGACAAATAAAAGCCACCACATTTTTTGTTAGAGCCACAGCAACCAACTAACAGAAATGGCAGGGTTTTATTTAATACAAATTAAACAAAGGCCAGAAGTCAAAAACAAATCAAACAGTTTAGTGAAAAAAAAGAAATCCAACCAAATGCTGGTTGCATCAGAACGCACATCCCCTAAACATATACTTTGTTAAAGCTCTGTAAAACACTCGGTTGTTCAACCCAGACAAATGAAGAATACAACTGATTATTTCTGTATACCTCACGGTGGCCTTCCTAACCAGTTTTCCCGTCAATCTTAGATAAACGTCACATAAAATTGTGTTTTACGGAATTGGCACCCTCTTTTAGTTGCAAACACCAAATATTGTATTTGTGCACCCTATGTAAGGTATGGCACATTTTAAGACACCATTACCAATGATATTTATGTATGGGCTATTTATGTGGGTATGGAGATAATTATTAATTTGTCTTGGAGACAAATTACTGTTCTTTTTATTTCCTCCTTTTATTCTTATGCTTTCTTGGATTGTATCTCCTTCCATAGAGTTAGACACAAAAATGCGGTATAAACATGCAGGAAACAAAGAGAATTGGGCTATCTTCTTTAGCTATGGAATCCATGGAACCGTTATCAGCAAATTTCTGGACATTATAACGGGACCAATCAAACATGAATATTTTGGGGGTTTCAGGGTCATCATGTGATCAAATCAAATCATAATAGTCACTTTGTAAATGAAATCTACCAATTTTACACTAACTGCAAACTGTTAGTGTAAACAGTCTTAAATATATAATAAAAGCACAATAATAAATGTAAAGCACAATGTATGGGTTTTGTATTTAGAATTAAACACAACATTTGTGGAGCATTTTAAATTTCCATTAATGTGTTGACAGGGATTTAATAATACAACTTGGCCTTTAGATGTAAATCGTGATGTGTACAGTACTCTTAAGTTAGCGCGGCTAGACAGCGCAAGCAAAGTACCAAATGTTTAGATCATAAATGCGGGATCCTAACGTGATTTTATTAATGTCCCCAAAATGCTGGTCCAAAGCAAATATTAAAGGAAGTCTCATCACATTATTGAAATGTATACAATGTACAATTGGATCATGCAAAAGCACTTTTTAAACCAAATAGGTACAGAAAATGTTAATATTGGGCATTGCTGGTTTTGCATGAAAAAGGGGAACTTCATGACAGATACATACATTTTCAATAACAAATTTCAATTGTCAGTATATGAGTATGTAGAGACTAGACCAGTAAATATGCTGGCATTTAAATATAAGCACAGCAGGCATAGACAGCCGATTTGAGTTGCTGTTTTACAAAAAATGCCGTATACACTGGAGAATAACCAGAGGTTTTTAGGTTTAAAAATTATCCTAAAAACCTTGCCTCAACTTATACTTGGTTTAAAAGCATCCTTATTGCAGCCAGTGTCAGGAGAGACGGTGAAGGCAGGAACAGGTGCACGTGCAGCACCTCTGCAATAACCTACTGACCCTTGCTTGTAAGAGACTGAGCTAGTTTTAAAGACTTTTTTGGGGGTCTTTGGACTTAGAGATGGGCAGGAACATTTATTTATTTTTGCTTGTTGGGCTAAAACAGATGTTGCTTGTTGAACCTTGCCACTCCAGATGTTTAAAAACAACAACTCCCAGCAACCAAAGCATGCTGGGAGTTGTAGCTTCTAAACATCTTGAGCGCCAAGGAATTAGCTGTTACTGACTTTATATGGGGCTGTGTATAAGAGTCAACCCTTTTGGCTTATACTCGAGTCAATCAAGTTTTACTAATTTTTCAGGTAAAAATAGGTACCTCGTCTTATACTCCACTTATACACGAGTATATACAGTAAATATGCCTGGATGCTACTATCCAATCCAAAATATTTACTCCACAGAAATAGTGCATTTTGGGTTAGTGTTTATAATGAGAAAACAAACACTAGTTAAGATATATAATATATCATAACTTATGTAAACAAATATTAGAAAATTATGATGTAAAATCACACGCAGTTATACTTCTAAAAATCACAAACCCAAATGTAATCAAAAGATTGGCGTTCTCTGTCCACCAGACCAGGGAACTTCTGACTGAGGGGGGGGGGGGGGGAGAGATTCTGGAATCTAGAGATTCCAGAGAACTGTTCCATGCTGTTAATAGGTGGCGTTGGAGAGGCCGTAAATGAAACATCGCGTATGGGACGGTCTCTATGGCTGACACCATCTTCTCTACTAGCCTCATAGCTTAGTGAACCGAGATTAAGGGTTCGGATATGGCCAGGAGAGTCTAGCGCTTTAGTGCTTTTCTCTCTCTCTCTATTCTGGAGGAAGAAATATCGAGGGACGCCAGAAAATCCCCTGGTTCTATGGCTAAAATTACAGATCTTAGGGACTCCATTTTAAAGTGAGACTGTCTGACATACTGGTTTAGTTCCTTTCGGTCTAAAACCGGGCTGAAGGCGCCACCCTTTTTTGGGGGGGGGACTAGGAACAGCTTGGGGTAAAAACCCTGAAACCTGTGGGCAGTTGGAACTGGTATTATTTCTTTTTTTAGTAGGAGTAGTGTTATGGCTTTTTGGAGTGCTTTGCGTCTGAGTGTTGACCAGGGAAGATTAGAGGGAAAGATTTGGTTAGGTGGAAGGGATGAAAAGTCTATGTGGTATCCGTGAGAAATGACATTTAGGGTCCAGGCGTCCGTGGAAGGGCAGTTCCAAGTCTCGTGGAAAAATCTCAGTCGACCTCCTACCCAATACTGGGGAGGATAGTCATGCTGATTTGGGTTTATTTGCCATAGGTCGGAATGAGCCTTGTTTCGTGGCCCAAGAGGGGAGTGTGGAAGCACCTTGTCTTGGGGAAGGGGCCTGAGAGTTATTCTCGAAGGAGGGCCTTGGGGAGGAACAAAAGGGCCGAAAGGAAGGATTTCTATGAAAAGTGAGAACCCTACGAGCCATGTTTTGAGGGAGGAAAGTACTCTTTCTTCCTGTTGCCTGAGAAATAATTATTTCCTATTCTGGTAGGCTTCTGTGGTCTGGTAAGTCTGCAAACCCTGTCTGAAGTCACTAGCTGCATGGATTGAAGGACCTGTGAAATAGAGGCAGACAGGGAAGAAACAGAAGAGACTAGGGATTTTGCCCATGCCTGTTCGTATTCCTAAGGAGTATCCTGAGGGGATGCGATTTGAGCAGGCCCTGCAGATGCAGTTTTAAGCGAATCTAAAGATTCACAAATTGATCTTGCCCAGCTGGGCTCTTGGTCAGCAGTGCTAGAGGCAGCTAGTGCGTCATAGGAAGTACTGCACGAGGCACATCTGGGGCCAGAATGTAAAATGTGGCGACTGGGTTCTTATTTCCCTTGTGGCGGGACGGGAGTGACCCCTTGCTGGCCATTAAGAAGAGAAAAGGACAGAATTTTTTTTTGGGGGGGGGTTGGGGGCACGACGACAAGAAGCTAAGGTCTCCTCAAGAGTCACTAAGAAAGAGGGGTCCTAATAGAAAGCAAGTCTGGAGAGAGAAAGAAAAAGTTATTACCTATTACCTACTAGAAGGTAGAATCAGTTGGATCAGAGGAGGAGAACTGGACCCTGGAGGAGGCAGTGAGCCTGGAAGGTCCAGAGATAGGAGGAGAGAGCCGACTAATAAACAGACAGAGCTGGGGAAACACGAGGAGAGAGAGGAAGTCCCAGCCCCGCGATTCACGCCAATGGACAGGAAAGAGTGCGCAAGTCAGAAGGAGGAGCTCCCACCCCCTGTATTAGCACCCCTGAACTTACCGGGATGTAGGGGCGGCCGCCTAAGTGCCTGCCTAATAGTGCATGTGCATCAACGGCTCCTGTTCTGGTAGGAAGGAGCCGATGCCGCTGCCGAGACTGGATTGCTGCAAAGAGGATCAGCAGTGTAATTCAGACTGCTGAGAGCCCCAAATACCTGCCGCTGAGTCTGTCCACTGGGAAGCCCTCTCCAGTTGTATCCTCAGAACGGTCTGTGTACAGCTAGGAGTGGGTGAAAGGCCCACTGCTGCTTAGTGGTTGTTGTGGGATAGGTGGAGGTTAGGCACCTCCAGCTGTACCCATTCCTTTTTAGGTGAATCCTTAGCAGGTGGTAATAGTAGGCCAAATCCTGAGCGGACACTAGAAGAACTGAAGCAGACTCCTGGTGCTGAGCTATATAAAGTAAGGGGAAGAGCACCTGAGCCTGTGAAGTCTTCAAATTTCAAGTGTCCGCTCCTGGAGGTGGAATGCTTAACCCCTGCTGTGCCTGGGTCCCCCTAGGCTGAAAGAGAAATGAAGATATCTAGTGACAGTGAGCACTGAGAGCAAAAAGGGATCAATTTTCTGACAGCACTAAAAATATATAGATAAAAGCAAGTGGTTTTTTTCACTTAAGTGTCCCTTTAATGTCATTTACAGTTTGTGTTCTTGGAGGGGGGATGCTATCAGAATGTGGAGTATAAAAAATTTGCTTTCATATCATTGTGCATGTGGCTTTAGCTACATTTATTAAAGAAGCACTTGGTTGCCTGTACTTCTAATTGGAAACCTATAGCTAGTTACTTACAAACCTGTGTTTGTATTACTGAACTGATATCCTGTTATAGTTGCACAACACCAAAGATTATTATTTGCACCCTCTGTAATATATGGGACATTATACTTCACCATTACCAAAGATATTTAGGTATATGCAGATTTATTTTGTGTTTTGAAGTGTATTTGAACAGCATCTTCTGTTTTTTCCTGAAGTTTATGGCTGTTAAATATTTATTTGATTGGATTTTTATTAAACTTTGTTTTTTTGATTGTGAATTTTAATTACATTTAATTTACATTTTAATTCACAGGACATTAGATTACACCATTACCTGAGGTATCTACATATGGGCAATGGACTTTAGATTCATGTATTTGGGGGGTGTAATATGTGGATGTGTGTCACTCTTCTAGACTAAAAAGCATGTAACCCTAAGGCTGTATTATAAATGCAAGAGATCATTTTCTCTAAACCCAAAACTTTATTAATTTACATGTATTACACATAGAAAAAACTATTTAGTGTCTGTACAGAATATTAGCGAAGTTCCAGATGTACTGTGGCAAACTGCTGTTGGCTAATTAGCCAGACAAGTTGGTTGGTGCAAATCCTCCCAGCCCTCTACTTCCAGAGCTATATAAACCAGGAATTTAAGTGCAAAAAACATGTTTTTTTGCACTTAATAAATGAATTCATCACCCAAGTAGTGTGCTCCTCTCTACTACACCTTGCCTGTACATCATTTTACCCTGTCATATTCTCTGTATGTGTTACAGCAATAAATCACTTGCATCCATTTTAATTACGTTGATCAGAGATGCCCAACCTTGCCCATGCTAGGGGCTGCACTAGTGACACCCCATACTCACTCCGGGCCGTGGGAGTAGCCCTGCCCCTGAAAAACTTGGCCAGGACTCAGGTTGGCCATCACTGACTTAGACTGTGATTTTATTTTATAACTGGGAAATTACATTAGAATACACATTTTATATATTTCATACAATACATCATAGAACGGAAATGGAAAAACCCACATCATGAATATGATTGTGTCCCATAAAGTAACCAGAGAGAGGGGTGTACCTTTTGCCCAGAGTTTCACCACAAGTTCTGACCATATCAAACATAATATTAATAAATAGCGGCCAATCATTGAGGATGATAAGACTTTAGATCAGATCACTAGACGTAAGCCATTTACGGTCTACAAAAAGGTTAAATCACTTCACAGCTTTCTTATCCAGGCTGACCCGATCTTAAAATATAAACAACTATTTGTCTTTTCAACAACAACAAAAAAAAAAAGTCTGTTACAAATGTTACAGCTGCAATATGTGTAATATCATCATTACTGGGAATAGCTTTACTCACCATTACTCAAGTAAAAAATATGCTATACAGGGATACTTTAACTAACACAGAATATTGCATATATCTTCTGAAATGTCCGTGTTCCATTATTTACGTGGATAAAACCATGGGCCCTTTCAAATGCAGGTTCCAACGCCACAAAAGTGATATCAAAATAGCACTCAAAATATGATGCTGGCTGCACATTTTTGCGCCATGAAACATCAGGTATTTGATCTCAGGGCCATGGTTATTGACCACATACCAGTTAACAGCAGAGGTGGCAATAGAAATAATAAACTTTTACATAGAGAGGCTGTTAGAATAAATATCCTCACTAGTCCCCCGGACTCTGATTGATGCCTGTCAGACCCACTAAGAGACCTTCAGCGCTGGGAGAATGGATCACACAACACGCACGGTGTAGTAGAACCCAGTTTCTCGGTTTATTTAGTTATTACATTGGGTTTTCACAAAGAGAAAAAGGGGGCGTGGCCAGACACAGTGTCTGCCGATGACGTACTAAAACCTTGGAATATGAAGATAGAGTCAGGCTAGACCTTGAGCTCAGAATATTTGGAAACAAAACATCTGCACGACAATAATATAAAACAAAATGGAGTCAGAGAACAAAATGGCTGCTATTAGGCTAGGTGATTATAGAGAATATATAAAAACCTAACAGAGGCCATATGGATATAAAAACTAGATGCGGTACAACCCAAGGGTCTGTACATGAACTTAGGCCTTTCCTGTTTTCTGTCAAAACGTTGATACTTGTATATTGGGTTTTGAAAAAATATGGTGAAATCTTGTAGGACTGTTTTTGATATACCGAGATATTTTTAAATATTTACATATTTATATTACTGTGGTTAATTTGACACTGTTCATTCTGAGAAGTTTTATTATCATCATTACTTATTAATACTGTCAGTTTTGTGTGTGGAACTACTAGTTATTTTATAATTCTTATCTATTTTACTAGCACTAGCACTTATTCAAGGCACTTTTTGTTTGGATGTATTATAGACTTTGACCACTAGATTGCCATCTTGAGTGTCTGAATTTTAGTTCAGTATTTTAGTATTAAAAATATTTTAGTAAATAGCACGTTGCACTTCATAACAATTTGTCTGAAGAACGAACCACATCAGTTCCCAAAACGCCACAAATAAAAATTTGATTCCCTTAAATGGTATGTCCACCATTATGTTTCCAGTTCAACTGAAGGACAGGAGGTAAATGCGATATGTCTTACCTCCTGGTCCTTCAGTAAAACTTACAGGAGAGCAGAAGAAACTTACCGCGTATCGCTCCAGCTTCACTGACAGTCTCCGCCGCGTCCACGATCCTATGCACTGTGTGTGCACGCAATGCAAAGGACTGTGGATCCGTCGGGGAATGTCAGTGTAGTCGGAAGCTGTCAGCAGCCTCAGGAGATAAGACAGGACAGGAGGTCAGGAGGTAAGACATATCGCATTTACCTCCTGTCATTCAGTTAAACTGGAAGCATAAAAGTTTAAAATAACGGTGGACATACCCTTTAAGACTGGCGTGCCCAGCTATATTTATCATTCAAATCATGAATAGGTTAAATTGGGTTAGTGGATTATACCAACACTTACATACAATAAAACACATTGTAGTTTCAGTTCATGGCATATGGTGCCAAGGAGAATAGGGTTATAAAAAAAGCAATAGGACATAAAATGAAAGTTGAGATTCAGTAGGTGATGTAGAAAAATGAATTACCATCTGTTGCTTGGTCAAGACATCATTATATATAGCTTCTCGCCTTTTAATTTCCAGTTCTTGACTTGACTGTCTGCTTAAGGCAAGGGATTGAACTTGGGCCTCTGACAGGCTTGGATTTTCCTTCCACTGGTGAGAAAGGCAAAAAATAACAAAAAGTTACAAGAGAAAATTTATTTTGATGGAATTAAGCAAATTGCATTAAAAATGACAATATTTACCACTTTTGAAATTATGTCTTCAAGTGGCTGAATTCTTGCAGATGCTATATTATTTGTAGCTTCAACCACTTTTTCTCTTCCTTGATTAATAAGTTCCTATAACAGAAGAGAATTTAAAAGTTAAATTGATGGACAGGAATTGGTGCATTGGCATAGAAGTAATGATACATCATGACACAATGGTAACATGGCTTCATAACTTTAGCTGGGTTGGAATACACGGTGTCTAGAGTTTGGTTTGCTAGCTTTAGGTGGAAAGCTAAAAGAGAAAAGAAGGTGGCTTTACGCAACAGCAACATCATAATCTCAATAATACAACATTCTGAATTACATGAATGGGTACTCCATGCAATTGCCCTGTTTGCCACTTAATGAAAGCCTTGTAGGATCAGTGTGGGCAAAGCATCTGTGAATTAGGGCAATTGTCACAAACACAACACTAACACGTGCAAAATACATGGAAATGTCGTTTTCAGACTTTCCTTTACAAAAAAAATAAAATTCAAACATTTTAGAGCATTTTCACTAATTTTGGAGATTTGGACTTCACAATTTACCTCAAGCTGCTGATTAGTCAATGTAGACAATGTTCCCAAGTTCAAGGGCACAAATGGAGATTGAGAGTTGAAATTTACTTGAGCGTAATTGACTCCAGCTTGAGCTGCCATGTTGAAACGACTGGTCAAACCCTTAAACGAAAAACGCACAACAAATTGGAAATTTGCCTTGGAAAAAGTAAAACAAAACTTTTGCTTTTTGAACATAAAATAGTATTCCATAATGTTGGTCCCATGGTTAATTGTAAAGGTACCTTTTTGGTAGGACGACAACACCATTTAGTCTAGGGAAAGGAAAACTTTGGTGTGCCAACCTGTTCAGAGCTACAGTTCAAAATGTCATGATTCAGCGTTTGTAAAATCATATGAATTGTGGACACTCTAGGGCTTGCAATTAGTCATGAAAATATCAATAAGAATAGAGAAATTGAAGAGAATTGCTGTGAGATATTGTAAACCAATTTAAAAAAGAAAAAAAAAAAAAGAAAAGGTAAAAAGCAGGCTGGGCTTATTCCTGGCTACAGGATTCCCTCTCAAGGTTGGTAGAAAAGGGGAAGACATGGAAGGCAAGAAGAACAGGAGTAGCAATTGGCCTTCTTGAAAGTTTAAGTCCAATTGCTGTAAACTCTACACACAAACTACAAAGTTGTAGAATTGAGGCATTAAATCACAGAGTAAACAGACCTTCTTTTCAGCTTCATATTCTGCCCATGCTGCCTTCCTGTCTTCTTCTGTAAGTGCTTCTTCCTCCTTATGGTCCAGAAGAGAGTCATGCTCGTGGTATGTCACTATGTGCTCCTTCACAATTTGTAGCAGCTCAGCCAGCACGGTGTCCTAATAAAACGTAGATAAATTATACCTTTTAAGTAAAAAACATCCCAATTTACTTGGTAAAAAACATTAACATATATATTTCTTAATTTTACACACCAATACTAAACTGACACTACTAGCAAGCTAAGCTAAAGTAGAAAAAGTCTACACGTGTGGCTGTATGTCGGCAAAAATGATTAAGACCCCTACTCTCTTTAAGATGAATCACCATTTTATTTGCCAATGCAAGAGGGATTTTTTTGGCTCTGAAATGTCCCCGTTGATCATTTTCCTCAAACACAGACATTACTGGAAAGCACTGTGAGAGAAAATCCTGACCGTTTATACAATGGTGTATACTTCCATTTTAAAAACTATCCTTTACCACTCTTCACTCAAACAATGCCAGGTTTATTTTAAAAGACAAAATTGCTGCAATATCAGTGAAACCTAAATTTGAAAACAATAGGCAAGCGACATTAGGTTTTAGATATTAGTAATTTATCAATCAGTGTAAATCATAACTTTTTAATTAATAAAAAAATTAAATGCAAAACAAATTCACCTTCCTAAAGGCTTACATTTTATAAAGTATAGAGAGAACGTTTGTGACTGCCATACTCCCTACAATCGCAGTCAACTCCCTATACTTTAGTACAGGGGGCCGACCACGACAGTGGGAGATTTAATGGTCAGAACAACCATTTATGATGCCGAATTTTTGTCTGCATCGGAAATGGTTGTTTCGGCCATACACACTAGCAATATAGGGGCAATCTGTTGGTACCAACAGGATCGGCCCTATCTGGCTAATGTGTGTCCCCAGCTTTAGACCGAAAAATTAACAGATATGTCTGCTGGACAGCCAGCTATTAAAGCAATTCAAGCTTCCTTTTCAATTACTTCTTACAGAAATCTAGAACAATTTATGGTATGGTAGCTTCAATTGCCATCCTGCCCCTTAAGAGCAGTATAATTTTTTGTGGGCAAGCCGGTAAAACTGCTGGTAAAATTGGAACGATTTCTCCATTAATGTTCCTACTGCAGATGGTAATTGATTATAAAGGAGAAAAAAAAAATGAGTGAGTAGCACCAGGGGGATAGACCAAACTATTAGACCCTTATCCACTCAAGCGGATTTTTCTGTGTATAGGTCGGTTGGGCTGAAAAATTAGTGTGTGTACCAAGCATTAGCCAACAAAACTCCTCACACAAAAAAAACCCACAAAAAATAAATGTCTGAGTTTAAAGGGCATGTCCACCCTATATTGTTTTTTAATATATGTTAGATACCCCCTGCCCACCCCCAGCCACCATGTTATTTCTTTAAAAAACGATTAGAACTGTACATAGAGCCCTTCACTCCTGCAGCGCACTGATCACTGCAAGAATGATGGGCTGTAAATACAGTTTTTTTTTATAGTAACTCAGCGGTTAGAGGTGGGCAGGAGTATCTACCATATGTTAAAAGGATTTAACGCTAGGTGGAAGGGCAAGCATGGATGGATATGGATGGTGGGGGGGGGGTGAGAGGTTAGGCTCATGTCTCTGTCCTTACTGAGGTTAAGGAAGCAGCAGGGACCGGATGACACTCAGACAGCTCCTACTCACTTTTTGGAACTTTTGACAGACACTACAGGAGAACCATTTGGAGCAGAGATGTAACGTAAGAATTTAAGTGGGGCCAGTAGTGGGTTAAATTTTAGTTTTGGGGGTCCTTTAAAGATGAAATTTAGTGCACAAAGTTTTTTTTTTTTTAAATGAAAAGTACAAAGGAGGTAGGATTGGAAATCCGGTACAGTTTTTATCTGCCTTTCAATCCAATGTCTTGGTTTTGACTAACTAATGTCCACAAGGATTTAAAGTGTTTATTTAATCTGCAATGTTGTGTCTCGGGTCAGGACTTATGTCCCCCAGTGTTAAAATATGACACCTAACAAACTTAAATTATTAACCTGGAATGTCCGGGGACTTCAAAATAGGATTAAACGAACGGCCGTGCTACAATACATCAAAAAACAGCAGGCCAATATAATTGTACTTCTAGGAACCCATGTCTACGGCCAACAACAACTGGCTCTCAAGAGACCCTGGGTTGGATGGGCCTACCACTCCCAATTCACCACCTCCTCTAGAGGTGTGGCCCTGCTAGTTTCCAAATCACTTCAATTTGATCTGGTGGACCTCAGGCTAGACAGACAGGGAACTTATATACTGTTATATGCTAAAATTTGTAACAAACCTTTACTTGTTCTTGCAACAGATGTCCCCCCACCGTTTGCTATGTCAACCCTACAAGCCGCCTTCGAATTTATAGCTGACTACCCAAATATCCCTTCCATATGGATGGGCGACCAACATGGCAATGGACCTAGTACAAGATCGCCTCCACCCCCCTAGCTGGACACCTCCCCCCAGCCCTCTCACCCAATTCGGTAGAACCATGCAATGGTAGAACCATGCAATGCGATGATGTCATTGCGCACGCTGGCGGGATGACGTCATCGTGCAGCCGCAAAGCAGTACTGGGAACTGCCGGCTCTGCACAGAGCGAGCGGCAGCCGGCGGAGAGATGAAGACTGAAGAGATGAAGACTGAAGACTGGAGAGATGAAGACTGAAGACTGGAGAGATGAAGACTGAAGACTGGAGAGATGAAGACTGAAGACTGGAGAGATGAAGACTGAAGACTGGAGAGATGAAGACTGAAGACTGGTCAGGTACGGTAAGTGAACTGGGGGGGCTCTAGGGTGGGGGACAGTATGCCATACAGTAACACCCAATACCTTTCTACTATAGGTGCAACTCCCAGCAACGAAAGCATGCTGGGAGTTGTAGTTTCCAAACATCTACAGTGGAAAGGTATTAGTGTTACTGTATGGGATTACTGTACATTTAAAGGGCAACTACCTACCCTCATCTTATACTCGAGTCAATCATGGGTTACTGATTTTGGAGGCAAAAATGGGTACCACGGCTTATACTCGAGTATATACGGTAGGCTGTTTATCCTGCTTAACGCCCCAAACACAATCATCAAATTTAACACCCTTGATTCTATTGCAAGAGGGTACGGGGGCACACACCTATTCGACAAACCACATCCTCTCCTGGTCCAAGCCCTGGAAATCTGGGACTTAGCAGTTAAACTACTGAATATTCCAGTTATTAACGGAGATTCGCTCCTGTGGTTTAACAAACACTTACCCGAATTTATCCCAATTCCACACCCTGAGCTATGGGTCAAGCACAAAATAACTTGAGTCTTGCATCTTGTAAATAATAATATGTTTAAAAATTTTGACCAATTGAAGCGAGAGTTTGAACTTCCCAACACCCTGTTCTTTAGATACTTTCAAGTGCGACATGCATTCCAAACCCAGTTCAGGGGGCATCCTCTGAACTTCTCAAGAAACCCTCTATTCGAAGTGCTGAAAACCACCACCCCCTCAGGACCAATATCAAAATTGTACCATGGTCTCTGACTCCCCTCAGCAAACATACTAGCCTTATGGGAAAAGAAGACATGGGAAACCGAAGTAGGATCTATAGATGGAGGGGACTGGACCAAAGCCCTGGCGGCTCATACACTAGTGTCACCTAAAACCTCTGACAGATTGACCCAGCTGTATATATTCCATAGGGCATATCTCACCCCAGTCCACCTCTCGCGTTACAGGCCCAACTATGACCTACACTGCCCAAAATGCTTATTGGTTCCCGGTAGCTACCATATGCCCTAGGATCCAGAGTTTCAGGCATCAGGTACTTAAATTCCTACACGACCACATGGGATCCCCAGTGGGCTTGGACGCCAAAATTTGCCTTCTTGGAATTATGAAAAAAAAAAAAAAAAAAAAAAAAAAAAAAAAAAAAAAAAAAAAAAACACCTCCACACCCCCCCCCCCCCCCCTCACTGTCCAAGTGGAAAAATGCTATCCTTCCCCTTAAGAAATTGATCTACGCTCACCGGGGCGTACAGGTTAATCATCCCCCAAAACCCTAAGCAGTAATAGTTTGAAATCTAAAATATACAAGTCTAACCTGAAATCCTGCACAATGTCCTGTTTCTGCTTCCTGGTTCTTCCACTTAGTAACTGTCAGTTATGGATTTGACAGTTGACATCACAGCCAATGACTGAAGGTTAATCCCCTAGCTGCCACTTCTGAGCATGCCCAGGCTCAGTACAGGCTCAGTTTCCATGAGGCCTCCAGAAGCATAGCAGGCATACAGTAATGAATTCATAGGACAAACTATGATAAATCAACATATTTTAAATAGGCCATTCTTTATAAAAGATGTTCTTATGAGGATGGAGTTGTCCTTTAAACAAATTAGACAGGTGAATTTGAAGTGTGGTGTTTTTGCACCTGCGGTTTTATTTGAAAAATTTTGAGAACCTGGCAACAGCAAAATTATTTTCTATGTCCTGATACCAAATACCAAAAAATTCTTTACAAGGAAGGGGGGTAAGTGTGAAAAAAAGCAGACATCCACTTATGTTGTATATATTTTTCAACAATTAACAAAAGTACGAGACATTCTGTTTCCTATGGTAAAACAGTCCAGATGCCCTTTTTAATTACCTGTCTGGGCCACCAGACCAGAACAAAAGCTCTTTTAAGGTAGACTGCTTCTACAATCCGAATCACTAGAAAAATATCTATATAAAATATCTATACACAAAGATGTAGAAGCGTATGCAACTACTAACTTTAATCTAATGCAGTAAACATAAGAAGGGAATTTTGTAATCACCCTAAAATACTTTTCTCCAAAGCCATCAATGGGACCACCGGGGGATTTAGTGAGCCATTAAAGGGTATGTCCACCCTAAAAATATTTTTTCCCCAACACTGTAGGTGACCCTAGCCCACACCAATTGCTAGGTTTGTTTGTTAAAAAAAGCTGCAGAACTCTACATGCAATCCTTCAATCCCCCGGTGCTCTGATCCAGGCCCTCAGCTTGCCGGAACTGAAAGCAGGGGGCCGGACCTTCAGTCGCGTCTGTGATTGGCCGAGAGGCAGCCCAGCAAAGAAGCAGGTGCCGACAATACAGAACGCGGGCGAAGCAAAAGATTGTAAGGAGAGTTCTGCTGCTTTTTTATCCAAAGAAACCTAGCGGTTCAGGGTGGGCAAGGGTCATCTACAATGTGTTGGTAGTGCACCATGGAGGAAAGAGGGCTTTAAAGGGATGGAGGGAGTGGGCTACCCTGTAAATGTTACAATAGTAAACACGTCATCAATATGGAGTTCTTGTGCTCGGAGGGAGGATCCAGGCTGCGCGGGAACGGATAGGGCATGGCGCAAAGTGAAGTATGCAAGCTTGGATTTACACAGAGATGCTCCTGGTCTGCAAAAAGCTGATATATATATATATAATATATATATAAAAAAAAAAAAAAGACGTGTATCTCAAGTTTGCCTGAATGGATGTGTGTGAGATTTGGCTTGTTTTACAGCTATAATACTGGCCAATAACATTTTAATATATGATTTTTGGGGTGGACATTCCCTTTCATAAACACATGAATTAACAAAGGCAAATAGCCAATCTGGGAGGGTCGTGTCTGGGTCCCCCCGATGGCTTTTGAGAAAAGTATTTTACAGTGTGTACAAAGCTCCCTTTTCTTCTTCAGCTAGTCAGGGGGACCCAGAACACGCAGGGGACATCCCAAAGTCCCACTCATCAATAACAGAGGGTAGTAATAAAATACACCTCTGTTGCTTGCAGAACAGATATCCCAAGAGCAGCTTCTGAAGAAAAGAAAGCCACAACAGAGTCTGTAAAATCTAAAAAAAAGTATTAATAGACCAATTTGCTGCCCAACAAATCTGATCCACTGAAGCTCTTTTGCAAGACACCCACAAAGTACCCAAAGCACCCACGAAGTACCCAGCATTCTTGGAATCATGGCCATCAGGGCAAAAGTGTAGACCAGATGAAAGGACCACCAAAGCATCTATAAGTAGTGCCTGCCGATCCCTTGTTTTGTAACAAAAGTTCTGAATCTTGCGATTGTTTAGAGATGCCATAATGTCTATTCACTTGAGAAATAGCTCCTCAAAGACTTCCTGGTGCAGGGCCTTTACTCCAGGGTCCAGATAGTTTTGACTGAGAAAGTCTGCCTCATCATTCTGGAGTCCCAGGATATAAATTGCTAAGAGGGCTGGTTAATGTTCTGCCCAGGATAGCCATCTTACTTCAAGTGCCCCCTTGGTGTTTCAAATAGGCCCCACCTGTGCTGTTGTCTGATTGGATTCGAAAAGAACTCCTGGAAAGTAGGGGTTTTCAAAAGGAGAGAGCTCTGAAGATTGCTCTGAGCTCCAACACACTGTTTTCTTCCGGGGACAATGGTCCCTGGGCCTGATTGGAGTTTAACACTGCAGTGTCAAAATCCAGTGTGCAGTGGAAGCGGAATCATCTTGTCTAATGACTCCTGATTCTTGTTCCACGAATTCAAGAGATGGATCTGAAGGGGACGAAGATGAAAGATCATGTAAGGTAATTGCCTCTGCTGATGAGACCATCTTGCCCACCAGTCGCATCACTTTTCACACAGATATGTTGGAGACCCTCATCGCTTGGAGCGCCAGTGTCCTCAGGGATTGAGCTTTGTCTTGAGAAAGATCTTTTGCAGGGTTGTGTCAAAAATCATGCCTAGAAATGGCATGTGTCGACTTGGAACAGGAGAAGACATGTTGAGGAGCCATCTGAATTGGATAAGTACCTGGGAGCATATACAGCAAAGCAGAAAAATTAGGACCGCTCCAGGCTCCAAAACCCCCTCTCCTATCAGGCCACAGCTCCACCTCAATCTCTGGACTCGCGAGATGCCCGCGCTCCTCTGAAAGATGACCCGGAAGTGCTGGAATCACTGGAGCTCGTGCCCAACTCTAGAACAATCATACTCGTATGCCTATGATGAAGGGCGCATGCCAAAACGCATAAGGCAGCTTTAGCTTGAGAGTGCTACTCTTTTAGGATGTTCGAATAAAGATTATTGATTTTAAATCCGGAAGGTGCAGTATCTTCTTTTTGTTTGCTACCTGGGAGCATATGGCTACATGATTCTGGGACAGCTTGAACGACAGAGCTTTGAGGAATATATAGTCTAGGTATGGCATGAAAAAAAAATCCTTGTGAAGGAAGGCTACCTGACATAATATAACCTTGGTAAACACCCGAGGGGCGGTAGCTAAGCTGAACAGAAGTGCAGAGACAGATCAGTATGTGCAAATATGCATCCTGTATATCTAGGGAAGCTAAAAAGTCTCCCCACTCTTTAGCCAGGATAACAGATGATGGATTACATTTTGAAATGCTGCATTTTTACATAAACGTTGAAAGCCTTCAGGACTAGCCCTGGAAGGTATAAGCCGTCCTTCTTGGGGACTAGGAATAGGTTGGAGTAAAAACCTGAAAATCTCCTGTCTTGTGGGACTGGGACAGTCACTTGTGATTTCAACAGGGACTGGATGATCAAATTCAAGGCATTCCTCCGTTCGGGTACCTTGGGGACCCTGGAAGGGAAGAAGAGAGATGGAGGAAGAGAAAGAAAGTCTATCTTGTACCCATGAGAAATTACAATTATGGTCCAAGAATCAGTGGAAGGAAATGCCCATTGCTAGAGGAAAAAAATTGCAGACAGCCTCCCACTAGAGATGGAGGAGGATAGTCAGGTTGGCCTGGATTTGTTGTCAGAGGGTTTGTTTGATGCAGTCTGTTTGCCCAGGATCCCCGAAATATGGGGGAAGGCCAAATGGAGTGGTCGGTAGGGCCGAAAAAATTTAGCCTCTGCGTGTGTGATTTTGGGGGAGAGAGGTACCTTTACTTCTTGTAGCCTGAGCAATTTTTTTGTCCAGTTCTGAAGAAGGGGATGTTTAGGAGGGCTTTCTTGGAGGCTGGGTCGGCTGTCCATGATTTTATCCAAAGTGTACGCCGTGCACCCTATGGTTGTAGCTGATGAGCGAGTTATCAACCTTCCTGACTCAAGAGAGGCATCTCCCAAGTAGATCAACGCGCATCAGACAGTTGCTGAATGATATGCAGGAAGGCTACTTTATTGGGACCTTCATGGCATTCCTGGTAAAGTTGATTTACCCTGACTTCTATTGCCTTGATGACCCAGGCTGCAGCAAAGGTGGGGCGTAAGGCTGCTCCGGACACTGAAAAAAAAAAGTCTTTAGGATGACTTTCATCAGTCTGTTTCATTCAACAGTCTGTGGAGTCTTTAAATGTAGCTGCCTCTGACAGGGGGTGGTGGTGGCCCTGGACAGCCGAGCTACAATAGGATCCGCCACCGGAGGCATCAACGAGCAATCTATGTCCGCTTTTGGAAAGGTGAAAATATTTTGAAACTAGGTTTCGTTGGAAATGAAGAGGTATCTGTTCCAGTTGCATGGTAAGAGGGAAAACGGAAAGTGCACCTCTTAGGGCATCCAAATAAAGACTAAGGTCTCTGTAGGCACCTCAGGATCATTAATATTGAGGGCCTGTAAATCTTCCTTAAGAAAATCAACCGACTGTGTGAACGTAGACTGAGGCTCTATTTCAACCACGATGGAATTAAGTTCACATTCTTTCGCCTCCTCATCCTCTTTGTAAAGAAATGCAGAAGTAGACTGGACAGTAGCAGGCTCTGCAGGATATGCAGTCTAACTCAAGGTGATGACCTTGATTGTAGGAACTGGCAGAGGTAGACAGATATTGCAGACATTGATGAGGCCAGGGATTTTGCCCAGGCGGGTTCAGACTCCACAGGAGGTCCCTGAGGAGTCCCCAGACTCCAAACCTGGATTCCTAAGGGAATCAAAGGATTCCCAAAGATTTTTGACCCATTCAGGTTCTGTAGCATTTGGTTCTGAATGGGTGTCGCTGCATGAGTTGCACAGTGGAGCAGAGTGGCCGGCTGGCAACTTGTGTTGGCAAGTATTGTACCACTCCATTCCGAATTAACTCTGCCTGGGTGCACTCTTCTATTTTCCTTATATAAACATATTCAAAGCAGCACTCATGGAACTAATAAAGAAACTTTTTTTTATTCAATAATACATAAAATGCTGATGCGTTTCTGCCCTCAAAGGGCTGTCATCAGGACAGCAAGTGATCCTTCTGTTATCCCTTATATACCGAGCCCCCTGTGAGACACACCCCCTACACATAGCAGTTGGTGATTACATTAAAGTATCATAGTTATATATATGAATTACATAAAAACAATACAAGCGTATAAAGTTAAAACCAGTTAAATACATATAGTTTCCAATCATGCTCACTGTGGAGGAAACACAAATATACAAGCTTGACCAATATTGGTAAGTGGAAGGAAAGAGTATGTGGGGAAACACACTAGTAACATTTTTATATGTAACCATTTAAAACCAGGAACATCAAATTGTAAGAAACAATGTAGCGACCACTGTTCATTTAGACCTCTGGGAGTTTGTGTATACATCTGGATTCTTTTTGGAGTAAAATTCTATCCCTGTGAATATTTTGTTTCATTCAGAAGCTGGCAACCCATCAATTATCATGCATTTTAACAATGCCAAAGTATGAAACATCTTTTTAAAATTCCTGGCAACAGCCAAATCACCATATTTAGTTGTAATCTCTGCTGTATTGCTGGCAGACAGGGCTTGACTAATAGACGAACTGTGAATAGCCATTCTCTCTAAAGGTGGTTTTAGTCTTACCCATATAGTGGAGGCCACAGGGACAGAATATAAAGTAAATGACATTTACTAGTACAGGTAAACCTGTCTCTAATGGGAATCTTTGTTCCATTGTGAGGATGGAAAAAATGTTTACCAGTGAGCATAGAGCGACATGTAATATTTTTTTAAACTAATTTCCAGTAAAGATTGGACCTCAGAAGGAACCTGGGAACAATTCCCAAGAGAGCTAGGATATAACTTAATAAAATCCTCATACAGAAAAGGAAAGAAAAAAGGGACAAAAAGCAGGAAAAAAAAAAAGGACTCATCTGAGAGAGGGCAGAAAAATTTGTGAACAAAATGTCCATTTCAAAATATTGTCAATTAAATTATTATCAGTGTCCCATTTGTGGATCAATGAGATAGGTATATAGTTGTCGCTCTTGATAGCCTAGTCACTGGATGGTCGACTTTGGGCTGGGAAGCCCAACGATCCACATCCGATTTAGGAAACGGAAAGGAGTTGTGGAACTGCTGACTAAGCTTTAATGGTTTCTCTGGAACTTTTTCTTCCATCTGGAGAAGTGCTGTGGGTTCCTTGCTTAGTGTTTGTAGCAGAAATATTTCAGTCTATGGATGACTGAAAACCATCTGCTTTAGTGTCTGGGTCTCTTGCCTTCCTCTGAATACTCGCCCTCCTCTGATAGATTAACAGGTTCTAGCTGAGAGGTGGAAGGTGAGGGCTCTAGAACTGATTTAGAAGTTCCCGCCGTTAAGTCTGTGCCTTGCTGCACTATTTGGCATAGAGAAGCAAACAGGATAGAAATATTTTTGGCTAGGGATGTAACCCAAGCAGGTTCAGTCTGCGGGAGCTGCCTGTGCCACACACCCAGATTCTTAAGGGAATCTATGGAGGATCTGAGGGATTTTGCTGCATGAACCACATAGTGGATCAGGGTGACTGGCTGGCTCCTGGGCATTGAATGTATTGCAAATTGTAGTGCTGAACTACAGGCCCAAATGGGTCCTTGCATTTTTGGTGTCTGGGGCAGAATTTTTCTGTAGTAGACATTGCTGCAGTAAGTAAAAAAGATTTTTCTTATCTGGAGGAGACTTTAACAATCAGATCCTTGTGGACTGGAAAAATGGTTCCTCTGCACGAGGTGTATCCAAAATGGCCGCTTGACTTCCTGTTTGCAGGACCCCTAGTAGAGACCGTTATGGTCTTGCCCTTGACCCAGCACCTGGGTTGATTCAGTTGTTCAGTAGAGATCTGAGCATGTTTGACCCATCCAACAGCCAATCAGTAGAAATAACTGTTAGGAACATTCCAAGCATGTGGTGCATCCTGGGAAGAAGACCGTTAGAACCTGAAATGTCAGCTCACTAATGTCAACAGCAGGGAACAGCAAAGGGTATGAAATCAAATGATTTTTCAAAATGGGAGAGAATATGTAGAACTAAGAAGGTATTACACAAACTAACAATTTAATAAATATTTATCATTTCCACTGATATGTCCCTTTAAGAATTTTTTGTAAGTGTCCGCTCCTTGGGGTAGCTGAGCAGAAAGCAATTTTTTCCAGTATAACTGTTCTTTAAAGGCATTGTACACTGAAAAAAATACTTTTCCTCATTTCAATCTATAAATGAATACATATAAGTAGCACTTACTCTGATGTGTTTGTGTAGATGGTTTTATTCAAGTTCAGTCCCTAAGTCTCCCAGCCCCCATGCAAAACTACTTGACTGTGAAGGCTCAGTATTCCATATGAGGCCGCATTGGGAGAGGGAATTTTCCACAATGCAGTTCACGTACCAACTGTCACCATTCCAGCTACAGCAAAATTATACAAGAAGAGTGTATGATACTAAGGCACTTGGTTGACGGCAAAAATTTAAGGTGTTTAGGACTGGATATCTAAATAAATAGGGAACAGATCATCAAAAAAAATGGTACAGTGACAGTTGTGAATTCCTTTCCAGTAATGGGCAATAAAAAAAAAAAAAGTTTTCAAGAGTACATATCAGTCAGACTGGCTTCTCCCCAGAAGCTGGGCATTCCTTCCCAGGAATGCATTTCTGGGAAGTTTTAGAGCCAGAAGCTAAGAACACAACCTTAATAGAGAAGTATCTGTTGTATTCAATTAGATCAACTGGACTGGAAGTTTAGTTCGCTAGTCATCCGGCTTTCTCAACTCAGAATGACTTGTACAAGAATCTGTGGCAATTATGTACCCTGGAAAATCCCAATTCGCATATCACAGCTAAGTGTTAAGGGCGTGATTGGATAGTGGCTAAGAGGTGTTATAGGAACACCCAGAGTAAGGTGTCAAAACAGCATTGCACATGGCAGACAGTTGGTGTTGAACCCCCCCCCACCTCTATTTAGGCTTGGTTTCTTTATTTTCACATTAATGGCCTCCTTAACACCTCTCTTGAACCAGTCACGTTCCTTTGCCAATATATTAACATTACAATCTTCAAAGGTATGTCCTTTATCCTTAAAATGCCGGTACACGGCTGAGTCCTGACCCGAGGAATTGGCTCTTCTGTGCTGGGCCATTCGTTGATGCAGTTGCTGTTTGGTCTCCCCCACATACAAATCAGAGCATTCTTCACTGCACTGCGTATATAATGTCGCTTTAATATACATAGGTAAGACTATTGGACCGTTTAAGAAGAGAATGCAGAGTCACAGGAGTGATATTAAACTCGCTTTGCAAAGAGCTCAGGAGGGTGGCACTGCAATTAAAGCCAAGTATGAGGATACTCCTGTAGCCTCACATTTTGTTGAATGTAGACACTCGTTATCTGATCTTAAAGGGATGGTCATTGATCATGTTCCCAGATGACAAGGGGAGGTGACAGACAATCATTGCTGCTTCGCAGAGAATCATTTTGGATTTTTACTTTGGACTCGCTTTATCCCAAAGGATTAAATTCCAATTTAGGACTGTCTTGCTTTCTGCCCAAAAGATTTTGGATTTGGTTTTATATCTATATTTATATATCTATATTTATATTTCTATGTCTATTTTCTTATATTTCTATCTAGTATTTTACATATTTATATCTGTGGTGTTTTGTATGTTTTCCATTAGGTGTCACTAGAGATACACTTCCTGGGTCTATATAAGGTTCTATTTTAATGGTTTATTGTAATAAAGTTTTGTCTGAAGAAGGTACTCTGTACCGAAATGTCACTCTGATGTACCTGTGTACAACCAAATAAAGTACACAGGATCACGCAAGTCTGGTGTGCATGGCTCAAATCTATTATCTCTTTAGATATAAAGGGACATTCATTTATGGAGGTCACATTTTAATGGTTTCCTGTCCATTTATCTTTACTGGTTACAAAGCAACAACTGTCCTTTAATCATTCTCCTAAATCAAAATAAATTATAAGTGTAGATAAAGAGGTCAGTTCCTTACCTTTGGCAGCATAGGTGTTTCACGTTTTTTCTTCTTTTCTGTGTTGGGGTCATCCAGTAGATCCGGTTCGAAGGTGTAAAGTTCTGTCAGTTCATTCATTGTAAAGTGCCGTTCTATTTGTTGCTGATCAACAACCCTAAAAGACAGGGATTGTTTGGTGACCTGCCTGTCATAGATCTTATCCTCCATGGTGCCCTGTTAAGAGTTAACACAGCATTTTTTACAGATGTGAAATATCAATTAAGCAAAAGACATCATGATTTTCCCTTAAAAGGGCATGTCCACCGGAAAAAAAAAACCTTTTCAAAATTGTATATAACCCCCTCACACACTTTTGCGTTATTTGTACCTTCCAAAAATGCTTCTGAACTTGCTTACCTCACCACTCCGACACTGCCTCTGCTGCGTTTTTGGAAGCTACAAATAACGCCAAAGTGGGGTTTGGCGGGGTAATATACAATTTAGAAAAAAGTTTTTTTTGGATTGAACTTGCCCTTTAAGGTCATAGAAAACTACAAGGAGAAAGGACAATGTACATATAACTACCAAATGTTTCCCCAATGGTGCATGGTTCAAATTGTAAAGCAGCATTATCTGTGTCAGCAATTTTGTTGCCTGAAAATTTCTATGACCCAGACAATGCTGCAGGAAGCCTTTTACATGCAGACTCCTATGGAAATGGCAAATGTACTTGTAAAGCTTCTTCAAGTAATGGTATATCTGTAATATTTAGTTAAAGCACAAGCAATTGAAATGGAAGTGCACACTTATCCTCAGATTTAACGGTTTCTTTTTTCACACAAACAAACGACGTTTCGGAGAGCACTATATCTCCTTCATCAGGTATATGATGGAGACATAGTGCTCTCCGAAACGTCGTTTGTTTGTGTGAAAAAATAAAGTTTAATCTGAGGATAAGTGTGCACTTCCATTTTAATTGCTTGTGCTATAGCTGGGAGAGTCCTACAGGTAGAGGATGAACGGGAGCTGCACCTTCAGCTTTTGTGGCACATTGCCAACAAGGAGTGCCTAGGCCCAAACCTATGGTATATGGAATATTTAGAAAGCATCTGGACTTTAAATAAATTTTTTAAAGCTCACTAGTTATCCAAATGGCTTCCTCAAGTCAGAATGACCTGCAAACCTTTCCTTGGGGCAGTTAATTAACACCTTTTATCTTCAAAAGGCAATCAACACCTTGCATTCATGAGGTCCTTGACACCATTCATATCGAGCCACAATCCAGGGTATTTATTGCCTAAATATTCTTAAACAAGTCATTCTGAATAGAGAAAGCCAGTCAGATGACTATCAAATCTTCAAGAACTAACCTTCAAGTCCAGTTGATTTAATTAAATACCACAGATGTCATATCTACTCTGTGTAATACTGGGACAAGCCAGTGCTGTGAATGGATAAAAAAAGTAGCCCAAACACTTAAGTTTGTTACATTGGTGCAAACGATTGAACTGCACCATCGCGTGCCCTCAATGTTGAGCTGAAATTTGCTCATGATAATGTGGCAGCTGACTGAATCATCTGAAAATTTTCCAACATGTCAGATCACCATTCATTTGATAGACTGCTCGATTTTGCCAGGAAGACAATCAAATGGACAAACACACGGATCAATTTTTTAAAATAAATTTAACTCATTGTTAAAAATTACCCGTGTATGCCTACCTTAAAAATTGTGAAAATTGACAGTGTTGTAATCATTCAGAGCCTTTCAAACATCAATGTATATGTTACGGATTACTGCTTACTGTTATCCGTATATCCAACACTTTAGCTTACATTTACTCCAGTAAAAACAAAAACAGCAGGGCAAAAAAAACACGTTGTGTACACTTTTCCTATAAGTGTTTCTTTTGCATTTTGCTTTTGAAGTTTGTTCTATGCAAAAAAACTGCTGGTCTGTTTTATAGACCAAAAAAATAAACTAAAATACATCTTTTTTATCCCTAGTGTGAATGAGCCCGTAACAACTTCTATAACCAGCTCATAGGCTAAGCAAACTACAGCAGAATACATAAGCAGACAGTTTTGTACATTTTACACAAGAGAACAGTGTTTTCGGTTTCCCCACTAAGTAAAGCAAAGGGAGACTTAATTGCCTGCAGCTGGAGGAATAGTGTTATATGAGTCTAGCCCTACAATAGGCTTCCTAAATGTAAACTCACCGACATTAATATTTCCATGCATACCAAGTCTAATAAACTAGCCTCACAGATTTCATTTGTTCAACATTCTTTGGTTTAGCTCAGAGGATCAACGTAAAAAGCTATTTTCTTTTTGATGGCGTCGCAAAGCTATATTTATGGATATGTGCACTCTCTCATGCATGTAAGTTTTTCATTTCCCATCCCATCAACTAAGCCCCTTTTTCCAACACACTAGGTTTCAAAGTGCCCAAAATAGTGACTTTTCACACCTGAGCCAAAAACCTGTACACAAATACAGCCTTGGTTTGTCCAAATCGGTACACCCTGAAGATACTCTGAATATCATAAGACGGATTCCATGAGGCATCAAAGATGATTACACGATTAGCAGCCACAAGATTAATTCCCAAGGATCCAGCCTTTGTAGAAATTAGAAACAGTCGACCCCTTGTACCATGAGCAAAAAAAGGAAAGTAGATATAAAAAAAATAAATAAATACATGAATGAAAACAAATGAAACAAAAATCAAGAGAATCACAAAGAATTGGATATTCTTAGAACAAAAATAATTTTACCTTACATTGGTCACATCATTAAAATCCTCAGCCCATTTTTTTCTACTTTGAGCTGTGGTTGAGCCATCTAATCGATAATAATCAATATTTTTAAACCACTTTCCTTCCCCTATAAAGAGAAATATTGAATCACTATTACAAATGTATTCAAACCTGTAAACAAGGTTGAAGACTTTAGAAATTTGTTAGACATTTTCTAAGCAATAGTTGATTATGGTCACACAAGTTCTTTTTTTAATGTTTTTGGCTGGGTCATTATTGCTACCTTATGCGATCACATCACTAAACTCCTCAGCCCCTTTTCCAACTTTGTGGTTGTGCCATCTAATCTATAAAAATCAATATTTATTTCTTTAAAATGTATTTGTGTTTATTCCACTCTGCAATAATCACCATCAGTCCACACTTTTAAATTATAATAAATAAGATTCTGGAATTTGAATGGGATAGAACAGTGGAATATATAATGGATAATGCACCCCTTACAGTGTAATATAAGCATATCACTCCACAAAGAATTCCATGACCATATAAAAGAATGAGGCCACAGACAGTGTTTTTATACAGGGCAGGGAACTCAAAGGTGTCCCTACTCCCACAAATTTAAAACCCCCAAAAGTTACCTAATCTAACTTAAAGCCATTAAAAAAAGAATATCCCAGCACAGAAGCTTATCTGGTTAAACACATTTTTGTGGAGGAGAGAAATATTAGTTATGAATTGACAGGAAGCAGCTCATGTTAAGGTATGTCCACCCCCAAACTAACTTTTAAATCTATTCTAATTGCCCCCACCAAAACCTCGACCGTGCGAGGTTCTTACTGCTGAAATGTGCTCCTAAATCTATTAACCAGCCCACGTTTCCTCTGCTGTCTTCTGATTAACTTCCGTGCCTTTTTAGTGAACGAAAGCTGGAGAAGGGTCCGGACCAGCAGAGCACTTGAAATTGTCTGCTTACCATGCATGGAAGCTAAGCAGAAGACAGCCGAGGCTGGGAAGTAGATTTAAGAGCACATTTGGGCAGTAAGTGCCTCGCACGGTTGAGGTTTTGTGGGGCAATTAGGCTAGATTTAAAAGTTTGATTATTCGTAATATTACAAATGTACTTTCGCATTTGAAACTCTGAGATCCCTCCGGCCTCATGCTTAAATTCAAGGAACTCTTTGTGACTTAATATCCTTATATTACACGGTAAGGGGAGCATTATACCTTATTATAAAATGTTAGTTTTCAATTATAACAATGTAAAATGTCTGTGTCGAAACTGTGCTCATCACAGTTAATTATATACATATTATAAGAACTTTGTTTAAACAAAACCCTGGTTACAGATGAGAAAGTACATTTGTAATATTACTTAATCATTTAACCTTCAACTCAAGTGGTCTCTTTATTATCAGTCTATTGTGGATCATCAGATTGCCAAGCTTTTTTTTGTGCTTTTTGGGTATAGGGTGATTCTTAATATACATTCCAAATTTTCTTAGATATCCCTGGGCACTTTCTATGTTTGTATAGACCTTTTTCATATGGTTATAGATTATTAAAAAACCCTAGGTATGGAAATGGGACCTGTGAAGCCATCCAGGTCAATATAATTGCCTTCCTTGCAAGAAAAAGTTTATCTTAGTAGAATAGCCAGATATTTACTAATTTTTTCCTCATCTATGGTTCCTAAAATACATATTTCACTTGTAGTTCCAAGGCCTAATATAAATGTCTCTGAATAGTGGGGCACAACAAAATGAAATGCAAGAAAAAGACGTTCAACTGGTAAAAGTTTCGGGCATGCTACATCTCTTTTCCAAGACTTAATATTCTGGGGGTGTATGCTTGGTGTATGATATACAAGTGGCATCAACCCTTTATTGGCAGCTGATACACCCGACCCATCTCTTTAATAAGTCTTCTGCCTTAGAAGTGATTTTTTGTCTAAATCAGTTTAGTGTATAGATGTGATAAGCCCTGGATATGCATTATCCCTACCAACGGATATATAGAAGAAAGGTACATTGGCTGATTCATTGACTTCACAGCCAATGGCTGACCGTCCATAACCGGAAGAGCCAGTTATGAACATTCTCTGCTCCTGCACGCTCGTTACCGTCTCGAAACTCCAGTTTAACGCATTATTATTGAATGTAAATGACTTATGGCATGTACGCAAATACAAATATAACTAGCATGTTCTTTCCTAACATTGTTTTTTCATAAGAGTTTATTTACATTTTTTTGTTTTTCCCCAGATCTGGATCATTTTGGTACTTACATCAAGGTTCAGTCTTACAGGATACCTAAAATGCTTCTGAATATACAAATGTAATCAGTATTTCATACCTTTATAAATCATTGGTGAATCTTCAGTTTTTTCTGTGCTTGCCAGTTCCAAGAAATCTTCAATTAAGTCCAGAGATATAAGAGACTGGCTGAATACTAAACTGAAAGCAAAAAACACATTACTGTTATTAATATACTCAAAGCTAAATAATCAGCATAAGACACATTACTGTTATTAATATACCCAAAGCTAAATAATCAAAATGTAATTTGATCTAAATGCTTTTCTACAAAATAGGGTACATCATTTCATTACATTTAACTAACTGAAATGTTCAGAAAATACAGTATATACTCGAGTATAAACTGACCCTAGTATAAACCGAGGTACCCAATTTCACTCTAAAAAATCTAATAAAAGTTGTTGACTCGAGTATAAACCGGGGTAGAAACTTGGCGTTCAAGATGTTTGAAACTACAACTCCCAGCTAAAAAGCATGCTGGGAGTTGTAGTTTCCAAAATCTTGAATGCCACCCTCACCCTCCACCCGTTCAGTTTGTACCTGTGGGCTCTCCTCCATCCAGTAACTTGGGCGCAGCATTGAAGATCAGCATTCCGGCAGCCACGATCAGGTAAGCATTCCGGTGTCCTCTCCATTCTGGCATCCGCACGCTCATTCGCAGTACTGGCGCGCCAGCCGACTCACTAATTGCCGCCGGCTTGGCGCCGGGCAGTGACGTCGCCGCGCGCCAGTACAGGGAATGATCGTGCGGCTGCCGGAGTGCTAAAGTAAGTAGTGACTCGAGTATAAACTGAGTCCAAGTTTTCAGGCTGATTTTACAGCCTGAAAAACTCTGTTTATTCTCGAGTATATACGGTATTCCAAGATCTCTGCTTCTCACTGCCTCTGACACACACCACATCTCTGACACAGGTGTGTCAAATACAAATAGAGCTGGGGTGCAAGGAGGATTGGGAAAAATATCCATCACACGGCCATTTGTGGCATAACTTTTCTGCAAGAGGTCTCCCTACCTCCCATGACATTCTTTATGCTTTCTTAATAGTTTTTAAAAGTTTAGTAAAAAAAAAACTTTTACAAATTTAGTTAAGTGCTCCTTTAATGTGTAAATTAAAGGAAAATGCCAACTTAAAGGGCATGTCCACCCCCAATACAGCAATGAACAGAGACAGGTTACGTTACCTTGCCTCTGTTCTTTTCATGTTCTTGAGCATGTCTGTTAACATCCAGCAGTGAGAACAGAGGAAGTTGCATCAGTAATTATCTGACCCCTGGATCCCGCCCTCTTTTCCCAATCAACCAATCGCAGCTGTAAAGTTATGTATATGGAAGAAATCCAGGATTAACATGTTGCAGCCTGCCGGCTTCGAGAGAGAGAGAGAGACACACACACACACCTCTCCGTGAATGCTGGGTTCAGACACACACACACACACACCTCTCCATGAATGCTGGGTTCCGGCATTTTTAGAAAAATGAACATGGCGTTTGAGGTTGGTGCTATTATATAAAGAACATATAAAATTATTTTTTGGTGGACATACCCATAAATGCCAACAAGTAAATATACTTGCTATAAATAGTTGTATGGTTTATCGGATGTGACCGACCGTTCAAATCAGACACACACACACGATGGGACATGTCCGAAAATGGCGGCCACTATTGCCACGGCAGACAGTCCTTCCTCCTGGCCGAACGGTCAGTCAGGAGGAAATGCTGTACCATGCTTTATGTCAAACACTATTGTCACGACTGACAGTTCTTCCTCCTGGTCGAACGGTCAGAAGAGCCGAATTGTCAGTCAGGAGGAAAAGTTTCATGGTGTGTACCTTTATGTCTATATGGTCTAAATAATCAAACAAGACTTTTTTGTTTGATTATTTAAATTTTTTAATTTGATCCCCCTAAATCAAATTCTTATTTTGAATTGCATTCTCTGCAATATCAATTTAAAAGGAAAACTGGTCTCCACCAAAGTTATCTCTAGATTAAAGGCCTCTCTGTGCAATAGAATGTACTGATCAAAAACTGAAGGGGTGGGAGACTTCTGAATGCTCTGACTAAGGCTCTTCTTCTATATGCTGCACACATGGTGGTCCAAACCACCAGGAGTACAGCATTTAAAATCATAAAAGTCCAAATCCAGCCTGGCCCTACCGTGTTCACAAGGCAGACGGGCTAGCCAACAAGGCAGACGGGCTAGCCAACAAGGCAGACGGGCTAGCCAACAAGGCAGACGGGCTAGCCAACAAGGCAGACGGGCTAGCCAACAAGGCAGACGGGCTAGCCAACAAGGCAGACGGGCTAAAAAACAAGGCAGACGGGCTAAAAAACAAGGCAGACGGGCTAAAAAACAAGGCAGACGGGCTAACCAACTGTTTAAGCCTAGTGTATGACCAGTTTACTGTAAAATGTATAACACAAATTCCGAAAAGAATATCACAGGCAAACTCACACTTTGTCTCCCAACTCCTCTGACATGCGCAATATCTCAAATAGCAGCATAATTTTCCCAGAATGTTCCATGATTACTGCATCAGCCTCAGTAACAAAATCTTTGTACCAGTCTGCAGCTGGGCTTCCAGGAGTTGAAGATGATGAGGCTTTACCTGAGGTGACACAAAAGAAAACAGCATGAGAATGTTGCAATAGTTAAGAAGTTTGAAGCCTTCTGGACCTTCATATGACAAACGTTAATTGGCATGTCCACCCCTCTCACAATTTTTTAACTCTGCAACCAGAACCCTCAAACACCTATTCTGCAATACTCACCTCTCTCTAATCTCAAGTACAATGGTAACTCACCGCACTTTACCTGAATCCTTTACCCTGTACGAGCTCTTCACAAGCAATTAAATCTCAAATTTACAAAATACAAGAGACACTCACTTTCTTCAGCTTTGATAGCAACTGGTGCATCTGAAATGTCATCATCTTTTGTATCTTTTCCTTTTCCACCTCTAGATCTGGAATTCCACACCTTTATAACTTCTACATCATTATCACTTCCTTCTTCGCTTGAGCTGCTCTCCTTCTTTCCTTTCCTTTTCGACTTTTTCCTTTAAAAAAAAATTTAAAAAAAAAACGTATGTACGGATTTTATTTCTTATATAGCGCTATTCCGCATCGCTTAACAATTATTTACTCAATTCATATCAAGCCCTGCCCCAAAGAACTCACAATCTAATAACTTTATGTACAGATTCAACCTATCATTATGTCTTTATGATTGTGGGGGAGTACCCAGAGGAAACCCCCCACAAGGGGGGAATCGACCTCAGCGCTGCAGCACTCAGGACACTTGATTCAGTTGCCGTAATTTTGTTACACAGTCATCATCATATAAAGCGACATTTCGGGAGTAACATTCTCCCTTCTTCAAGCTCCAAAATTGACTGTTACACATTTACAATTTCCCCACCCAGATTTAAACGTCTCAACAGGAAATTACATATTTCAAAACTCTAACTTTCAATTAACCTATTCATTGTTGTTTAATTACACACCAATTGCAATCACCATGTTTATAGAAACAACACTCATATTATTGGATACATACAATAAATACAATATATAATATAAGACCATACACACATATATCCCATATATCTAAATCCTTAATTCGATTGTAACCAGTTTTGCCCACAAGGAGAACTGAAGAGGAACTACAGGAATAAATATAAATCGTAATCTTTATTTATATTTGTTCCTGTAGTTTCTCTTCGGTTCTCCTTGTGGGCAAAAGTGGTTAGAATGAAATCAGGGATTTAGATATATGGGTAATATGTGTGTACGGTCTTATATTATATATTGTAGTTATTGTATGTATCCAATAAAAAAAAAAAAAATTATATATATATATAATACATTTTATTGCCATTCTATGGAATTATAGCTTGATATGAAACTCCCATAGTGCAGCGTGACAAAGATCAAGTAATTTCCGCAATGAGAATGAAAATTGTTTTATAATTGGATTAAGACTTGTGCAGGATATGACAAAGTAGCATATAAAATCGGTAAATATTTATTTTTGATTTGATTAATTCCTGATGTTTCACATTATGCTACTGTGAAGTGATTTTTTGGTACTATAGTTTGCCTTAATTATTAAAAAAAAATATTCATATACATAATAAGCTCTTTATTTCAGAAGCAACTTACTTAGTGGCTTCCTCTTCTGAGCTTACACTCATTGAGGATTCCTCTGAGTCAGAAGCTATAAACTCTTCCATGCTGTCTTCATCAAAATAACCCTGTAAAATACATTTAAGTCATCACTACAACTTGGCCTCAGAAAACGAATTTTAAAACAATATTTAAAAGTGAAACTGTTGTTGTACATCTATTTAGCCAATGCAAAAGTTTGTATTTCATAGTATTAGAAAGCTTCATAATTGAGCCCACCTCTTAAAATATTAACTCAAATCAGAGATGAAAAAAAATAAAACTCGGCACAATACAATTTTACATATTTGGACACAGTTTATAAATAAAACTACTTACAGAAACAAAATATGTAAACTGATAGCAATTGTACCTTGTTTTCCTTACTGATATAATCCAGCTGCAAACACCAAGGGTGAGTCCAGATTCTGCTTAAAATCTGGAAATCCTGGAAAAGTTTAGTTCCAGATTTGCCTCTTACTCCTCCTTCGCCACCAGCTCCCACACCTGGCAAAAAGTTGACAAACTATTCAATACTTCATTTGAGTAAAAGTAGTAGTTCTGGCTTAAAGGGACACAAAACTGAATATAATTGAATTGAGGCCAGGGGTATCAATGATTCAAAGAGGTTGGTAAAAAATCTTGTTCCGACCCTCTTGTGTGCAACAGAACTAAACCACTAGCAGCTTTACACCTAAAAGCGAGCTCTGCTCTCACTGGGTGCTAAACAGCTAATCGGTGGACTGGCTTGACGCCTTTCCTATATTTCCCTATAGGCACACATGCGCAGAGGATGGAGGGACATCAGCCCAGCCCACCAATTGGCTGCATCTTTGGACTCGCAGTTAATGGAGAGATGCAGCAGTTTAGTGCTTTGCAAACAGGGAGGTAGGAATAAGCTATCCTTCCTCCTTGTGAATTACAGATCCATATGGTCAATATATTTAGATTTTTGCCTCTTTAAGAACATTTTCTTGACTAACGTGCTGTTTAAAAATTGTATTGCTTGTACGGCTTATTAGTAATTCCTAATTAAAAATGTAACTGTGCGGTATCAGTTAAATACATTACTAATAAGTCGTGCAATCACATCCCTGCTCCACCTCTAAAAAGCACATGGAAAGTTAGAACATCTTTTGAGGTTGTCAGAAATTTCTTTTCTTCGGGTCACATAGGTTGAGGCCACACTGTGTTGCTGTGGCAGAGTAAGCCTCTGCCCAGGACAAGATCTGTTGCGTCTCCCGCATGGCCATCTCACTGCGCGTGCCCTCTTGGTGGTTTAGCTGTGCCTATGCTGTGGCATTCCCCCGATTGTATTCAGACATACTTCCCTGTTAGGAAGAGGGTCCAGAAGAGCATGACATTGTGAATGGCTCGGATAGCCAGGATGTTGCTGGGTAGCGTAGTCTCCTTGGGGGACCACTGGACCTTGTTTCTGGCCCACCTCGGATCCATCCAAATTGGGTTAGAATGTTGATGCCCTTGGTTACATGGGTTTGTGCAAGCGCATGAGAAGGGGCCTTGATCATGATGTTGTCCAGGTATGGCATGGAGGCGAATGAACGCAGCCTGGTATGCCATGACTTTGGTAAATGCCCAAGATGCCAGACTTGGAAGGCCAGTCAATTGGAAATGGGCTTGACCCACCAAAAACCTGAAGAATTTGTGATGGCCTGGCAAAATGGGGATATGGAGATATGCATCTTTGATATCCAGTGATGCTAGGACATCTCCTTTTTCTAAAGTTGGAATAACCGACTGAAGTGACTCCATTTGGGAACTTCTGAACTTGGCAGTTTAGTGGTCTGAAGAGTCCCTCCTTCTTGGACACTAGGAACAGGTTTGAGTAAAACTCGTGGAATCTCTGAAGTTGTGGAACGGGGGACAATCACTTGTGCCGCTAGGAGGGAGATAATCGCCCGTTCTAGCGCTTTCCTTTTTATGGAAAAGAGTTGTGGAACTGCTAAGTTAATGGCTTCTCTGGAACCGACCACTTGTCAGAAACTATCTTCTTGAGTTGCTCGTGAGAAGGGAAACAATTAATGTTTTTCTTCCATCTGGAAAAAGAGAAGTACTGTGGGTTCCTGCTAAGTGTCTGTAGCAGAAATATTTAGGGTCTCTATGACTGCATTAATAATGACATCCGTATCTATGGATGATTGAAAATCATTGGCTATAGTGTCTGGGTCTCTCTCGCTTTCATCTGAATACCCGTCCTCCTCTGATAGATTAACCGCTTCTAACGGAGGGGTGGAAGGTGAGGGCTCTAGAACCGATTTAGAAGGTCTCGCCATTATGTCTGTGCCTTGCTGCACTATTTGGCATAGGGAAGCAGACTGGATATATTTTCTGCTACAGATCTAGCACAAGCAGGTTCAGACTACTGTGAGAGAACCGCAGGAGCCGCCTGCACCACAGACCCAGTGTTTTGATTCCTAAGGGTTAACAGGGGCATGATGGCATGTTACACTTTTGCAGAGAGTTGAGAGTCTCCTGACGCCTTGCTGGCAAGCAGCACTGTGTAAGGCACCCTCTCCGCCATTGCAGATGTTTCAGGGAACGTTCGTTTGTGCGCACAGAGGTGTGCTAGTGATCCTACTCCTGAGCAGACACAACCTTAAGGAGGCTTCCGGCACCCGTTTGCTTATGGGCAGGAGCCTCACTTGTTAAGAATTTAAAGTGTCTGCTCCTTGGGGAAAAACTTAAACCCAGGGGGCCTGGGTCCCCCTGAGGCTGAAAGAGAAAGTGCTGTTTTTGAGCTTAGAATGTCTAGTTGTCTCCTGTTTGAATTATCAACATATATCACGGTCACATATATCATGTATCACGGTATTGCTGTAAGAAACTCCCCACTCTGTTTACTTATATTATGTATTACCTGTGTATGTAATGACTTTGCAAAACATATTATTACCCTGTATGTAATCTATGACTATGTAATTGTAATGTGGCACGAAAGATGCTTGCGCTATATAAATCAATAATAACATATTCCCCTTTAATGAGCAGTGCTGCAGTACTGCCTCTGTTTATCATGTAATTTTCTTCTAACAGTGTAGTATTTTTTAGCATCAGTAAGGCTTTTTTGGGCATAATGCATTTTCATTTTGGTTGAGATCTGGGGTGTAATTTGTGAAGCACTGTTTGAGAAAGCCAGTCGGATGACTAGCCAAACATCTTCAAGAACTAAGTCCAGTTGATCTAATTGAATGCAACAGATACACTGTTTAGAAAGTTAGAAAGGAGCTATTAAACCAAGTGTCTACCCAAAAGTAGCCCTAACAATGGCCCAATATGCACACTAACTTTACTTTACTCTTGTTTATACTAAAATAATGGCACTATAATAAATCTCACCTATAACATCGTTGCTCCCATTTCCTATTCATTTTCAAAGTAGAAAGCAAAAGTTAATCTGTGACATACCTGTCATGTGTTCCAAATAATATCGGTACAGCTTGCACTGTATTGCAGTCATTCTTACAGACAAGACATATTCATACTTTGGCGGCAAAAACTTTGTTAGGGCAGTGTAATCTCTTCTCTAGAAAAGAGCATAAAACAATTATCAGTTACTCAAAACAAAAATACTTACTTTATAATTATAAAGAGGAAAACACCTGTATATCTGGTTTAAAATTCTAAAACATATGTACATGTAAAAGAAATATACAACAAATGTTTCATTTAAAATGAAGGCTATTAAACTATCTATTTAATGATATTTGATACTAAATGTAAGAAAATCCAAGTCAAACTATTTAAAGGGCATGTCCACCCCCAAAACTATAATCCCCCCAACTACTGGCCCCACCATGTAGTGTAGTTTAATCATTACCTCACATCCCAGCTCCACAAGGTTCTCCTGTAGTCCTCCCCCAAAGTCCCAAAAACTGCCCACCAGGAGGATAGCAGAGTCCATATAGGACTCTGCCTCCTACCTGGCCTCCGGGAGACGTTTGGCATGCGTACTGCAGCCCTTCTCCCCCTCCCTCCCCCTCAGGATTCCCTCCCCCTAGCGTTAAACCCTTAAGATATAGGATTTCCCGTCACCCCAGCCCCAACCGCTCTATTTATACTCTTAGAAAGCTCCCCAAACTTTACTTACCTCCCCTCTTTCCTCCGCCACACTGAATGACCAGCAGCCGCGTCCGTGATTGGCTAACGCTCAGCCAATCACAGACGCGACTGCCGGTCCCCGCCCCCTGCTTGCATTTTCTCGCAAGCAGAGGGCCGGCAGCGCGGCGGAGGAAAGATGGGAGGTAGGTAAGTTTGGGCACTTTCTAAGAGTATAAATAGAGCGGTTGGGGCTGGTGGGACAGGAGGAATCATATATAAAAAGAGAGAATTCAGATCCCTCCATCTTCCATGTAACCATTCAACTAGAAGGGGTGGCTGTCATTAGTTCCATCATGACATAAAAGTAACAAGAACCAGGCAGTTCTTTAAACTAGTCAAGGAACTCCAATGAACTGTATAATACACAAGTTTCAAGGAGTCATATAAAAAGAATGGCATGAACCAGCTAAGAACCATATATAAGAGTATAAACTCACAGTATACTCATGGTGGGTTTTATAAGCATATAATTCACCAGACCTCTGAATACCCTGTAAAATATCGTGAATAAAGAACCACCCTACTGTATTTGTAAATTATTAGAAATTACAGGGGAGATCCATGACCACATAAAAGCATAAGGCCTCAGAACTAATTATCTATTATAATATAGAACAGAAAAAAAAAAATTCTTCCCTACGCCAGGCTGGTGATTATAACAGAAATAGTGTCCCACACACACACCCAACCCCAAGTGATATGAGCACATCTGGAACAAATATGTAGAGGGGTGCAAAAGCAAAAAAATAAACCTTTCCACCTTGCTGGAATTAAGGAGTTCATATGGGTTGCAAAGAAACTAAACTGTCAAGTAATAAAAGTACAGGAAAAGTATTACAAAAGGTGCTTAGGCTGGGTAGACACGGAGGGACTTTTTGTCCTGACCAAGCGCTCGCAAATGTCCGTCGTAGGCGAATTTGCGAACGATCGATTGTGTGTTCCCAGAGCGAACCACCCGATCAATCAGAATTTTCCGACATGCGCGATCTTTCGTTCGTCCGATCAATGTGAGTCACGGCCGCCCGCCCCACACCAGCCAATATTTTCAGCCGATCGACCGATAGTGCCGTGTATCGGCCGGCCGGCAAAAAATATTGGCTGGTGTATACCCAGCCTTGCTTTCCACTTATACAGGACAGGTCATCGCCTCTCTTTAAAGTCTTAATTCTCAGTAATCATTAATATATGGTAGTATTTTCCAGCATGTCACTTGCCTACCGGGGAAAGTTGCCAGCCGAATGTGTGCATCATGCAGTGCCAAAATCGACCCTCCACATGTGCCTACTGGCCCAGCTGATCAAGAACCTTCCTGACTCCAAGTAGCAATCGGAAATATCCCTGGATCAACTCTATTTTATATATTAATACCAGTAACTTGCAACATTCCTTGTTTGCATAAACTCATCCAGCTTTATGTCTAATAAACCTGCCATCACAACGTCCACTGGAAGGCAGTTCCAGTTTAACCGTTCTCACAGTAAAAAACCTTTTCCGTACTTGAAGATTAAACTTCTTTTCTTCAAGTGTTAAGGGATGTCCGCAAACATACCCTCCAACATGCCCCCTTTAAATGGTTAACTTATACAAACATGGGGCAGAACTGCCGGGGGTGGGGTAACTAAAGTAAAGGGTCAGCGTGGCCTAGCCCTTAATCAGAACATTTATAGAAATAATATAGTGTACAGTTACTATGGAGAAGGCAAAGAATTAACCTTATATCAGCACAAAATGTGCAATGTCTTTCTCAATAGTGTTCCAATGAAAAGGTGAACAGTGGATGGTATAAAATACAATTAGTAGGGCTGCACTAGTTGTATTCCCTCTAACATTCACCTTTTAATTGGTACACTATTGAGAAATGTATTGCACAAAGCTGTGCAAATATCAGGTTCACTTCATTATCCTCCATGTGCTCTGATGCATTCTATAAGTGTGATCGCCTCCACTCCAGAAATCAGATCACATTGCACCTAATGTGGCCACATCAATTAGCCAAACAGTAGCTTGAGCTTTTTATCACACACGTGGTGTGTAATGTTGGAGAGTTTGTGATTGCAATTAAACAGCATTAATTCTTAGATCTCACACACACAAGAACGATACAGTGCATTACTAACAATGCTTAACTGAATGGCTTCAAAATGTGCGATTATCATGCTAAATGGCCATTCACTGCTCAGGTGTGACGCGCGGTTTCATATCAGTGTACAAGGCTTAACTTCGGCATTCTTCCAAGTGTTTTTTACAGCCCTTGTTGAGGACGAGAAATCAGCAAGGACTGGATACCTCACTGACAGCCTGGAGTCTTCAGTTTCCTGGACTTTAATAAGGCATACCAGGAGAACCATAAGCAAGCATGTAAGGGAAGGTTTTTTTTAAACTACAAAGTGGGGCCAGTAGTGGGTTAAATTATAGTTTTTAGGGTGGACATGCCTTTAATATTGATGATTTAATATATTCTTACATCATAGGGGGTGGAAGTGGAAAGCGCACATGTGCAAAAATGTAATGAAGACAAAAGTACTGGTAGGCAAGGAAAAATGTCAGTTTCAGCTTTGGGGGACAAATAGAACCTAAAATTAGCTCCTAGAGAAAAAGGAAATGCACCTGAGTGGAATCCATACTGAGAAGGTTGTTGAGTACTTTCTAACTCAAACTTTGATTTTTTGGGGGTTTCATTCTCCTTTAATTCAGGCAGAAATACCAGACTAGTAACCACAGTCTTTTTAGTCATGCTTTCACACACCTGAACACATCCAGCTAACATTTCATAAAGAATGTGAGCTCGCTTCTTCATCACTCTGACATCAATCATGGTAGAGTCAGCACACTGTCCATTTTGAATAGGATTAATAAAACGATTTCTGAATTCCTTTATGGATCCAAGTAAATTTTCCTTGATAAAATTGACCATGCAGTGATCTAATGGGAAAAAGGCATAATTGCTTATTAGAATTGTAAAAAAAAATATCCCCCCAGTATTATACAAGTCTGGAAATTTTCAAACACCTATTTAAATTTTTCATTAAATGTACAGATTTTAATGTGTTATAAACAAACTTCCTAAAACCAAAAATACAAATCAAGAGAAAGTTCAGGCAAAGCTGGGAACACATTATCCAATTATTCGGCCTGACCAACCTTTCAGTGCACTGGTCCACATTGGATGTTTTCATTCGTCCGCAACCGACCGCTCGTTCGAATAAGACGAAAGAACGCTCGGACACGTTCGAAAACTACGGCCAATCTTGCAGTCTTCTATAGATCACACACTCATTTGTGGCGAACTGCTGGATGTTGCTTCTTTTGCCGTGACCAACAGTCCTTGCCGAACGTCGGGACGATGTATGGGCACGTGTGCAACTACCCACCATTTATACTGCATTTTTTTTTTGAAAAAAATCAAGTGCTATATACTTTTATACATTGGACCATTCTACATTTTTTTTTTTTTTAAATGTCCACTTTCTCTAGCTTTCAGGATGGACAGGATGTTGGGAGTTGAATGTATAATGGTCCAATGTATAAAAATATATTGCATACCACAATAACCTGCCAGATTATCATTAAGAAATATTTTAAAACAGCTTTGGAAGCAGGAGGGAGCATGTAGGCAGATTGGCCTGATCAGAATTATTATGGATTCAGGTATTTTCGCATGATATGCCTAGTTATAATGGTACAGGACTCTATTTTATTTCAAATGGTTAAATATAAATTGAACATTTTACTGAAGGTAAATAATTGAACCTACACAGGAGGACTCCCATTACTGATTATTCTTTGTTGTATGATAAATTTTTCTAAACATGATAGAGAATTTCAAGTTGGCACCTCGTCCGTTTAAACAACGTAAACAAAAGAAATTCACATGCATAGCAATGTATCAATTCATTAAATACATGCTGCATGTCTACACTGAAGCCATTGCAGCCTGCTTCATGCTTCTAATGAAAACAGTAACCATCCTTTTAGCTTGCTGAATTATGCATTTGTTTTATGAGTGTGTACCAATTTGCTTATTTTTTATAATTTCACTCAATGCATGAATGGGCTTTATTATAGGGTACTGTTTGTGAGCATCACAGACCTCTAATGCAAAGGGAAGTGGTATAACACATTAAAAATAGTGCAAAGAGGCAAAGTGCTGCAAATGTTAAGACCACATACACAAAGGCAAGTGGGAATTTAAAATTGTGTTTTTTTGGAGAAAAACAAGAAACATACACTACATACATTCTACTAAGTTATTTTGCAGAGGAGTCCCTGTAAGGATGACCCGTCTTCTTGTTCTAATGGAGTTCATAGCCTTGGAAATAGCGGACAATTCATTCTTGAGAATATGACCTTCATCACATATAACAAAATCTGGCCCTGTAAAAACAAAAATGAGAACATCAGTTACTTCAGTGGGCTACGAGATACACCTCTATAAAGTTACACATCATACAGTTAAAATATAAAATTTTTGATTAAAACTTAAAATTTTTATTCATGGCAAAATGTGCAACATCCATACACATTAGCGCATTTCTGATGCCCAAGAAACACGTGCCAGGCTAAAACAATGTGGGTGGCCACAATGTTCGCTGCCCTGTGTTTTTGGAACGCATGGAATCACAATTTTTTTAGTGAATTGCATGTGTACCTATAGCGGAATACTGTCAGAATCAGCACAAACACAGAGTAATGTGTGTGAAACTCTTACCGTAGCGTTTGTGCTTGTCAAGCGCATTGTAGTGTAGCCTAACCCTTAAAGGGTTTCTCCTGCTTGAGCCTCAAACAGTAATGCCTGTGAGTTCTGTGAACTCTCCTGCTTGAGCCTCAAACAGTAATGCCTGTGAGTTCCATGCACTCTCCTGCTTGAGCCTCAAATAGCAATGCCTGTGAGTTCCGTGCATGTGCGCGGAACTCACAAGCATTACTGTTTGAGGCTCAAGCAGGAGAAAGCAGAGGAAATCTCAGAGGGGTGGAGCTTAACATTCAGCAAACCAGTAACAAGATGTCAGCAACTTTCAAGGCACAAAGCTAGGCTCTGGAGGGACATAGGTAAAAAAAAATATGGTAACAGTATTTTTAATGCTGCAGCTTCCAAATGAACATAACGTGATTTAACAGTGCACTTATCCTTTAACGTGCAAAACGACGGACCTTGTCTTCTATGCGCATAGATCGCGCATGCGCATAGATCGCGCATGCGCATAGAAGACAAGGTCCGTCCAGGCCTGTCAGACTACGCGCCGGGGGAGCGAGCGAGCAGGTAAGTTTCCTTAAGTTTCCTAACTTCTCACCAGTCTCCTGTTTGTTCTATTGAAGAACGGAAGGTAAGGCACAGCTTTTTTACCTCCCGTTCTTCAATAGAACTGGATTCCCAAACGTTAAAAATATGAGTGGAGATACCCTTTAATGTACAAACTTTATTTAGTTTGAATTAGCGTGAATTCCCGACAGCCTTCCTGGAGCAATACAAAATAGTGAACTGATTTGATTTACTCAAATGTATTGTACACTTGTATGTATTGCATTAGCAGTGGTGGAGTGCTGCTAAAGTGCTGGGTTTGGAAACAAAAAGTGCATTGGGACACAGGTTTGATTCCCCATGCTTCCCTTTTTTTGTTTGTATTATGTTTCTAGCAAAAAACAGAGATTAGAGAATAGAGATTCTACATTTACGGATTTACCCCCTATTAGCCCTTGTGCCATAGAGGTAAAAAGCTTTGTTTTCAGCAAGACAGTATAGAAGGTTACAGGTTCGATTCCCGATTACTTTTATTTTTTTCATACAACCGATTGTTAAGGACAGAAGCATTAGTAATGTGTTTACACTAAAACTGCATTTAAATCTGTGTTCTTTGTCAGAGAAAGGGATGATCTCTGAGCTTTCACATAATTGGCTGTCAGTTTCCAGAAAGCAAATCTGAAGCTTCCTGTTAAGTGTACTGCTTACACTGAGCTGGGTGTTCCTAGATAAGGTGAATTATGGAAACTGACCCCTTTATATTCCTAAATCACTCAGCATCCACAGCAAAAGGAGGGGTAAGACACAGCTTTTTGTATCTTTGTGAATATGCTCTTTCTATTGGGCCAATGTTGTCTGGAGACCAGTGCCGCTCCTACAACGAAGCAGCATTAAAAAACTGCTCAGGGCGCATGCCGCTGATAAAACAAGAAAGGCGGCGACTTGTCATATATATTTTTTAATTTTCCCTTACCAATCGCGGGCAGGCGCAGGCACCGCTACACTTGGACGCTTCAGCTTAAGATCCAGAAAGAAGGCGCTTCAATGGCTGGACTACCCGTCAATCAGGGCATGCCACAGGATATCTGCAGCGTGATTGGTCCTGCAGCCGCGCCGGTACGCCCCACTGTGTGTAAGTTACGTGACATACGCACAGAGGGGCAGTATCGGAGCGGCTGCAGGACCAATCAGGAGGCATCCTGAGACTTGCCCTGATTGGCGCTTAGTCCAGCCAATGAAGCACCTTTTTTCTGGATCTTAAGCTAAAGTGTCAGGCTCCAAGCACAGGGGCAGCACTTGTCAGCGATCGGTAAGGGAAAATTTGTAAAAAATTATCCGACAAGTTGCTGCCTCAATTGTTTTAGGGGTGCTCCACTGAAACTCCTTCCTGGCAGGGTCGGACCGGCCTGCTGGCTACAGGGGGTGTGGGGGTTTGGAACTGCAGCTGCTGCTGCCTGCTGGACCTGGTGCTGCTCTGCTCAGGTGGGGAAGTTCTAAAAGGTGCAGACTTGCAGTTCAGCTGCTTCTAATTTTTCCCCAACCAATAGACAGACAGACAGGTCGATAGACAGACAGAGATAGATAGATTAGATAGATAGATGACAGAGATAGATAGATAGATAGATAGATAACAGAGATAGATAGATAGATAGATAACAGAGATAGATAGATAACAGAGATAGATAGATAGATAGATAGATAGATAGATAGATAACAGAGATAGATAGATAACAGAGATATATACGATAGATAGAGATAACAGATAGATAGATGATAGATATAACAGATAGATAGATAACAGAGATAGATAGATAGATAACAGAGGATAGATAGATAGATAACAGAGATAGATAGAGATAGTAACGAGATAGATAGATAGATAACAGAGATAGATAGATAGATAGATAACAGAGATAGATTAACAGAGATAGATAGATAGATAGCAGAGTTAGATAGATAGCTAGATTGATAGATAATAGCTAGATAACAGAGATAGCTAGATAGATAGTAGATAGATAGATAACAGAGATAGATCGATAGATAACAGAGATAGATAGAGATAGATAACAGAGATAGATAGATAGATAACAGAGATAGATAGATAGATTAGATAACAGAGATAGATAACAGAGATAGATAGATAGATAGAGAGTAGATAGATAGCAGATGATAGATAGATAGCTAGATAACAGAGATAGATAGATAGATAACAGAGATAGATAGATAGATAACAGAGATAGATAGATAGATAACGAGATAGATAGATAGATAACAGATAGATAGATAGATAACAGATAGATAGATAGATAACAGAGTATATAGATAGATAACAGAGATAGATAGAGTAGATAACAGAGATAGATAGATAGATACAGAGATAGATAGATAGATAACAGAGATAGATAACAGAGATAGATAGATAGCAGAGTTAGATAGAAGATAGCTAGATTGATAGATAGATAGAAGCTAGATAAACAGAGATAGAAGATAGATAGATAACAGAGATAGATAACAGAGATAGATAGATAGATAGATAACAGAAGATAGATAAACAGAGATAGATAGATAGATAGAGAACAGAGATAGATAGATAGATAGATAACAGAGATAGATAGATAGATAGATAAACAGAGATAGATAGATAGATAGATAGATAACAGAGATAGATAGATAGGATAACAGAGATAGATAGATAGATAACAGAGATAGATAGATAGATAGATAACAGAGATAGATAGATAGATAGGATAACAGAGATAGATAGATAGTAGATAACAGAGATAGATAGATAGATAGATAGATACATAGATAGATAGATAGTGATAGTAACAGAGATAGATAGATAGATAGATAGATAACAGAGATAGATAGATAGATAGATAGATTAACAGAGATAGATAGATAGATAGATAGATAACAGAGATAGATAGATAGATAGATAGATAGATAACAGAGATAGATAGATAGATAGATAGATAGATAACAGAGATAGATAGATAGATAGATAGATAACAGAGATAGATAGATAGATAGATAAAACAGAGATAGATAGATAGTAGATAACAGAGATAGATAGATAGATAGATAGATAGATAACAGAGATAGATAGATAGATATAGATAGATAACAGAGGATCAGATAGATAGATAGAGTAGTAACAGAGATAGATAGAGAGATAGATAGATAACGAGATAGATAGATAGATAACAAAGATAGATAGATAGATAACAGAGAGATAGTAATAGATAACAAGATAGATAGATAGAAAACAGAGATAGATATGAATCATAACAGAGATAGATAGATAAACAGAGGATAGATAGATAAACAGAGATAGATAGATAGATAAACAGGAGAGATAGATAGATAACAGAGATAGATAGATAGATAACAGAGATAGATAGATAGATAACAGAGATAGATAGATAGATAGATAACAGAGATAGATAGATAGAGATAGATTAACAGAGATAGATAGATAATAGAAGATAGATAGATAGATAACAGAGATAGAAGATAGATACAGAGATAGATAGATAACAGAGATAGATAACAGAGTTAGATAACAGAGTTAGATAGATAGATAGATGAGATAGATAGATAGCTAGATACAAGAGATAGATAGATGATAACAGAGATAGATAACAGAGATAGATAGATAGATAACAGAGATAGATAACAGAGATAGATAGATAGATAAAAGATAGATAACAGATAGTAGATAGATAACAGAGATAGATAGATAGATAGATGGATAGATAAACAGAGATAGATAGATAGATAAACAAGAGATAGATAGATAGATAACAGAGATAGATAGATAGAATAACAGAGATAGATAGATAGATAGATAGATAGATAGATAACAGAGATAGATAGAATAGATAGATTAACAGAGATAGATAGATAGATAGATAACAGAGATAGATAGATAGATAACAGAGATAGATAGATAGATAACGAGAGATAGATAGATAGAATAACAGAGATAGTAGATAAAACAGAGATAGATAGATATAAACAGAGATAGATAGATAAACAGAGATAGATAGATAGATAACAGAGATAGATAGATAAATAAAAAAAGAATAAGAGATAGATAGATAGATACAGATAGATAAGATAACAGAGATAGATAGATAGATAGATAACAGAGATAGATAGATAGAGATAGATAACAGAGAGAGATAGATAGATAGATAGATGATAGATAACAGAGATAGATAGAAGATAACAGAGATAGAAGATAGATAACAGAGATAGATAACAGAGTTAGATAACAGAGTTAGATAGATAGATAGCTAGATAGATAGATAGCTAGATAACAGAGATAGATAGATAGATAACAGAGATAGATAACAGAGATAGATAGATAGATAACAGAGATAGATAACAGAGATAGATATAGTACAGAGATAGATAAACTAGATAGATAGATGATAGATAACAGATAGATAGATAGATAACAGGATAGATAAAGATAACAGAGATAGATAGATAGAAAACAGAGATAGTAGATAGATAACAGAGAGTAGATAGATAAGAGATAGCAGATAGATAGATAGATAGATAACAGAGATAGATAGATAGGATAACAGAGATAGATAGATAGATAACAGAGATAGATAGATAGATAACATAGATAGATAGATAGATAACAGAGATAGATAGATAGATAACAGAGATAGATAGATAGATAGATAGATAACAGAGATAGATAGATAAACAGAGATAGATGCAGAGTTAGATAGATAGATAGATGGATAGATAACAGAGATAGATAGATAGATAGATAGATAGATAACAGAGATAGATAGATAGATAACAGAGATAGATAGATAGATAGATAACAGAGATAGATAGATAGATAGAGAGATAGATAGATAGATAGATAACAGAGATAGATAGATAGATAGATAGATAGATAGATAGATAGATAACAGAGATAGATAGATAGATAGATAGATAGATAGATAGATAGATAGATAGATAGATAACAGAGATAGATAGATAGATAGATAACAGAGAGAGATAGATAGATAGAGGATAACAGAGATAGATAGATAGATAGATAACAGAGATAGATAGATAGATAACAGAGATAGATAGATAACAGAGATAGATAGATAGATAACAGAGATAGATAGATAACAGAGATAGATAGATAGATAACAGAGATAGATAGAAGAAAAGAGATAGTAGATAGATAACAGAGAAGATAGATAGATAGATAACAGAGATAGATAACGAGATAGATAGATAACAGAGATAGATAGATAGATAGATAGCAGAGTTAGATAGATAGATAGTAGACAGATAGCTAGCTAGATAGAGAGATAGATAACAGAGATAGATAACAGGATAGATAGATAGATCGATAGATAACGAGATAGATACCAGAGATAGATAGATAGATGGATAGATAACAGAGATAGATAGATAGATAGATATAACAGAAGATAGATAACAGAAGATAGATAACAGATAGATAGATAACCGAGAAAGATAGATAGCAGAGATAGATAGCAGAGATAGAAAGATAGATAACAGATTGATAGATAGTTAACAGAGATAGATGGATAGATAGATTAGATAGACAGAGATAGATAGATTAGATAGACAGAGATAGATAGATAGATAGATAGATAGATAGATAACAGAGAGATAGCTAGCAGCGTAGAAGCTAGTTAACAGAGATAGATTAGATAGACAGAGATAGATTAGATAGATAAGATAGACAGAGATAGATTAGATAGATAAGATAGACAGAGATAGATAAACAGAGATAGCTAGCAGAGATAGATAGATAGTTAACAGAGAGATAGTTAACAGAGATAGATTAGATAGATAGATTAGATAGAAGAGAGTAGATAGATAGATAACCGAGAAAGATAGATAGCAAGAGATAGATAGATAGCAAGAGATAGAAAGATAGATAACAGATTGATAGATAGTTAACAGAGATAGATTAGATAAGATAGATTAGATAGACAGAGATAGATAGATTAGATTAGACAGAGATAGATAGATTAGATAGACAGAGATAGATAGATAGATAGATAGATAGATAACAGAGAGATAGATAGCTAGCAGAGATAGAAGCTAGTTAACAGAGATAGATTAGAGATAGATAGATAAGATAGACAGAGATAGAGAACAGAGAGATAGCTAGCAGAGGTAGATAGATAACAGAGAGATAGCTAGCAGAGATAGATAGCTAGCAGAGATAAATAGCTAGCAGAGGATAATAGCTAGCAGAGATAAATAGCTAGCAGAGATAAATAGCTAGCAGAGATAAATAGCTAGCAGAGATAGATAGTTAACAGATAGATAGATAGTTAACAGAGATAGATTAGATAGACAGAGGAGATGTAGAGAACAGAGAGATAGCTAGCAGAGATAGATAGCTAGCAGAGATAAATAGCAGAGATAAATAGCTAGCAGAGATAAATAGTAGCAGAGATAAATAGCTAGCAGAGATAAATAGCTAGCAGAGATAGATAGAGTAACAGATAGATAGATAGTTAACAGAGATAGATTAGATAGATAGATTAGATAGACAGAGATAGATTAGATAGATAAGATAGACAGAGATAGATAACAGAGAGATAGCTAGCAGAGATAGATAGATAGTTAACAGAGATAGTTAACAGAGATAGATTAGATAGATAGATTAGATAGACAGAGATAGATAGATTAGATAGACAGAGATAGATAGATAGATAGATAACAGAGAGATAGCTAGCAGGAGATAGATAGCTAGCAGAGATAGATAGCTAGTTAACAGAGATAGATAGATAGATAGATAGATAAGATAGACAGAGATAAGAGAACAGAGAGATAGCTAGCAGAGATAGATAGCTAGCAGGATAAATAGCTAGCAGTGATAAATAGCTAGCAGAGATAAAAGCTAGCAGAGATAGATAGCTAACAGATAGATAGATAGTTAACAGAGATAGATTAGATAGACAAGAGATAGATAGAGAACAGAGAGATAGCAGCAGAGGTAAATAGCTAGCAGAGATAAATAGCTAGCAGAGTAAATAGATAGCAGAGATAGATAGATAACAGATAGATAGATAGTTAACAGAGATAGATTAGATAGATAGATTAGATAAACAGAGATAGATTAGATAGACAGAGATAGATTAGATAGATAAGATAGACAGAGATAGATAACAGAGAGATAGCTAGCAGAGATAGATAGATAGTAAACAGAGATAGTTAACAGAGAAAGATAGATAGTAACAGAGATAGTTAACAGAGATAGATTAGATAGATAGATTAGATAGACAGAGATAGATAGATTAGATAGATTACATAGACAAAGAGATAGATAGATAGATAGATAACCGAGAAAGATAGATAGCAGAGATAGATAGATAGCAGGATAGATAGATAGATAGCAGAGATAGATAGATAGCAGAGATAGATAGATAGCAGAGATAGAAAGATAGAATAACAGATTGATAGATAGTTAACAGAGATAGATTAGATAGATAGATTAGATAGCAGAGAAGATAGATATAACAGAGAGATAGCTAGCAGAGATAGATAGCTAGTTAACAGAGATAGATTAGATAGATAGATAGATAAGATAGACAGAGATAGAGAACAGAGAGATAGCTAGGATAGATAGCAGAGATAGATAGATAGCAGAGGTAGATAGATAACAGAGATAGCTAGCAGAGATAGATAGCTAGCAGAGATAGATAGCTAGAAGAGATAAATAGCTAGCAGAGATAAATAGCTAGCAGAGATAAATAGCTAGCAGAGATAAATAGCTAGCAGAGAAAATAGCTAGCAGAGATAAATAGCTAGCAGAGATAGATAGATAACAGATAGATAGATAGTTAACAGAGATAGATTAGATAGACAGAGATAGATTAGATAGACAGAAAGATTTAGATTAGATAGATAAGATAGACAGAGATAGATAACAGAGAGAGATAGCTAGCAGAGATAGATAGATAGTTAACAGAGAGATAGTTAACAGAGATAGATAGTTAACAGAGATAGATAGTTAACAGCGATAGATTAGATAGAAGATTAGATAGATAGATTAGATAGATAGATTAGATAGATAGATTAGATAGATAGATTAGATATAGATGATTGATAGTAGTAGATAGACAGAGATAGATAGATAGATAACAGAGCGATAGTAGACAGAGATAGATAGTAGCAAGATAGATAGATAGATAACAGATAGATAGATAGTTAACAGAGATAGATTAGATAGATAGATAAGGATAACAGAGAATAGAAAACAGAGGATAGCAGTGGTAGATAGATAGCAGTGGTAGATAGATAGAGATAGATAGATAAACAGATAGATAGTTAACAGAGATCGATTAGAGATAGAGACAGAGATAGTAGCTGCGAGCAGAGATAGATAGCTAGCGAGATAGATCGATAGAGACAGATAGATAGTTAAAGAGATAGATTAGAAGTAGATAAGATAGATAGACAGAGATAGATAGATTAGATAGACAGAGATAGATTACATTAGATAGACAGAGATAGATAATAGTAGATAGACAGATAGATAGATAGACAGCGATAGATAGACATAGATAGAGATAACAGAGAGATAGCTAGCAGAGATAGATAGCTAGCAGGAGAGATAGATAGATAGATAACAGACGAGATAGCAAGCAGAGATAGATTACTAGCAGAGATAGATAGATAGCAGAGGTAGATAGATAGGAGAGGATAGATCGATAGATAAAGATAGATGGTAAAGAGATTGATTAGATAGATAGATTAGATAGATAAGATAGGACAGAGATAGATAGCTAGCAGAGATAGATATAGATAACGATATAGACAAATGATAGATGATAGATTAGATAGACAGAGATAGATTTAGATAGATAGATTAGATAGACAAGCGATTAGATTAGATAGATAGATAGATAGACAGAGTAGATTAGATAGATAGATTAAGATAGACAGAGATAGATAGATAGATAGATTAGATAGACAGAGATAGATTAGATAGATAGATTAGATAGACAGAGATAGATTAGATAGATAGATTAGATAGACAGAGATAGATTAGATAGATAGATTAGATAGACAGAGATAGATAGATTAGATAGACAGAGGATAGATAGATTAGATAGACAGAGATAGATAGCTAGCAGAGATAGATAGATAGATAACAGATTAGATAGAGAAGAGATAGATAGATAGATTAGATAGACAGAGATAGATTAGATAGATAGATTAGATAGACAGAGATAGATTAGATAGATAGATTAGATAGACAGAGAGAGATAGATTAGATAGATAGATTAGATAGACAGGATAGAGTAGATAGCTAGATTAGATAGACAGAATAGATTAGATGAAGATTAGATAGACAGAGATAGATTAGATAGGATAGATTAGATAGCGAATAGATAGATAGATAGATAGATAGACAGAGATAGATTAGATTAGATAGATTAGATAGAAAGAGATAGATTAGATAGATAGATTAGATAGACAGAGATAGATTAGATAGATAGATTAGATAGACAGGAGATAGATAGATAGATAGATTAGATAGACAGAGATAGATTAGATAGATAGATAGATAGATTAGATAGACAGTAGATGATTAGATAGATAGATTAGATAGACAGAGGATAGATAGATTGATAGACAGAATAGATAGTTAGAAGATAGACAGGAGATAGATAGATTAGATAGACGAGATAGATAGATAATAGATAGACGAGATAGATAGATATAGATAGACAGAGATCGATAGATAGATAGATAGACAGAGATCGATAGATAGATAGATAGTCGAAGAGATCGATAGATAGCAGAGATCGATAGATAGCAGAGATCGATAGATAGCAGAGATCGAGATAGATAGATTAGATAGACAGAATAGATAGATTAGATAGACAGAGATAGATAGATTAGATAGACAGAGATAGATAGATTAGATAGAAAGAGATAGATAGATTAGATAGAAAGAGATAGACAGTATTAGATAGATAAGATAGGACAGAGATAGATAGATTAGATAGACCAGAGATAGATAGATTAGATAGACAGAGATAGATTAGATAGAAAGAGATAGATAGATTAGATAGAAAGAGATAGACAGATTAGATAGATAAGATAGACAGAGATAGATAACTGATAGATTACGATAGACAGAGATAGATAGATAGATAGATTAGAATAGACAGATTAGATAGACAGAGATAGATAGATTAGATAGATAAGATAGACAGAGATAGATAGACAGAGATAGATAGCTAGCAGAGATAGATAGATAGATAACAGATTAGATAGACAGAGATAGATTAGATAGATAGATTAGATAGACAGATAGACAGATTAGAGAGACAGATATAGATAGATTAGATAGATAAGATAGACAGAGATAGATAACAGAGAGATAGCTAGCAGAGATAGATAGATAACAGATAGATTAGATAGACAGAGATAGATAGATAACAGTAGATTAGATAGAGAGAGATAGATAGATGCAGATAGATAGGCAGAGATAGATAGATTAAAGACGAGATAGATAGATTGATAGACAGAGATAGACAGGATAGATAGATTAGATAGATAGATTAGATAGATAGATTAGATAGATAGATTAGATAGATAGATTAGATAGATAGATTAGATAGATTACATAGACAGAGATAGATAGATAGATAACAGAGAGATAGCTAGCAGAGATAGATAGCTAGCAGAGATAGATAGATAGATAACAGATAGATAGATAGTTAACAGAGATAGATTAGATAGATAGATAAGATAGACAGAGATAGAAAACAGAGAGATAGCAGTGGTAGATAGATAGCAGTGGTAGATAGATAGAGATAGATAGATAACAGATAGATAGTTAACAGAGATCGATTAGATAGATAAGAGACAGAGATAGATAGCTCGCAGAGATAGATAGCTAGCAGAGATAGATCGATAGATAACAGATAGATAGTTAACAGAGATAGATTAGATAGATAGATTAGATAGACAGAGATAGATAGATTAGATAGACAGAGATAGATACATTAGATAGACAGAGATAGATACATTAGATAGACAGATAGATTAGATAGACAGCGATAGATAGACAGAGATAGATAACAGAGAGATAGCTAGCAGAGATAGATAGCTAGCAGAGATAGATAGATAGATAACAGAGAGATAGCAAGCAGAGATAGATAGCTAGCAGAGATAGATAGATAGCAGAGGTAGATAGATAGCAGAGGTAGATCGATAGATAACAGATAGATAGTTAACAGAGATTGATTAGATAGATAGATTAGATAGATAAGATAGACAGAGATAGATAGCTAGCAGAGATAGATAGATAGATAACAGATTAGATAGACAGAGATAGATAGATAGATAGATTAGATAGACAGAGATAGATAGATTAGATAGACAGAGATAGATAGACAGAGATAGATTAGATAGATAGATTAGATAGACAGAGATAGATTAGATAGATAGATTAGATAGACAGAGATAGATTAGATAGATAGATAGATAGACAGAGATAGATTAGATAGATAGATTAGATAGACAGAGATAGATTAGATAGATAGATTAGATAGACAGAGATAGATAGATTAGATAGACAGAGATAGATAGATTAGATAGACAGAGATAGATAGAAATAGAAGACAGAGATAGATAGATAGCAGAGATAGAAGATAGATAAACAGATTAGATAGACAGAGATAGATGATAGATTAGATAGACAGAGATAGATTAGATAGATAGATTAGATAACAGAGATGATAGATAGATGTAGATAGACAGATAGATTAGATAGATAGATAGATAGACAGAGATAGATAGATAGATAGATTAGATAGAAAGGATAGATTGATAGAGAGATTAGATAGACAGAGATAGATAGATAGATAGATTAGATAGACAGAGATAGATGATAGATAGATAGATAGACAGGATAGATTAGATAGATAGATTAGATAGACAGAGATAGATTAGATAGATAGATTAGATAGACAGAGATAGATAGATAGATAGATAGATAGATAACAGAGATAGATAGATAGATAGATTAGATAGACAGAGATAGATTAGATAGATAGATTAGATAGACAGAGATAGATTAGATAGATAGATTAGATAGACAGAGATAGATAGATTAGATAGACAGAGATAGATAGATTAGATAGACAGAGATAGATAGATTAGATAGACAGAGATAGATAGATAGATGATAGACAGAGATGATAGTATATAGATAGACAGAGATCGATAGATAGATAGATAGACAGAGATCGATAGATAGATAGATAGTCAGAGATCGATAGATAGCAGAGATCGATAGATAGCAGAGATCGATAGATAGCAGAGATCGAGATAGATAGATTAGATAGACAGAGATAGATAGATTAGATAGACAGAGATAGATAGATAGATAGACAGAGATAGATAGATTAGATAGAAAGAGATAGATAGATTAGATAGAAAGAGATAGACAGATTAGATAGAAAGATAGACAGAGATAGATAGATTAGATAGACAGAGATAGATAGATTAGATAGACAGAGATAGATTAGATAGAAAGAGATAGATAGATTAGATAGAAAGAGATAGACAGATAGATAGATAAGATAGACAGAGATAGATAACTGATAGATTAGATAGACAGAGATAGATTAGATAGATAGATTAGATAGACAGATTAGATAGACAGAGATAGATAGATTAGATAGATAAGATAGACAGAGATAGATAGACAGAGATAGATAGCTAGCAGAGATAGATAGATAGATAACAGATTAGATAGACAGAGATAGATTAGATAGATAGATTAGATAGACAGATAGACAGATTAGATAGACAGATATAGATAGATTAGATAGATAAGATAGACAGAGATAGATAACAGATAGTAGCTAGCAGAGATAGATAGATAACAGATAGATTAGATAGACAGAGATAGATAGATAACAGATAGATTAGATAGACAGAGATAGATAGATAGATAGATGCAGAGATAGATAGATTGATAGCAGAGATAGATAGATTAGATAGACAGAGATAGACAGATAGATAGATTAGATAGACAGAGAGACAGATAGATAGATTAGATAGACAGATAGATAGATTCGATAGACAGAGATAGACAGATAGATATGATTAGATAGACAGAGATAGACAGATAGATAGATTAGATAGACAGAGATAGACAGATAGATAGATTAGATAGACAGAGATAGACAGATAGATAGATTAGATAGACAGAGATAGACAGATAGATTAGATAGACAGATAGATAGATTAGATAGACAGAGATAGACAGATAGATAGATTAGATAGACAGAGATAGATAGATACGATAGATAGATAATGAAAGATAGACAGATAGATAGATTAGATAGACAGAGATAGACAGATAGATTAGATAGACAGAGATAGACAGATAGATTAGATAGACAGAGATAGACAGATAGATAGATTCGATTAGACCGAGATAGACAGATAGATAGATAGATAGATAGATTAGATAGACAGAGATAGACAGATAGATAGATTAGATGACAGAGATAGAAAGATAGATAGATAGATTAGATAGACAGAGATAGAAGATAGATAGATTAGATAGACAGAGATAGACAGATAGATTAGATAGACAGAGAGACAAAGATAGATTAGATAGACAGTAGATAGATTAGATAGACAGAGATAGACAGATAGATAGATAGATTAGATAGACAGATATAGACAGATAGATAGATTAGATAGACAGAGATAGACAGATAGTAGATTAGATGACAGAGATAGTTAGATAGACAGAGATAGACAGATAGATAGATTAGATAGACAGATTAGATAGACAGAGATAGACAGATAGACAGAGGTAGATTAGATAGACAGAGATAGATAGATTAGATAGACAGAGATAGATAGATTAGATAGACAGAGATAGATAGATTAGATAGACAGAGATAGATAGATTAGATAGACAGAGACAAGATAGATAGTTAGATAGACAGAGATAGATAGATTAGATAGACAGAGATAGAGATAGATAGATTAGATAGACAGGATAGATAGATTAGATAAGATAGATGAGATAGACAGAGAAGATAGAGTAGATAGACAGAGATAGATAGATTAGATAGACCGAGATAGATAGATTAGATAGACAGAGATAGATAGATAGATAGACAGAGATAGATAGATTAGATAGACAGAGATAGATAGATTAGATAGACAGAGATAGATAGATTAGATAGACAGAGATAGACAGAGATAGATAGATTAGCTAGACAGAGATAGATAGATTAGCTAGACAGAGATAGATAGATTAGCTAGACAGAGATAGATAGATTAGCTAGACAGAGATAGATAGATTAGCTAGACAGAGATAGATAGATTAGCTAGACAGAGATAGATAGATTAGCTAGACAGAGATAGATAGATTAGCTAGACAGAGATAGATTAGCTAGACAGAGATAGATTAGCTAGACAGAGATAGATTAGCTAGACAGAGATAGATAGATAACCGAGATAGACAGAGACAGATAGATGATAGCCGGAGATAGATGATAGATAGATAGAGAGTGGCATCCGGTCTGCAGGGCTTCCCTGTTTTACAGAGCCCCCTGTTCTGAAGGGCCCCTTTGGTCTCCAGCCCCCCTGGTCTGCAGGGACCTCCCCAGGGCTCCTCGGGTGTGCAGGACCCTTTTTGTCTGCTGGGCCCTGCTAGTGTAAATCAGCATTTCCTACTGTTTACTCTGGTGATGTAGCACTATCACAGGGTTACCCTATGTTGGGAGTGTCTGACACTGTAAAGTAGAAGATTAAAAGAGAACCATGATGCCAGCCTGGAGCGTGGCTGAAACGCTACAGTTAAGGTTCTGACACACCTTCTGTCCTTATCAATGGTAATGTTTGCACCATCCAGACACGTTGGATATTTAAGCAAGAATGTAGCTTGAGGTGGTGGCAGGCTTACAAATGATTTGGCCAACATATTTTATTCTACATAAAGTATGGTAGGGATTTCTAATGTATTGTACTACCATGTTTTTATGCATTATAACAACTGAAACTTTATAAATGTGTATTCAAATATAAAATAATCAAGTTTTGCCACACCCAGCAAAGAAGCCACGGCCACTTTGCAGCGGTGGCGGCGCCCTGCACCCGCCTATATGTGTCATTCAAAAGTTTTTCAGTTATCAAAAACCCTAGGGACACACCTGCTGGAGAGACTTTAGTTCATCTTTAAATAAATAGGTACAAATAAATATATACAATTTACATTACAGAACAGCATTTAAAAATTTATAGCAGATGGATAAAAGCTTGACCTGAATCGTTCAGTTTTACATAAAATATTTCTAAAATGTGTGGGGAAGAATTATTAACAGATCTGAATTTGGATGGGAGTGATCCAGACAAATATTCTTTATACATTCAAAGGATATCCACTCCTTTAAAGTGTATGTATACATACATTCCTACCAAGTATTTATTGTAGACCAACAATTTTTTCAGTACAAAGATGAGAAATCACATTAGACCACACAGCTGATTAGACCAAAATATTGTGCTGGATTATTAGGATGTGCACCATCCCTAATTGTGATTATCTTATCTTTGCAGTATTTTGAGGGGGAAAAGTCTGGACCAATTGTCACCAAGTTACAGAAAAACAGACCTGCCGTGGCTCTTACTACTCACTGCAGTTATCCCCACATGCTATACTGTGTGTCATGCCTTAAAGGGAAGAAAAAAATTAATTTAACCCCCCTTGTTATCTGCTGTACCCAGGATGAGGACCTTAAACTCCATGTCCTCACCCCTGTGAGTACAGCAGATAGAGAAACCTTACCTTCAAAGTTTAGTTCAAGTCCTGCCTCCCCAGCTTGAGCTGGCGAGCTAGTTTTCTTCTAAGGAAAGAAGAATCACAAGTGAATAGGGTATGCTGGCCCAGAACTTTACTTTGAAAGCAGGATGTAGATTGGCTGGATGATCAATGGTATTTTACCACACAAGCAAATGGTTGTGGGCTAAAATTTAAGCTAAATTGGTTGACCCAGACAAACGGAAATTGTCCCTAAATCAATGTCTTTAAGAGGCAACATGATTGGTCTATCTGAAATATCCGTTATAAGAAAGAATTCATTAAAACACATATTAAGAATTTATATATCTACTAGTTGGTGTTAATTTGGGAGCCCATACCTGGGTCAACAAGAGTCTTATGATAAATTTCCTTCAGTTTTTTGCTCTTCACATTTCTTCCTTGTGTTAGGTTTCTGTACATTTCATAACCGATAATTAAGACTCCACCATCTTCATGCCAACGCTGCATCATATAGCCTCTTTCTTGAGGGCGCTTTACTGTGGCAAGTTCTGCAACCTAATAATTAAAGACCAACATTGAGAGATATTTATAAAAACAAGAGATGACTGGTTCACCTAGTAAATAAGAAACCTAGAAATATTCCCATAAAACCAGTGATTCTGTATTAGAATTTCAGATCTCTTTATAATTTCTTATATTATACAATCATTTTACTTAATGTTAGTACAATATCAATTTTTATTTTAATTTTATTACAAAACTTGTGTCTTCGTCATAAACCAGCACTGACTCTTATCTTTCTTTGTTCATTTGACCATTTTGTGGTCTAGCCTGGAGAAAATCTCAACATCTGTCAGCACTCCTCTGACACACACCCTTGGTTTACGATGCAGTGCCCATCTTTGACAAAGGCACGCATGCGCACGAGGGGGAGGAAAGCAGACAGGCAAAACTATGCAGCAATTTGGCAATTAGTGAGATCTCAGCTTAGAGGCCAATATGTTAGACAAGTTCTCCTGTCTCCATTACAATTATACTTTAATTCAGTGAGGGTCATTTTGGCTGTTTAGTTTCCCTTTTCTGGGTCCCCCAATGGCCAAAACGTATTCATATTTTAGTAATACATGGCAACAAACGTTCATACTTCGTGTCAGATTGGCTACCGGACCTCCAAAAGTTGTCTAATCCTACTTAATCAAATTTATAAAACTACAGTTGAGGATAGTCTTAAAAAAACTGCAAACCTCCAATTTTTCTTCATCTTCCATGCCCTCTTGCCACTTCTCAAATTCATTCAGCCAATTTAAGACAGTGTTTAAAGGACAAACCACAAGTGCAGTACTGAAATCCAGTTTGTCAGACAGAAGGACTGTATGAAGGAAAGTCACCACCTGCAAAGTAACATTGTTGAATAGATGAGAAGAAAATAAAAACATAAAAAAAGCTCTAATGATGTTGTTAGTTATTTGTGTGGGAAAAATGTAATTGTTGTTTATACCACAATATTACCTGCAAAGTCTTTCCCAGGCCCATGCAGTGGGCAAGAATGCAGCCAGAACCTGGATCCTTCTTGGTCTTTTTCACAGACTCACAGCAACAATCCCACATGAACTGAACCCCTGGACAAAAGGATGATACATGTCAAGTCACTATACAGAAAATCACTCACACGTCTACAAATGTGCAAGATTTTAAAAACCTGAAAACATAAAATATACACTCCAATGCTTGAAAGGCAGCAAGTGGCTAACTTCTAAGTTGGAACAGGAAGAATTTCATAAAAAGAAAAGGTTAAAAGACAACTATACTCACCTCAGCCCTGATCCTCTTCCTCACCTGTTGAAACTACCCAGGGTGAGGATCAAAACAGCTAGGTTGTCACCCCTGGATTTAACTTTAAACGGTGCCCATAAACTACTTAGATATTAGATAGAGGTGAGTATATAGACACATTTGTTATCTTACCTATCTAAGAACTGCCTAGCCAGTACTTTCTTACAACCAACTTGCAATCACAAAATTAATGGCCTAGAATGGATGGTCTCAAGATCATGACCACTGCATGCAAAATTATTTTTAAGAGATATAAAAGATATTAAGAGATTATTAATTGTATATAGGATGTAAGTATAATCTATCTAATGACTGCCTAGTGTATAGCCACCATAACTCCTGCACTTGCAATCGTGGCGAGCTGTACTTTATTCCATCCCTTATTGCCGTGAGCAGACCAATAGGAAGACACGCTGTTTAAGAAGTGCATCTTCCTATTGATCTTGCCCTAGGCAAACAGGAGAAGGTGAGTAAAAGAGCACCAGTAATTACAACAAAACCAGGTGTCAAGACCTAGAACGTTTAGGGTCCTCACACTGGGTAGCCTCAAAGGGAAGGGGGTTGTTTTGGACACTATTATTGTTCTCTAAAAATATGTAAAAAAAAAAAAAAGAATAATTGTGGTAGTGCCTCTCAGCTTTGCATTAAAACAACAAAAATCTCTTTCTATCTGTGATGCATCTTACTTATATACATGTCCAAAGATTTATTCTTTAAAGCTGGGTACACACCATGCAATATTTCAGCCCAATCGACCGATAGCTCAGTGTATCGGTCGATCGGGCCAAAATAATTGCATGGTCCGAATCGAATGCACGCACGATTGGACATGTCCAAAAACCGCAGCCGATCATGCTGTCCTCTATGGATTTAGGCAGCAGAAGATACAAAAATAGTCCCCAATGGGAAAATCATGTTAATGGACCAAAAAACATCTCAATTCACATTTTGCCACCTTTTGCACAGTAACTTAAAAGTAATAAACAATCCTTAAAACTGACCTAGCACCAAGTACAATGTATACAATCGCCCTTAACTCCAAGACAAATACTTTGGGGAAAAATGCGTTTATACATTTAAATTTAATTTCACAGTGAAAGCTTTATTAATAAGCTGTAAGAAATACAGTGAATAATTAAGCATTAAATAAAGATAACATTAATATACCATAAAAGCAAATCAAAATATGAATAAGGCAAAAGGGTAGTCCCAAAAATATTGCAATATGTAAAACGTTGGCTCTTATGTTGGGGTTTTTGCAAAAAATATGGTATTTGGTTTTGTTCTTACCGTCTACCTGATGTGGCTTCAACTTTGTAACCATATCTTTGTGAACCTCCACCAAAGCCTCCTTAGTTTCTTCATTTTCATCCAATACCAGTTTTGTGGTAATAGGACATTTTACAGGTGTTTCACTTTCAACAACAACCACCTGTAATTAGGCAATGTAAACATGATAAAACAGATAGTTCTCTAACATATAGGCTAGCTTATTCATTCTAAATATAATGTAGGTCCCTTACAGTCTATTACCAAACGAAAAACCCTTTTCCAAAGTAATCGTAAAGACTAGGCATTTATGATTAAATAACCACCCCATAAAATACAAAAAAATTCATATGATTCCAGACTACTTCCCTCCTCTTTTGCGGTTATGTATGTATAAACATGCTAAATTTTTACTAGCGATACATGCCACACGGTTCAGGAAAGATATATAACTATTGAGAGTACAAAAAGTGAATCCTCAAGTTAGGTCATGAGTAAAACACTAAACTTCTTTGAATAACCCACTCAATAGTGTGCTATCCTATCATTTTACACGCAATATATGAATGTAATCTTCAATGGGCCGTTATAGCCGATAATTATTTGGTGTATGAGCACTTTTTTGGGCCAAAACGGCCGTTCCCCTACCAGCCAGATCTTCAACCGAACGGCAGTATTGGCTGACAAAGTGTACGAAGCTTAATGACAACTAAAGCCTCAGAACAACATTGAATTAGAAGGCAGGTCTCCTTGATATAAAAACAGTAATCGTTGTCTCACCTCTCATTTTTCTATGAGAAATGAAACTTTCTAACATGAGGTTTGTGTCTTATTTCCCAGTGTTCTGAGTATCTCACAGTGTGGTCACTTACCAATATGTTCTATACACATGCTTAGTCCTAAGATACTGCAGATACTTTTTACAGTTGGTACAGTTGGTCACACCCACTAGTAGCCTCTAGCCAATCCTTTAACATGACAGAATAGGCAAGGGAGCATGTAACAGAGATTAGGGGTGTGGCCAGTCACTGTACATACAGCTATTTCATCCAGTTCAAGTGGAAACAATTACTTTAATGCTATTTACTATATTGCTATTTTACAGGTAATTGGTGTTTTTGGAGGGTATGTGTTCAGATTCTGGAATGTAAAAATGTGGGTTTAGTTCTCCATTAAGCCTTTAAAAATTACAGTAAAGGGCATCTATACCGAAAAATAGGTTATTTTAAATTGACCATAACTGGAACATAATTCTTTCCAACCACCACTGTCTTTTTTGTTGATCTGTCCCCTATTTCTTTAGATATCCAATCTAAAACTTCCTATATTTCAGCTGTCAATCAAGTTCCATGCTCTCAAAAACCTCTATTCTTCTGTGAATAGTTTTACTGTAGCTGGAATGGTGACAGAGTTTTGACAGTTGGAATTCTGTATGCAGGCTTGACAGTTGGTTTTTGGGAATAAAGTCAGGTTGGATGGAAGTGGGAGTGGTTAAAAGAGGGAGCAGGGATTCTGCTCCTAAACAAAATGTGTGCTGGATTGAAGGCATGCACCAACACACACAAATCAAAGTAAGTGCTGCTTAGATGTATTAAATTATATAATAAGATGAGGCAAAGTAATTTTTTCAGTATAGTGTCCCTAGGCCACACTAGCGCAATTTCGGTGTGTTTGTGCATATCATTTTTTTTTTCTAACATTGGAATCGCGGCAATCGTTTGATTTTGGGTATGTTGCAATTGAGCATCCATGCATAAAAATGCTGATCGCAAGCAATTTCCTGTCTCAAAAGGAGAAAGCGCAAGTGCTCAGAAATCAGATGTAAACCGCACTCGTAATCGTAAACCGCACACGCAATCGGGTGTGACTGCATGAACGTTTCTGGTGCCATGCAGTGTGGCCATACCCTAAATAGAAATAACAGTACACCCTAACTTAAATAGTTATCTGTTTTCTGCCTTTTCTTTCCGGCTGTTGGAAACAGTTCCTGTTAACGTGTGATATGCACCTTTTATTACAGCATATTTCTAAGGCAGAGACATACATAGTTTAGTCCTAGGCCCAATATATGCATTTTGGGTAAGTCCTAAATATGCATTTCTTAATTAAAATGAATTAGTGTGTGTCATTTATTTTTTAATGGCTGTCCCCAGAGAAGTGATAGTTCATTTTAAAGACCAATTCCACAATTCCATCACTCAATTTGTATAGAAGTATATAGGTGAATCTCATCTGCCATTCTGTTGTCCATGTTGACAATGCATCTAGGTCTGCCTACAGCAATTGCTCATCCAAATACCCACTTCTAAGTCATTTAAAAAGAGATAGTGTCCCCATTACAGAAAACAGAGGCCCCCCACTAAATGGGGGGGGACTAAAAAGGCACATATAAGGCAGCAATGTTATGCAGTAAAAGGTTGATGAAAACAGTGCTCGTTTACAAATATGCCCCCTTTAAGGGGATGGGTGTATATTGTTCAAAATGTCAGAAACCAAATGTAAATTTCTGGAACTTAATTATGGTCCTGCCAACCACCTCATCGCTATTAGGCTATAGTAACAATAATTGTCACAAAACTGCAGCCAGGAAAACTTAAGGCAACTAAAACAGCCTGTTGTCCGTAAACCCAGACATGAGGACATAGTTTAGGTCTTGCTTTGGGTATTTGTATGTAATGTTAAGGGGAGGGGATTGTCCTTTAAAGCACACATGGATTATATATAGTTATAGTTCTACAGTTATAGATTCAGCATGTTTTATATATAAGTATGCCAGCCTTTATCTATACAATGATAGGTCACATGTTATGGTCACTATGTCCATGTTACTAAAGCACAAAAGCTTGGATTATGATTTTTAAAAAAAAAAAACAAAACACCAAATCATAGGATACTGGTAGTTCTATAATGCTTTTCATTACCTCTCTCAGTTTCTCTCGCTCTCGTTCTCTCTCTGCAATCCTTTTCCTTCTCTCCTCTTCTTCTTTCAGAGCATTTTGCGTTTCTGTACGCAACTTGTCATCTTTAATAATCCTTCTGATTTTTTTTCTGCCCTTGCCTGGTGATTTGGAGTCATCATCATCATCATCCTCAGAACTTCCACTATTGTTCTGTGTAAGACACACAGTAATTTATAACCAAAGTTTTTTAAAAGTTAATAAACATAAATATTACATATATCTGAATGGCTACAATACACATTAAGTAATTAAGCTAAAAAAAAATAGTAAGAACAGGAACACATTTTTTAAAGGTAACGGTGGTCTCCATTCAAGAAAAAAGCGCTCTCATACCTTTCAAACAAGCCTAGGATGACTCTAGCTTCTCTTGGTCTTAAGTTACAGGCTCGCAAAGTAACACTTCCTTGTCTGCCCTAGCTGAAACTGTGACAGGCACATGATGAGCTATGTGACAGTTTGAGAGTTGTGGTGTGTACTTTTCTAAAATCAGGTTAATGCCAGCATTTCAAGAATGCAAATGATACTGCACATGAGTGACTAAAGGTGGGTACACACTTTAACGATAAAGGGGCTATTCCATCAGATCAGATGGAATCATTCAACCTCAAAATTGCTCAGAACTGCCCGAAAATTTTTCTCTGCCGCATCCATTGTACTAAAGTATAAGCAGTAAGCTGCGGCTGAAGGAAACTTGGCAGTCCAGAACGTTCTCCCTTATACTCTCCTTATACTTTATATAGGGAGAACACCTCAGGACTGTGTGATGGGTGATCTTTAGAAAATGACAAGACAGAATCTTTAATGTGTGTACCCACCTTAACTGCCAAGCCAGGTTTTAGTAAAGTTTAATTTTTTATTCAGTCAAAGTAGTCCATACTTCTTCAAAACATTTACAAAAAGAAAAATTACCAACCCAGCATTTAAATAGCAGCGTCCCCAAGAATTAACAGTGCAAGCGGTAACTAATGACTAAGTATAGATAGTTGGCAGGGTACATTTTTTCTGTTTTTGTAATGTTTGAGGGACTATAAGGGATGCCAAAGTTTCTTACGTCATGCATCTAATCAGTCTTCAAAGTCAAGCTCCTCCATTACCGTGTTAACTTGCCCTTCTGTACTTTAGGGCAAGCTTCAACAAAGTACAAGGTATGGGGGATGTGCACATGTTTTTGACTTGTTTGTATAAAAGGCAATTTTACTAGAAAGGGGAAATTAGTTCAGACATGATTTCTCTTCTGTGTTTTTTAAAAATTAAACAGCACCCCATATTTTGCAGGGGCGTGTAGACTTTCTATAGCCACACAGAGAAATCCGAACAGGCACATATAATTAACAGGCATAGTTTTCTAGTTTACGATATTGCATAAGAAAAAAACTTTAGGCCAGGTTCAGACGAATGGCTGCATTTTTACCAGGGTTTTTTTTGACATTGCAGCTAGGAAAATGCTGCATGCATGAACCTAGCCTTGGTTAAATGCTTGGTGGCCATTTTTCAATTGGGTTTAGACATTTACCATTTGGATGTATGGAACAATATGGTAGCACTAGGATTTACATATGCTGGTACCTTGCTATCACTGGAGTCCTCCTGGACTTTAATACGCCTTCTCTTCTTCTTTTGCTTGTAGCTGCGTTGGTTCTCTTCAGCTTCTTTTTTGGCAGCCCTAAAAAAATTAATTTCCATGTTTTATCACCACAGGGAATGTTAATAAAAAAAATACACAAAAACTTTAAAAAAAAAAATATGCAAAAGAATTTAAAATTTTTTCATAAATTTAGAGACATTTTTTAAAAAATATGGCTCCGTATTACACAAAAATATCATTTTTTAATCTTATTCATCTCTATGTGCAAATACTAGACAAAAAACCTGTCCCATTGTACCAGAGATCACTGTCCTTCTTGTAAGCATTAGTGAATTTATTTTTACAAAATATATTGTCATCCTTTTAGTGCATTTTTCCCACCACTTTCTCTTTAAAAAAAAAAAAAAAAAAAAAAGATAAGGAGAATTTTTATACTTAAAATGCTTTTCTCTGAAGCCAAAGGGGGGCCCAGGAATAATGGGGTAAAGTTCCTACCCCTGTACTTTAAGAACAGAAGGGGGCTAGAAACAGTATTTTAAACTGTGTGAAACTTTTTATTGCAACATGTTTCGAACTACAAGTAAACAAGTAGCACAAAGGAAAAATAAACCCTCCGCAGCCTGCCACACAGAACGTCCCAATGACACTTCTGTGGAGGCAAAGACAAAGTCTATAGAATCTAATGAACGTCGTAACGGACAACCAAGTTGCCGCCTGACAGATCTAATCCACCAAGGCCTCCTTGCTGGCGGGCCCATGAAGCACCCATGGCTCTAGTATTATGGGCAACAACCTGCCTGGGAGGAGCAGCCATAGAAAGACGGTAACCATCTCGCAAGAGTCTGAGGCAAGGCTCTACAACCACGACACAGGCCTGCCAAGAGGACAAAAAGAGCCTGAGAAGATCTAATGTCCTTAGTTCAGGCATATGAAGAGCCCTAACCACATTCAAACCGTGAAGCCATCTTTCCTTGGGAGAGGAAGGACGAGGATAGAAAGAAGGGACAACGATGACCTGGTTGAGATTGAAGGTGGAGACCACCTTTGGCAGGAATTCAGAGTGAGTTCTGAGAACTGCTCTGTCAGGCAAGAAATGTAAAGAGACAGGGTCTATAGACAGGGCTAATTCTGAGGCTTTTCTGAGGCTCTGCTTATCATGGAAATAGCCAATAGAAAAAACATAAGATTGGATAGTCAAGCAAATCGACTCTAAAGGCTCGAAGGGGGGCAACCTGAGGGCCCTAAGGACTAGTCGGGTCCCAAGGTTGAGTCGTTGGGCGTCATAGCATGGTTTGGATGTCCGAAAGGACTGAGACCTGCGAAAAATAGACCTTCTGGTCTTGTTTTGAGAAAGCATTGTACAACCCCCCCCCCCCTTCATCTGACCCTTTCTGTAAGTTGTCTGATGTTAGCGAGCAACGAGCAAATGGATCTTTGATGGGTCTTGTTGGCATTTAAAAGTCTCAAGCGACGGACCTGGGGCACTCTGCACCTGGGTCACCAAGAAGCACGGGTGAGTCCCGAATATATATTGTTGAATTCCTATTGGAAGTGTTCTATCTTGCTATCTGGAGGAACGTGGGGTCTGGGGTTTCTTACACCTGGACCACCGCAATAAATAAGTAAGCATTATAAGATTCACATTTCATGAGATTGGATTCCTATTTTTGGGCATTTAAAAGTAAGCTTAAGAAGCCAGACCCCGGGTCACTTCAAGGGTTTTTGCTGCCTGAGCCAAATTTTATTGCCGCCCTTTTGTGCGCAGCCGCCATATTAGAATGGGCGTGGCTTAAGTTGTATGGTTTTAAACTTTCTATCACATAGGTATTTAAACAGTTCCTCAGACAGTCAAATACCAATAATGTAAATTACTAGAAACAGATATTACATCCCTTTCTCAAACAGCTTGTTTTGCCACCACCATATTGCTCCTTTCAGGTTTTTGTTGCTCAAATCATATTAATTTATTTTATAGCCATTGCTATACATGTTGGTTCACTTGTTAACAATACATTAGAATTGCCATACTTTCTGTAAGTATAAAAGATTTGTAAGCCTTCCACCATGTCAAGGTAGACTCTTTCAGCAAGGCCTAACTAACCTAACCAGTCTAACAAACTAATTAAAGTTAGCCTAACCATATTAAAGGATTTTAACAACATTATATCTGTTACTAGTGAAAAAATTTATTTTTTTTGACTGGTCAAGACCTCTGAGACTTTTGGCACCCATGCTAAGGCAAAAACTGGCCTCAATGCTGTTCCTGCTGAAGTAAAAGAGGTTTTTAACAAGACCTCAGTGTGACGGTCTAAAGGGTCCTTTAGAAAGTGGGATAGTTGTCCTTCTTGATAGCCTAGCCTTGATAACCTAGCTACTGGATGGTCGACTATGGGCAGGCAAGCCCAATGATCCACATCCCATTTAAGAAATGGAAAGGAGTTGTGGAATTGCTGACTAGGCTTTAATGGTTTCTCTGGAACTGACCACTCGTCAGAAACAATCTTCTCGAGTTGCTCATGAGACGGGAAATGTGATGTTTTTCTTCTGTATTTGGCATAGAGAAGCAAGACAGGATAAATATATTTTCAGCTAGAGATCTAGCCCAACAGGTTTAGTCTCCTGTGGGAGAACCACAGGAGCTGCCTGCACCACAGGCCTAGTGTTTTGATTCCTAAGGGAATCTTTAAAAGGATCTGGCCGAAGCTTCTTAAGAATTTTAAGTGTCCGCACCTTGTGGTAGGAACTTAAACCCAGTGTGCCTGGGTCCTCCTGAGCCTGAAAGAGAAAATGTCATCTACTCGCTGAAAACTAAATTTGAGTTTATGAGATGGAAACCTTGTACGTGGCCGTTGGTCATCTGAATCACTGTCTGAAACTTCCTCGCTAAGTCCAGAAGACTTCTGGGATTCCGAGCCTGAATCTTCACTGTTCACTAAAACAAACAAAACAATTATAAGAAGCAAGTCAATGTGTAACAGAAAAGCTATTTGTGATCATACCTAAATATAAATGCCATTTTTACTCTTGGGCCTGTCATACAAGCGCTGATCACAGCTCAATCATGCCCAAATTCTTTATCCCCATCAAATGCATGTAGAAATACAAATTCAAATGATTGAAATTTACCAAGACTGAACATTCAAATTGACTGATTTTCCTGAACAAATGGTTGGCGTTAAAATGTATCCCAAGTGATTCATTAGGACAAAACATTGCATACCCAACCTTTAAGCCTAACTGTGGTCTTCATACAAGTGACCTTTATTAAAAAGAGCACATCCCTACCATTATGAGCTGTGACATCACCAGCCCCATTGCTCTGACCCGCTTGCCACAGGCACTGAGCATGCCCAGTTGTATCCTGCTGCTGCAAGTTTTTAAATGGGGGGGGACATGGGGCTTCTTACATAGCACACCATGTCACAGTCCCTTCCTGGTTTATTCTGACTGTCTTAAGTGTAAATTTAAAAGCCTATAACTTAAGACACGGTTTTTAGCTATTACAGGGTTTTTAGCTATTGTGTTCAAGTTCAACAGCATAGATATTAAAGACATTTAAGCACATTCTAAAGATTTCTAATAAATTGCAAATTAAACTGTTTTGGGTTTAAGATTTTTCAGGAAACATTCAAAAGAATCCACTACGGTGAATTGTGAAACTTAATAACAAACAGTTGAATTTGACTTAAAGAAAATGCAAGGAGTGACTAAAAAGATTATTTATTAATCTGTTTAAATAAAGATAACTAATAGAATTTCCCCCGCACAACACACCCATCATGAGCACTTCAGTATCCAATATATATAATTTTAATTATGATAGATCAATGTAATGTACCTTTACGCCTGCTCCGTCGCTTTCCATCTTTTGAATTTTTAGATTTTTCACTCTTTGCTTTTTTCCCCTTATCATCCCCAGAATCACCATCGCTCAAACTTAACTTATGACGCAACAAGCGGTGTCTATATCTTGGTTTCTTTGCAGGCTCTAAATCGGAATCAGAATCTGAACTTTTGTCAACATTTTCTTCAGCTGAATAAGAAAAATAACCATGCAGAAATATATGTTACACATTATAGGAACAAAAATATGTTAAAAAAAACAATAAAAACAGTAAAAAAAAAAAAAAATGTATTTAGCCCTTTGCATTTCTAACCCCACACGTTATACGCTTTGTTTTTTTAAACATGGGCCCAAGTTCAAAGAAATAAGTTAGACCTGTAGATTTTAATTTATATTGATTGGTACTTTGCTCCCCATAGAAAATGCCTCAAGGAACTCAGAAGGGTTTCTGGCACTTTCTTTGGTCATGTCTAATATACAGAGATACTGGACCAATTGTCTGGCATGCTACCATTTCCAGAACCTCAAATTCAAAACATTGTTTACTAAGAATCCCTGAGGCGACCAGAGAAGTAGCAGACACAGTAGAGTGCCATAAATGCCTTAAAGGGTATCTCCACTGGTATAAACAAAATTTTGGTTTCCAGTTTTATTGAAGAACAGGAGATAAAGGAGATGCGTCTAACCTCCCGTTCTTTAAAGGAACTGTTCACTGCTCCAAACAACTTAGCCTCAAAAGAAAACATATTTCTAGGTGTTTCCTTACCTATTTACAGCTCCTCAATCAGATTAGCAGGGTCCCTGTAGCTAGCTCAACTCGGCTAGCTCAACTCGGCCTCCGACGATATTTGCGACTGTCCAAGCCGATTCGCGCATGCGCAACGCACGGCGAATGTAGTCGCAAATCTAACTGCTGAGAGAGTGCCGACAGCCAAGAGTATTGTTTAACTCTGGTGACGCGTGGGTGCACACGCGCGCACGTGTTATAACTGATATAAAGTGCTGCATGTGTCTGGATTTCTGGCATACACTGTTTTTTATGGGCTACCTTTTTTTTATGGTATAGGGGTGACCTGGTAGGTGGTGGGGATGTAAGTGAACTTTATTTAAATTGAATTATGGGGGACAGGAGGTGGGGTGGAAAATGCCCATTTTAGTTGATTTATATTTGAATTATGGGGGACATGGGAGTGGTGTGTTGTGGGAGGATATTATTCTTTCACTTCCATTTTGGCACTTGCACAGGTAGGTCAGGCTCATTGAGTGTTAATTGGACAAAATGTGTTGAAAGCGATGCACAGACACTATGGGAAGGGGATAGGGCTGTGCATCATGGATGGCTGTCTCCTCCACAATGAAAGCGATGGACAGGCACCATGGGAAGGGGAAAGGGCTGTGCATGATGGATGGCGTTCTACCTACACTACTATATGCTACACTGAAAATAATGCACAGGCACTATGGGAAGGGGAAAGGGCTGTGCATGATTGATGGCGTTCTACCTACACTACTATGCCACACTGAAAATGATGCACAGGCACTATGGGAAGGGGAAAGGGCTGTGCATGATGGATGGCATTCTCCTACCTACACTATCATGCCACACTGAAAGCGATGCACAGGCACTATGGGAAGGGGAAAAGGCTGTGCATGATGGATGACTTTCCTACCTACACTATTACGCCACATTGAAAGCTATACACAGGCACTATGGGAAGGGGAAAGGGCTGTGCATCATGGATGTCTTTTTCCTATCTACAATTCTATTCCACACTGAAAGCAATGCACATGCACTATGCAAAGGGAAAATCCAAGATTGAGTTTATTATTTTTTTTTAATGCAGGCTTCACTACTGTGGAACTCTTTACTACAGTTGCAGTGAGGCTAGTGAAGATCACTTATAGGACACAAATGACAGACTCACAGTTACACAAACACAGACTGACAAATACTGACACTCACAGTAACACACTGCTATATAAAAACATAGAAATCAATAAAAACATTATAAACATTAGTAAATATATATATTTTATTCCATTAATCAGTACCAAGTGAGGTGTAAGTTGTCTGTCAGTGATCTCTAAGTTCAGTAGATGAGCTGTGTTAATATTCCCTCTCTATGTACAGTAACTCTCTGATGCAGCGAAAAAAATGCACGTGAAGAGAGGGAACAGTCTATTAGTCAGGTGGTCAGGGACAGGGTTATAACATGTCAGTACAGCAGGTAGACAAAAAGCAGTGCAGAGTGGAGGCCACATCCCCAAAAACGAGCAGAACTTTACCAGATGATTCCAGAGGTTACAAATAGAATTATTTCACAACAAAGGGATCCTGGGGGCTGGGGAACAGTGGAGTTTAGTATACAGAAGTTTGTAAAATATGTCATTTCTGAAAGAGCACTTCCTTTAATAAAACCTGCAGGAGCCAGGAGTGAAGGGAAACTACTTACCTGATCGCTCGCTCCTCCGCCGAGTATTCTGATAGGACCTGACAGACTGTCTTCTATGCGCATCTCACTTTTTTGTGCCCTGGAGGGCCTTTAATCTTAAAACTGATGGTCATAAATATGCTTCTTCCATGTTCATTGCTTAACCCTAAATGGGAATGTCTAATTAAATGAAAAGATTACAAATGCCACACTAATCCGGATACTTGTAAATTGCATTGACAAAGTGCACATAGGACCCTCGCTCCCTTTTCTACCACTTTGCGTTGATTATGCACTTTTAAATAGTATTGCAGCACAGTATTCCACACATCACACACAGATTAGTTTTTAAGGTAAAGCAGAATAAGAGGTGGTTAAGGGTTTGACGGCAGTGGGGGAAAAAAAAAAAAAAAAAGAGTGGAAAACTTACAGTCGTTATCGTCGTTATCATCATCATCTTCTTCATTATCATCATCATCATCTCCTGCTTTTGCAGATGCTTTTGTCACTGTTTTTTTGCCTTTTTCAGGTTCTTCATCAGAGATTGCATCATCCTCATCATCATCATCTGAAGAAACATTTGCTTTTATTTCTTCTAGTAGCATTTTCTTAGCAATCCTTTGAAAAGATCAAGAGAAAATGGTTTGTGAAATTCCTCAAAGTTCATTAAAAAAAAAATCCAACTTTCCACATCACACAAAGTAGAAAACAAAATAAAAAGCAGAAACTAATTATTGTCTAAGCCACTGGAGCCCATCCTGTAGCAATACAAGGGCCACTTTGCCACATAATTGCACAAGTTAGGTCAATTGGACACCCCTGCTTCAAATATTTCAAAATTAAAATAGAATTTTTAATATCTGAAAGACAAATATATGCCTTAAATGAGTTTGATTTACAGTTTGTACATAACGGACTTTGTCAGGTTTACAAGCTTTGTATGCTACTAACTAGTAACAAATATATGTTTTGATTTAAAGTGGCCATACATCTAGGAGATATTACTTATCCGACCGAGCGCTCATGCGATGTTCATCGCTGCTGGCCGGAACCGCTTCCCCCGATCTTATATTTGACAGACATGCGATTGCAAAATCCCATTCATTTTGCGATCGCATGTCGGTCGAATGCAAGATCGGGAGAAGCTGTTCCGGCAGGATCGAAGGAACATCGCTTGAGCCCTCGGTCGGGTAAGTAATATCTCAGATGTATGGCCACCTTTAGTCTTATTAACTTTGGAGATTAACCAGATTTAAAATGAAGCTGGTCATACACTTAGCTGATATTCAGCAAATCCCAATGGTATGGCACAAAAACAACCAATTCCAATGCTGAAAAACTATCACTATCTGCATCATGATCTGTTGGTAAAGATGGAAAATTTGAATAGCTTTGTTATGAGCTCCCTTTGCTTAAATGTAGAAAGAACCAATAACCTCTAAGTGTGTGGACACACAATTGCTCCCTATTTAGCACATAGGGAGTGATTGTTAATGTGAATTGGTCTTTTGTTTTAAATTTCACTTTGAAGGAGCCAGTGCCTGCATCGTTTCAAAGCTGATGATCTCTTAATATACTTTTAGAGGAAAGACACTAATCCTGTGTACCAGATTGCGGTCTTCTGTGAATTACATCTTAATTTTTGTTGGCCTTTAACTTCCTAATATATGCTCAAATCTACATAAAAAATAAACAGGGAGATGTAATTATTGTTAATAATGGTTTTAATTTTGTCCCCACCCATCGGATATTGGCTTTAAAATGGTAAATAACATCTGATTGGTTGGGGTAAAATGAGCACAATTTTTAACAATAAGAACTTTTATTACATCTCCCTGAAAGAGTGTTAATAAAAATAGCTAAAACCCTCCAGTGTAAAATGCAGCAATACCATAGATAGCAGCATTTCATCAGTTAATGAAATTAGCTTTTAAATACTAATCACGTTAAGGTGCAGAAATTAACCAGCCTGATAACAACTTTGCTGGAAAACCAGACAGGGCCATAACAGATATTAGGCTGGAGATTTGAAGGAATAAGCATGGTTATAACCAAATTAGAGGAACTTTGAAAAGGGAATTCTGCAGTGATATTTGTTTGCCATTTTATCCTTTCTTTGTGCTGTGAGAAATAAACAAATGGCGATTTTAAAGACCACAAGTTTAAATATGATGTCATGAAAATTTGTGCTACATGTTAAATGGGTATAGGCAAGAAACAAATACTATGGCACCAAAATAAAAGTCTTTCCTAACCAACAATATGGGAATCAATTGCACACTCCAGTTATTAATGGGGTTAGATATCTGAATCTTACTGCTCAAATTAATGTTTAAGGAAATGCATAGCCACTCTGGATCAAATGTTGCTTTAGTCAACAGTAATAGACGATTAACAACACAAAAATTGCAGATATTTTTTTCCGTGCGAGAAAAACAAGCATGCCATTACCAGTTTTATCCCCACTAAAATGTTAAAAACAAAACTTCTGAAGGGACTGTCATGTCAATACCCCAAAATAAAAATTTAAAGAAACCGTGCAAAACAAACCTTTTTTATGATGCCCCACCCATTCTGCAAGAATAGACTGATTTAGTAAAAAGAAAGTGCTTAAATTAAAAAGGAAGGTTGGGGGATTTGCCGTTTGTCTTCTACTCATCCTGCTACATAAAAGGAATTGCAAAAACTATTTAAAGTGGGTACACACACTAACGATAAAGGGACGATACCCTCTGATATAGTACCATCCCATTTCAGAGCGTTATCCAAGCCGACAAAGGTTCGCCGTCTTTATGGTGATCGCTTGGAAATGGGTAAAAATTCCCCTCACCTGCTGGCATCTCCATGCACTTAAAGTATAGGGAGTTGACCACATCTGAGGGAAATTTGCAGTCCCGAGTGAGAACGGGACTGTGATTATAGGGATCTTTTTAAAATGTCAGTTTTAACGAGCTTTTGATGTGGATACCCAGCTTTACTTTGGTGATGACTGCAGTCTGATAGTTAGAGAACTAGCTATGCATACAAAAGTGCACACCAGGAGGCAGGGTACGTAAAGAGGGCTACTTTTGAAAAATGTCTGGAAAATAATTTTTTACTATAAGAAACTAGGTTAGCAAGAAAAGAGGGACACTATACCATACAATTTGTCTATATCTAAAAGTCCGACCACAGAGGAAAAAAAGGTTTCTATGTCATCAAGCAGATATCCTAAATTCTATAATAATTCTATAATTTGATTCCTTCATCATTTGGAGATCAACTTTATGTTAACCAACATAGGTATTCTTACTACCCTTAAAAGGAAGGAATGATGCCTGTAAGTATTGGTGATCCCAATATAGCAGTCAAAAAAGCATGTGCTATTACAAGTTTATTACAGCATTTAAGTCCAATAAAAAGTAGGGGGAAAAGCTTACTAAAATAATGAGTGTTCAGTTTCCTAAAATATTTTAGGTCACCAACAAACCAATTGCAGATGTTTAACTATCATAAACATCCACACCTTTTCATCCTGTTTAAAATGTTAAAAGTACACGTCCACCCCCACTTTTTAAACTAGGATAAGCACACACTTGATATACTTACCATTAGCAAAAATGCTTCTTTCATTTCTTACAGACCCTGATCCCTTGCCAGCTAGTAGACACCTCCTCTGCTGCTGTATGTATAAAAAGTGTGTGGCGCAGCAACAGAAGCAGATTCTACTCTGCAGCTCCAAGAAAGGAAGACAGCAATTGTCCATGTTCCGGAAGTTGCAGAGAAAGCAGAAATGTGGCTAGGGATTGTGCTGTGTAAGTAGATGATTGAAGTATTTTTGCTAACAGTAAGTATAACCAAATTGGTTTCTGGGGGCAGTTGGCTTAAACGTGTTAAAAGTGGTGGGTGGCTATTCCCTTTAAGACCTAGTTTGTTCAGAAGAAAGCTTTTATTAGTTGGTGTACTGCAGAATTCAAACTTCCAGATGGAAATATTGCAAAATTAACAATAAAGCAGCCTATAATACACGAAAGCTTTCATGCATGTTGTACTGAGTTTTTTGGAAGAAGCATTTCTTTGATATATTATGCAGTGATCAGCAAAACTATTTCCTTATCTCCCAAAACATTCAGACAGGCCTTGGTTTTTTTTTTTTAAAGTTTAAAATAGTGAACAGTAGAAATTCCTGGGGGACTGTCCCACTCGATTCACTTAGTCAGGCTTGTTAGTTTTACGTTAAACAGGATGGGCGAGCAGGATTGCTTAAACCAGGGGTGTTCAACTAAATTTTAGTAGTAGAAATGTTTCTCCTGCATAACTGAAATTTTTATTATGCTGTGCTGTAAGAATACAGATTGTACAGATTGCATTCATTGAAGTGTAACTTTACATTTCATTGATTAAATAAAAAATGCATTAAAATAGCAACCCCTCCCTATCAATAGTAACCAGGGTTAGTACCTAAATCCCTGGGTCCCAATCTGTAGAGCTAACCATAAATTAAATTCAGTGATTTGGTAGCTCTGCCCCCTCTCACTATATGGGGCCTGGTTGTTTAAAATACAAGCTTCTTGGAAAGCACATCTTCCCATTGTTCAAGTCCCAGACTCAGGAAGGGGGGAAATTAGACCGGAGATGGCATAGACTAGAAATGCCCAAAAAAATATTAACTCTGTCAGGGTCATTTCCCCTTTGTAGCACAATTCGCTATGAGAAAAAAAAAGGATTCAAAAGTGTTTCCAATTGAAAAGCAAAATAAAAAAAAGCCTTTGTTTACAAACAAAAAGCCCCATTAAATTACCTCTCCTAATTTACATAAAAACCAGCCTCTAGTGCACACAGTAGCCAGAAAAAAGGATGGGGACTTCGGACTGAAGGAATTAATAAAGGTAAGAGGTATTGCTTGTGGGAAAAAATGATTTGAAGCTAAATATTTCCTTTAAAGAATAAACCCAAAATTGTAATAATCCTGCATATTCTATATACGCTGACTAACTTTGGCCATACGATACAAAACTTACCTCCAGATGTTCCTGTGACAACCAGACAGTCAATTTGTAATTGACAATCCATTGAGTAATAAATGGGCCAGGATGGGGAACATCACAGGAACGCCAGAGTGTAAAACAGCTGGGCTTTTTATACATTAGATAGATTTGCTGATCAATTGTACATCTTAAAAATGCACAGCCAGCTTAACAGATAGCTGCATATTTTACCTCTAATTTATAGGATTTCAACAAATCCCTTCTGCAGGTTTTAAGCTTTTCCAAAGTAGGACTTGGACACAGTTTTATATATTCATTGAGTTCTCTACGTTTTGTTCTACTTTAAAATGATACAACTAATCACCCTAAAATTGTTTGAATGTTGTAGAATGTGGTAAACTATGCTCAGGAATTCTTTTAATCCAGCTTTATACTTTTACATTGGAAAGTGAATATGCTATGTTTGCCATAAACCGTGTGTCTGTTGAAATGTTTTCCCAGTTTAAGATAATTTTTCTGAAAACAGTTTGCAAAGAATGCATAGCTTTAATTAAAATTCAAATTAAAAGCATGGACAAGAAAGTTTAAAAAAATTTATTGCATTCATAAAAGCAAAAATGCATTTTATACACGATTTGCCTATTGACAAAAACACTGCAATCAGCTTTAACATTACCATGTAAAATTAAAAGCAGGGAAAAAAAATACAGGACATAATACTAAAGAAAACAGCACAGCATTATTGATCACCCTGTTACATGTGCTTCAAATTAAATTGGTTACAAAGGCACAGTCATTGTGGCAGGTGCCTGTAACACACTGGACTACAATATGTGGTATTGTAGACACCTTAAAGGGAAACTGTAGTCTCCATTGAAGTGGCCTTTATTAAAAAGGGTACACCTACTACCTTTAAAATGACTCCAGAATCATGCTTCTGGCTGCAGTCTATCCATTGTTACAGCAGTATAAAGAGGTTTTTTTCCTGCTAGTACCATGAGCTGTGACATCAAAAGGACTTCCGGACTGCCTCCAAGTTTATGGTTGAAACATTGCTACTGCTGGGACTTCGCATCATCAGCTGTATCATAAGCCTAAGGTAGAGTAATGGTTGCAGGTCTTTAACTAGCTTCAGGCGGGGTCTTATGACACATGCCTGTCACAGATACAGGGTAGTCTGCAAAGTGTAACTTTACAAGTCTATAACTTGAAGGGACACTAAACCAATTTTATAAAAGGGCATGTCAACCCCAGAAAATCAATTTTTGGGGTAAGGTAGGTAACCCCTACCCACCCCAAACCGCCGTAATATTTCTTTTTAAAAAGTCACCCGATTTTTACTTACACAGCCTTCTCTCCTGCGGCAATCACCCTTGCAAGCAGGAGCCGGACCTCAGCCGTGTCTGTGATTGACTGAGAGGCAGCAAAACAGACGCACCTGACTTCACTAGAAACACCGCGGGATAGAAGGCTCTGTAAGTACAGATCCGGATAGTGGGGGGGAGCAGAGATGCATGGTAAGGTTTATTTTAAACTACAAAGTGGGGCCAGTAGTGGGTTAAATTATAGTTTTGTGGGTGGAAATGCCCTTTAGGTACATAAAATCTGTATCAATTATTCACACGGCTCCTCCCTAGCTGACAGACACAATGTTACAATCACGCCTGTCAGCTATGTATTGGCATGCATGCGCTAAAGATGGGTGCACCATCGGAACACATCGCCATCTGCTGGGGATTTTGACTCCATGAACTTGCCATTACCACATCTGCTAGAAGATCGTTCCACAGCTTCACTGTTCTCAATGTGAAGAAAAATTTCCTAACCAGATGATGAAACTTCTTGTAGTTATAAAGTGATCATATCCCCGCACAAACACTACTTTTCCAATGAAAAGAGCCCTAGCTTGTCTAATCTTCCTGCATAGTCACGCCCTTCATTCCCCTTATTTTAGTTGCCACTTTTAACATTACACAGTAACTCAACAGTGGGGCAAATTTTAGTTGGGGGGTGGACATGCCCTTTAAGATCCAGAGACATAAACCTAGGCTTGTTTGAAAGGCATGATAGAGCTCTTTTCAATAAAGGGCACTTGAATGAAGACCAGTTCCCCTTTAAGCTTTGCATAGTGTAATACTTAATGTTCATCTCAAAATCTAGGCCCAAACCTCCTACCAATCGCCACCATCACTCCATTTAGCTTTCTCACAATTCCAGGTACACTAAAAAAAAAAAATATGAGGATTTGCTTTCATATATATTTTCTCTAATGCGAGCAGCAACTTTTATTTTAAAGTAACCTATACCAAAGTATGCAATTTTCAACTTTATATGGTAGTGCTGGTTTTAGTTTCTGTCTCTATCTTTGGTTAGCCCACGTATTAGTTATCTGTAATCCCTCTTATTACAAAGATAATTTGACCCACAAAGTAAAGCTTGCCATATGCATAGGTGTTTCTTTGCAATGCCCAATTGACCAACCAATGCCCTGTATAGGGATTCAATATCAAATTTGGGCCCTGGGCAGGGATGACATTTGTCGCCCCCTTGTTATAGTATGGCTGTAGTACTGAAGCGGGGGGCCCTGGGGTTTACTGGGCCCTAATCTCCTGCCTAGGGGTTGCCTTAATGGATCATCCTGCTCTGTTCACCGTTGAGGTGCCACAAACATTTTTTAGCCAGTAGTATACAGTATGTAGTTGATAACTGGCAATTGCAGTTTTAGTGCCAGAATGACTAATCCTACATCTGATAGTTATAGTTTGTCGGCGTTGAGATCAAATGCCCGATAATCAGCAAATCCCATCAGCTCTGCTGGGATTTGCCTATTATCTGCCATAAGTTTGGTCAGGTTTAGATGCTTTCCAAAACTTTGATTTAGATTTTTTTTTTTTTTTAAGATTCCTAAATTAGCACAGCATAAATAAAACAGAACGTTTTTACGACTGTTCTAAAAATGGATGATCAACAGGAAATTTGATGTAACATTTTCTTCCCTGGACAATTTCCATACTAAATAGATGATAGAAGCAAATGTACAGTCACATTTTTACAGGTCTGCATGCAATTTTAACACCATTGGAGAAGAGCTCACAAAATCTTGCACCTTCTACACATTTGTTTATCTGGTTCCTTGTATCTAAATATGTGTACAAATTTAATATTTCACTCTCTTGCAATACATTTGCATACCATTCAGTAACTTTTATTACCAACCAACATGTTACTACATATCTGTTTATACAGTAAGATCATCTGGATTTAAAGTTTAGTTCTTGAAGACGTTGGAAAATTCCAGGGTACTTAATTGCCAACCGATTCTTGTAAAAATCATTCTGAATTGAGAAAGCCAGCTGGATGACTAGCGAAATGTCTTTAAGAACTAAACTTAAAGTCCAGTTGATCTAACCGAATACAACAGATATACCATGACCTAGATAAATGAGAACATTTACAAGCATGCTACATGTTTTTATTTGTGAACCAAATTCTTGGTAGCATTTTTTTTTTTTATTACCAAAGTGGTAAAATACTATGGTAAAAAAAAACAAGGTAATTGAGAAATACCAAAGGTTTTGTGCTGTGCATATTAATGCATATCTGCGTAGACAGGGCACGCTTCAGTGCTGTATTCCAATGTGATTAAGAGGTAGCAGCATTAACAAGAATCAGTCTATATAACGGACAAAAACCTAGAATAAACTAGAATGTTTCTAACTGACTGTGTCAAAATCACTGGAAAACATTTTGTAGAAAAATTTTAAAGGGCATGTCCACCCCTGTAGCAAACTTTTGGGGTATAATTGTATTCCTTCCCCCAGCCGCCATAAAATTATTTTAAGAAAGTCCGCCGATCATTACTTACCTAACCTCTTTCCCCCTGACACAGTGTCCCAGCCCTCTGCTTGCATGGAACTGCAAACAGGGGGCGGGACCGGCACACGCGTCCGTGATTGGCTGAGAGGCAGACAATCACAGACGTGGCTGCTCAGAACGCCGGGGGAGAGTGGTAAGTTAAGTAGAGATCGGGTAACTTTCTTGAAATTCTTTTATAGCGGTTGGGGCTGGAGGAAGGAATACTATTATGTCGCAAAAGGGTTTTAAGGTAGGGGGGAGGGCTTGCAAAACTGGAGGAAGAGGAAGGAGGGTTGAACTGCGCATGCACAACTTCTCCCGGAGGGGAGACAGAAGGCAGAGTCCTATATGGACTCTGCTATCCTCCTGCTGGGCAGTTTTTGGGACTTTAGAGGGGGGAGGACTACAGGAGAACCATTTGGAGCTGGGATGCAAGGTAAGGATTTTTAGTGGGGCCAGTAGTGGGGGCAATTATAGTTTTGGGGGTGGACATGCCCTTTAAATTAACTCTCAAGAAATTAACATTTGTTCATATTACAATAAAATTCTACAAGCTATAGCAGCAATAATGCTACAAAAAGTAAAAGACTTCTGTAAATTACAGATTATTGTAACAAAATATAAATCTATAGAACTCGGATCTGTCCAGTCTACCTGGACAATAAATACCCCCGTCCCAAGCCCAGTGGACAAAAAAGGAAGAAAATTTGTTATTTCACATAAAAAACATTTCTCCCATTGGGAATAGAAAGTACAAATCTACATTCATATTTCCTTAAATGGTGGCTAAATGCAAAAACAAAAAGCCTGCTGGCTTCTGCCCTAGGGTTCTTATATCATGCTCCAGCAATAACACTCAGTCAGGGACATAAGCCGAACAAAGTGAGTTTGGAGCCAGCACCTAAACTTCAATCTTCTTGAAAAATAATTTTAAAGGGAATGTCCACCGCTCTTTTCAAAAATGAATATATTGTAGATTACCCCCCATAACCTAAAGTTCATTTGAGTCAAAAGTTTTAATTCGGCTCCCACGAAGAGCTATTATACTTACATGCTCCTACTCGCTCCACCGCCGCAGCTCTGCACTTCTGCGTAAGGCAGTCTGTGTTGGCCGTGACGTCTGAATGCCATTCCCGGAGCAGTCTCCACTGCTGCTGGTGAAGAACACAAAAAGAACATAGAAGCCGCAGTGGAGACTGAGTGAGTAACCCGGAAGCAGCGGTGGAGCGAGGATCTTGTGAGTATAATAACTCTGTGTGGGAGCAGATTTAAAGCTTTAGACTAAAACGATCTTTAGATTTTGGAGGGTTATCTACAATATATTCATGTTTGAAAAGAGGGGTGGACATTCCCTTTAAGGTAGGAATAGAGCAAACAGACGCAGCTGGAATTAGTGTTTAATTCTAGCTGAATTTGTTGTATAGTTACCTTTCAAATAACGTATAATATTACAAGAATACAAAGCACATTGTGCTGCATCCCAATTAATGCAAGTTTTAGATGTAAAGGGGGGATGCATCAATATAAGACTGCATTTTCTCAGCAGCTGAAAATACTATCAATGTGGGTAGCTGTTGGTAACTATTTGTTTTGAAACAACACTTAGGTCTAATGAAGATTAACAGCTTTTAATGAAAATGAATGCAGTAATGCAGTAATTATAGTATTACACAGTACATGTAGAATAGCTGCAATGTAGGCAGCAGCCGCCTTTGGCACTAGCCACTCCAGAACCTGTAACAAACTACTAAACCCATTTGTACTGATCTGGAAAAAACAGACCAGGAAACTTTGATTCATAAAGGCTAAACCATACTTACACCATTTAAGTAGGGCTTAACATTAATTAAAAACTGCCACATTTTTCATATTTTTGCATTACATACAGTACTGGACATGCTATATGTTTGTAATGTACTTGTTTATTCTTATACATTTTCAGACTACAGTGAGCTAAGGAAAATGTAAATCAAATCAATATTTGGTGAGACTACCCTTTGCATTCAACTCATCATTTGCAAAAAGTCAGGGATTTTGTAGGATTTTAGTCAACGTATACTTAAAGGATAATTGTATTGCCTCAATGCATTTTTTTAATTACCCTTAAAAATAAAGGTATACAGAACTTCCCATACAACAGAAGTTGTAGAATACAGAACTTTCTCCTGATTTTTAGTTTTACGCATACGATTTTGGTTAAAATGGATATCGTGGGTATGCAAAAATTCCCGAGATTTCCGATGGGCATGCGATTGCGCATGTTTTGGAAATGCATGCATTCACAATTTTATTGCAATGCATATCCATAACGGAAAAAGGCAAAATAGCATGTTTGGCCCCAAAAGATGCTGCTTTAAAGGCAAACGGAGGTCACATCAAAAATTGTTTGTTTTGGTTACGTTTTTTCACTATCGTTCATTCCCTTTGCATTGAACGCATATCCACCCCTAAAAGGAAAAAACTACCGCAACATCTACCAAAACTTTTGCAGCATTACCGTATATACTCGAGTATAAGCTGAGGTTTTTAGGTTTTAAAATAAACCTAAAAACCTTACCTCGGCTTATACTCGAGTCAAGGTCCTTCCTTACCCAGATCGATGTTGCTCAACTCCAAATCCGGCTGCCGCACGCTGGGTAAGTCCTGTGGGTTTGCCAGCTGATGTCACTACTTGGCGCCGGGCTGTGAGAGGCGCCGAGTAGTGATGTCAGCAGGCAAATCCACAGGACTTACACAGCGTGCGGCTGCCAGATTCAGGGTGTGAGCAACATTGATCGCGGTGAGGACCAACTTACTGAGGGGACTCTCCGGGGAGGGAGGGAAGGGGGCTCTACTCTGCAGGTTTATGTTGCCTTTTACCTGCAGAATTCCCATACAGATGTTTGGAAACTACAACTCCCAGCAACTAAAGCATGCTGGGTGTTGTAGATTCCAAACATTTGTATGGGAATTCTGCTGTCCATTTAAAGGGCAACTTAAGCCTTAAAAACTATAAAGAATCAGAAGGTATATTTCAGTAGATTGCCTTCTGATTCTGTATAGTTTTGAGGCTTAATTTGCCCTTTAAATAGAAAGCAGAATTCCCATACAGATGTTTGGAAACTACAACTCCCAGCATGCTTTAGTTGCTGGGAGTTGTAGTTTTCAAACATCTGTATGGGAATTACGCTGTCCATTTAAAGGGCAACTTAAGCCCTACTTTAAGTAAAAAAAGGTACCTCAGCTTATACTCGGGTCGGCTTATACCCGAGTATATACGGTATATATGTGTGTACAATAGGTAAGGGTCACAATAGGTAAGGGTCTGGGTGCAGATCACTGCACACACAAAGCTTTAAAATGGGCCACACTCACATGACGTTGATAAAAGTGTTTTAATCACCAATGTATTACCACATATATCCACATGTTTCTGATGGCCCCTACATGGGCGGAAAAAAGTCAATATTAAACACAAATATATTTAGATTGGTATATAAAATCCATCTGTAGCACCTGAGCAATTTACATTGCAAAGGAGAGTACCTGCATTTGGATTACTATTACAGCTTTTAAATACAGAACTTTAGGGAAACGGCTACGGTTAAACTAAAGTAGGCCTAATAAATTTTCCTCTTAAAGAAAAAAATAAATAATGGTATCTGCTAAAAAAGGGAAATTTCAGGCACTTGTTTTCCTTACAGAAATACATTGTTGCATTGATGCAAAACCTGGATTACAACCAGCACCTCAGATTGCTGCATTATACTGTCCAATCTTTATGTTTTTGCAAACAACCCCCTCTACACATTAACTGGCAACAGGAGCTGGACCAAGCATGTGCCAGCTCTGCTTGTTGACTGGTAATAGCAGGTCATCCAATGGAGCCGAGTGAAATTTGTTGCCCAGCTATGTTGTAAATTAAAGAGTTAAAAATTTGAGAAAAAACTTTGGCAAGTACAAAGCAATGCGGGGAATTGTCTTATGTTAAGCTGTTTAAGGTTGGTCTTTTGTGCTAGGAGTTCCTTCTACAGTTGTTAGCTAGCAGAGGTTAAGCCGATAGTATTCTAGATTAAAATGTATGTTTGTAAATTAAATGTTTATACTTATTTATATTATATCTTCATATTTATGTTTTAAAAACCAAGATATGAAACACATGTACAGAACACAATAAGCATTTGTTTGTGATTCAGAATTACACGTGTTGCAATGTGCAGCAAAACAATTACAAGCAAATAAAGGTTTTAAATAAAAAAAGATAAAATTAAATCACTACATATATAGATTTTGTAGAATGTTCACGGTTTTAGCTCAAATTCACTATCAAGCTAAAAATAGTAACACACAGTGTTGCTGCGCTTTTATAACACACCCTATGCAAGGTGTGTAAACGCTTCGATAAGTGAAATTTATTTTCTCATTGATCTGCTGTTTATTAGCTTTGTTTTGCTGCCCACTCTCTCAAACTTATGAGCAGTCTGGGATCGAGTCTTTACAAGGCAGGAAGTCCGGGTTTTTACAACCTGCTTATTCTTCCGATGCTCTGCTTTGCGCCCACGCTTAGGGTGTGTTATAATCTTTTTTAAGTCCATATGGATGGAATCATACCTATTCTCAGGGTCATCGTCATCATCATTGTCATCCTCAGCTGGAACTGCCCCAGATTTTGTACCCGATTCATCACCTAAATGTGAAAATAAAGAAATTACTTAGTGCTCATTAACCATTACAAATGAATTATTCCACCACACAGATACACTGATTAACTAGCCAACTAGCATTCTTTTGGTAAAAATTACCATATCATGAATACATTTTCACTTAGTTTAGTTCTTATAGGACAACTCCCCCCTCAAACCCTTTAGAAAGATTCACCCTTAAGAAAGAATGGCCTCTTTAAAATATGTTGATATATCCTACTTTGTCCTATGAATTAATTACTGTATGCCTGCTATGCTTCTGGAAGAGTCATGGAAACTGAGCAATTTAGAAACCTATATTGAGCCTGGGCATGCTCAGAAGAGGCAGATAGGGGATTAACATTCAGTCATTGGCTGTGATGTCAACTGTCAAATCCATAACTGACAGTTGTTAACTGGAAGAACCAGGAAGCAGAAACAGGGGCAACAGGAATTTATTTCAGGTTAGACATATATTTCCTATTTTAAACTATTACCGTTTAGGGTTTTTGGGGGCGATTTACCTGTATGTAAGTTTTCATTTTAGGGCAGGACTTGCCCTTTAAAGCACTGCATTCTTTCACGGTGAAGTAAAAAAAAGCTGTGAGTTGACACTTTAAAGGGAAACAGTGGTGTAAAAACAAGTTAATCCTAAATAAAAGGCAATGTCCCTACCTATAAAAAGAGCATTCAGACACCTCTGTATGTGCAGCACACCCCAAGCTACAAGGAAATGACTGATCAGAGTGGTAAGTCTACTAAATTCCATTTCAATGGCTGCTCCTCCACCTCACCGGCGGCTGCACAGCCGCAAATTACACTGTTCTTGGAGGTAACCGGAAGTACCACCCTTCCAATCATTTGACAGACAGGTCAGTCCTTCTAATGTGCTCGATGCTCTGTGCTCTCATTATCACTGCTTGTAACCTGAACTTGCACGAAATTACTATTGACACTGAGCTGATAACAATAGTAGTTCTATATAAGATCGGGTTACAAGCAGTGATCAGCTGTGAACGAAGGAAGGAAGGAGAGACTTGCAAGGGAGAGCAGGAACAGGACTGTGTAACTTGATGTCTGTAAATCAAAGGGGGGGGGCAGAGAGAGACTAGGTGGAGGAGTGTTACTTGCTTGTATGGGAATAAAGCATACTGAGGGAGAAAGGGTCTGGCACTTCACACTAAAGTTGGCCATGCACATGTGATTTCTATCACAATGTGCCAAAAGTTTAAGTAAAGGGATCTGATAGCAAGACAGAAATTTTCCGTCTTCCCCGACCACAGACGTTTGTTGGCATTGCGGTCGGTCTGATTCGGCCCCTACACATTAGCCACCCCCAAGCGCAAGACTCCGGCACAACCAACGACTGTCTCGGCTGAAAGTAGCCCATGTGTATGCATTCCCTCGGGTGTCGTTCATTGATCCGCCATAACAGGACAACCAAACTAAGTATTAACTTTTTAAACTTGTTTATATGTGCTGTAGTTCTCCTTTAACTATTAAAAATAGCAGTTGGGATTGTGGGCAGATACCTAGCAAGTCACCAGTTTTTTGTTATAAGGGGGGATATGCCCTATAGAATAGGGCTTGTGCATTTACTATACAGAGTGAAGACTTCTGGGTAATTTTCTAGTTTCCATGGTAGCCTTAAGTAAATGCTACACCTACTAAGAGGCTTTAACAGCATTCTAAAAGCTAAACCAAACAGCTAGCTACAAACTGGTTTTGGTTTAATTGAGCCATTAAGTTTAAGGTAGGCCTATGGTTTTGCAATGTGAAGCACAGATGTCACAAGAAATTACAAAGTTTAAGGCATTACTGTTCTGCACAACATTCAAAAGATCCTGAGCAGAGTTTTACTGAGCAAATGGTCACTTTAGTCAAAGGGCAATGAGAATTCTATAAAGGGGTTCAGCATATAGGACATCACTATTTTAAAAGCATTTATTTATAGACTTTATAGAGAAATTCACAGAGAAATCACTAAATAGACAGATTAAAGGGTATCTTTGTTTAAAAAAAAAAAAAAAAAGTTTTGAACCTGTGGGATTTTGCTCTATATGAATAAACAAAATAAGCACTTGAAAATTGTAACTTAAAATCCAAGCCATAGATCCTGAGAAATCTGTTTGAAATCATAGCATTTCCGGGGAAAGACCTGTCACTTAAAATTAAATTAGAATAATATATGCGCTCCTCCTCCTGAAGTCTTAAGGCTTGTACACATGTGCGATCACTGGTCCCCTTTTGGCAGATAATCGGCCCATGTGTAGGTGCTTTATTGGCCGAAAGGGTCGTTCGTTGGGGGATCGTTGAACGATCGACCTGGCTGATCTCCGAATGAACGACCGTTTCGGCTGATAAAGCGCCGACACACGGGACGATCATCGTCCGCAACATTCATACACATCGTGCGCCGCGGGTTGGGACCCACGATCGCACGTGTGTATGAGCCTTTACGGAAATCTGCCAGCACACATACAAAATTAGCTTGCATACACACACCGGCACACCCAGACTGGCAAAACAGCCCCACACCCAGACTGGCAAACACACAAAGAATGGCAAACTCATGGAAAAAGACAGGCAAACCGAGACAGGTAAACACTGGCACACCTATACTGGCAAAACACATGAGCACACAGACTGGCAAAAACACTGACACAATGAGACTAGCAAACATTAATCCTGACTGCATTATTTTAGGATGGGTACACACAGGCCAATAGCAAATCAACTCTTTTCACAGGTTGGCAAGGCCTAAATGATGGTGAGTCGTCATGAAGTCCATTGAAAAACACAAGATTGGAGGAAACTGCCAACGTTCAACCAACATCAGTCTGCTGCGGCTGAAAATGACTTCTAAAAATTTAGGCCCAGCAGACTAAAATTTCAGTTAACTAGGTCGATTGTCTGATATGTTTGCCCAGTGTGTACACAGCCTTAGGGCACGTTTGTTAAAGATTTAGCTCTTAAATATTGATTTATCCAGCTGACAAATCATTGACATTGATTTATAACAGCTGTGCCTGCAGTTAAATAGTGTTTGCAACAAATTTGCAACAAGTCTAAAGCAAAACAGAATACTTTTTTTGTTATTCCTTTTTTAAATTCCCACCAAAGTATATATACAACACTTTTACATGTTTTTACACTTTAAACTATACCTGACGACTGCACAAATCCAGCAGCAGTTATAATTTCATTTTCTATTAATGGCTTGATCTTTTGATCGTCCCCACTATCTTCAGCTGAGTTGGAGTCATGTTCTTGCTCTTCTTCAGAAAGATCAGATGACAAGGATTCCTTTTTCTTACTTGAAGCTTTCTTCTCTTTTTTTGTTTTTTTAGTGGTGTGTGCTTTTTCGCCAGAAGACAAATCACTCTCATCCTTTTTCTTGGTCTTGTGTTTAGAGACTTTTGCTGCTTTCCTTATGGTTTTTTCCCCCTTTTCCTGCTCTGAGTCAACATTTGAAGAATCAGAATGGTCCCAGCGTTGCTTTTTGGCAGCTGTTGAGTTTCTAGTTGCCCTTTTTGTTGGCTCAGAGCCAGAATTTGAGTTCCTCCTTTTTCTTTTACAGTCACTCTTCACTTTGCCCTCAGGATTATTAGCTGTCCCATGCTTTCCCTCATTACTGCTATCAATCTCTGAAGAGCTGTTACTCAATAAAGCTGCCTGTTTAAGTACTTCAGGTACATCATCTGAATCAGAGGTACTATTTCCATGTTTCTTAATCTGTTTTGCTAATGAACGTCTTGCTTTAGGACTTTCAGCAGTATCAGAAGAACTATGTTTTCCTTTTGAATTCCGTTTTAACTTTTTAGAGTCTGCCTTTTTAATTTTCTTCTCTTTGTCTGTATCATTACTCTCTTCTTCTGTATTTGAGGCAGCAGTACCTGCATCAGTCTGTCTTCTCCTTGGTGTTGTTTTCACACGAGGTGACCTCCGAAGAGAAGATTCATCTTGATAATTATCGGATGAATTTTCATTTGCTTCATCACAGGAAACACTTTTCTGATTTGGTTCCTCGTTTTCTGCATTACTAACAGAGTCCATTTTTGAAGATTTGCATACATTAATTCCACACTGTTTTACAGGGGAGTTTGACATGGATACGGGTGTCAGCTGCACAAACAACTGCTTACTAACTGTTGAATTTTCTTCTTTCCCTTCTTTCTTGCATTTTACAGATGTCAATCCACTGCCTTTTTCAGAATGTCTTTGTGCTAATGATGAATCCAAGTTATCAAAAATGTCTTCTGGAACAGAAGATGGGACTGAAACTATGTCCAAATCAAGTGCTTCAGTAGTATTTGGTTCAAATGAGTTCACTGGACCTCTTTTTTTCTGTGGGGTCCGTGCCTTCCCTGATTTAATAGTTTCATTGTTTGTACCTTCTTCATTCTCTTGAGCCTTTTCTGGTATCAGAGAGGCAGATTCTTTTTTATCTTTCTCTACACTCCTCTTTCTACCATCAGGTGTCCCTTCCTTCATGTGCACTTCATGCACGTTCTTTTTGTTTTCCCTATTCTGATTCTTCATACCCTCATCATCACTTCCTTCTTCTGTTTCACTGGCATTCTTCTGGCAGTTTTCACCATCTGGATCTTCAGCAAACATGCCACAATTCAAAGTATCATCTTCGCCAACATCAGTTAATTCACTTTTAGTTGTATCATCTGTTTCCATATGGTCAGATTTTTGCCCATTTTGCAATTGTTCAATAGCTTGTTCGTTATTAAGTGCATTAAGTTCCCTATTTTCATCATCCTCCACATTTTTACCATCCGAGTCATCAATCGTCAATTTTATGTGGGAATTTTCAGACATTGTTTGAGGTTCATTGTGCTTTTCTTCACTTGCCATCCTCTCTTTAGATGGTTTATTCTCACTAGTCGAATCTTTGCTTTTCTTTTGATCTAGTGTATGAATCTCTTCCAACAAACTTTCCTCCAAAGCTAGATGGGCTCTTTTAAGGTCACCCAGGACAGATTTAAATGCTTTAAGTTGTCTTAGTTTTTCACGTCTATTTATTTCCGAATTGTTAGTCCCTTGCTTTATAAATTTTACAAAGCTAGAATTCAGATTTGTCGTGGTTTCAATGAGCTTTTTTGCTTTTTTAAGCATTTCCTTTGGCACCATAAGGGCTTTGTATGAATAGGTTATTGTGCCAGCATATTTACTCCCTATATTTTTGTCTTGTCCATTGCAACTTGAAGACTTTTTTATCAAATCATTATGGGGGTGTTCATTTGATTTATTTTTGTCATTGTCTACTTTCATTTTCTTCTTATTCTGCTGTAATAGCTGTTCTAAATTTTCAAACACACTGTCACAGGCAGCTACAGAGTCCATTAAAGGTTCAGGTCTGCAAATATAGCACTCCCATTTGCTATTTTCATCCATAATTGCAGACAGTTCCTTTCTCCCAAGATTTCTGAGAATACACTTCTTACAGAAGGCATTATGACAATAATCACAGCAAATTAAGTTTCCACCTTCAGCACACCATCTGTGGAAGAAAGTAAAAGATGTGAGGGGAGAATAAAAACAGTTTTGCTTAAAAATTTAATTTTAGATTTAGGAACTCTACAATCACAAGTTTATTTTTGCTTAAATGCAATCCTTACCCTAAAACAACATTAATGTCACAGAAAAGAGCCTATTCTCGCCACATTGTGAGATCTGGTTCAGAAGAAGCACGCAGGTTAAGTGTGTCTATAAGACACATTTCTCTTTACACATTAGCAGCATAACGAAAATATTGTCTCAATTTTACATTAGTCACAATTTCGCCCCCCCCCCAAAGGGCAGCCAGCAAAAGCACTGTTAACAGTACCGTCTGAATTTGAAGACTACCCTTTTTGAAATCCCCACACTGCCCACATCCCTCTTTAAAAAGTGGTTTTGATGAACAATAAGTCGCATTTAAAATGTCCTTAAAGGGCAACCTAAAGGTACCCTAGTAGCAAAGTACTAAACCCTTGCTGCAACAAAACTTATCCTTCAAATTTGGATCACAGTCCAGGTTCACTCCACCCACACACAAAGCCCAGGACTCAGGCCAATGGGAAGACACTATTGCAGAGTGTGCTGGGAAACCAGGAATGCAAAACCAACTTTGAAATCTAAGTGGTGACACAAGGTAAACCCAGAGTGAAGACCTTGCAGTTTAGGTTCTCACCCTGGGCGCTTCCATTGGGAGGAGTGGAAGAGGTTTTTTTTTGTGTTTTTTTTTTACATCCCCTCCAAAAGGAGGATTTATTTAATTAACCAAAGATATATTACAAACATTTTTATTTAAGAATTTGTACATAAGGACATCTGCTGTATACTTATTATTGAAAATAACACAATGGACCCAATAACAAGTCCAGTTAGGGTCTTTAGAGGTGTATATAAAGAAGTTTGTCTTATGGTATTGAAGTGGAAGAGGTTTAATAGACTGTTACATGTCAGCAAAGTTCAACAAATTCTTTATTGCAAGAGATTATATTGTCCAAAATTTTCTTTTTCAAACCTATATAATTCTGTGAGGTAAGAGACAGTAGTAGCTCAGTGAGCTGAAAAAGATGACACTTGTGCCATGGCTAAAAACTTCTGATTTTCACACCAATCAGCCCAGCTTCCTTCTCTAACATAGGTGCTATATTAGAGCTGGAGGAGGAATGTTGACGGGAAATGCCTTGAGGAGAATCAGAAGAACTGCTAGAACCTGGTACGAGTGGCATCTTCAACAGCTCAACATTTCTCACACATGCTGTACCCAGGCTGACTTTCTCCATTACAAGTTTAAGCTACAATGCCTAAACATTACAATGCCTTAAATAATAAATCAAACCCATGCTGCCTTTCCTCCATCTTTAACTCCCTTCTCCATTCTTCACCCACTGTCTCTCCTCTCTCCATACTGCTTTTAGTCCCGTGACCCAGTCAGAGGTCTCGTCTCTGCTTCGGTCATGTCCGCTCACTACATGTCCCCTCAATCCATGCCCTCTTTCCTACTGAAGCACTGTAATCAGGCAATCACCCCTATACTAACCCACATAATTAACGCCTCCTTGTCATCTGGTATTTTCCCTTCCTCCTTTAAACATGTCCAAGTGAAACCCATAATCAAAAGCCTCCCTTGACCCTTATTGTCTTGTTAACTACTGCCCGGTCTTCTACCGATTTGGTTTTAACTACTATCTGTATGCCGATGATTCGCAAATATATATTTTTTCCAATGCTTAGTCCTGACACCCAATCACGCATCTCCTACTGTCTCCGTGCGGTCTTCTCATGGATGGTGCACCGATGCATCAAACTAAACCTGATCAAAACCGAACTAATCATTTTCCCACCTAAACCCGGTCACATTCCAACTTCTTCCATTTCTGTGGACAACACCCCCATTTACCCTATTCATTCAGCACGTTGCTTAAGGGTTATTTTTGATTCTGCTCTCTCCTTTTCCAATCACATTAACTATGTTGCTAAAACCTTTCGCTTTTTTCTACGAAACATTGCGAAGATCCATAGATTCCTTTCTCTTTCAACTACTGCTATGCTTATCCATGCTCTCATCTTATCACGCCTGGATTGTTGTAACCTTCTGCTTTCTGGTCTTCCTGCTTCCCATCTTTCTCCTCCTTAGTCCATACTTAACTCTGCCGCACGTATTGTCTCGCTCTCTAACAATCAGGATATAAAATCTCCTCTCTGTCGCACATCTACCAGGCTCCCCATTAAACAACGCATTATCTACAAAATCCTTCCCTTAACATTTAAATACCTTCACTATGCTGCTCCTTCTTATATTTCTTCTCTAGTGTCCCCATATGTCCATGCCCTTCCCTTTTTCCCTTTTGGCTCCAGTCCTCTGGAATTCTATTCTATATCTATGTCAAGAAACCTCAATAAACAAGTTTAAATCAAACCTGTCAAGCTATCTCTCTGAGCACAACACAAGATAGGACTGTTGATACTGTACCAGTTATTACTTTAGCACTTCCACCCTTTCCTATGTATGTGTATGTTACCCACCTAAGTAGATTGCAAGCTCTATGGGGCAGGGACCTCTTTCCTCAGGTTACATGTTTTAAGCACTTGTATATTTAGTGATGCTCATACTCAGATATATATATATATATATATATTTATTTATTTACTGTCCCCCTTGTATGACTTTTTGTATTCTATATCGTGCAGTGCTGCGTCCCCTAGTGGCGCTATATAAACATATACATACAGTGGCTCAGTGGTTAGCACTGAAGCCCTAAGTTTGAATTCACCCTTAGACACATCTGCAAGGAGTTTGTACGTTCTCCCCATGCTTGCTTGGATTTCCTTTGGGCATTCCGGTTTCATAAAGACACACTCGTAAGTTGTATTTGTCAGATAACTGTGCTGAGATTGTAAGCTCTTGGTTCTATATAAAATTCACATTAATAATAATAATAACTTTTCTTCTATTGCAAGAACGGTCTACCACCTCCAAGAATCATGTAGATTTAAAATTGAAAAAAATTGCCAAAGGCACTATAGTTTCCTGTAAAATATACACATTTAGACAGACATTTATCATTTGCAGTTTCAAGAGTTACATAAATTATAAAGTATAAAAATGATAAAGTAAACTATAAAGTAGAATGCAAGAACATCAAGAAATACCAAATGTAATGATTAAAAACTTTTACTATTCCAAACTTAATCACTTCTGTGATAATTATCACCTTTACAGACTACTTTAAAGCGATAACTCCTGCTTCAAAAATACAAAATAAATGTATTTCAAAGCATTAACCCCAAAAACCCCAGCTGCGTTTTATTCTTACCTTCACCAGACCCTCCCACATTGAGTTATTAGAAATTATATAACAAGGATTCATCGCAGGTCTTCTCTCCTCTTCCAGGTAATGACTTTCATTCATGGCCACAAGATGACGTCACGGCCAATGGCTGACATCCATTATCGATCAATCTGTTGCAAGCGCACTCAACCTGCTTGAAACAGAAGCAGGGACTTCTGGCGAGTGATACTTGTCCTGCAAGTTCTAATAACTCACCATGGAAGTGTCAGATGATGGTAAGAATGGGGGGGGGTGGGGGGTGGTTAATTCTTTGAAAAATACAAAATTTGTAGGCGTCTGGAGATGCCCATTAAAAACTATCACTGATTCCTTCATATTCTCACCTGCACTGCTCATCCATTCCATCTGCATCCCGGTTTATGTCATCACTCCTATAATACTTATAGCAAGCCTGTAAGAAAAACAACGCAAGTCAGTTAATGGCGGCCAATTAACTTATTTGCTTTACAGTTAATTAAACAAATATATTACTGTCTCAAGATGATGCAGAAAAATTTTGTTGAAACAACCTGAGACAAAGAGGTATCCCTGAAAGAATAACAAACTTGCAAACACACCTTAAAAATGTATTCAAAAACATACCAGACACCCCCCATTGACCAACTACTAATGGATAGACCACATAGAGCTTTAAGACCACAAGCAAACCAAGGTAGAGCTCCAAGGGATGTAATTACCAGACTACACTATTTTCAAACAAATGAAAAGGAGAAGGAACGATCCACATATACCAAGACCTACCCTGCGGACCTATAAAAAATGCAGAGCCATGAAACCATATACGGATGTACTATCCACACACAAGATAAATACAGATGGGGGTTTCCATTCCATTTAATAGCGACATATATCTGCAGTACAATGTCTGCCAATGTCTGCCACCACTATACCTCATGATATTGCTTTTTATGCTTGAATGTTATGCAAAATTTTTGAATTCTGTCAATATATGTTTATTTAAAGAAACAAGAGCAGACACACCAAACAAGATTGTTTCATTGTATATAAAACTCTTTAGCACACTTTAGGAACTTATTGAATGTAAGTCTCTTTGAAATATTAAGAAAATCCATACTGTTGCGATGCTCTAAGACAGGCCCAACAGATGGACCCTCTCACTTAAAAATAACACTACGGGGCTTGTACTGACTGGTGCAATGAGGGTAAAGTAAGCTACAAAAACAACCTATTTAAACACCTAATGGGCAGATCATATGGCTTATTAAACAATACTACCGAATACTCAAAGATTCACTGCTTTCTTCAGCACAGCACAACCATATGTACTAACATATGTGACCATCTTAGTAATCGAATACTGGAAATGCCTAAAACAAACTCAAATGCAGGGTGAAAGAAATATGGTAATAACTCATATCAAGGAAATTATTTAGATACTAAAAAATGGTACCACTTTTCTATTTACGAGATAAGAATATATATACCATAATATCTATATGCAGGAAACACCTTTGTAAAATATATGTTTTATTTTCAGTATTATATAAACAACTCAGACATAGAGCTATCGAGAGCCCAGGCCTCACACAACGCCGAACACCCCAAGCAGGAAAACACCACATCTCTCTCAGGTAAAACCATCACAACACTTTAACTAATGTCTGCAAGTAAACAGCCTCACAAAACCTGCATATTATCACACAATATCAAAGGGCTCAACAGTCCTAATAAATGCAGACTAGCCATCAAATACTTTGCAAAAGAAGAGAAGCCTTCCTACAAGAGACCCACTATTTAAAAACTAAGAACCTAAAATATAATATTCAGTAACAAACTTACCAAACACTTCTTCGCATCTGCGGAGGTCAAAAAAGGAGGATATATGCCCCAAATACAGGCCAAAACATTTTCTTCACGACACTCGCAACTAATACTAGCTAAAGACCTGGGCATCCTGATCATGGCAAAATACTTTAACAACTGTATTTCCCCCACTTTAGATAGATCACATAAAAGCACAATCCTCAATCCAAGTTCATGTCCTAAACACCTGCTCTTATTAGTCCACACTTTCAACGCATGGGACACATGGAGAATTAAAAACCCCAAAATAAATAATTTTACTCACACCCAGTCTATTCTGGGATAGATTACATAATCATATCGGCCTGACATAGCCGCAATACTAAAGGCAGACATGTCACCCATAACATGGTTGGACCACGCTCATGTGCACTAGATCTATCAGACATCTTATAACACTCTCCAACTATAAGATCCCTAAGTTATACTGAAATAACTTTCACTAAAACCAACTACTTTCTTAACACTAAAGAGGACTTACATCAATCAACAATATGAGCAGCCCCCAAAGCAGTCAGTCAGTCAAGGAAAATTCCTCCAAATTGCCTCGCAGAAAAAAAAAACAAACAAAAGAACAAATACACACATTGACTAATCAGAAAATAAGAACAAAAACACTCACGACAACCCACAGACAATGACTAACTGGAACTTACCACCCTTCGAACCAGACTAACACAATTGCCGACAGACAAAGCAGACTTCGCAATCAAACGGACCAGACAAAAATTTGCATATGCCAACAAGCCAGACACTATGCTTGCTAAAAGATTAAATGAAAAAATTACACTTAATAGACTACACCCACTGAGAGTACAGAATGACACATTAACACACGATCTATCCCAGATAGTTAAAATATTCTCAGACTTCTACAAAAAACTATATAATGGTACGACAACACAGAATCAGAACAAATCAACAGAAAATACAAAAAAAATCCCATCACCCAAAACCTAGAAAAAAAGTAGACATCGAATATACTATACTAAACATACCAATAGTACCTGTAGAAATCACAACAGCAATCAAATCACTCAAACTTGGAAAAGCACTGGGGCCAGACTGCTGCACTGCAGGTTATTATAACAAAAAATCAAAACAACTCACACCACAATTATGTATAATAAAGAACAATACTACAATCTCCAACAAACATACATCCAGACCTACTCCACTCTAGTATCATAGTTATCCCTAAACCGGGAAAAGATCCTACATCTTGCAAGAACTATAGACCCATCTCATTAATAAATATAGATAATAAATTATTAACCAAAATTACGGCAGATAGTCTTAACCTCATCCTACCAAGATTAATACACCCGGACCAAACGGGCTTTGTCCGTTCCCGACAAACAACTGACAACATACACAGACTGATCCAATTAATGCACCACGCTAAATAAACTAAAAAACAGGCCTTATTTCTAACTCTAGATGCCGAGAAGGCCTTAAATAGGGTTGATTGGTCATACATGAGCGTAGTCCTAAAACACTAATTTCCTTCCTCTCTTCTTAAATATGATCAATAATCTATACTCACACCCTTCTGCAACTGTAAATATGGGATTCAGATCACCCCTATTCCCGATTCTCAATGGAATGCGAAAAGAGTGCCCACTTTCCCCACTCCTATTCGACCTCACAATAGAACGATTAGCCCAAGCAATCCGACAACATTCCCACATACATGAAATACAAGTGGGTACAAGGGAATATAAAATAGCATTATTTGCAGATGACACCATAGTATCCCTAAAAAACCCTTTAACATCTCCTCCACATCTATTTCAACTGTTAGAACAATATGGATCACTTCAAAATAAACCCATCCAAATCAGAAGTCTTCCCAGTAACGATCCACAAACTTATTTCAATAAACTGTGACCTTAAACGGTCTTCGACCCACCTAAACTATGGAGGAATCCAAGCCTCTCCAAATCAGGACACACTTATACAATTATAGTTTTGGGGGTGGACATGCCCTTTAAGAAACCGGAAGCATTGGATGGATATAGTAAAGTGGACATCCCAACTATTCATCCAGCATAGGCTATTAAAGGAACACTAAACCCAAAAAATTAACTAAGTGGCACCTGTTTCTATTATTCACAGGGAGGTGAGAACGCTTATTCTCACCTTCCTGTGAATATAGGACTTCGGGGGACCTGAACTTACCTTACACCGCCGCCCACTCGCAGACGCTCCTGCTCTAACAGCTGTTCTGTCCCGATCGCGCGCCCTATCTTTTGAATTGGCGCGCATGCGCACAAGATAGGGCGTGTGGTCGGGACAGAGCGGCTGTTAGAGCAGGAGCGGCGTGTAAGGTAAGTTCCAGGTCCCCCGATCGTCCTATTATTCACAGGGAGGTGAGAATAAGCGTTCTCACCTCCCTGTGAATAATAGAAACGGATGGCACTTAGTTATTTTTTTATTAATATGAGTTTAGTGTTCCTTTAACATGGGAAGAGGCTCTGCAGAAGTGGCACCTACCTCCCTCAAAATGGTTAAAATAGACAGCTCATATACTTTGCCCGCTCCAACTGCACATTAGGAGATTTAGGATCCCCATAAGAAATCATAGCTCTACACAAACTAACTGCACCCAAATGCATAACATTATACTCAAACATGATAAAAATTCATGTTTTTCATTCAATGATTGCCGCATAAGCAGCGAAAATGTGAATCTATAAACAAGGTAAAAGCTGTTAAATATAAGATCAACCCTTAGTAATACAATAGACAGAGTGAAATAGTTAAACAAAGCAAGATAGGATTCCCTCATCCTTACCCTACCCCACCTCCTCCCTATCCCTCACCCCACTATCTAAGTCATTCTCTCAACCCCCCTCCCCTTTTACTACCCTGAACCCAATCTGTTGTTAACAATTTAGCTTGTTTCTTTACTTTGTTACACATCAGAAATATATTTTGATTAAATTCTTTCTATACTAGTATGTACAAGAATATTGATAAATAACGTACTTTCAATAAAAAAAACATTGAAACAAAATTACAAAGGATTGTGCAATTTAACCAAAACATTTCCCTTCCAGTAATTTATGACACTGTCCAATATCAAAGTTTTATGCAAAATAATGTTGGTTACTGTACAAAACAGCTCATTTTAAAATACTTGATTTAGACTGTATAACCATGTTGGATTAAAATTAAAGGGCAATTATACTCATCCCCACTCTTTTTCTTCTACAGGTCAATTGAACCCAGGTTAAGGACCTAAACTGCTAGTTCATCAACCCTAGGTTTACCTTGTATAATCGGAACAAACCTTTTAAAAGTTTAAGTTTGAGTGGCTGCCTTGCTCAACGTCTTCCTTCAGTCCCAGAGCTTGACCGATAGTAAGACGTGCTGTGCAAGAAGCGCATATTCCTATTGGTGGTCCAGCCCAAGACGGAGGGGGGGGGGGGGGGGGGGGGGGGGGGGGGGCAAAAACATTGTTGGAAGGGGATTACTTAACACTGTATGCTGGATAATATTTGCCTACACAACAGAAAATCACCACTACACTAAAGAAAATGACATAGGAGATGGATACAGATGGAGGGAGGGGGGCTACCCTGCGCATGTCAGTCCTCCAAGAGGACAAGGAAGCAGAAGGGACCGAATGGCACACAGAGAGCTTCTAGTAGCTCCACTTTCTGGAACTTTGGAAAGCACAAAACTGTGCTTATGCAGATTAAGATTATAGTGATATGTGAAAGAATTAAGAGATTTTCAGAACCTCTAAGCTTAAACAGCAAATAGTTCAGTGGAAAATATTTTTTCTTTTTTTTTAATATTACAAATGCCTAGTTGTTCTACATATTCAGTTTCCCTTCAGTTGATTTCATGCCCTCTGCTATACTTTGGTCAGTAGAGAGCTGCTATTTCAGGTTATGTAATGGTCCTTCTTCCCAGGATGAACATTTACTTTATAATGTCCCTCACAATTTCTACTGATTGGCTGTTGGATGGGTCAAATCACTAATTTCTACTGAGCAACTGAATCATACCAATATTTCAGAAGCATTTATTTATACACAGACAAAATGTGGGCTGCGCAGATGAAAATCATTGTAGTGGGAAAACACTGCTTTCTTTCTTAAAAGCATTTGTTTTTGTGCTGATCTTCCCATTTAAGTGTATGCTTAAAGTTAGTTTATTAAAACAGAAAATTCCCTTTTTAAAAAGAATCATACCTTACAAATCAATACATTAAGAGCAGGATGCCGATAAATTGAATCCTTCTGAAAATGATTTACTTGTTGGCCACAGGCTGTGCAAGTTACAATCCCATGAAGTCCATCCTCTTAAATAAAAAAAATTCAGCAGGGTAGTTTAAAACATTTACTACATTCCTATGTTACATCAACATTTAAATAATTTCTTCTAACAGTTGTGCGCAGCATTATCTCCTCTGTTGCTAAATGATATTTTGCAGGTTACATTCTGCAGCTCCTACATGCTGCCAGATTTGTAAGTGCTACTTTAAAATTGTGTATGCATGCCTGAATATGCAACTTGGAAAGAATAGTAACTGGAAGTCCAAGACTTCCGTGTAGCAGCCCCGCATACAGAAAAAAAATATATATAATATATATGAAAGCAAGATACATGTGTTACTTTTTCAACCAAAGCAATCTATACAATCGAATGTATCCATGGATTGTACAATCGAAAAATCCAGATTGCCTGATATTGTTGTACAGTCTCAAACAAATGCTGATCAGACCTGTCGAAAATGTTATCGGCCATGTTATTTGGACGGGAATTTAATAAGCTATAAATTAACCAAAAATTTTTATCCATTTGCATTGTCCTCTCCAAAAGAAGCACCTTGTGTAAAAAAAATCCATACAGCTGCCTTTAAATTTAAATTAAGATTCAGTATTCAAATGTAATATTCTATGTATCATCATTAGAACTCTTTACATTATTTAACCATGACTAAACAAAAGCCACCATATAACAGTTTACTTGTATTTTTTTTTTTCAATTTGATATTTTACCTGGACGTTTCTTAGAAAAAGTTATTTCTGATTTCACTTTGTTTCTGCTTCGAAACTCCGGTCCTTTAAAATCATCTTTGTCTTCATTTAGGACAGGTTCTGGCTGTACAACCACTGTACCTGGAGGTGTTGAAAAATACAGATTTAACGGAGGTGTACTCTAAATATGTCTGGAACATTAAACAATAGCCTGTTTTGATAAGGATATGTAATGATCATTGCTAAAACATAATTATTAACATTGGCATTTTAGGGCATATCCACACGCAAAATACATACCGTATATACTTGAGTATAAACCAAGTTTTTCAGGCTGTAAAATCAGCCTGAAAACTCGGACTCGGTTTATACTCGAGTCACTCACCATTGAAGATCAGCGTCCTCTCCATTCCGGCAGCCGCACGATCAGTCCATGTACTGGCGCACCGGCCGACGTCACTGCCCGGCGCCAAGCCCGGCACCAATTAGTGACGTCAGCTGGCGCGCCAGTACATGGACTGATCGTGCGGCTGCCGGAATGGAGAGGACGCTGCTGCGGAATGGAGAGGACCTTACCAGCACACAGGAAGCCCTTGGATTTGGAGAGCCCACAGGTCCTGGATGAAGAGAGCCCAGAGGTACAAACTGAACTGGGTTTGAGGGTGGCATTCAAGATGTTTTGGAAACTACAACTCCCAGCATGCTTTATTAGCTGGGAGTTGTAGTTTCCAAACATCTTGAATGCCATAGGTGGCATTCAAGATATTTGGAAACTACAACTCCAGCTAATAAAGCATGCTGGGAGTTGTAGTTTCCAAACATCTTGAATGCCACCCTCACTTGGCATTCAAGATGTTTGAACTACAACTCCCAGCTAATAAAGCATGCTGGGAGTTGTAGTTTCCAAAACATCTTGAATGCCAAGTGAGGGTGGCATTCAAGATGTTTTGGAAACTACAACTCCCAGCATGCTTTATTAGCTGGGAGTTGTAGTTTCCAAACATCTTGAATGCCAAGTTTCTACCCTCGGTTTATACTCGAGTCAACAACTTTTATTAGATTTTTTAGGTGAAATTTGGTACCTCGGTTTATACTCGGGTCGGTTTATACTCGAGTATATACGGTACTTAGCTTGTTCACACCCTTTCCCCAAATACAAATAATTATCAACCAAAAGGAACATTGTTAAAAGCTTAATGTTCACTGCTTCCTGCTAACTTTTTCCTGGATCTTCTGGGTTGCAGCAGTTAGGGCCATAAATGTTAAAGTCAATGATGGCAAATGTTACCGCTACCCCCACCTGAGGCGCCGACTGAGCATGTTTGAACTTGCAAAAATGCTCATACTGCATTAAGAGGAGGTGGATACCTTCAGTGATGGCCAGCGAACAGTAACCTGAAGATGCTTTCATGAACGCCCTACCTGTGGGTAAATATTGCAGTCTTGGTAAGAAGGTTACTCAGGCAGCACTCAATGACTATGCTATCTGGGCAATATTCTGGGTAATTTGTGAATTGGCAAGAGTCAGTAATATGCATGCTGGATCTCCCCGCAGACAAAATGAAACCTATAGCATAGTCACTAATAGAAACTGATTCACTCAAATATTTTCATCACTCGAAACCCCCAAACCTTCAATGATATCAATGTAGCTACCATAATATAGATCAAAAAGGACTACACAAAAATGACCACTTCAGAAAAAAGATTTTGTTCTTACCTGTAAAATCTTTTTCTCTGAAGCCGAAGGGGGACCGAGGCACAGCAGGGGTTAAGTACTCCCCCTCCAGGAGCGGACACTTGAAATTTGAAGACTTCACAGGCTCAGGTGCTCCTTTACTTACCTTATAAAGCTCAGCACCAGGAGCCTGCTTCAGATAGATAGCGAAGGAGAGTAAGTAATAAAGCAAAAATTTTTCTGGCAACAAGCCCAAACTTGAAACTGAGTAACTACACTAATCGGAACTAGTTTAACTAACCTAAGGGAGGGTCGTTGCCTGGGTCCTCCTTCGGCTTCAGAGAAAAAGATTTTACAGGTAAGAACAAAATCTCTCTCTCTCTTTCACCCTAGGGGGACCCAGGCACAGCAGGGGAAATAAACCTTTGCAGCACCAAACGACCGAGGGTCGCTTCAGCTGAAGCGAACACATCCAATCTGTAAAATGTTATGAATATGTGAATAGACCATGTGGCGGCCTTGCAAATTTGATCAGTGGAGGCCCCGCGCAGAGCCACCCATGAGGCACCTAGTGGTCTCGTCGAATGAGCTGCAACCCGCAAGGGAGGAGCAGCTCCTGCATAGCAACGCAGAATGCGATTATGGATCCATCTGGCTAGGGTCTGAGAAGACGCTCTGGATGACCTGGGAGGACCCTCCAAGAGGATGAACAGGGCCTTGGAGGAACGAAAAGATTCTTTTTTAGAAATGTATATCCTGAGAGCTCTGACAACATCCAGGGGAGTGCAACTGTTGTTCCTTGGGAGAAGTTGTTCGAGAATGCAAGGCTGGAACGACAATGTCCTGATTCAGGTGGAAAGATGTTACAACTTTGGGTAGGAAAGCTGGATGAAGTCGAAGGACCGCTTTATCTTTATGAAAAGATAAACACGATGGTGCCACAGAGAAAGCAGCTACTTTGGATGCTCTCCGAATAAAAGAGATAGCCAGTAGGACTAGAGTCTTCCAGCATAGTAGTGATAGCGCTATGGATGTTAGAGGTTCAAAAGGAGGGCCTTGAAGGTCCCATGGCTGTACAGATTGTTTACAAGACGGACTAAGATGGGCCAACCCTTGCAAAAAAAGTCTGATTATCCCTACGCATGGCCATTCTTCGATGGAAATAGATCGAAAGGGCTGAGATTTGAACCCTAAAGGGACAGTTCAGTGGAAATTATCAATATTTATTAAATTGTTAGTTTGTGTAATGCCTTCTTAGTTATTATACATTCTCTCCCATTTTGAAAAATCAGTTGATTTCATAGCCTTTCCTGTTCCCTGCGGTTTACATTAGTGAGCTGAAATTTCAGGTTCTAACGGACCTTCTTCCCAGGATGCACCACATCCTTGGAATGTTCCTAACAGTAATTTCTACTGATTGGCTGTTGGATGGGTCAAAGATGCTCATATATTTACCAAGCAACCCAGGCGCTGGGTCAAGCGCAAACCATAACGGTCTCTACTGGGGTCCAGCAAACAGGAAGTCCATTTCGGTTTCATTTATTTTTATGCTCTTTTTCTGAAAAGTACATGTAGGTGCACTGAACTTCCCCTTTAAGAGCACTAAGCGAGAGCCATTTGTTTAGTCCCAACTGTAGGAATCACAACAGTCTGGACAACACAAAAGCGCGAGGAGAAAAACCTTTAGAGTTTGCCCAGGTGACGTATCTTCGCCAGATGCAATGATAAATCTTAGAGGAAGACTCCTTTTCCATGCCTCCAACTTGGTGGGTACGGACGATGGGATACCTCTCTTCTTTAAGATGGAAGATTCAATAGCCACGCCATAATTCCATAATTCCACTCTTGGCCACCTGGGAGCGATGAATATTGTTGGAGTCTTTTCTAGTTTGATCTTTTTGAGGACTCGCGGTATCATGGAGGAAAAACATATACCAGCCAGAATGTCCACGGAACTACTAGTGCGTCAACTAAGCAAGCCTGAGAATCTCGTCTTCTGGAGCAAAAGAGGGTGACTTTGTGATTGTGATGCCATATCTATGTCTTGGACCCCCCACCGATTGGTCAGGGCCAAGAAAACTTCCTCGTGAAGGGACCATTCCCCTGGGTCCAGAGTGTGTCGGCTAAGGAAGTCTGCTACCACATTCAGGGCTTCCGGGATGAAGATTGTTGATATGGCTGGGATGTTGTGTTCCGCCCATGAGAGGATCCGGTGAGACACTTCCATGGCCATGTCGCTCCTCGTGCCCCCTTGGTGGTTGATGTACACCACCGCTGTGGCATTGTCTGACTGAATTCTGACAAACTTGTTTGTCAGGGAAGAGATCTAACAAGAGAGAGAGCCAGAAATATGGCTCGAAGTTCCAAGACATTGATTGGTAAGCAAGATTCCTCTGGGGACCAAGTACCGAGTTGTCCACGATCCGTAAAATGACCCCATCCTGACAAACTCGTATTTGTGGAGATCACTGTCCACTGAGGGAGGAAAAGGGAGTTCCCCTTTTGAAGATAGGCATTCTCCGTCCACAAAAGCAGCGAACATCTGATTGAAGGGGGTAGAGGAATTCTGGAATCTAGAGATTCCAGAGACTTTTTCCTTGCTGTTAATAGGTGGAGTTGAAGAGGCCGTAAATCAAACATCGCGTATGGGACTGCTTCTATGGCTGACCTCTTCCAGACTATCTTCATAGCTTGGCAAACCGAGATTAGGGGTTCGGATATGGCTTGGAGAGCTAGACGCTTGATTGCTTTTCTCTTTTCTGGTGGAAGGAATATCCTCTGAAGGGAAGTGTCGAACAACATTCCCAAAAATGTCATGCTGGGGTTGGGAAGGAGGGAAGACTTGCGTGGATTGACTATCCAGTCGAAGAAGGTTAGTATCTGTAAGCATTTTGACGTGAGTTGAGGCCAGATGAAAGGTGGGGGGGGCCTTCATTAATAGGTCGTCCAGGTATGGATGAAGAAAAATGCCTTGAAGGCGGATGAAGGCTGCTTGGCAGGCCATCACCTTGGTGAAGATGCGGGGAGCCGGGGATAGTCCGAAGAACAGGGCTGTGAATTGGTAATGGAGGTTTCCAATTACGAACCTGAGAAAACGGTGGTGGCCCTGCCATATGGGGCCATGAAGATACGCGTCCTGAAAATCGAGGGACGCCAAAAAGTCCCATGGCTCTATGGCTAAAATGACAGATCTCAGAGACTCCATTTTGAAGTGGGATTGTCTGACATACTGGTTTAGTTCCTTTAGATCTAAAACCGGGCAGAAAGAGGCGTCCTTTTTCGAAACTAGGAAAAGGTTGGGAGTAAAAACCCCGAAACCTGTGGGCGGTTGAAACTGGTACTATTACTTTTGCTAGTAGGAGTAATTGTATGGATTTTTGGAGCGTTTTGCGTCCGAGTGGTGACCTGGCAAGATTGGAGGGAAAGAAGCGGTTTGGTGGAAGGGATAAAAAATCTATGTGGTACCCGTGAGATGACGTTTAGGGTCCAGACATCCGTGGACAGGCAATTACATGTCTCGTGAAAAAGTCGACCTCCTACCCAATTCTTGGGAGGTTGGTCATGCTGATTTGGGTTTACTTACCGTAAGTCGAAAGGAGCCTCGTTTGGTGGGCCAGGAGGGGCGTGTGGAGGCTCCTCTTCTTGAGTGAGGGGCCTGAAGATTGTTCTTAAAGGGGGTCCTTGGGGAGGAACGAAAAGGCTGAAAAGATGGATTTCTGTGAAGTGGGAAGTCTACGGGTCCTGTTTAGGGGGAGGAAGGTACCCTTTTCTCCTTTTGCCTGAGAAATTATATTTTCTGACTCTGGCCCGAACAATTGTCCCCCTGAGAAGGGGAGGCTGGTGAGCGCTCTCTTGGAGGCATGGTCGGCAGCCAATGCTTTTAGCCATAAGATCCTACGGGTCGCTGTTATGGCAGCCGATGCCCTGGCTAGGAGTCTGCTTGAGTCCAATGTATCCTGTATAATTTCTAATTGGTGGGCCTTGGTCGGATCTGATCCTATTTCCTGGTATTGGGGCGAAGGGTGGCTCCTGAGGCTGAGAAGGAAATGCCTCAATGCGACGGTCATTTTGATCTTTTAATGTTGCCGCTTCGGAAAGGGGCATAGTAGTGGCTCTAGATAGCCGGGCTACTGCAGGGTCAACCGTGGAAGGGGGAAGACCATGTATCAATATCCGATTTGGGAAATGGGAACATGATATTGAGGAAGGCAAGGACTAGAGGGAAAGACTAAGCCTCACTAGAAATAGGAGTCCTGTACTGTACTTAAAACGACAGAAATACCTAGCTTAGAAGAGGAAAGTGGAGAGAAAGCAGAAGAAATCGTAAGGGGAGTGCATAGAGCTCCAGGCTTGATGTGTGACTCCAGTCCTGATGAAACTCCCAGGAGAGGATCGATCCCAGGGAAGTACCACACAAGCAAGGAGTGGGTGAATAGCTTACTGCTGCTTTAGAAGTTAGTTGGGGGAAAGCTGGAAAGGAATTGAATCCAACTGTTCCTTCTTTTCATTTTCAGATTTCCATTTAGGATTGGGAGCAGTAGTCCAACTCCTGAGTGGACACTTGAACTGAAGCAGGTTCCTGGTGCTGAGCTATACAACGTTAAGGGGAGGGGCACCTGAGCCTGTGAAGTCTTCAAATTTCAAGTGTCCGCTCCTGGAGGTGGAGTATTTAACCCCTGCTGTGCCTAGGCTGAAAGAGAAATATGCTTAAATATGTGTATTAAGGTAATACGCTTGCATATGTACATGCTACCGTTAAGTATATGATAGGAAGTGGCACCCCTATACACACACGCAAAGAGAGAGGTAGGAACAGAGTTGGAGGACTTCTGGAGACAACACCACTATGGGATAATCTAGAGTACCCAGAAATGGCAGCATTTCAGGGAGCAGAAAATTGGAAAAAAACTACCCACTCGTTATTTCAGATATTAAACACGTGCTCAATGTGTACGAACGGCACAAAATGTTTGTGTGCTCGGTCGAGCATCGTTGATAATCTGACCTGCCAATAATAAGCTATGCCTGACCAAAAGCCTGCTTCAGCTGGCTGAGTGCCTATACACTTCGCTATGGTCAGCCGAAAAACTGGGCCTTCAACGAAAATGGACAGTCTATATACCTGATTTGGCAGATTCTAAATGGGACGAAATGGCAGGATCACATAAACTGGTCTTTTTCGGCAGCAAATAGCAAGCTGATACAACAGCTGTACATACTGCATCAGGCATATATGCACCTACCTATTGAGGCAACACCGTATATCAACCCAAGTAACTTCACCGAGTACCCAAAATGCCACAGGAAAAAAACTGGATTGCTAGCATCTGATTGCCCGTGGGCACAAGCTTTTTGGCAGGAGGTACTTGTATGGCAGTTCTCTACCCCAATAGACTGTAAAATGTTGGTGTTGGTCACAAGTGAGGAGACTACCACTAGGTCGAGACACAAACTGTCATTGCACAAATATGGGATTACTATTTTAACAAAGGTTGTTTTGAAGCAAACCTAAAAATAAAATAAATATTAAGTCTATAATACCTATAGGCAAGCTTTCCATATCAACTTCGTTTTCTGAATTTTCATTAGATTCTTCTAGAGCAATAGTTTCATCTGGCATTGGTTCTTCATCTGATCCAACATATTTTTGTACAAACGTTGGTTTTCTAGGAAAATAAATTCAATACAGTTTTAAATTGAGAAAAGCTTAATTATTAAAGCTTAACTACAATGGAAGAAAATTGTTAAAATTGTAATGATTTACTTTGGCAGTTACATTACATGCCAAAATGTAATTGCACTTTTTTCTACATTTCTATTTGCAGAATAAGCAAAATAAACAAATCTTTTTAAAGTATCTCTTAAGACCAAATACGCTTTTGTTTTGCAATTGGCCAAGACATTATAATTTACAGAAATTGCTGTATCCTTGCCTCACTATGCATGGTCCATTGCGTTATGTTTTTTACACATGCTTGTGAGCATGATTTGTCTTGCTGATCACATTCTATTTTCCATACAGAACTCTGGAAACAATAGTTTTGGTTGAGTGAATGTAGAAAAAAGGGACTATACCTTTGAAAGAATCGAATGGACATAAAATTCGACCAGTGTGCGGGTACCCAACAAGAAATGTGTACATTTCAATTAAACCAATTTAAAATGGTAATTTTACAATAAATAAATAGTTTCCCCAATTTTTTGGGTTTCTGGCACTACGTTTTGACAAAAAATGACCACAATGTACATTGTACGCTTTTTAGGAGACAGCTTGATGTAAATAGATGAAATAATCGTAAAGCACCGCAGGATATGTAGGGCTATATAAGAAATATTTCGAAGATAGCGGAAGATTTTACTAATCTTTGATTTGAAAGACAAGGGATACGTTGTTTTATTGAACAGTTTCCTTATGTCAGGGGAAATTAGTTGTTTATTAATCATGAGCACTTAAATTGGGTTATTAATAATTATTTTGACTCACCTTTTTGACCGAGATGATCCCAAAGATTTGAGCTTTTCTGAAGTGCTCCCCTAAAAGAAACAAATATGGTGTTACAACAACCAAAAACTACTACTAATTAAAGGACGCTGCTTAAAAAAAACTAAAAAAGTAGCAACTGGAATGAAATGTCATTAGCTACGATAGTTTTCAGTAGGTTATATAAGAACAAGAACATTGCTGTAAAACTGTAAGATTCCAGTTAGATGCATGCTAATAAACTTTTAATTGGTTAGCTTGCAGCTGGAAGGGTTTTTGTAAAAGCCACCTGTGCAATTAATTAAAGTTATTTCAAATTATGATGCAGTATCTTTTGCATGACTATGAACGCCAGCCAGGGCTATGAAGTTGGTTCAAAAATTCTAAATTCAAAAAAAATTTCTAAATTCATTAGACCTTATTTTAGGACACCCTTGACTCCTTTATTATTAATATACTAATGTATTCCCATGTTGACAGAAACATGGCATTACATCATTACAAAGACACTGACAATTTTAAAGCTATATGATACATGGTGTCTACTACTGGCTAGTATGCCACACTACAAGATACTGCCAATTAAGCCAGTCACTGCTAGCGTAAATGGAAGATAATGTTTGGGGAAGTGTAGATGTTAAAATCTATAGCTAAGCCTACCTTATCTTCAAATGTAATCATATTTCTAATTATTCTGTGAGCCAAGCAAGTTAAAGTGAAAATTGGTCCTTGAAACATCAAGAACTAAATGTATTAATACCCGTAATTTAGTATTTTCGAATTTTAGAAATTTATTCATCCCACTCTTTAAAGGAACACTAAACCCCAAAAAAGAACTATGTGCCATTCGTTTCTATTATTCACAGGGAGGTGAGAACGCTTATTCTCGCCTCCCTGTGAATAACAGGACGCTCCGGAGACCTGGAACTTACCTTACCGCCGCTCCACTCGCAGCTGCTCCTTCACTGACAACCACTCTGTCCCAACCACGTGCCCTATCTTAGGCACATGCGCGCCAATACAAAAGATAGGGCGCGGGATCGGGAGAGAACAGCTGTTTAGTGAAGGAGCGGCTGCGAGTGGAGTGGCGGGTAAGGTAAGTTCAAGGGCCCCCGAGCATCCTATTATTCACAGGGAGGTGAGAATAAGCGTTCTCACCTCCCTGTGAATAATAGAAACGAATGGCACATAGTTCTTTTTAGGGGTTTAGGGGAGTATACAGTCCCCTTAAGCCAAGGATAGACAATCAGTAGATATCCAGACATTGGAAAACTACAACTCCCAGCATTCCCTAACGACAGTTAGGTGTGCTCGAAAACCACAAATTTTTTGAATGTTATGAATGGTTCACAACTACAACGATAAATGTTTGTTGTATCCTATAGGGTTCCATTAAAGGGCATCTATATTGAAATGTATACATTGCTCCAATCCAGACATAAAAAAAAAGGTTAATGTATGCTGCCTTATTCCCTCTGTGGCTCAATGTTTGCACGCAGTTTGATTTAGTGCAGAGCTCTCCACTCTCCCTTCTTTGGTCATTCCCGGTCATTTAATCCGTCTGTGCAGCAAAACGCTCATGCGCATTAATCCTCCTACATGTCACTCTAACCAACAACCTAACAAAAAAAAAAAAGCCTGTAGAGAGCAAGTATGTATGTAAGCCTGTAGAGAGCAAGTGTCTCCTTTGCTCTGGAGACAATTGCTACATAAGGAGCAGAAGTGGGTAAGATATGAGAGGCCCGAGTCCTGCCTTATCACTGCAGCCTGATCTCCCTTTGGACAGGCAATAAATTGGTTTAAGCTTGGGAGGAGGGGACCCAGTGCTGCACTTTCTGCTTTATTCTCCTTCCCTTTACGTACGCTTTTAACCCAGTATTTGCCAAGAATTTTAGTGAGCAGGAAGGAGTTGTTGGAAGGCTTCCTGTAAAACTTGTGCAAGCCTACACACAACACTGGCATGCTGTTAGGGGATTTGATTGACAGCTCAAACAGGAGTGGTGTATTGAAATCTTGACTTCTTTTAACTTATATATCATGGGACAGAGGAGGAACCTGAGGATAAAGGTACTCGGTGTTGGGGGGGGGGATGTATATTTTAACTTTACCACTGTAAAAACAAAGTATAGTACATTACTTTTGATACATTTTAAAATATGACGACTGTACACAAAATTCCAGGCTCTTGAGCGGTTATCTCTTTTTAAAAAAAATATTTTTATTGTATGAGAGCACAAAAAAACAAATGTCATGAATACATAAAACACACAGTATTATCTTATCTGTGGGTCCACATTTAGCAAGATACAAGTAAAATTGATTTTAACAATAATAACTGAAATAACTGAGTCAGTGTCTTGTTTTGCAGTCCAGGTGGTAAATATCACGACTGGATGAATTAACAAGTCACCTGGAATTTAAGTGGAGATATACCAATTTAAGATAAGATGGGTCTGTTGACCTTTCCAAGCATCCATTGTAATACAGAAGTTTGGCTAGCATAAAACAGGGATTTTAAGATCATATGTCTAACATATTCTGGGTATTCATCATCAATACAACCCATTAGACAAGACACTGCAGATGTCGGGACAAATTTCATTTACCTCTATCCAAAATGGAAGATCATGGGACATCTCCATATTATGTATACAATAGGAAGAAAACCCACACAATACTGGGTTTGTGGAGAGTAGTGTTTCTTATGTTTGGGTGTTTGGTATGTCTGATGGAATAAGTTAAATTGTATCAAGTGATTATTCGCAGCAGGGAAAACTGAAGTGTGTACGAACAGAATAGAGCCCCAGTGTTCATTATCAAGTTTAAAGCAAAGTGCATTCCATTAAGAGATCACTGTTTAAATTAAGGTTGATCTCACAGTGCCAAATATACATGTATAATTTAGAGACTACACCCTGCAGGCCTCGAACGTGGATGGAAGTCCTGGGTCATAAAGGGACCAAGCTTTCAAGCAAGTCTGCAAGTTGCAAGTAATGGAAGTTGAAAGTTGGGGGAAGTTTAAATTGCATTTCTAGTTCCTCAGATCTTATTTGAAACAGACAAATTATAAGGTCAAAGTTCTGTGGTCCATGATTTAATGCATTTGGATCTCCCAGGTAAAGAGAAGAGATCTCGAAAAGTGTAATTGCAAAGCGTTCTCCCAAAGGGTAATTGATTAATCAATCAACTATGTGCCAGAACCTACAGGCTTGTCATTGTACCACAAAGCCAGAATAAACAATGTTTGGGTGGATGTATATGCTAGGAAGCTCCCAATAAGATAAAGTATCATAGCATCTAGAGCCATGAGGGAAGGGGAGGGTTTAACCCAGCATTGTAAGTGTTTAAGTTGAGCTGCCAATACCAATAAAAGGGAGGTAATACTAATCCAGCAGTGTCCTTGTGGAGAGGTGCACCCTGTTCCATTTGTTCTAAAGGAGGGGCATAAGGAGGCTATTTATGTCCTTGAAGAAAAAGTTGGGATTAAATGATAGGGTATGTTGCATCATGTAAAAGCATGTCCGCCCCTTCTATAAAAATTTAATATGACATATGCGTTTTACTCACTGTGTCCAAATATGCTCCCAGGCTAAAAAATCAGACTTAAACTTACAAACTCCATAATCCTCCTCCTCTGCTGCAACATGCCCTTTACTTTCACAGGCAGCAGCAGTGGAGGCTCAATCGGTATTGAGGCTGACAGCCTTGCCAGGAAGCAGAAGGGAGCCATGGCAGTGTATCGTGGAGTTTTAAGTTGGATTTCTCAGCCTGGGAGCATATTCGGGCACAGTGAGTACATTGCAACCTGGAGTTTTGACGTATCCTACATATCATAAAATTTTTTATAGAAGGGTGGACATGCCCTTTAAGATAAAAATATCCTTACTAAGTGTAAAGCGGAAGTCTTTTCCAGACGTGTCTTAAATCTGGTGTAGTTGGGCAATATTGTTCTGTGAGCAGCTTTGGACAGTTGGAAAGCTGTGTGCAGTTTTGACAGTTGGCTTGTGGGGGAAAAAAAAGTCAAGTCAGATTGAAGTGGGAGTGGTTAAAAGATTGAGGGGGAATACTGCACATGTGCAAAACAAGTGCTGGATTGTAGGCATGCAGCAACACACACCTCAGAGAAAGTGCTACTTACACATTTATTTATAGATTAAACTGAGGAAAAGTCATTTTGTCAGTATAGTGTCCTTTTAAAGGAAACCGCCACAGTGATGTGAAAAGAAGGGGGAGCAGGGAAGGAGTCAGGGGATTAACAGGGAAGAGTGTACATTTTGTCCAGGTAAAGTGAAGACCAGAGCCAAATTGTGACCACCAAATTGTGTTATAGTTTGGATTGCCATTGCGAGTGGTTAGTATTACCCCATTTAAAGCTTTTAATTCTCTCTGCATCCTTTCCATAAGCTGCTCTCAAATTTTTTAACCAACGTAATGGCACTTGGGTGTTTTATTTTATTGCACTGGTCTATGGCCATGGCGCGAAAGGCAGAAAAATAAATTATGCAGCAAGAGAATAATCTACTGGTGAAATCATAAATATTAGCCCAGGTAAAATATGCTTCCTGGCTACCGAGTAAATCTCTGCCCATAACAGTTGAGTCTCAGGTCCCACAATGCATTTATCTGCAGTTAGTAACTGCATTTAACCAACAGTATTGGCAAAAGATTACTGAGAAGAACAGAATTGTGAATCAACTCAATTAACTAGCCGGGTCCCACTCCCCTGACCTAACCTATCTCTACCTAAGGAAAAGCACATGTACTGTGTCAGGAAAGGGTGATGGGAAGATGAGTGAAGAATGAAAGTTAAAGGGACAATAAGGTGAAAAGGGAAAAAAAGACCTGCCTCTAACCTTTTATAGATTTTTAGTGCTGCCAGGAACTTATTCCTTTTTTACTCTCAGTGCTCCCTATCACTAGACCTATAATCACTAATCTGAGGTACAGATACGAGTGTGGAGCATGTGCAGTGGAGATACGTTGCCTTCAAACAGCCAATAGCATTTACCCAGTGATTTTGTGTTATAGTGAAACTGCTTTGCTATGGGAAGGTAAGCAGCTCTGGCAGCTGCAGTAACTGCTTGAATAAAAAAATATTTTCTTGTAGCTGTAGGAGTTTGAAGGAGAGTGTGTGTGTGTGTGTGCGGGGGGGGCTCAAACAGCAGCTAACTGCAGGACTGGGTGTTGGCTGCACATAAAAAGCACAGTGCAACAGAGATGATTATTGCTTATGTATGTATAATTTATTTATAAAGCAACACTTGGGGAGACAGCACTGTACAGTAACTTTTTATGATCTTAACGCTAAATCAATTAGCCATGCAAAGAAGGAGATAGAAGCTTTGCTTTAATAGAATGGATAGTGTGCCAGGGTCTGGGAGGTGATTGACACTTCTTTACTGTCTGGCTGTGCTCCACCCTCTCTAAAAAGGTAAAACTTCCAAATCATAAAAAAAACAAACAAGGGATGGGAATGTCATTTCTCACCATTTCAGTCTATATATGGTCATGGAACTCCTTAGTGAATTTTAATGTCCATATTTTAGATAGGGTGTACATTATATACTATTATATTAGAATGTGTCTTTCCCATTGGACAAATTTTGAAACAGAGACTTTGACAGCATGTTACACGCCCTATAGAGAAACCAGGGGTGAGGACCTAGCGTTTCAGGTCCTCACACTGGGTGCCATCAAGTAAGTGGGGCGTTTAGGGGGTTCACATTTGTAGAATTGTCCTTTAAGAGAAATGAGTGAGAATGTTAAAAGTAGAATGTAGCTTTGTATGGGATACAGTGCGTATATGAGCAAGACTGTCTTTGTAATGTAGTAAATCGGTGTGTTTGAGAATAAGTATGCATCTATTTTAGTGAGAGAAAAACGACATGTAATTAGATTGCGCGTGTATGATTGTGTGTTTAATAGTGCATATAAGTGTGAGAGAGACAGGGTTTGTGGATCTGTGTGTCTTGTGTAATGGCCAGGGAACCTTTCACAGGACATTATGGATAATGTAGTTGCTTTTTGGAGCTGGCTCCTAGATATTAGAATCATTTGTCCATCACTGTCATAACCAGTTTGCAGACAGTGTTCGAGTTGGTCATGTAACTTATAAATAGATAAATATAAACAGATAAAAAGAAAGGCAGAAATGGGCTACCTTTCCACCCATATCATGAAGGAGGGGTTGCAGCTGGGCCAGTTCACAATCAGAGTTACCTCTGGGAAGGTGAGATTTAATGTAATCTAATTATTAGATCAATGAGGGATGTACAAAACCATAAACCAATAAATGCATAGGGTATAAAACTTTTTGTCCGATTACTATATAGTTGCAGATAAGATTGTTGTGGACGTGTTAGTCCAGTAGCATACATTGATACCTATTTATTATGGACTAACAGTTAATATTTTTTAGGCTAACGGTTACAGATGTTTGCTGGTAGGAAAACGTTGCATGCAGCATGTTCCTACCGGCAACGCTCAGAAACCCGTGGTGACAACGCTGTATGAATGGAGCACAGCCGTTCGTCTGAAGCAAGCTTTTCGAGAGATACAATTCACATTAGTTGGCACTACTTGATCTGAAGAAGAAAAATGCATCACTCAAAAGCATATATTACTATAGGTAGAGAAGTCCCACTGAAGGGCCATCACCACAGGCCAGGCCCGACAGACAAGCATAAAGAAAGGCCAGGCAAACCGGCAGCCAATGCTTGGCCCAGGAAACTGAAGGAATGGGATGATTTAAGCATGACTTCAGAGAAGTGTTTTAAATGTTAAAGTTTTTATATTACACTTTGGCTTTCTAATTATGCCTTGTGTATTTAATAAACTAATCAGTATACCATTGTACAACTGACCCCAGAAATTAAATCTTTCAAACAAGACTAGGACCATGTTTCTGGCTAAGTTATAAGCCTTCAAATTTCACTTTCTAGTTGGTCATTAGCCCTAACCACAAAAGAAATGTATATTATGTAAAGCTACGGGCATGCAAAAATATATCTGTACTTTCCCCTGCCTATGAAACTATCATTAGGAAAAAATCTGTTTCAGGCTTGTGGATAGGTTTAAAAGCTAAATAATTTTGAGGTTTTCATGCAGCATCTACCCTCTGTCCTAGCAGTAGGATACAACTGCAAGTGGGCATACTCAAGCCAGTGGTGAAGGGGTGGGAGCCATGGTGCTGGTGATTATCAGTGTAAGGAAGATTCAAAAAAGGTACTGAATATAGGCTCCCATGTGTGTATCACCTATTAGTGATTAATGTTTGTGTCCTTTATAGCCATATCTATCAAAAAGCTCTTCTCTCCTTATGCACTAGGACTAACTCTTCCTTCAATGGACGGAACTGTAACTACATTATAGAGGAAGTTTGGGAAATTACATTTAACGGTTTTATGTATACAATGTAGCTATTATTTTTATGTAACAAAGTATTCCATTGACTGTATAACTGATCGGGAGGGTCTGAGTGCAGTATACTGTTCAGCCGGGTGAGGGAATTAAAGGGAAGAACTTGGGTTAACTCACCTGTATCGAGACTCCCGAGGCAGAGTTGTTTCCTATAAGAGATGGGTTAATCCCCCTCAGCGTACCTGCAGGGCGATTCCCAGAATAGGAGGAGTCTTTAGCGTATAAAGAGTCATGGCGATAATGTTTGGTAATGCCTATGAGTAAGAGCATGTGGCTCTCAAAACGCGTCAGGCGTTTTTGTTTTTAAATGAATTCCTAATGAAAGTTAAAGTTTTTAAATAAGCAGCTTCGAGTATGATGTCAGGATGAACGGAATCCCTTCTACAAGTGAATATTGACTCAGTGTAAGGAAGCACCACCCCTTATAGTGCTGTAGAGGTTTGGATAGATAGCAGCTTGAAGCATAATCCTGGTGAATTTAAAAAATGTTGGAGTGTGCTCTTTTTAATCCCTTTTATATTGGATTTATTTTTTATTTAAGTAAAGTTATAACATAAAATTTTGTGCCCAGAATTGTGTACATACCATTAGACGAATAAGGGTGAGGCCACACTACAACGCACCAAGCGTGCACGCTCTGTGCGTTCGCATGCGTTATTTTCGCATTTGCGCCTTTCGCTATTTTATAAGCGAAAACGCAAGCGATTGCGTGAAAAAATGCCCGCCGCAAAATGCTAACAGACACGCAATCGCATCGGAAATCGCAGGAACATTTGCGTTCTCGCAATTTCCATGTTAGCGAAAATCTCAAACGCAAAACGCGCTAGTGTGGCCTAGCCCTAAATGTTGTCAACATAAATGCAAGAATTATTGATCCATCATATGCAAATTAAAAGGGTAAGTCTTTAGATTTAATTGCACAGAAATAGGAAACATGAAGCTGCAATATGAGAAGGTTCTGCATGGCAAATGCATTTGCATATAAAATATCCTTACCTCTTCCATTTTTTCCACTGGATACTGACGATTAACAGATTTCACTTTAGCTAAAAGAAAAACTTTTTTTTAATTTAAGGCACATGTAACAGATCAATTATTGTTGCATGGAAAAAATCGTTTGAATGACTTTCAGACTAGAGTACATTACTGCTTATAAAAAAATTAGGGGATGGCAATCCCTAGTAATTGTATTGTGAAATTGTGTATAGTAAACACAAAAAGTCAACACTTCTATTAGGTACCCTATTCAAACTCACTGCTATTTGTTTTGCCCAACACAATTTCACAGACCCTACAGTCCTGTTATTTTAAAGGATAATTATTGTCTCAATGCATTTTTTTAATAAATTGCTTTAAAAAGAGTTACGGTATGCAGCCCTCCCCATACATATTTTTTTTGATTTCGATTCTCTCTCTGCCTTCAATTATCCTTTTATTAGCCATGCTGTGAAGGGGGCGTAACGATTCGGTCACTCGAAGCTAGGATGTGAGAAAACACTTCTCCACCCACCCTTGATTAGCTTGATTATCTAGGCTGCATCCTAGCAACAAGACACTTCAAGTTTGACTGGTAGAGGAGGAGAGAGGTTGTAACAGACATTTCCACCAGCTAATGACAAGTGTTATGTTAACCATGGCCCTGTGCCATCTAGGAGCACAGGGCCATGCACAGTACAGCACAGTAGCAAATGTGAGTATGCAATTTCAGCTGCTGGAAGTGTTGACATGCAATAGGGGTGAAATTCTTTTTTTATATTGTTGTTCTTTAAGGTGCCCATACACTACATGCTTACCTTCTGATATTTCCACAACATTCTTGCATTGTTCGAAAAACATTCATGCCCAATACTTTTTGCAAAAAATAAATGGGTTGTGTGGAAAGTCAGAAGGTAAGAACCACAGATCAAAAATGCTCTTAAAGGCATTAGGTAGATTTGTCAAACAAATGTGTTAATACGGTATGGTCAACATTAAATTAAAGGGAAGGTCCACTCAAAATTAACTTGCCTTAAAGGGTAAGTTCATGGAAAATACCATTTTTTAAATTATTAGTTTGTTTCATGCCACCTAGTTATTCGACATATACTAAAAATGGATTGAATTTATACCCCAGGCTTTTACCTGCTGTTGACATTAGTGGGCTGCCATTTCAGGTACTAACATTGCTTCTTCCCAGAATACACCCCTTCCTTGAAATATTCCTAACAGTATTTCTAATAATTGGCTGTTGGATGGGTCAAACATGCTCAGATCTCTACTGAGCAACTGAATCAACCCAGGCACTGGGTCAAAGGCAAGACCATAACAATCTCTATTAGGGGTCCTGCAAACAGGAAGTCAGTATTTTGGAAGCATTTATTTATAAACAGGGAAAAAGCTGAACAGGCAGGGTAAGGTCACTGGGATGGAAAAATACTGCTCTTTTTTAAAAGCATATGTATTTGAACTAAACATCCCCTTTAATTCAGTTTAATTGAAGAACGGGAGGTAAAGGAGCTATGTTCGTTCTTCAATCAAACAATCAGGAGACAATAGAAAAGCCAGCATAAACCCACGATTGCCTTTCAGCACTGCTTCCTGACAGGGGCCAACAGACCTTTGCAATTTAAGCGCAAAACATATATTGCAGAGGAACGTCAGGACCTGGCAGAGGAAGGGGCATTCGAGCGCAATCGTGGGTACATATGCTGGTTTCTCTCCTGATTGTTTAATTCAAAAACAGGAGGTAAGAAGAATTTTTTTTACACAATTCCTCAGCTGTACTCTTAATTGTTGTTATATTATGTTCATTTTTTATGTTTCTACAAGGAACAATTCAAACATCCAACAGAAAGCACAGAAAAAGAGGATCAATGTGGCAAATATTTCAATAAAGAGGATTTAAAAAAAAAAAAAAAAAAAACAACAAAAAACAAAAAAAACTCAAAAGAAAAAATGAAAGCTATTACAAATTATTAAAAAAGGGGAGAATTCTTTTGCAAATGGCATTAATTCATTATGCTACTGTTCACATTGTATATTTTAAAGAGATTTTTGCTAGGATTTCCCAACCTGTTGGACAAGAAAGCACACTTGCAGCTTTGATCACAATGCTGTTTATACATCAAAGAGATTTTTGGTTGATTTGATTATCACTTGACAAAATCTAGTACTGCAGTGAACGTTACTTCTCTGCAGTTCTCAGAACCAGTTTGCATTAAAAGTCTATTGCAAAATGAACTTCATATAATATGGAAAGAATAACAAAAGTGCTTTAAAGGAGGTAATATAACCATGTCCCATGGCTGTCCATTCTCAACCATGCCACAACATACTGGCAGGCTGCATACTTGATACCACTAGCTACACTAATTTCAGGCTGAAACAATTACCTGCACTTCTGCTCAGAGACTGTCTTGTTGGAGAAGTCGTGTCCTCGGATTCTTCTGAGGAGTGAGCTAGAAATTCATGAAGCTTCTGCACCAATGTATTCAACTTGCTTTCACTGAAATCCAAAAACAAAAGGGTAAATAGTCAATTAACAAGTAAATAGCTATACAATATAATATATATTACAGGTACCCTTACACCTGTTCGTGTCCACGCCTTCCCACTGCTTCGTCCAGGCAGTGCAGAGATACTTGAATTAAGTTGAAAATAAAGGGGACACCACGCAGGAATAATCTGCAGTAACTTTAATGCAACATGTTTCGGACTATCAAGAGTCCTTTGACAAAATTATTGATTGATTATTATTTGATTATTCCTGCATGGTGTCCCCTTCATTTTCAACTTAATCCAAATATAATATAAATATATATACTAGCAAAAGTGTGCCCGTTGGTGCACAATGGAAATTATGTGTGTATGTTTGCTATGTGTGGACATAGTGAATATAGAATTTTTACACAGGTATATTTTAAACTGTTACTCAGACAGTCACCAGCTTCCAGAGGAACCAAATAGGATAATCCTGCAGGTCTGAGAGTAGACCCAGGCAATCCTGCTACACTGTGTGGTTAAAAACTAAACATGCTAAGTTAATACTTATTAGTATTCACCACAGCAATTGGTAATGATACCTCATATACTATAACAGAAGGTACCTGACAGCATCATGTTGTTATAATAGCATTTCCCTAATAATATAATGTATAAACAAACATTTCTCATTCCCAGTTTACCTTAAGAAATGGATTTATCCTTTATATACTCTTTATACAGATCTAATTAAAAAAATAGCTTCAGAGCAATTTTTAATAACGGATAACTGCTTTTTATTTCAGTATTACAGTAAATCCATGGTATACCTGCCTGGCTTTATCACTAAGCAAAAGGCTAAGGACTTGCAAGCGAGCACCTTCATCCCAACCATTAATAGTGGCTGCCAATTCAAATTCTAGTCAATCAGTTCACTCCCTAGTTACCCTCTCAAATGGATCAAGTTTAAAAATAGGTTTGGCAATTGGGCCTTGTAGAGCTACAGAGTGTAATTCGGGAATTTCATCTGCAGGTACCAGGACAGGAGGATTTAAATCAATACTATCAGTGGCAGCCTCCATATCGTAATACAGAGAACAAATAGAGAAAACAGGGAGAATAAATGGTATTACCAGCACCGCTGCCACCAATTTGTACCAAATCACTGCTTTATGGAAGGATTATGGGTAGCGTGGCACACTGTGTTACTCTGGTGGTCTGGAACAAAGAAGACAGTGCACATAAACAGTTTCCCCACATAATGTGCAGTAATCAGGGGTGTCCCTGCCTATGGTGCACCACTTTGAATATTGACCAGGCATGAATATTGTGTATCCTTGTATAAGTAGGTGTACACTTATCTGCTGCCTCAGAGCTTGTATCCAATAAGGAAAATTGTCTGTCCAATGATCTCCTCCTCCCAACAGGTGGTAACAGGATCTTATACACATGATCTTGTGTTACATTCAATATCTCTCCAAAGCACACACCACTTTCCCTTTCTGTCCTCCTAGGCATAGAGAGCAGAGATGTCTTTTATTTTATTACTCACTGACACCACCTGCAGGCTGGAGGTGGTATATAAGGAGCCTTGCTGTATATGTCCATTACAATACACATCACACCCTGTGTAGCAGACAAACCTTTTCTGGATTACACTTCCTTTCACATGGAGCAGACCCAGGGGTGTGGTTTAAGCTGCCATTTGACCATTTCATTTTGAAATAAGGATCTCAGCTCTGAGTAAGTTTATGTATTTTGTACATTTTGTGTTGTACCTAATATAAGTCAGTGCTATACTTTATATACATTTACTGATGGTCATTTAAATGGTAATAGTGAGATAGTACACGCATACAAAAACACCTTTCCTATATGTAATATCCTATACCCCCCACCACATTGGTAGCTCCTAAAAACTCAATGCAATCTCCTATGAAGATATAAATATATTTATATAATATAAGGGATATATATAAATAATGTGTGCATGCTTTGCCATGTGTAGATAGTGACAAAATCTTTATACAGGAATATTTCAAAGGATGTGTACACTAAAAAAAACACTTTAGTTTTAAAGGGCATGTCCACCCCCACAACTATAAATCCCCCCCCCACTACTGGCCCCATTGTGTAGTGTAGTTTAATCCTTACCTTACATCTCAGCTCCTATGGTTCCTTCTGCTATCCCCCCCCCCCCCCCCCAAGTCCAAAAAAACGCCCACCAGGAGTACTGCAGAGTCCATATAGGACTCTGCCTCCTGTCTCTCCTCCGGGAGAAGTTTGGCATGCGCACTGCAGCCCTTCTCCCCCTCCCTTCCGATTTAGATTCCCTCCCCCTAGCGTAAAAACCTTTTCATATAATAGTCTCCCTATTCCCCCAACAGCTATAGTTTTAATATCAGAAAGTGCCCCAAACATTACTTACCTTCCCTCTTTCCTCCGCCGCACTGAATTCCCGGCAGCCGCGTCCGCGATTGGCTGCCGCTCACCCAATCACAGACGCGACTGCCGGTCCCACCCCTCTGCTTGCATTTTCGCACAAGCCGAGGGCCTGGCAGTGTGGCAGAGGAAAGAGGGAAGGTAAGTAATATTTGGGGCACTTGCTGATATTAAAACTATAGCGGTTGGGGCTGGGGGAGCAAGGAGACTATTATATGAAAATCTTTTAAGAAGGGTGGACATGCCCTTTAAAGCCACAGCTTTACACTAATCTAAAGAGCCTACCTTTACTGCTTGAATCTTGCTGGCTTCCTCCTCCTGTATAATGGAATCTGGAGCTCTTCCCCAAGGAGATCTTCTGCTCCCTCCAGCTTCCAAAAGGAAGGTTTCACCTGTCCCGTCAGTGCAAGCGCAACATGACATCAATAAGTGACGTCATCATGCAGTGCTTGGTCACCACACACACATTGCCGGCATGTCATGTGCGCATTAACGTCACGCGCAAGCAGAAAGGCTGCGCACACGTGTGGGACATCCAGAACTTACCTTTTGGGACCAAGGAAGCTGGAAATCTCGTGGGGGCGGTGCTCCAGGTGCCATTATACAGGAGGAGGAAGCAAGCAAGATTCAAGCAGTAGAGGTAGACTCTGGGGGGGGGGGGGGGTGTACATACCCGTTAAACTGTTATTGAAAACAGTCGTCAGCTTCCAGAGAAACCTCCATGAAAACCAATTAGGATAAACCTGCAAATCTGAAATTAGATCCAGGCAATCATGTCACAATGTGCAGTTCAACCTTAATAGCACCATTGGGCAACCTGAGACCCATAACAGCATCCAGATTAACAGGCTAGGTTAATTAGGTTAACAGGCTAAGGTTATTAGTATTTACCACAGCAAGTTCCAGATTAACAGTCACTAAGGGGTTAGGACATAGGAGCACAGGATACTGATTAGCTTTACAGATTAAGGAGAGGTGTGATAAAAGGAGTATAAAATTAATTAGAGCCTTCTTATATCAGAAGGTACCTCACAGTCTCATGTTATTATAATAGCATTGCTCTAATAATCTAACATATAAACACATTTCTCACTCCCAGAGAACTAGACGGGGACATGCAAATTATCTCATTTATAGCCTGTAGCTAAGGTATGTGTCAAGATACAATAAAGCCTAATGGTATAGAGCAATGGTGTTAAACTTGTGACCATTCACATTTTTGAAAGCTTCAACTCCCATCATTCTGTTAGCAGTAAGTTTCTTTATGTCCTTTCGTTAATGAATATACACAGATGCAATACAGCCTAATGATAGAGCATACGTGTGAAACTTTTCACATGTTTAAAAACTACAACTCCCAGCATTCCCTGGCTGCACAGAATGCTGGAAAATTTAGTTTTCATACACACCAGAATTCCCAAACAGTACTGTAGCTAAATTCAGCACTGGATTGGCACTCCAGATGTTTGGAAGCCTCAAATCAATACAATGATGATGGGTTACAGAGTTGGGCAGGATGATTTATTTGCTTTGTTGAACTTGCCACAACAGATGATTTGAAACTACAACTCCCAGTAACCAAAGCATGCAGGGAGTTGTAGTTCAAAGAAAAAGAATGCTCCTGCCCAACTTTAAGGCTTCACTTGCTCCTTAAATGGACAGCATTTCCCATACAGTATACTCCATTTCCTTGGCACTCCAGATGTTTGGAAACTACAACTCCCAGCATGCTTACCTTATTACTGTACTTATGGCACCTTTATTGTAGCTCCATTTTGGTCTCCTCCTGGCATTTACAAAATATGACAAGAGTATAAGCCAGTCATATTTACCGTGGCATTCAAAAACCTGAGAACCTCGGCTTATACTCGAGTATATACGTTATATTCAGGTCTGGGGACTGAGATGGCAATTCCAGAACGTTGTACTTGTTCCTCTGCATAATTGCCTTAGTGGATTTTAAGATGGTTTAGGGTTGTCTTGTTGAAAGATCCAGTCCCGGCACAGCTTCAGCTTCGTCACTGATTCCAGGACATTGGTCTCCTGAATTTGCTGATACTGAGTGGAATCCATGCACCCATCAACTTTAACAAGATTCCCAATCCCTGCACTGGCCACACAGCCCCACAGCATGATGGAACCACCACCATATTTTATTGTAGCTAGCGGGTGTTTTTCTTGGAAAGTTGTTCTTTTTCCTCCATGCATAACGCCCCTTGTTATGGCCAAATAAGTCCATTTTAGTTGTATCAGTCCACAGCACCCTATTCCAAAATGAAGCTGTCTTGTCCAAATGTGCATTAGCATATGTTTGTGCTGTGGGCGGAGGCTTTGGTGCAGTACTGGGTCCTTCGGGTGGAGGCTTTGGTTCAGTACTGGGTCCTTCGGGTGTACCAATCGCTGCCTCAGTGTGTTTGGTATATAAAGGGTTTTTTGAATGTTCTTTTTAATTTCTCAGAGACCCCTGCTAAACATGGTATGACCATGTTCTTTCTACTGTCTTGCTTTCTCCCTATTTGTGTTCTTTTTATTCCTTCTACTTCTTTTGACAAAGCCCCAGTCCAGGGCTCCTCTGAGATGTTTTATTTCTTTAGCCTTCACCCTCCCTGCTAGTGGGAATGTTCTGTGCTCTGTGTTGCAGGGTTCTGATGACACACACCTTGTGATCTAAAGGGTGGTGGGAGTCATACATCAAATACTGGTCTGTATGGGTAGGTTTTCTGTAATCCTCTACTTCCAGTTTACCATTCTCCCCGACTTCTACCAAGCAGTCCAAGAAGGCCAGTGTGTTTAGCACCTCTTCCCTTGTAAATTTGATGTTCTGGTCTACAGCATTGAAGTGTTCTGTGAAGGCTTGTACTTCCTTCTGGTGTATTTTAACCCAGGTTATCCACGTATCTGAACCAGAGGTTGGGTTCTATGCCAGGGATAGGCAACCAGTAGATCTCCAGATGTTTGAAAACTACAACTCCCAGCATTCCTCTATAAGGATTTTGGAGTTGGGGAATGCTGGGAGTTGTAGTTTTCAAACATCTGGAGATCTACTGGTTGCCTATCCCTGTTCTATGCCCTTAAATGTATTAATTTCCCGTGTTTACACTTTCTCCACAATGGGTGAAACTGAAACTCCCATAGAATAGCCATGTTTTTGCTTATAGAACTTATCACTGTATTTGAAATAGGTGGTATTCAGGCATAAGTTCAGTGGGGAACTTCTGGCTTAAGATCTGTTCTGCTGGTAACCTTGACACCTTACCCTGGGCAGTTTCGATAACACCCTTTTGCCTCAATGAATCAACATTCATGATCATTCATTGCATTCTGAAGGTCCCTAACACCAGGCTGCTGTATGCTAATTGGGACTTTTATGATCTTGCCAACAGATTTTTGTAAAAAGTCATTCTGAACTGAGAAATAGCGAAACTTAACTTTGATCTAACTGAATACAACAAATATATCATGACCTGGATGAATGAGAACCTTCACAAGCAGACTATGTCATATATTAGATAAACCATGACCTGGATGAATGAGAACCTTCACAAGCAGACTATGTCATATATTAGACTATGTCATATGTCAGTCATGGGACATTGGGAGGCATAAGGTTTCTGGCTCCTAACTTTTTAGAGCTGGATCCTAAGGCTGAGGCCACACTGCAAAGTACAGGAATCAAATCAGGAATGTGCCCGGTTTTTGTGCGATTTGCATTTGTGCATGCGTTTTGCACATACGAATTTGCAGTTTTCCGTTAAAGAAATGCATGCGTTAATGCACCAAAAATGGTGAACGCATGCATTACCAAAACGGGAACGGACGCGCAATCACATGCGTTTTGGAAAGCGCGGGAATTTTCGCATTCTCGCGGTTTCCAATTTTGTGAAAACCGCTGCCACAATCTCAAGCGCAAGAAAAACGTGCTAGTGTGGCCTAGCCCTCAATAATTGGATGATTTATAGACAAGGGCTGGACAACGTGTTTCAAAGTTTAAAAGGATTAAAGGCCATGTTCACCTAAAGTTAGTATCTAAAAATATTGTTCTGTCCAACAACCTGAACTGCCAACTCCATTTTCAAAAATACCATTCTGTCCCCAGCTATTCCCTTTTTCTATTCAAGGCTTTTATGTAATCAAGCTGTCAATCAGGATCCATGCATGCATGTTGAAGGACTGACCCAGCCTGCCTATCAGTCATATGTTCTCCTGCTAGACCTGCCTCTTGTGTATGCCACTGTAAACAAACGCATGTGGCTACCCATGCCTAACACTTTGTTAGATTGATAGCTGGCATGACATAGCTAACGTCATGGGCAGATCCAGTAGAACAAACTCTTGTTTCTACAAACTCATGTGTAATAGGGACACATGGGGGTCTCTTTAGTGTTAAAAAAAACTTCTGAAGCTTTCAGGTCTAAGAAAGATGCACTTTGCATACCATTAACTTACATTTAAGAAGCAATCCAATGAGGAAGTTACGATTGGCAAATAGGCAAATTTTTCCATCTACCAATTGGTGTCTGTCAATTTACCTGTTTGTCTGTACCTATCCATCTAATATTTAACTGCAAAATTGGAGGCAGGTCACCTGTCAGTGACTTGCCCCTAATTTTGCAGTTTAATTGGGGGCAGGTAAATTGCCGTTCTTCTTTGCGACCAACATGCGATTACACATCCCATTCATGGAGCAGTGGGATCTTGCTGTATCCAAAGGTTTTCCAATTTTTGAAAATTTGTTTTTTTCCAGTCAAGATACCCTTTATTCAAGACATGTGAAATAATATTTGGTATACTGTTGTGTGGAGTGGAGGTTTCATTTGAACCTTTTTTCTCAGAAATTCTAAATCAAAGTTTATTTCTACAAACAGCTGTGTCCAAACAAGCTGTATGTAATTGAATTGCACCACTGCCCATTTGTGCAAAATATACGTTTTTGTAGGTGTGTGTCCAATGTGTGTTTAGCCTAATAAAAAAAAAACAACACACTTTCCCCAAGAGCAAAACCTTTAAAGTTATGTTTTTACTCCTGGCCATTTGGTGGCCATGTCTCTGTGTTCACCTATTTAATACAGGACATATGGGTGAGTGTTTTTTGCTATATCGTGTGGGTTTCGCCAAGAATTCTAATTTTGAATTGTGTACTGCATTGGGAATTCTGCAGGTATTTATTGGAACTTTTCAAAATACAGAGCTATAAGAGCTATATACTATAATCCCCCCCCCCCCCCATTACTGGCACATTGTGTAGTGTAGTTTAATCCTTACCTCACATCCCAGCTCCATTGTTCCTGTAGTCCCCCCCCCCCACCCCCCCCCCCCCAAAGTCCCAAAAACTGCCCACCAGGAGGATAGCAGAGTCCATATAGGCCTCCGGGAGAAGTTTGGCATGCGTACTGCAGCCCTTCTCCCCCTCCCATAAAAACCTTTTTACCTAACATTCCCCCTGTCCCCCCAGCCCCAACCGCTCTATTAGTAATATCAGAAAATGCCCAAAACATTACTTACCTTCCCTCTTGCCTCCGCCGAACTCCCGGCAGCCGTGTCCGAAATAGGCTGACGCTCAGCCAATCACAGACGCGACTGCCAGTCCCGCCCCTCTGCTTGCATTTTCTCGCAAGCAGAGGGCCTGGCAGCGCGGTGGAAGAAAGAGGGAAGGCAAGTAAAGTTTTAGACATTTTCTGATATTACTAACATAGCAGTTGGGGCTGGGGGGACAGGGGGAATGTTTGGTGAAATTTTTTTTTGAAGGGTGGACATATGCTTGTGAAGGTTCTCATTCATCCAGGTCATGGTATATCTGTTGTATTCAATTAGATCAACTGGACTTGAAATGTAGTTCTTGAAGACGTTTCGCTAGTCATCCGACTGGCTTTCTCAATTCAGAATGACTTGTAAAGGGTGGACATACCCTTTAAGGACATGGTGGTGATCAATATTGAGTTTGGGCAAGACTTTGAAATTTGAATCATGTTTGAATTATGGAGGAACATTTTTGCACATACACCTTGGAGATATATAAGGCATTTTGGATGTATTATTTTGGATTTATATAGCGCCAACATCTTCCATGGAGCTTTACAATTACATATTAGTAGATTATAGTAAATTAGTCTGAAAACAGTAACAAATATAAATTTGTTATATTAAAATAAAATTAAAGGGCAAGTCCTGTCAAAAATAAAGTTTAGCTATAAAAGTTAATCATGTTAAACAGCATTCCAGTTCAATATTTCCCCTGGACTTTTTATTACTTTAAGGATACAAATTAACCACATGGAACTGCAATAGAAAAAGTAAATTCTCTGTATTAAAGGGAGGTCTGGCTTGCAAACGGGGCCAAAAAAAAGTTAAGCTGGCTATCAGATTACAAGGGTCGGTGCGCAATTAAGAGCTGCTTTTCAAACAACAGGGGAAAAAAGTGATGTATGTAGCAGAAAAACTTCCGAAAGGCTGGGACAATTTTGAATAAATTTGGTATACACATTTCAGGACCTGGAAAAAAAAAAAAAAGCTTATTTACAACCACCGCATATCCCTCTTAAGTTAATTGGGGATGAGATCTGACCTCTGTGCTCTCATCTGTTGGGAACACCTAAGTTAATTGGGGATGAGATCTGACCTAGAGTCCTGCATAGGTTCAGGTACCAGCAGTATACCCTGATTTGCGAGTTAAGTTCAGGTACCCCACAGTGAGTTTGAATGGGTTGCAGGTTAGGTTAGGTCTGAAAAATTAGACCCAAACAGGACTAATCTGAACTTTATGCTGCCATCTGTGAATTGATCGATTCTCCGCTGAGAAACAAGTAAGTACAACAGGGTATTGATTGGTAAATAATGGGCAGGAACTCAATCATATCTACGGTAGCAACATTATCTTGACACAACCGCACAATCCCCTATACAGGTTATAGAATATGTCTTTATAAAATACCCCTTGCAATATGATGAAACCAGATCAAAAGACGTCATGAGGAATTCAGTCACGAGGAATTCAGTCACGAGGATAATCATGATATTGTGTGCATGAGCCCAAACACGGATGTGACGAACCAGTGTGGCCGTTCGGTCAGGCATGAATAGCCACACGTGCGATTATCAACCAAAACAGCCAATCACCATGCAAGAAGAGTCCACTTGAACTTTGTGCACACTATCGAATGTGTGTACAGGGCTTTAGAGAACTTTTCCCCCCGGATGAAGTAACCACAGGTGTCATAAAATGCATCAAGGTGTCCAGCTCCTTTTCCCACTTGATAAAACATGGATTTACAATCATGTAAACAAAACTCAACTAATGGCCAAAAGTCCTAAAAAGTAAAGACAGATTTCAACAAGTTCTCTAAAATACAAATGGTGTTCTGTCATGCAAATCTATTAGACAAAAGTCAATAAAAAAAAAAATACAGAAAACCAAGTTTCCACAATAAAGTAACTACATGAAGCCAAACATAAACCCTATGGGAAACCGTCAACACCACACAACCCTTTAAATCCCAAAACGAAATGCTGCTATGCGAGAATGTGGCTTAACTGAGCTTTAACAGGTTCAAGGACATTGCATCTCAGCCAATCACAGGAGTCAATGCCGTCTGTCCCCTTTTACATGCTTCCATGCACAGAAGCAAGCAGGGGGAAAGAAAGCTGGGTAAGTTCTGTTAGAAGCATCTTTGGATTTTATAAAGCTGGCAAGGTTGAGGTTTTGGGGGGTTGCCAACCAAATATAAAAAGTTTTTTGGGGGTGGACATACCCTTTAACTAGAGCACCCAGATACATTCTTCTACAACTAAGGTATTAAACAATACTTTAATAAAAGTCATGACATATTAATAAATTGACAGTTTTATATTTTAAATTTTCAGAGGTAGACAAACTATTATGCAAACTTTAAATTTTTTAAACTATTGAATAACAGAGACATTGACTTACCCACCTTTGTTACCGCAAGGAACAGAGTATCAATAGGGGCCGGACCAGCAGTCGCATCTATTATTGGCTCAGAGTAAGCCATTCACTAATACCTGCCGGCTATTGAGAGAGCTTAGGGAATGAGGTCGGGTAAGTATTTCTGGACAGCTTTTAAAAAACCATGGCGTATAGGGTTGGAAGGGGGGTCCCTACACTGCAAAAAAACAATGAGGAATCCAGAGGGGGTTAGAGAGGGAGAGCTCCCCTGCGAATGCCAGAGTTTTCCAGGGGAAGGGGCAGATACCTGATTATACACAGACAGCTCCTACTTTGAATAGGCACTGCAGGACAACCATAATTGAGTAGAGAAGAAAGGGTACCTGATACAATAAACATGCTGTGGTGCAAAGATTGTAAACAAAGCATTCATAGCTCAGTCTGTACCATGTGTCTCATTCTACCACCATTTGCTTTCAACATATGAATCCAGGTTTGTGGGTGGTTTGTGAGTAGAGACCCATGGTAGAGTTTTGAGACTTGGCCAACACCACAAGAGTACCAGTGGACAAAGTATATTTTGACAAGCAAATGAGGACAGCAAGGATTTTTCAACACTACACAGTGTGGCCAGCAGTGGGTCAAATTTTAATTTTGGGGGTGGACATACCTTTAAACCCACACGGAATGTCATCCAGGTAGCCAATGCACTTAGAAATGTTCTGCCGATTACTTATTTATCAGAATATTTTTTATTGGTGTCTATGGGCTTGGCTACCTAAAATGTTAGTCTGGCTCCTGGATTTTTCAAAATGGCTACTAATATTAAAAATAGATTTCCACCCTTGCTCAATTGAAATAGGTTTATTCAAGGTGTCTTTTTTTTACACTCTGGACTAAGAATTTCTTTAAAGGGTTTGTCCACCCAAAAATAAACTTTTTATATGTTCTTTATATAATAGCACCAACCTCAAACGCCATGTTCATTTTTCTCAAAATCATTTGCTTTGCCTGATATTTAATGAGATATATATCAGGCTGCACTTCCTCTCCACTTCCACTTTAGATGACCCCGAGCTGCAGCTTAGAAAAAAAAAAAAATTCTTGCCTGTGTTTGTGTGTGTCTCTCTCTCTTTCTCTCTCTGGGCTGGCTGGCTGCAGCTGTTGATCCTGGATTTCTTCAGTACACATAACTTTACAGCTGTGATTGGTTGAGAGGGAAAATCTAGGGATCCAGGGGTCAGACCATTACTGATGCAACTTCCTCTGTTCTCACTGCTGGATGCTAACAGACATGCTCAAGAACATGAAAAGAACAGAGGCAAGGTAATGTAACCTGTCTCTGTTCATCGCTGTATTGGTCCATGCTGCAGGATTAAGCCAGCTACAAAGGTCTGTAACTTTTGAACCACTGGACCGATTTACATGCTGTAAAGTTTGTTTTGGAGCACTTATTTGGGCCAAATAAATATAAAAAGTTAGTTTTGGGGGTGGACTTGCCCTTTAAGGGCATGTCCACCCCCAAAACTTAAATTTAACTCACTGCTGGCCCCACTGTGTAGTGTTAAAAAATACTTACCGTACTCCTCTGTTTCTCTCAACCATGCTTAAATTGAAGGGAAAACCCCCCCCCCCCCAAAAAAAAAAAAAAAACTTACCAGAACTAAATTTCCTTCGCCAAATCAATAGCCGCAGCTGCGTCTGTAATTGGCCGACTCTCAACCGGTCTGCAGGTCTGGCCCCTAATGTTACTCCGTTCGCAGAAGTAATATTAGAAGCAGAAGCCGAGGAAACTAATGCTGCTAAGTTTCTGGGGTCTTTGTTTACAATTTAAACAATGTGGTTAGGGTTGGGATGGGGTTCCCTACACTTCAGAAAAATGTTAATATTGGGCTGACCATACCCTATAAGAATATCCAGACATTCTTACATGTCCATTTACAACACATATAATTTCCATCAAGACATGGTTCTATTTAACCTGTGATAACCAATATGCATAATGGAAAATGAATGCTTTAGTAATGGGTGAAATTTTTGGAGCTGTTTAGTCATTGTGTCACACCCATGATGGAAGTGTGGTTTGCCATCTTTTTCCCCATAAACATGCCAGCATATCTATGGTCCATTAAGCACATGTAAGCACAAACTTTTTGTATAATATAGTTTTCAAGATTGAATAAAGACATTTGTCCACCTATACCCACATTTCCTGCCTAACAGTTGATCCAGAGGAAGGCAACAACAACAAAAAAATAGTATGAAGGGGGGAAACATTCCTTTATGACTCAAGTGGCAATCCGAAATATTCCTGGATCAACTCCAATTGTATGTATCAATACCAGTACCAGTAACATACAAAATTATTTTTATAAACTCATCCAGATTTTTATTTATTTATTTTTTTAAATCTATCCAATGAACCTGCCATCACCATGTCTAATGGAAGACTGATCCATAGTTTTACTTTTCTCACAGTGAAAAACGCTTTTCGAACTTGAAGACTAAGCATGACCTTGAAGGCGTCAACACAGGTCTGGACAAATTCTCCAATCCACATATTTAAGAGCCTTTATAAATACCAATGTCTTATGACAGATGACCCACTGCCATCCACTATAGCTCCACCCAGTCAGTAACTTTTAGCCCCACCCATCACAACTACTAACTTATAGGAATTGTAAACTGACAAAATAACTGCCTCATTTCAGTCTATAAATGAATATATGTAGTATGCAGCAATTGCTGATGTTTGTGTTGCTGCACGACTTCAATCCAGTACATGTGTTTCTCAAGCACAGTGCCACAGCCCCCTGCCAGTCTCTGAAGTAACGCATGCTCGGGAATATCTATAAAGAGGGAATTTCCCACCATACAGTTCACGTGCCAACTGTCACCATTCCAGCTACAGCAAAACTACACATAACAGAAGAGTTTATGACAGGAATGCCTAGTACACACGTATGATAGGACCCAGGAGGAGTGATAGCTGTGCGCGCACACACCCGCAACGAGCGTCCTTTGCGCCAGATAATCACACGTTTGCATGCATTCAGTCTGGAGTCGTATGTCTATCCGCCATGGCAAATCAACAAACGGTCCGAAATGGCTGTTCGTCGGTCGGGCTTCCTGCCAGACGTGTGTACAGACCTTAAGGCACTTGATTGACAGCTGAAATACAAGATGTAAAAATAGATGGAAAGAAAGCTGGACAAACAGGGATAGATATACAGAGGTAGATTAACAAGCAGGGATAGACACAAATACAGATGAGATGATATAGAGAAAAGGATACATGGGCACACAGAGTTGAGATCCCTTCCCCACGAAAAAGTGCGTTTACCGTTTTGCTAACAATGCAATCAACACCTTGCATTAAAGGAGGTCCTTAACACTCTGCTGTTATATTATTTTTGGGACACAGTCCCAGATATTTATAGCCATTAGATGATCAGTCGGATGACTAGCGAAATGTCTACAAGAACTGAACTTCAAGTCCAGTTGATCTAACTGAATTCCACAGATAAAACTCAATCCTTTTTCAACAGAAATTCACTTAAACTGGGTACACACAGTAATGATAAAGCCCCGATACCGTCTTATCCGACGGCATCGGGGCTATCGCTAGTGTGTGTACCTTAGTTTCCGAACGAGCGTGGCAGCCAAACGATCGGGTCAGCCGACCGCTCGTTCGGGAAAGACAGAAAAATTCCATCAACCGCACTAGACTCCATATAGAGGAGTCTAGCGCGGCCGAGGGAAACACACAGTCCTGATTGTTCTCCCTATGATGTGCATAGGGAGAACACTAGGGACTGTGTGTATGCAGATCTTACAGATCCTGTCTGCCATCTTTCACTGATCTGCACTGTGTGTACCCTGTTTAAAAGCCATTTTTTGCAAAAGCAGCACAAGGAGTTAAGTGTAAAATGAATCACCTTACATTTATCAATATTGAATCTCATCCGCCACTCAGCAGCCCAATGTGACAAACTATTTAGATCCTAATATCTAAATAATGGGAGTGTGCTCCCTTAATATTTCAATGGGTCTGGGAACCCCCAATTTGGGTGGTGCTCAGGGAACAATTAAATATAATAATATAAACATAGAGGGAAAGCCCTTCCCCCAAAAGGAACCCTATAATGGCACTCCTGTCCCTTGAGACTCAAAATTCTAATACCCAGTCCCAAATCCCCTAACAATCTATAACAACATTAGACCAATAAGCAGTGTATAAAAAGTCCTAAACTGACAAACTTTATTAATATAATAAATATAAAAACATCAAAAAAACATATCAAAATATCGGGCGTCCCCGATCAGCAGCCAAAAAACTCGCAAAAATAATAGTCCCGGTGCCCCTAATAGGTAGGGAGATGAAATCCAGCTTGAAATATACAAATCCCGGCATATAAACAAAGTCAAATATCAGTAATGGTGATAAATCACAAATAGAGATGGACACTAATCCAGTAAGGAAATGGTTAAAGATAAGTGTGGAAAAGCATAGTAGTTGATCCGGTTATATGAAGTAAAATCAACATAATCGCACCCCTCCTTGTCCACGGGACCTCAACCAAAGCACGTTTCGCCGAAATCTCGCTGCTTCATCAGGGTTTAATGAGGACTATTTAAATCTTCCTGCAATAATTGCATATCATCTGTAGCTTTTAATGGTAGACAAGTTGTGCCATCTGCAAACAGAGAACTTGCTTATTCCCAGCTAATTCATTCCACCCAAGTTGGTCAGTTCAGAAGTAGCATGTTTGGGGCAGGCCGATCCCTTAAGCACCCAGCATCTCTAACAAGGGAGGCAAAAACCAAGAGATAGAAAGGCAGGTGGTATTGGAAGGGGACCATTATTAGAAAGGTGAATATGGTTATCTGCGACCAAGACCCTACATGCCAAACAGTGGTGAAAAGGTTTGACATGTGGTGGATTATTGGGAGGAACTGGGAGTGACCCAGTGGTATTGGTTCACATTGGTGCCAATGACAAAGTTAGAGGAGAGGTCTTTAAAGGATAACTATTGCCTCAATGCATTTTTTTTTAGTTGCTTTAAAACGAGTAAAGGTATGTAGCCCTCCCCATACATTTATTTACTGATTTCAAACCTCTCTCTGCCTTCAATTAGCCATGCTGTGAAGGGGGTGTAACGATTCCGTCTGCCTCTAACTGTCACTCAAAGCTAGCAAGTGAGAAAACTCCTCCATCAGCTTGATTATGTAGGCTGTATCCTAGGAATTTCAAGTTTGCTTGACTGGCAGAGGAGGAGGTTGTAACAGACATTCCCACCAGCCAATGGCAAGTAATACGTTAACCAGGGCCCTGGGCCCTCAAGGAGGTGGGCTTTTAGCACTCATTTTGCTGTGTGATATCTAAGGGAGCGCAGCACAACTGTGAGTAAGTTACTTCAGCTGCTGGAAGTGTGGACATGTAATGGGGTGATTTTTTTTGGTATTGTTGTCCTTTAAATAGGACCTCCGAGAGCTAGGGGCCAAGTTAAAAGGCAAGGATCTCCAGTGTGGTACTTTCAGTAATATAACTGCAGCCACACGCTATGTTAGGGAGACAGTGGAAGGTTAGGAGTTTTAATGCGTGGCTAAAAGTTTGGTGTAAGGAGATAGGGTTTAGAGAACCGGGCAGACTTTTCTGTTGGCTACAGGCTCTTTTGTAGGGATGGGCTGCACCTCATTGATGGTGGTGGAGCTGTTTTGGGGAGAGAAAATGGCTATACGTTTGGAAGAGATTTTAAACTAGGTTGGGGGGTACTGTCAATCTCACTGGGACATTTAGTATAGGGGTGGTAAGAAGAATGTAGATGGGTCAGTAGTCAGAGGAAATGGGGGAGGGGCTAGTGAAGAGGAAAAGGAGGTGTGTATTGAAGTGCATAAATAAATTACAGATCATAATCTAAAATGTTTTTTTACAAATGCGAGAAGCCTGGCTGAAAAAAATGGGAGAAATGGAAGGCGATAATAAATAATTATTAAATAATTATGACAGGGCAGGACTTATTAAGGCATTATAGAGAAAATAGGAAAGGGGGAGAGCGGTGCATGGGACTGTAGGTTGTATAAATAATTGTGTTTTTTTTTAATCTAGATCTGCTTCGTTGGACTAACACCAAGGAATTGAAAACTTCAAAATGCCCTGGGTGCCACCACAGAGCCTCATTGTACAATACTAAGATAAGGTTGCCACCTCCCTTTAAACCTGAACACATCTTAAGCCCAACCCCACCTATAATTAGATAGATAATGAGAAATGCATTGCACAGAGCTGTTTTTCTACAACTGCACCATGATGTTTCTGTAAGTGTAACTTTCAAAGGGGTAATGTAAAGAGTATTACAACCATCACGCTGAAACGGTCAGTATTTTCATTAGAGGAATTTTGCAAGCAGCATTGATTTCAGTGCAGCCATGCAATTAATAAATTGATACTTATAGTATGTAGCTTTCACTTTTTCAGTTTTAAAGGGAACAAGTGACTACTATATGGGTAACATTCTTCAACAGTTTCCTTCTAAAAAAAAAAAAAAACTTCGCAGAGGATAGACCTGATCTTAAAATAACCTTGTGCTATACATTTCTCATTAGTGTACCTTGAAAGGTAATGTTTGAGGGTACGTTATCCAAAATTTCCAGTAAGGTACACTCCAGCACACCTCAAATGGTGTATCCTGAGGAAGGGGAATTTGTATCCCCCGAAACGTATGTTTGCATTTTTGCTGAAATAAACACTGGAAACGTAGTAGTGTGCTCCTCCAACTTCTTTGCAGTTGCCATATTGAGGGTACGTTACATATGATCTGGTATATAAAGAGCAGTCTGAAATTTCACTGCAATATTCACAAATTCACTAGTGGAAAAATGGGTTAAATGTTTCAAATCTGATTAGCTGAAAGGTGGACAGCCAATCACAGATGCGGCTGCCGGCAATGCAGAAAGCCAGGGGAACTAAGCAATGTAAGTATTTTTCTGCAGCTTTTTTAACTAAACTAACATAGCGGTTGGGAGTGGGCTAGGGTACCCTACACTACAGAAATCTTTTGGTGGTAGGGGGTGAAGGAGCAAGAAGGGATCCAGGGGGGCTCCCCTGTGCGTGCCAGAAACCTCTCAAAGGACAGAGAGGAAGCAGGAACCGGATGACTCACAGACAGCTCCTACTCTTTACTTTTTTTAAAGGCACTGCAGGAGAACACTTTGGAGCAGATACGTAAGGTAAGGGAATTTTGATCACTACACAGTAGTGGGTTAAATTTTATCTTTGGGGTGGACATGCTCTTTAAAGGGCATCTTATTTTCTTGGACTGACAGTACACAGTTATTTTTAGGGCTAGGCCACACTTGCGCATTTACATTTGAGGCTGAAGAAGCAGGAGGAAGCTACGAATCTCAGAGGGGTAGAGTTTTTAAGGTTTCCACAACACTCAGTCTTTAAGGTGCCCATAGGCTGAGGAAGAATGGTTGCAAACTGGTAAAATATTTTTCTCAGAGAACACCTATAAATTGCAAGATACTTTTCTAGTAAGTTGCATTTACATACATATTAAAAATAGATTCTGTAACTAAGGTTTCTATGTTGTTTCCAGTAGAACTCTCAGCCCAATTAGTCTTCAAAAAAAGAAAAAAAAACTTGAGAGCATGTGCACCCATAGGCCACACACCCTGACCTTACTATTCAGTCTCACCACACATTCAGGGTGATGTAATGTTAAAAATTTAGCTAATTTTGCCCCAATCAATCAGATGTTAGCTTCCATTTGAAAGCAAGCTTCTAATTGGTTGGGGTGAAATTAGCATCATTTTGTAACGATATTAACTTTTACTACATTGAATGTTCGGTTAATCTATACAGGTGTCTCCACACCAATATGAAAACACTTTGAAGGCTGTTTGTTACCCTGCAATTTATTTTCCAGACAGCCAACCAGGAACAATAAAAAGTCTGATTTTAAGGTTTTTTTTTTTTTAAACTGCTTCCATTTTGTTCCTAGCAAAAAAAAAATAAAAATTCCAAAAACATACTCATTTTCTTTGCGTTGGCGGCTTTCTAATTTCAGAAACACGCAGCACAGGAAGTTACGTATCCAAATTCCCAGGCTTCCTTGATCTTCTTTGCACTGTATGTGCAAGTATGTGAAGTGTAATGCTTACACTTAGACTTTAACAAATACAAAGGTGGATTATGAGAGTTGAACCCTAGTAATCACAGGCTAATTTTATAAATCACCCAACAACCACAGAAAATAGAAGTGAGACACAGCTTTGTTGTACCTTGTGAATGTGCTGTCTATAGGACAATGTTGTCTGATGACTTTAGGTCCCCTTTAAGCTATTAAACCGGCATCACATAAACGATAAGGTTCTTCAGAATCTAATGCCTATGGGTTAGGTCCCATTATGTTTGTTGAGTTTTCCATTTCACAACTAGCAACATAATTTAAAATATAATGGAAATCACAGGAATCAGTTCCCACTATATAATTTGCAGCTCGAATCTATGTTTTCTTTTATCAGTGTATCATTTTTAACCCGCATGCATGACTTCTGGTCCGTGTGTAAAAAGTGCACTCAGTCTATGGGAGCTCAAAAAAAAAAAAAAAAGAAAAACAGACAAAATATTTGTTTGCAGTTTTTTTTTTTTATGTTTTTTTCCAGTATTTCCTGTGGTTTTTCAAAAAAAGTGTACCGGAAACGCAGACAAGCGCATAGAAAATCTGATGTCTATTTACCCGCAAACGGAAAAACACGAACAAAACGCATTGTCCAAAATGACCATTATTATTTATTACGTGAAAAATCAGTATCATGCCTAATGCAGGATATAAGTTATTATAAGGTATATTGAGTGATAATTCGCATTTAATCAAATGTCAAATTGATATTATATCAGTCTAGTGTATGGCCAGCACAACATAGCATCCTATGTAGCTGACATCCCAACATCAGTGCCTACTACAAAACATTGTAGATTTACCAACATCACAGGACCAATCAGGTTATCCAAATGACAATCCTAAAGCAGGCGATACATAGACCAATCCAGATGTATAAGGATCGGTCTGATAAAATCTTTTCCCATCTCCTAAGGCCGGAAATTGGGCAATGCACGTATGACTGGAGAATGGATTGTGTATGGGCCCCTTAACAGCTGAAAAGTGTCAATTAACAAAAAGTTAATCCATTTTAACTCAAGAACAAGGTTGCCCTTGTTGTCTGGGGAATGCATTACATTTGATTTTAACAGATGTTACCAGAATAGCAGATCTTGTTCTATCATGCAAATATAAAAATCCTGTAAATCCCAGCTTAACTAAATAACCAACTATAATCGGTGGGTGATTACGTCATCAATCACGTGACTCAATGAAACGAGCGATAGAAATGAATGCAATCCCGGACTAGCCTTAAGTTCTACAATGGGGGCATGTTTTGTTGATCACTGAATAAATGATGCGAAATGAAAATAAAGTTTCAGGGTAGGTTAATATCACATTCGGTCTATTTTAATTCCCTCTTGAAGAAATACCTGGCTTTGCGGCCTTACCTCATGGGCTCTGCTGTCATCTCTCTAACAGGCCCCGACCCGCTGTTCGGCCTCTTTCACCGGCGCTGTGCCATTCCCAAGGGAGCCTGCGTGAGGGAGGGGGAGGGAGAGACACGGAGAGGTAAAGGGATCCTCGGAACCAAACCGAGGCCGCTAAACCAGACCCGCACGGACCTCCTCGGACAGGTACTAAACACTACGGTCTTTACAGCTTCTTCCCTCAATCAAGCGAAAATCGCCAGTTCGCCCTCTCCTATCTCCCAGGTTAAACCTTCATTACTCCGCACAGACCTACAAACAAAGCAGTTGCCGCCATCTTGATAGACGGGAAGAAGGGAGCAAAGAGACGCATTGAACTGGCGCTTCCTTCCACTCCCCCCCTCTTGTTTCTGTAATGCCATTGGACGATAGTGACCCAAATCCTGCATTTTGATTGGCCTTGGATGGAAGAGAAAGGAGACTGTTGCTAGGTGAAATTACGCTCCAAGTATCTCGGTTTCTCATTGGACGGATACGTGCCACATTTCACAAAAATACTTTTACTTTAGTTTGCGTTTTCTCAGGTGATGTGAGGTGCTTGTGGTTAGTAAGAAGGCGGTAGGGGTGTGGCAGGGCTTCTAGATGTTTATATACAACATCCTATTCACTAGGCTAAAGGCTCGTACACAGGTACGATGTTGAACCTGGCGAACAACCCCCGAGCACACGCACGACAAACAGCTGCTTCATATGATAATCCATGGCAGATCAACGAACGACGCCTGACCAAACGCATACACACGAGTAATTGTCGCTCGCGTGAGTCATGGTTGGGGGTGGTTAATCGAATTCCACATGGTACGCAGGTACGAGACATAATACATTTGTTATACTGCTGTGCAACAGGAAGCAGTGATGTCCTTTAAGAAACAGAGATGTTGAACCCCTGCAGTTAGTATTTAGCCATCTTCTCTCAGACTTTCCTTTACTTGTGGCCCATCTCTCAAATAATAGGATGCTATAACTCACTTTTCTGTAATTTACATTATAGGAAAATAAAGATTTTAGGGTGAACATATCCTTTAACACCTCAGAGGAGCCCAAACAATGTGGATATCCGGACTTGGCCTTTGTCAAAATTGGAAGAAGGAAAGAAAAGATCATGAATACCACTATAAGGGGGAAGCAAGACAGGAGAAAGAACATGGTCATCCCATATGTGGAGGAGGTGTCAGAGAAAAGAAGAGGTATTTTCAAGACACACCAAATCCCTGTGTGGTTTAAACCCAACAACACACCAAGGCAGCAACTGGTGCATCCAAAAGACTCAATAACGAAACATAAGAAGAGCAATTTATGTAGTGCAGTGAGGATGCTCATATTTGTATGTGGGGGAGATGAAACAGCATGCGATCACCATGCCCACAATGGATATTTTAAAAAGTAGCATAAAATCCTGAATAACTAAAGGTAATAATCCATACTTTGCCCCCAGGAAAGGTAAGTATTTCAATGATTCATCGAACCATCTAACAGATTACTACAGTAATCTACAGTATGGGAGTCGGTTGGGGTAGTGTATGAGGTTACCAACATATATATGCAACAGCAATTGCATGTGTATGGGGGCTCGACACAAATCCATCTTGCTGTATTGCTTCCTTTTCTTATCCAAAAATACATGTGCCAGATCAAAAGTGTGGATTGATAAAAATACAGAATAATCACTGTGGACATATCTGCCATAAAACCATATAATAGTATATACATCCTTAAAGGACATGTCCACCCCCCAAACTGTAATCCCCCAACTACTGGCCCCACTCTGGGGGGACTACAGCTCCAAATGGTTCTCCTGTAGTCCCCCCAAAAGTAAAAAAAAGTGGCCACCAGGAGGATAGCAGAGTCCATATAAGAGCGGCACTCTTGAGTCTGGCGCCTTAGACCACTCGGCCTTCCTGACAGACTGCTCAGCACACATTGTGGTGAAAGCACTCAGATGAAGAACGTGTTTTGTAGACCACGTCTTCACGCAGTCAAAGTGAGTTGAATACAATTCAGAAATGATTTGCGTGTTCTGTATCAATATAATGTATCATATAATACATTTTTTTCTGGAAAAAACAGTTGGCAGCCAGACTGTGTGGCCTAATGGATAAGGCGCCTGACTTCAGATCAGAAGATTGAGGGTTCGAGTCCCTTCGTGGTCGTTTAGCAATATCAAGGTTCAAAAAGTGGTGCAAGAGGGAGGAACTTGGGTGATGGACAAACCTGTTCGAGCATCCATATTGGTCCCTTATACAAGTTAATGTTTACCATCCCATCACCTGTGAGTCATGCGCCAGTCTTGGAAATCTGCAGATGAAAAGCACTATGGCAAAATGCAAATAAGAAAATGCGTACGGCTCTCTATCTTGTCTTAATAACCAAAATAGCAATTTCATGTATGTTGATAGCATGTTAGCTGCAGTACAGTGTAAAATTAGCCCAACCTCCATGGCCTAACAGTCACAGTAACAGTGTCGTCTCTGGGCTCTAAAAAGTTCCTGGGTCCAACAAAGAAAAAAGAAAGAAAAGGGAAGAAAAAAACAGGATGGGTAAAAATCAATTTATAGGTGTGGCCATCAAAATGGTAGAGAATTTACTATAAAAACTAGGGAAGCAGAATAGAGAACGGTGAAAGCAAAATGCACAAAGGAGAGTAGAAAGGGAAAAGGAGAAGAGGAATCGAGCCCTACCAGGTTCCAATCTCTTCTTGCATCTCACCTCTTTGTATTTCCAAGCTTTTCCTTTAAGTATAATGGGAGCGGGCTCATTCTCCTTTGCCTGGTGCCGCTCTCTAAAAAGCCAACAGAGAATATTTTCAAAAAAATCTGTGCGTTTTGAGTCAGTAACTAAGCCTTTGGGTTATCTGGAAGTACTGATTCTTCTGAAGAGATGCAAATAAATGAAATTAGAACGCTATTGCTTTGGAGAAATACATGGAAATACCTGGTAAGCACTTTGTAAATTTTCGTCTATGAAAGGCCTGCAGGGAGAGGCACTGACTGAGTGCATGGAGGATGATGCAATGTTGACAAAAGAATTGCGTTGTGTCAGAAGTGGGATTTGAATTCACGCCTCCATTCGGAGACCAGTGTAACGGCTAATTTTTCCAGTGTAGGGTCAGTTGTGTGTGGCTCTATTTTTGTGGCTGACTAAGCTATACTAAAGCTAATCTTTCATGGTAACTAAGTTAAGAACAGCTACTCTGTGACTAATGTTTCCCACTGTGGGTCAATCCTGCCTGGCCCATGCCAAATGTTTACACCCTTGTGGTGTCACCGCTTCTGACCATTTTGTATGGCCGCACCAACTACTCTGTGGCTAATGTTTCTACCTGTGGGTCAATCCTGCCTGGTCAAAACTAAAATTTTACACCCTTGTGGTGTCACCAGTTCTTACCATTTTGTATGGCCGCACTAGCTACTCTGTGGCTAATGTTTCTATGTTTGGGTCAATCCTGCCTGGCCCAAACCAAATGTTTACACCCTTGTGGTGTTACCTTCTCTGACCATTTGTACAGCCGCACCAGCTACTCTGTGCCTAATGTTTTTACCTGTGGGTCAATCCTGCCTGGCCCATGCCAAATGTTTATACCCTTGTGGTGTCACCTGTTCTGACCATTTTGTATGGCTGCATCAACTACTCTGTGCCTAATGGTTTTACCTGTGGGTCAATCCTGCCTGGCCCATGCCAAATGTTTACACTCTTGTGGTGTCACCTGTTCTGACCATTTTGTACAGCTGCACCAGCTACTCTGTGGCTAATGTTTTTACCTGTGGGTCAATCCTGCCTGGCCCAAACCAACACTCTAAATTTGCTTGTCTGGCTGCCTTTCTGGCTCATCCACAATGCTAAGAATCTGTTCGCCTGTGATGCTGCCCCATTACTCACTTTCCCTTGCTACTAAGGCGTGGGGTCACTCTACCAGGGCAAATCCTGCCTGGCTCAGCAACAATGGTAACAAATTACAGTGGGCCTGCTCATGTATTACAGTGGGCCTGCTCCTGTACTCTGTAGTGCTGTAAAAAATGGTGTGGTGTGATAGTAGAAGTCTGTGTGTAGTAAATTATAAAGACAACATTTTTTAAGTTTGAAAACTTTAAAGAGGAACTGTGGTCCAAAAATGACTTTAGGTAAATTGATAGGAATTGCTCTCCTGAGAGTTTTTGCAATTTATTTCCATTGTTTATTTTACATAGTTTTGAAGATATTTACATTTTTGTGTGTGATATGGCAGCAGCATCACCAGGTCCCCTGCTCTGAAACCATTCCCTTACAACCCCATGTGGCCCCGCCCATTCGCGGGTGCCTAAGCCCTGCCCACTCACGGGTGCCTGAGCCCAGCCCACTCGCGGGTGCCTAAGGGCCCCCCCCCTCACAGGGCTGTTTTCACACTGTGAGAGAGAAGGGCTGTAGATTCCCTTACCTTCTCTGCAGCTGCAGGTCCTTCACACAGCAGAGAGGAGGAGGGACTTCCTGACTTTCTGAGGCTGTGCCTGCCGGAGGCACTGTGCAGGAGAAGCCTTAGGAATATCACATGTCAGCCTCCCACCCATTAACTTTCTGGTCAGTCATTGTTTGGAGACCACAGTTCCCCTTTAAGTATAGATATAGTATAGATATATAGATAGAAGTATAGATAGATAGATATAAAAATAATATAAAATTACGAATAAAATTAAAATTTTTCTTTTTAAAAAATTAACTTCCCGCTGCAAACGGCGGATATTGTGGGCCATTGCTCTCATGGCCCACTCCATAACGGCCAGCCGGTCGTCATCTGGGGTTGGAGTTGGTGCTGGGGTTGGAGCTTCCATTTCTGTAAGATCATATAAAAAATGAAATACATTAATATGATGGTAGTGACAGCTTTATTGCACTTTTTAACGTTCTAGTTACATTAACTAACACATTAACTAACATTAATAGGTAATAAAAAGTGCTTTACACAAATATAAACTATAAAACAAAAGTTTCTCTGACAATTATTTATGTAAATAAATGTGATATTTTATATAAAAAATTTATATTATAATCGCGGATAGACTGCACTAACGCGTTTTTTAAACATTGCAACCGTGATTTTGCTTGCATTTTTAAATAACATGGAAATTCCGGGAATGCAAATTCCTGCGTTTGCACGTGTTTTTTGCGCAATTGCATGTGTTTCTATAATGGAAAATATCAAAATTGCATGCGCAAAGCGAGACAGCACACCAGAATTGCGTGCGATGCTCGGAGCGTTGCAGTGTGGCCTCAGCTTCAAGGTAAAAAAAATGGCTAAAACCGTTATACTGCCTTGTGGTGGGTGCCGGAGGCTGCAGTGGAGGAGGAGAAGGAGAGGATGGGGTAGAGTCCTCTGTCCCTGTATCTTCCTCATCTGTAAGATTATATAAAAAAAATAAAATCAATTAATATGTCAGTAGCGACAGCTTTGCTGGGCTTTTTAATGCCCCACCTGTTTATTCATTAACACTAATTAACATTAACTAATATTTAGCAATGCACGTGAATTGCATTGTGTGTGCGATTCTTGTGTGTTTTGCGTTTGCGCATGCGTTTTGCGTTATGGAAATGCATGCGTTAACGTACCAAAAAAGTGAACACATGCGTTACCAAAACGCGAACGGACGCACAATCGCATGCTCATAGGAAATCGTGGGAATTTCCATTTTAGCAAAAATTGCGGGTGCAATCGAGAACGCAAAACGCAAGCTCAAATGCACGAAAAATGCGCTAGTGTGACCTCACCCTTATAGGTAATGGCTAGCATGCAATAAACTTTTAAAAAAACAAAAGTTTCTCTGACAATAATTTATGTGATTTACAAAAAAAGTACAAATAAATGAGAATATTTTATATAAACATTTTATATAACAATCAAAGCAGAAATAAATGGCTAAAACAGTGATACTTGCCTTGCACTCTGTTTGCTATGTCACTGACATAGCTTGACCTCTGCCTCTTTAAGTCAGACCAACTTCTCTGCAGCTGAAAGATGGTCTGTGTAACATCATATTTATTTTGCAGCTTACGCTGCTAACTGCGCATAATGCGCAATCGGCGCCTCCTAAAATGCTGGCACCCCATCGTACTTTTTCTTGAAAGGAAGGCCACCATCTCTGCCACTCCATGCTTGGCATTGTGGCTCAAAGTGAGGCTCTAATCGAGATGCTTATATAGTGGGACAAACAGGAAAAAGCAACCTGAAAACAGGAAGCTGATACCGAAAGCCGAACGGCCGATATCGACATTTCTCGAAAACACAGGTCGATTTCGGTAACCCTCGAAACAGCATATCAATTTCGATAATCCCCGATGCTATAATACCCGCAACCATCGAACGAAGCTATCGATTTCGGTAACCCTCGAATATACAATATCGGTAACCTTCGAAAGGAGTGTTCGATTTCGGTAACCCTTGTAAATGGAATGCGGAAGCTCGAAAACAGCCCGATAGAGAGGAAAGGTAGTTTTAAATAAGTTTTGGTTATTTACGGGTTCCCCAGACCATTACCCAGTTCCCAGTGCTATTTACAGTAAACTACTATTACTATTAGAGATGGCCGAACTTTCGAAAGTTCGGTCCATTTTCGAACGTTCAAACTATTGGGAAAGTTCGAAAACGGACCCATTAAAGTCAATGGGAGGCAAATAGTTTGAATGAAATACAACTAAAACATCGCGTTTGAACATTCGAAAATGATCCCATGAACGACTCGTGGATTCGATAATTCAATATTTACTCGCGTATAGGTATAATAGACCTTTTACTCGTGGATTCCATAATTCAATATTTACTCTCGTATAGGTATAATAGACCTTTTACTTGCGGATTGGATACTCGCGTATAGGTATAATGGACATTTTACTCACGAATTTACTCGCTATAGACATTTAACTTGCATATTTGATATTTACTCGCGTGTTGTTATATGGACATTTTACTTGCATATTCGTTTATTCGATATTTACTCTCGTATTGGTATATATAGACATTTTAATCGCATATTTGATTTTTCTGCATTCGATTATAATCTCCTCTTCCCATTGACTTTCTATATGCAATCCAGGATCTAAAATCGAGCCTCAAAAATGTGTGTGGGTTATTCGGCTATTAGCTTGTCTGCAGACAACATGGCCACCATGGATTGGCAGCAGTTGGTGGAATATCTTACCAAGGGGAGGTATGACGGGATGCCAATTGGCACTCCCCACGTTAAAGAACATAAACGGCGCATTATACGCCACCTGCAGAAGAAACTGCGCATGCAGTTTCAGATCTGATTCGCAAACCGACACAAACGATTGCGGGTGTCAGGAAAGTGTGTAGTGACTTGGCAATAATGGGTTAACTAATTGGTGGCAGCGGTGGGATTAGTTGACCCTTTCTCTGTTTTTCTTTTCTATCTTTTATTTGGCAAGGTTAGATGAGGATGGCAACCTTTTCCAAGAGACAAACCAAGGAGGTCCTGATCAACCTCTGTGAGGAAAGAGGTATTGAAGTCCAAGGAGCTGCTGATAAGGGCATTGTTGGAGAGTGACCAGGAGCAGCAGAACTACACAACTGAGTCGGGAAGCGAAGTGGATTTAGCTATCCCAGAAAGGACTGTTAACTTTGGATCCTCTCAGCATGAGGATACTACAGTGCAGGAAGACCGTACTTCTTCCCTGCAAAAGGATTTACAATTGTTGGGTTCAGATGACCCCCAGCTACGTCTTCAATTGATCTTGCAGTATCAGGAGAGGGAGGCAGCTGCAGCCGCAGCTGAGAGAGCTGAACGGCAAGCGCAGTGGGAAGCAGCTGAACGGCAGGCGCAAAGGGAAATAGAAGCAGCCGAAAGACAAGCAGACCGTGCATTTCAACTGGAGTTGGCCATGCTCCAGCACCAGACCCAGTCTCCACAGTCCAGTGAGTACAGAGAGGGTCCGTTTGCTTTGCATGGTTCACCCAAGTTTCCTGTCGTGGACAATGATAGCAATTTGGACACTTTTTTGTTGAGTTTTGAAAAGTGCTGCAGACAGTATCAGTTGCCACAGGAGCAGTGCGCAAGATACTTGACACCTGGATTAAAAGGCAAAGCCTTAGATGCCTTTGTTGAACTACAACCAGAGCTTGATGGGGACTATGATGCTTTGAAACAGGCTCTGATTAAGAAGTTTAACCTCACGCCAAAGGTGTATCGCAAAAAGTTTTGGGCATTGCAGAGAGGTCCCACTGACAGCTACTCAGATGTTGTGAGTAATCTGAGAACCAGTTTTCGCCAGTGGATTAAAGGACTGTCAGTTGCCAAATTTGAGGAGCTGGAGGATCTTATGATAATGGATCAGTTCCTTAACATCTGTCCTGGAGATGTGCAACAGTTTGTATTGGATCGGGAGCCAATGTAAGAGCTTCCTGTCCCGAAAGAAAGGGACCAGTGTCACCAGTCAATCCTGTGGTAATGCTCGTATCTGGTAAGACAGAGAATTTATGTCATCATATGCAGACTGTGGGAGATAAAGTTACCCAGGGGTTACGGGACTCAGGAGCTAACTTGTCTCTGGTGCGTCCAGAGATGATTAACTTTGGGGACATTATTCCTGGGAAGACTTTATTGGTAAAGGGTGTGGGAGTCATCCACGGGTGCCTGTGGCTAATGTTTACTTGGATTGGGGTGTGGGGAGAGGTCTGAGGGAAGTGGGGATATCCAATGAAATTCCTGTCAATGTGTTACTGGGGAATGATTTGGGGAGAATGGTCTCTGCTTTTGTGCCAAATGATCCGGTCTCACTAAATCCAGCTGCGCTGGAGTGTGACAACCCACTGCAATCAGTAAAGGGAACAGGTGACAAGGGGCAAGGTAACAGGGAGGGAGGGCTGAGAGACCAGAGCAGATGTCCGTCAGTACCAGAACCTGTATTGCCTAACTGTGTGAATGGAGAGAGAGAGAGAGGGATCCCCCAGTTCACTCTCTGGTAGAGTCAGGTATAGTACCTGTAGGTAGGGATTGTCACAGTAGCTGGGAGGGAGGGCTGAGAGACCAGAGAGGGTGTCAGTCAGCGCCAGAACCAGTACTGTCTACATGTGTGAATGTAGAGGGGGAGGAAAAGTATCCCCAAGGTGATGTTCTGGGTAAAGTACCCATAGTAGAGAGGGATTTCCAGAGTAGTATCCCTGATCCTGTGCCCAATCTGCCTGAGGTCCTGGATAGCAGTCAGGAATTAGTGCAGGAGTGTGTGGGGCAGGTGGTAAGGACTGAGAGCAGGGTCCTAAAGGAGGTTTCCACTCAGACTGAGGGAGAAGAGGGTAGCTGTGGGCATGTGGTAGCGCCAGTACCAACCTCAGTGGTGAGTGGAGAAGGAAGAGCAAGGGTTAAAGAGGGGGAAAGAAGGTAGCTATCCCTGAGGACAAAACCATACCAGTAACAGTCACTGGTTTGTCCCAGTCTAAGAGGGAGCAGGGATATGGTGAGCAGGAAGACAAGGAAAGGGTTAAGAGTGACCAGTATCTGTCTGAGTTTAGACCCAGGGGATGGGGAACATTAGACCCAGAGGATACAGGTAGCAGTGAGGATAAAGGAGGATCTGTCCAGCAGGAGAGTGTGTCAGAGGGAGGACAGATGCCTGAGGTTAGGAGTGGCTGGGTACAGTCCCCTACATATCACTGTACTCCAGGTGGTGAATACAGAACTGTACCTGTCAGCACACAAAGTGGTCACACAGATGGTTGTATAGGTGGTTTGCTCTCTATATCAAAGTGTGTACAGACTGGGCATCAAGAGGTTAGCCAGTCTACTTGGGTGAGTGAATGTGAACCCAAACCCAGTTCTCCTAACCACAGTAAAGAGGATGGTGGTTTTATAAAAATGTGCAGGTGGAATCACATCGTGGAGCAATATGATTTACATTCACCGAACAAAGGGAATGCAGGTGGATATTAGTGTCTATCAGAACCAACTGATTATGGACGCAGTAGGAGTGACCTGTGAGTCACATCCCGTGCGCCAATTTTAAAGGGGGAGGTGTCAGGAAAGTGTGTAGTGACTTGGCAAGAATGGGTTAACTATTGGTATTAGTTCTTGCAAAGGACCAATAAAAATACCATTCCACCCTGGAACATTCCTATTGTTTATATTACAAATAGTGAAGCACGGAACCAGATCTTCTTTTCCAGACAATGTGGGGCCGAACCGTGTATCTGGAATTCTCTTCAGCTAGGGGTCTGGTGGGTACTAAAAGGGCATTTTAAGGACAGTCATACATGCAAAATAAATGTATTTTCGGTATTGGAATGTGTAAGATAGAAACCAATATTATATTTATGAATGGAACAGAAGGCCCTTCAAAATGATACCCAACATGGAGCCCTTATTCCCTTGCCAAGGCGAGTTATTAATATCCTGGGAAATATGGATTACACACAGGTCATGTTTGGTATTGGAGGAATTGATAATTAATACAGGAGAGGAATATGTGGTCAATATCCCAATACAATGTACATATCTACATTTATATGGAATCTGCCTAACTGAGGGGGAATGAATGCTTTTAGCTAGTCGTAAATCTGTACATTCCTAGACACTCCCACCTCATGCAATGCCCATAGGATGGGAGTGGTTCATCAAATGGTTTAAAAATCATTGTAGCCCCTATAACTTTGTTCATACTAAGGGGACATGCTAAAAACGTGTGTATGGACCCGATGTTTCTTCCCGCCCCGGGATACAGGACTTCTTCTAGTGAGTAGGGTCTGTGTATATTTTTATCCTTTTTATTTTATATAACTGTTGTACCTATTGTATGTCATTTTATTATAACACCATTTTCTTTTATTTTTGTATTATATGCACTGTCCACCTTTTGGAATATAAAATCTAAAATTTAATAAGTTTTGTCTTTGATGCTCTAAAGCTAGGTACACACCTAGCGATTTTTCCTCCTGACCGACCGTTCGATACTTTCGAACGGTCGGCCAGGAGGAAGGACTGCCGGTCGCGGCAAAAGCAGCCGCGTCCGATAGTAACCGCGACCAATTGCGCGGTCCATAGAGGACCGCACGATCGGACGAGGTTTTCCACCCTGTCCGATCGTCCTTTCGTCCGATTCGGATGAACGGTCGATCGGACATGGGCACTTTCGGATGCGATAATTTCGGTCCGATCGACTGATACACTGAACTATCGGTCGATCGGACCGAAATATCTCATCGTGTGTACCCAGCTTAAAAGAACTCAGTTAGCCTCTGATAAGTTTATATGTGGTTGAATGGAGTGTGCAGTGTAAATGCTAATTAACTCTGTGACTGCTTGTGAAGGACTGATGCTAATTAACCAGTTAGTTGCTGGAGTGAATGGTGTAGTGTTAACTATTTAGCTGCCAGGACAGGGGTGTGCATAGTCAGTGAGAGTCAAGAGTGTTTTTGGGGCGTCTTTAAGGCCGTAACTTAAAGTGGTGGCAGCGAGTACAGATTGATTGGTCAGATCACGTGCCCAGCGAACTGGCGTTCGTGACAGCGCGCCTTTAGTGCTTTTCTACTAAAGGACTCAAAGTGCATATTTTAGTTATTGTTAGTACATTGTAATGTAACTGTTAGTACACACAAAAAATATTTACAATATTTACATATTATACAAATTTTTTTTAAAGCTTTTTTTCCCTAAACGACTCAATGTATATTTTTTTAATGTTAATGTTAGTTAGTGTTAATATTAGTAAATGTAGTAGATGTTAAAGGACAAGTACACACAAAAAATATTCACAATATTTAAATTATTATTTTTTATTTATTAATATTTTTTATTATTATTTATTATTAACATTTATATATATAAATTTGCAGATGAGGGATCTGTTTCTGCCAGTGAGGCTGAGGAGGGTGGATCACAACACCCCCACCAAGGCCACAGGTACGGCCTGTAGTCTCCCCTTCCCCTCCACCACCACCAGCACCATCACGCCAGCTGGATGAAATGGCGTAAAGGATGAGGCACATGGAGAGGCGCATGATCTCCATGCATAAAGACATAAAGCGCATAAAAAAAAAACAGGTGCATTTCCCACCACATTTATTATATTATAAAAAATTATTGCAGAGCCAGGCAGGCTTGGCCCCACCGGACAGACCCCACACCCCATTGGCTTCCCTCCCTCAGAGTATGCTTCATGCAAGGGAAAGTGGGGAAGTGGATACGCTTCATAGGAACAGCACCATTGAGTAACAGTAAACCCACTGCAGTTTGACAACATTATTTCAGAGCCAGGCAGGCTTGGCCCTACTGGACAGACCCCATTAGCTTCTCTCCCTAAGTGTATGCTTTGTGCAAGGGAAAGCGGGGAAGGGGTTACGCTTCGTAGGAACGGCACCATTGAGTAACAGTAGACCCACTGCAGTTTGACAACATTATTGCGGAGCCAGGCAGGCTTGGCCCCACTGGACAGACCCCATACCCCATAAGCTTCTCTCCCTCAGAGTATGCTTCGTGCAAGGGAAAGCGGGGAAGGGGTTATGCTTCGTAGGAACAGCACCATTGAGTAACAGTAGACCCACTGCAATTTGACAACATTATTGCGGAGCCAGGCAGGCTTGGCCCCACCGGACAGACCCTATACCCCATTGGCTTCTCTCCCTCAGAGTATGCTTTGTGCAAGGGAAAGCAGGGAAGGGGTTACACTTCATGAAAAGATCTGTATGAGCTGGAATGTATGACATGGTCAGAGTAGATGACACCACAAAAGTGCCTCATGGGGAGAGAGAGACAGAAAAGCAAGTATGGGTTTTTGCATTGGGCCAAGTAGGATCAACCCAAACATAGAAAAATTAGCCACAGAGTAGCTTTTGCAGTAGAACATTTGTAATTTTACAGCTTGAATATTGTAGAGCAAGGTAGGACCATAAATGGCCCTACCAATAGGTAGATAGGATCCCCGAAGGTAGTGGTCATGTGGGCAACGAACTCCTGATAAAGAGGATCAGGGTCCATGCCGACAGTAGGAGCCTCAGGTGAGGAAGGAGCAGTACTCTACTACCTGCCTTCCTTGATCAGAAGAGATAGCCTTAGCGTGGCTACCCCTAAACATATCGGGTACAGACACCCGTCTTCCCTGAGAAGGGCCAGAGCCTTCAGTAGGCTCTCCTCTGCCTCTCCCTCTTCCTCCACCTGCAGAAGCACCCCTGCTCCTGGCTCTCCCTCTTGCCCTGCCAGGCATTTCCCTCTCCCAAATTTTTATTAAAAAACCAAAAAAAAAAAAAAAAAAAAAAAATATATATATATATATATATATATCCAAACAATAAGGTATAGTATGCACTCAGCTCCCTCCAGTCTTGAAATTGCCTTGGTGCCACCAACGTAATCCCGAATCATATATACAGTAATAGATGTTCGTGCACACAAGGTCTTCTTGCAATTTGTTTATTGATTCATTAAAGTGCAGTTACTGTGCAAACAAAGTAGCAACGTTTCGGCCTTTGTGTGTGGCCTTTCTCAAGCTTGAGAAAGGCCACACACAAAGGCCGAAACGTGATCAAGAACTGAGTGTATTGAGGATGATGCAATGCTGACAAAAAAACTGCGTTGTGCCAGAAGTGGGATTTAAATCCACGCCTCCATTGGGAGACGAGAACACCCAGTTTGGGGAAAGAGCTGCACTCTTGATTCTGGCACCACTCGGCCATCCTGACTGACATGGCTCAACATTAGAGATGTTCGAAATTATTGAGTTTCGTTCCTTTTTTGAATTTCAAGCAAAACAGTATTTACATTTTACAATACAATAAACATCATCATGCTTCCATAAAATGCTGTCTTTTACCTTTTAGACTGCAGAGGTTACAGGTAGCTAAACTGGTAAAACAGTGCTAGTCACAGGGCAGTCTAGATTGCCAGTATTTATGGGTGAGAAAGGGGTTAAATTTCAGTAGTTTGCTTAAGTCTGACAGTTGCCTCATCTTTGAAACTCCTGCAGCCAATTAGAAGGCCACCACTCCATAGAGCTGACTTTTGAAAAGTTTGGCTAAAATAAGGTCAAAATAGCAATGGTAGGGGACGGAGTCTGCTGGCAATGTAAGCGGTCGAATCTCAGGGAGTTTCTGGCACTACAGTGTGTGTAAAGATACAAGGGGCTAACTAACTGATAACCTTTCAACATAAATGATCATTTATTAAGCTCAAAAGACTACATCATGCCTTTTGGCTTGCGATCAAGTGGATGATCCGGATCAGAAAAGGCGATAGGAGGACGGAGAAGGAAAGATGAGGACTCCACCTGACACCCTTGCCGCGGTTAGGATATGCTTTCCGGTGGAAAAAAGAGAATTGTTTAGCCTGCACTTCATTCAGAAGAAAGTTGTCGAATTATTGGGTATGTCTCATTCTTGTATTTTTTTTGTGTGCAAGCTTCCCCAGCTCAAGGTTTCTTTGATGTGTCGTTTTTTTTGGCTAATGATCTTCGCACTTGCTATCTGAGGAGTCAGGAGAAAAGATCTCATCCTGACTTAAAGGATGTTACCTTCCTTATTAATGAAAGTAAGAACCGTGTGCCTATTACCTTACACATGTTTAACCCTTTAGTGGAGAGTGGGCAGGGGCGTAGCTACCAGGGGTGCAGGGGATGCGACTGCACCAGGGCCCTTGGCCAAGAAGGGGCCCCATTTTGTGCTAAGGTTCCAAAACTACCAGTCTGTGTGCCAACTGTTTTAACAGTGGTCTGTATACAAAGCATTTTTACCATTGTCTGTGTGCCAAGCATTTAACCAGTGCCTGGCTGTGTGCAGTGCCAGTTTCCCAACCAGTTTATCAGTGTCTGCATGTCAAGCACTTAACCAGTCTTTGTGCCAACTATTTTACCAGTGGTTATATACAAAGCATTTTAGCAATGATTATTTGGTTTGCAGTGCCGATTTGTGTTTGAGGGGTGTTGGGGGGGCAGATAATTTACAGTCCTCAAGCAGGTACACCCCAGCACACCTCCTTTGGCACGGCCTCCAATTGATAGGTGCAATCCTCCCAGCCCTCCACCTCAAGGGCCACATACCTGAGGAAGGGGAAGTCACATCCCCCGAAACGTTGTATGTTTTTTGCCTAAATAAAACACTGGAAATGAAATAGTGTGCTCCTCCAACTTTGTTGCTTTTGCCGTGTTGGGGGGGCCCATGCCCAAATCTTGCATCAGGGCCCATAGGTCTGTAGCTATTCAGACTTTTCTGGAACGCTTTTGCAATTATGTATTTGTGTGAAAAGAAAACAAATGTTTTCAGAACTTTTAATGGGCAGAGGCGTTTCTGGGCAGAGCTCGAAAAAGATCCCAGTGGCATAGGTAGTCTAATGCACCCACCCCAGACCTTTTCTATAGGCACCAACAGAGGATAACTGTTTTACCTGGGGCAGCCTCTTTTTTGTAGAAATTGATACCTTTGCGGAGATTCTGAGTAGAAGCATAACCGGTACTAAACCTGAAGTGCTGGATAGACCTATCGTGGCAGAAAAAGGGGCCCTAGAAGGGGAGGAGTCTGTATCCAGTGTGGAAGAAGCAGTGGCTATGCTAGCTTCGGAGGGAGAACAGAGTGTACAGCCTCTAGTGACATCGAAGAGTTCTCTAGTACAGAGGGCTCAGGGGGAGATGAGGCCTCAGTACAAATTGAGTCCGATTCGTCTGTATCTGTGGGAGATTTCCTGGATAAAGATGATGCGAAAAGACTATCAAAGACCATGAGCCTAGTTAAAGGAGTGGTTTCCCCTGAAAAAAGCAAAAAATTAAAACAGGACTATCCAAAAAAAAAAGCCTATTATGAAAGGTGTAAGTGGTACCAGTGTGGACCATCCACCTTCAAATGGACGTGCAAGAGGGGGTCCTAAGATAAAAAAAAAAAAAAAAATTCTGTTGTGTAAAATATTTTTTCTTTTTGTGATTTATGCCTATTTCTGTAGGTTCCCTAAATGTTAGGTGCTTAAAGTCACCGAAAAGGACCATGATTTTTAGTTTATCTTCTTTACAGTTGAATATTATTTGTTTGCAAGATTGTAATTTTGGGTGTGACCAAAGTCCTAAAGAGTGGTCATTAGGACCTAGTGTGTGGTCAGTGGGTATAGGAAAAAATGAAGGGGTGGTAATTTTGTTTAAAAGCTATTTGAGATTCTGGATATAATACATATTGAAAATGGGAGGGCACTTTGTGTTTATGTTAAATTTAAAGGGGTAATGTTAAAGGTAATTAATGTATATTCTCCGCCTGACAAATGTGACAGGATTGTTTTATTTGATAAGTTAAAGTTTTTTGGGGGAGGAAAGGGAAATTGTGTGGTATGTGGAGATTTTGACTGTATATTGGTGGAGGGTGATAGGAAAAGTATTAGTGGTGTTGGTGGTGGGGTTGATCTGTCAGGGAAGAATTTAAATGAAATGTTGTCTGTTTTTGGATATAATTATGCTGTTAAAATGGCTGAAGATCAAACAAATACGGTAACTTATTTTAGCGATAGTGGAAAAATAATTTCCCAAATAGATTTTTGTTTCATTTCAAGACCAATTAAGGTTAATGGTTATGTTGTTAAGAGTTTTCTTTTCATGCATGTGTTGAGTATAAGTTGGATGTTCCAAGTGAAAGAGTGTATGGGAAGGGAATGTGGAAGATGAATACAATTCGCAAAAGTATTAGTAGTCCTCCACACTGGTAACAGCAACTTGGTTACCTCTGTCTATGCTTACATCCTTAAACAGCATAAAGTAGATTCATAAATAAAGTATTAAATAAATAAAGTATGCCCCCCAGCCTTCCGCCTGATGGGAATGGGTCTGCAGACTACACATATTTGATCAAAGTCTTAAGCTGGAAGCGTCACTTCCCTGTCTTTTGGAATAAGACTGTGTGAAGTATCCAATCCTGGCCAGTGCATGGTTGAGAGGGGGGTGTCTCAGCGCCCTACAAGCTTCCGCCTGTAGGCGGAAGATGATACGGAGCATGGTCGAAGCCTTGAGGCATGGGGGATGTGACAGCTCGGGCTTCCCTCCAGCACTACTGTGCACTGGGAGCACGTGTGCATAGCACTCCATTCACTTTCCTGCCATATCTTCAGCTATGGCGGAAATTTTTTTTACCTCGAGCCGAAAGGCTCGGGCCTATAATTTGGTCGCACTTTTATTAAATTCACCCCCTCCCTTATTTATTAAACACTAGCACTTAAACGCACAGGCACTTATTTTGTGTTTTTTGTATTGTTTGTTTCACGTATGTGGCGGGATTGCCTGGGTCCTTTTCGGGACCTTCAGGCTCTTCCCATGTAAACCCCCCCTGGAAGCTTCCTGGTGGCCGCTGGGAGCAGAAAGGGAGGGTAAGTATGGTGGTTCCTGACGCCTACCGGCCGAAGGGACCAATATAGCCTTCCCCAAGCCCTACAGCTTAACAGCTATGGGCACAAGGGGGAGGCAGATGGATCCCGATCCACTTGCACGTTTGCTGCACTGTGGTGAAGATCACTGAAAGCACGCTCCCCGAGCTTTCAATAAAAAAAAAAAAATTAAATAAAGTATACTTTATTTAAAGCTACATAATGTTGGTTCTTTACAACATTTAGCTACTAATTGCACTTTATCGATTATCTATGCACTTTGTAATATGCACTATACACATTATTTAATGCTGTGTTTTATTACAATTAGTTATCATAAACACTTTACTGACTAGGGTTGTATAAGATGTTACAATATGTCACGTCACAATATGCACTTAAACATTATAGCTATAATATGTTATCCTATGCATTTTTTTTATTAATGCTCAATTTATTATTATTTCACTAAATGTTGCTTTGTTTAAAATTGTAGTGTATATCACTGATTTGTAATTGCACTGTTCTTTTAAATAGGTTTTTTAACAGAAGAAAAGGGGAGTGGTTAATTGTAGTGCATCATATCATATGTGTGTGTTTTTTGTACACTTGTTACACTTGAAAAAAGGCCCAGTGTGGCTTGAAACATGTTGTGTTGACACATGTAATAAACCGCCAGTTGCAGTTAAGCTGCGTGTCGCCTGAGTGTTACCTCTATCAACATTGTATTTATTTGAATGTGGAAGATGAACATTTCCTTGTTAGAAGATAAGAATGTAAGGGAAGGGTATAAAAATCATTTTTAGCGGTGGGTGGTGAGAAAGGGAGAGTTTGAAAACTGTATAGAATGGTGGGAATGGATAAAATTTAAGACTAAAATGTATTTTATTAAGCAGGGCATGTTGAAAGCAAAAATAGAGAAGAATGACTATGAAGCGTGGATGAGAAGATTGGTGTATTTGGAACAGCTGAGAGAATTGGGTGAGGATGTTAAAAGCTAGATTGAAGGAGCAAGAAAGAATGCTAGTAAGTTTTTGGACGAGAAAGGTAGAAAGATAATTATGCATGCAAGGATGAATGTTATGGAAAGGGATGAGAAGTATACAAGGTTTTTCTTTAAGAAAGTATTTGGAAAACTAAAGGGTATGGCTGAAGTTATGACTAAGGATGGTAAGGTGGTGTCTGGGAAGTTGGATGTTTTAAATGAGGTGTGGAAGTTTTACTCTGAGCTATTTACAGAGAAAAATAGGTGTTTGAGCATAGTTGAGGATAACTTATCAATTGATGATAAGAATTGTTTAAATGAGGAGTTAGGTAAATGGGAGGTGGATGAGAGTGTGTAAGGGATGAAGAAAGGAAAGGTGCCTGGTATGGATGGTTTGCCTGTTGAATTCTATTGTGAGTTTTGGGATTTTATTGGTGAGCATGTGTTTCAAGTGTGCAAGAATGTGTTAGAAAGAGGTTGTTTGTCTAGAAGTATGTGTGAGAGCGTGGTTGTGTTGTTATACAAGAAATGTGATAAGAATGACTTATAAAACTGGATATCTATATCTTTGTTGAATGTGGATTATAAGATTGTGTCTAAAGTGCTAGCGAATCGTTTGAGAGGTGTGATTGATAGAATGGGTGGTGAAGAGCAAGTATGTGGTGTGCCTGGAAGACAGATTGGAGAATTCTGTATCTGATTGGGTTGCGTGATAGTATATGGTATGAGAGGGAGAGGAAGCAGAATGTAGCGGTTGTAACTGCTGATTATAAAAAAGCGTGTTGTAACTGTTGATTATAAAAAAGCGTATGACAGGGTTGTGCATAATTTTATGTTTGCAGTATTGTTGAAAATGGGCATGCCTGATAGGATGTTAGTTTGGATCAAATGTTTATATAAGGCGATGTTAAGTGTTGTACAAGTGAATGGTTTTTTGACTGGAAAAGTGTTTGTTAGATCGGGTGTGAGACGGGGTGCCTATATTATTTATTTGTGTGATTGAGCCTTTGATGAGAGTGATTATGAATAAGGTTATGTATGGCGTGGTAGAGCCTGGTAGTGGTGGAAGAGATTTGCGACTGATAGGATATATGGATGATGTAACTGTGGTGTGTAAGGCGTGTGCAAGTTTGAGAAGAGCAAGACTATTAATTTCATGACAAGTGGGTTCAAGTTGAATGTGAATAAAAGTATGTGTAAGGCTTTCGAGGAGTGGGTGGAGATTGAAAGGTGTGAGTGGCCGATAGTTGATGGCGAAGTTAGAGTGCTGGGGAGAGTGTATGATAAGGATATGTGGGGGGGAAAAGAGTTGGGAGAATGTATATGAAAGAATGAAGGGGAAAAAAAAGGGCGTTAAGGGCTTTGTCCATAGAGGATAGGATATTGATTGTAAAAACAGTGATTATTCCTATCCTGCTATTTGTCAATAGTGTATTTCCGGTGCCAGACGGACTGTTGAAGAAAGTGGTGAAAATTATTTTTTGTTTTGTTTGGAACTCAAGAATGGAGAAATTGAAGTGAGAGACTGTGGTAAAGATGAGAAAGAATGGTGGGAAAGGTTCTTGGCTGTCAGGTATGTAAGTTTGTGTATTAGGGTAAGTCTGAAGGAAAGTGTGATAGGATGTATGGATGTGGGAATGTTGGATTGTATGAAGTGGATTTACGTAGGCCGATATGCTTTGCTCCGGCCTGGTTCTATGTAAGGATTGAAAGGTGTATAAGAAGGAATCGATTGGAAGATGTGACTGTGAATGAGTGGTGTAAATATAAGGTTGTGTTGAAAAGGTTGGAAGTGGCAGAACAGATGGTTATGATTGGTGGATTGAATGAGTTTGAAAGTGCGACGGTTTGGAAAAGAGTGAATGATAAAGAAGTTATGAACAGACAGAAGGATGTGGCGTGGATGGCTGTGCATGGATGCTTGCCAACTCGAATGTTTCAGAGAAGAAGAAAACTGATTGATAGCGAGGTTTGTCTGAGAAAGGGATGTATGGAAAGAGAGGATGTGATGCATGTTTTTTGGGGATGTGAGTATGCGAAGGATGTATTGAAAAGAATGAGATGGCTTGTGAGAGTTTTGACTGGGTTAGAAAGTGTAGCGTATGGAATAATGTTGTATGGATGATGTATGTAAAGACAAGGTGAAAGCTAGGGTATTTTGGTTGATAATGTGTTGTATGAAAGAGTTTTTTTGGGATTCAAGGAATTAATGTGTGTTTTGGAAGTATGAGATGACTGAAGAGGAATGTGTGAGGTTAGTTAGTAGGTTGTTTGGTTATGGGATGAAAGTTAAAAAGATGCATGGTTATGAAGGTGCTGAGGGAGTGTGGAAGTTTCTAAAATGGACAGATTGGTTATCAAGTTATTTGTTTTTATATAAAAATGTATTATAAATGTGTGTTATTTATATATATATATATTTTTTTGTGTATGTTTAAAATATAAGCGAAATCAATGATGATGAGTTTATGACTTGTTTTGATTATTCTGAAAATTATTGATGACTGAATGATTTATTAAAGGGCATGTCCACCACCAAAACTATAATTTTACCCACTACTGGCCCCACTCTGTAGTGTATAAAAATTCTTAACTTACATTCCTGCTCCAAATGGCTGCCTTGCTATGCCCCTCCAAAGTCCCAAAAACTGGCCACCAGGAGCCTGGCAGAGTCCATGTAGAACTCTGCCTCCTGTCTCTCCTCCGGGAGAATTTTGCCATGCACAATGCAGCCCTCCCTCTCCCACCCTTTTTGCTCTCCCTCCCCCTAGCACAAATCCCCTTTGTGGTATAGTAGGTCTCCCTTCCCCAGCCCCAACCCCTATAATAGTTGTCAGAATCTCCCCCGAACTCTACTTACCTTACCTCTCTCCCCCGGCGTTCTTCACTGCCGGCAGCCGCATCCGTGATTGGCTGCCTCTCAGCCAATCACGGATGCGGCTGCCGGTCCGGCCCCCTGCTTGCAGTTTCATTCAAGCAGAGGGCAGGGACAGTACGCCGGAGAAAAGAGGTAAGGTAAGTAGAGTTTGGGGGAAATTTTATAGCGGTTGGGGCTGGGGGAAGCCCTACTATACCACAATTTTTTTTAAAGGGGTGAACATGCCCTTTAAGCTCAAAAGAATGCATCATGCCTCCAAAGTAAAATACTGGATTAACCCTTTCCCTGCCACAGATCGTATATTCACGATCTGTGCAGTGAATACTCAAACTGCCACAGATCGTGAATATACGATCTGTGGCTTCCCCCCTCCCAAAATTTTTCCCCCCCTGCTAGGGGCGATCGGGGGGCAGCATTCGACTGCCCCCCTACCCCCCTCGATCCCCCCTCGGTTGTGTCCAAATCCGAGGGGGGGATCGGGAGAAAACTCACTGTTTCTGACGTGACCGTATAGGAGGAGTTCGGTCCCAAGTGGAGCTCTCTTCTGAGCCGGAAAGGAAGGCCCCGGTGACTCACAGAACTTCCTCCTTCACCGGGGTCTTCCCTAAGAACTGTACCATGCTGCCCCTGGTGGTCTAGTGGAGGTACTGCAGCTAGATCTACATTTAGATCATGCTGCAGTACCTGTATAGTAAAAGCTGTCATGCTGACAGCTTTTACTATACATTTGTGAATGGACCTCAAAGTTCCATTCACAAATAGGATTTTTTCGAAGTCTTTGCTACTTAGCGAAGACTTAGAAAAAAAATGGGGACAGAGATCAAAATTTGGTGATCACTTCTGATCACCAAATTATTGATCTTTGCCAATGAATGAAAAATCACTTCCTGGAAAATGATTTCCGGGAAGTGATTTTTCCGATTGGAATTGGAAAACGGGCATTAAGTTCGGTATCATTCCCTAAGATGATTTGATGATCATCTTTGGGAATGATCCCCCAAAAAAAGGGGAAATGCACACAAAAAAATCTTAAAGTGAATATCACAACCTTTTTTTTTTTTACCCTAAAACTATAAATTAGCAAAAACTTTGTCTTCTCCAAGCTTCCCAATGTCCCCGGTAATATCGGTAAAGTAAACGCGGATCATTTATTTGTTGGATTTCAAGGGAAACTAAGCCTATTTTAGTAGGAAATTTTGCAGAGGTACCAAAAAAGACCGTATTGATTTTTTAGGATCAGTAAAGTGTGCAAAAACTTGTGGTGACTCTCCGTACTAACTGGTTTTCCACTAAAAGGGGGAGTGGGGATAGGGGTGGGGGGTGGGTTTGTGGCGTTTTTTAATTTTTTCTTGTAATTGCAATTGCGCATGGATCCCATTTGAGCTAGTTGGTGGCCCCGTCTCTGTTTGCAACCCACCCTTATGGCATACGGTTTTGATTCAGGACATGTGGGATATTGCCGTTTAGTGGGTTTTTTACTTGCCGAGTGGGTTTAGGTAGGATTTCAACCATTGTTTCCTTAGAAAAAGTGTAGGCTGTTCAAATTACAGAGCACTTTGATTCTTTCTTGTAATTGCATTTGTGCATGCGTCCCATTTGAGCTAGTTGGTGGCCACGTCTCTGTGTGCATCCACGCATATGGCATAACGTTTGATTCAGAACATGTGGGAGATTGATATTTAGTGGGGGGGTTTATTGTGGGGGGTATTTCCAAGTTGATTAGGCTGTTCAAATTCAGAACACTTTGATTTTTTTTCTTGTAATTGGACTTGTGCATGCGTCCAATTTGAGCTAGTTGGTGGCCCCGTCTCTGTTGCAACCCACCCTTATGGCTAACCGTTTGATTCAGGACATGTGGGAGATTGCCGTTTAGTGGGTTTTTTACTTGCCGAGTGGGTTTAGGTAGGATTTCAACCATTGAGTCCTCTTATTTTTTTTTTTCACAAAATCTCCTAAAAGCACGGAGTTCTATGGATAACAGCGCCTGGAATTCTTCATGTATATACGAAAGCATGATACCATCACGTAGCTGAAGTGTGTAGCTTTCAAAATATATAGTTTGTGGGGGTATTTCCAAGTTGATTAGGCTGTTCAAATTACAGAACACTTTGATTTTTTTCTTGTAATTGGACTTGTGCATGCGTCCAATTTGAGCTAGTTGGTGGCCCCGTCTCTGTTTGCACCCACCCTTATGGCACCGTTTGATTCAGGACATGTGGGAGATTGCCGTTTAGTGTGTTTTTTACTTGCCGAGTGGTTTAGGTAGGATTTCAACCATTGAGTCCTCTTTTTTATTTTTTCAAAAAATCTCCTAAAAGCACGGAGTTCTATGGATACAGCGCCTGGGATTCTTCATGTATATACGAAAGCATGATACCATCACATAGCTGAAGGTGTGTAGCTTCAAAAATATATAGTTTGTGGGGGGTATTTCCAAGTTGATTAGGCTGTTCAAATTACAGAACACTTTGATTTTTTTTCTTGTAATTGGACTTGTGCATGCGTCCAATTGGAGCTAGTTGGTGGCCCCGTCTCTGTTTGCACCCACCCTTATGGCATACCGTTTGATTCAGGACATGTGGGAGATTGCCGTTTAGTGGGTTTTTTACTTGCCGAGTGGGTTTAGGTAGGATTTCAACCATTGAGTCCTCTTATTTTATTTTTTCACAAATCTCCTAAAAGCACGGAGTTCTATGGATAACAGTGCCTGGAATTCTTCATGTATATACGAAAGCATGATACCATCACGTAGCTGAAGATGTGTAGCTTCCAAAAATATATAGTTTGTGGGGGGTATTTCCAAGTTGATTAGGCTGTTCAAATTACAGAACACTTTGATTTTTTTCTTGTAATTGGACTTGTGCATGCGTCCAATTTGAGCTAGTTGGTGGCCACGTCTCTGTGTGCACCCACACATATGGCATACCGTTTGATGCAGGATATGTGGGAGATTGACATTTAGTGGGTTTTTTTTGCTTGTCAAAAGGGTTTAGGTAGGATTTCAACCCTTGAATCATCTTATTTTTTTTTCACAAAACCTCGTAAAAACCGGACTTCTTTGGATCAGTGGGTCTGGAATTCTTCATGTATGTATGAAAGCATGGCATCGTAACGTAGCTGAAGGTGTGTAGATTCCAAAAATATTAGTTTGTGGGGAGAATTTCCATGTTTCGGGACTGTTTTCCTTAGAAAAAGTGTAGGTGTTCAAATTACAGAGCACTTTGATTCTTTCTTGAATTGCATTTGTGCATGCGTCCCATTTGAGCTAGTTGGTGGCCACGTCTCTGTGTGCATCCACGATATGGCATAACGTTTGATTCAGAACTGTGGGAGATTGATATTTAGTGGGGGGGTTATTTGTGGGGGGTATTTCCAAGTTATTAGGCTGTTCAAATTACAGAACACTTTGATTTTTTTCTTGTAATTGGACTTGTGCATGCGTCCAATTTGAGCTAGTTGGTGGCCCCGTCTCTGTTTGCACCCACCCTATATGGCATACCGTTTGATTCAGGACATGTGGGAGATTGCCGTTTAGTGGGTTTTTTACTTGCCGAGTGGGTTTAGGTAGGATTTCAACCATTGAGTCCTCTATTTTATTTTTTCACAAAACTCCTAAGCACGGAGTTCTTATGGATACAGCCCTGAATTCTTCATGTATTACGAAAGCATGATACCATCCGAAATCTGAAGGTGTGTAGCTTTCAAATATATAGTTTGTGGGGGGTATTTCCAAGTTGATTAGGCTGTTCAAATTACAGAACACTTTGATTTTTTTCTTGTAATTGACTTGTGCATGCGTCCAATTTGAGCTAGTTGGTGGCCCCGTCTCTGTTTGCACCCACCCTTATGGCATACCGTTTGATTCAGGACATGTGGGAGATTGCCGTTTAGTGGGTTTTTTACTTGCCGAGTGGGTTTAGGTAGGATTTCAACCATTGAGTCCTCTTATTTTATTTTTTCACAAAATCTCCTAAAAGCACGGAGTTCTATGGATAACAGCGCCTGGGATTCTTCATGTATATACGAAAGCATGATACCATCACATAGCTGAAGGTGTGTAGCTTCCAAAATATATGTTTGTGGGGGGTATTTCCAAGTTGATTAGGCTGTTCAAATTACAGAACACTTTGATTTTTTTCTTGTAATTGGACTTGTGCATGCGTCCAATTTGAGCTAGTTGGTGGCCCCGTCTCTGTTTGCACCACCCTTATGGCATACCGTTTTGATTCAGGACATGTGGGAGATTGCCGTTTAGTGGGTTTTTTACTTGCCGAGTGGGTTTATTAGGATTTCAACCATTGAGTCCTCTTATTTTATTTTTTCACAAAATCTCCTAAAAGCACGGAGTTCTATGGATAACAGTGCCTGGAATTCTTCATGTATATACGAAAGCATGATACCATCACGTAGCTGAAGGTGTGTAGCTTCCAAAATATATAGTTGTGTGGGGGGTATTTCCAAGTTGATTAGGCTGTTCAAATTACAGAACACTTTGATTTTTTTTCTTGTAATTGGACTTGTGCATGCGTCCATTTTGAGCTAGTTGGTGGCCACGTCTCTGTGTGCACCCACACATATGGCATACCGTTTGATGCAGGATGTGGGAGATTGACATTTAGTGGGTTTTTTTTGCTTGTCACAAAGGGTTTAGGTAGATTTCAAAATCATCACTTTCAAACCTCATCAATCATTATTATTTTTCATTTTCACTCAAAAACACCACAATTTCTTCATATCAAAATTTATATTTTTTCATTATTTCTTATTGGATTTCATCAACATTTCATTAATTTATTCTTCTTCCATCACTCCATACATTTTTTCAAAATTTTTCTTCATTAATTCTTAGCTTGATTTTATTTATTTCACAAAACCTCTGTAAAACACGGATTTTGGATCGTGGGTCTGGAATTCTTCATGTATGTATGAAGCATGGCATCGTAAGCGCTGAAGGTGTGTAGATTCAAAAATATATAGTTTGTGGGGAATTTTCCATGTTTCGGGACTGTTTCCTTAGAAAAAGTGTAGCTGTTCAATTACAGAGCACTTTGATTCTTTCTTGTAATTGCATTTGTGCATGCTCCCATTTGAGCTAGTTGGTGGCCACGTCTCTGTGTGCATCCACGCATATGGCATAACGTTTGATTCAAACATGTGGGAGAGATTGATTTTAGTGGGGGGGTTTTTTGTGGGGGGTATTTCCAAGTTGATTAGGCTGTTCAAATTACAGAACACTTTGATTTTTTTTCTTGTAATTGGACTTGTGCATGCGTCCAATTGTGAGCTAGTTGGTGGCCCCGTCTCTGTTTGCACCCACCCTTATGGCATACCGTTTGATTCAGGACATGTGGGAATTGCCGTTATGGGTTTTTTTACTTGCCGAGTGGTTTAGGTGGATTCAACCATTGAGTCCTCTTATTTTATTTTTTCACAAAATCTCCTAAAGCACGGAGTTCTATGGATCACGTGCCTGGAATTCTTCATGTATATACGAAAGCATGATACCATCACGTAGCTGAAGGTGGTGTAGCTTCCAAAAATATATAGTTTGTGGGGGGTATTTCCAAGTTGATTAGGCTGTTCAAATTCAACACTTGATTTTTTTCTGTAATTGGACTTGTGCATGCGTCCAATTGAGCTAGTTGGTGGCCACGTCTCTGTGTGCACCCACACATATGGCATACCGTTTTGATGCAGGATATGTGGAGATTGACATTTATGGGTTTTTTTGCTTGTCAAAAGGGTTTAGTAGGATTTCAACCCTTGAATCATGTTATTTTATTTTTCACAAAACCTCGTAAAAACACGGACTTCTTTGGATCATGGGTCTGGAATTCTTCATGTATGTATGAAAGCATGGCATCGTAACGTAGCTGAAGTGGTTAGATTCAAAAATATATAGTTTGTGGGGAGAATTTCCATGTTTCGGGACTGTTTCCTTAGAAAAAGTGTAGGCGTGTCAAATTACAGAGCACTTTGATTCTTTCTTGTAATTGCATTTGTGCATGCGTCCCATTGAGCTAGTTGGTGGCCACTTCTGTGTGCATCCACGCATATGGCATAACGTTTGATTCAGAACATGTGGGAGATTGATATTTAGTGGGGGGGTTTATTTGTGGGGGGTATTTCCAAGTTGATTAGGCTGTTCAAATTACAGAACACTTTGATTTTTTTCTTGTAATTGGACTTGTGCATGCGTCCAATTTGAGCTAGTTGGTGGCCCCGTCTCTGTTTGCACCCACCCTTATGGCATACCGTTTGATTCAGGACATGTGGGAGATTGCCGTTTAGTGGGTTTTTTACTTGCCGAGTGGGTTTAGGTAGGATTTCAACCATTGAGTCCTCTTATTTTATTTTTTCACAAATCTCCTAAAAGCACGGAGTTCTATGGATAACAGCGCCTGGAATTCTTCATGTATACGAAAGCATGATACCACACGTAGCTGAAGGTGTGTAGCTTTCAAAAATATAGTTTTGTGGGGGTATTTCCAAGTTGATTAGGCTGTTCAAATTACAGAACACTTTGATTTTTTTCTTGTAATTGGACTTGTGCATGCGTCCAATTTGAGCTAGTTGGTGCCCCGTCTCTGTTTGCACCCACCCTTATGGCATACCGTTTGATTCAGGACATGTGGGAGATTGCCGTTTAGTGGGTTTTTTCTTGCCGAGTGGGTTTAGGTAGGATTTCAACCATTGAGTCCTCTTATTTTATTTTTTACAAAAATCTCCTAAAAGCACGGAGTTCTATGGATAACAGCGCCTGGGATTCTTCATGTATATACGAAAGCATGATACCATCACATAGCTGAAGGTGTGTAGCTTCCAAAATATATAGTTTGTGGGGGGTATTTCCAAGTTGATTAGGCGTTCAAATTACAGAACACTTTGATTTTTTTTCTTGTAATTGGACTTGTGCATGCGTCCAATTTGAGCTAGTTGGTGGCCCCGTCTCTGTTTGCACCCACCCTATGGCATATACCGTTTGTTCAGGACATGTGGGAGATTGCCGTTTATTGGGTTTTTTTACTTGCCGAGTGGGTTTAGGTAGGATTTCAACCTTGAGTCCTCTTATTTTATTTTTCACAAAATCTCCTAAAAGCACGAGTTCTATGGATAACGTGCCTGGAATTCTTCATGTATATACGAAAGCATGATACCATCACGTAGCTGAGGTGTGTAGCTTCCAAAAAATAGTTTGTGGGGGGGTATTTCCAAGTTGATTAGGCTGTTCAAATTACAGAACACTTTGATTTTTTTCTTTGTAATTGGACTTGTGCATGCGTCCAATTTGAGCTAGTTGGTGGCCACGTCTCTGTGTGCACCCACACTATGGCATACGTTTGATGCAGGATATGTGGGAGATTGACATTTAGTGGGTTTTTTTGCTTGTCAAAAGGGTTTAGGTAGGATTTCAACCCTTGAATCATCTTATTTTATTTTCACAAAACCTCGTAAAACACGGACTTCTTTGGATCAGTGGGTCTGGAATTCTTCATGTATGTATGAAAGCATGGCAATCGTACGTAGCTGAAGGTGTGTAGATTCCAAAAATATATAGTTTGTGGGGAGAATTTCCATGTTTTCGGGACTGTTTCCTTAGAAAAGTGTAGGCTGTTCAAATTACAGAGCACTTTGATTCTTTCTTGTAATTGCATTTGTGCATGCGTCCCATTTGGAGCTAGTTGGTGGCCACGTCTCTGTGTGCATCCACGCATATGGCATAACGTTTGATTCAGAACATGTGGGAGATTGATATTTAGTGGGGGGTTTTATTTGTGGGGGGCATTTCCAGTTTTGGGGCTGTTTGAAATAACAGAGCACTTTGATTTTTTTCTTGTAATTACACTTGTGCATGGCGTCCGATTTGAGCTAGTTGGTGGCCACGTCTCTGTACATCCACACATATGGCATACTGTTTGATTCAGAACATGTGGGAGAGTGTATTTTAGTGGGGGGGGTTTATTTGTGGGGGGCATTTGCAAGTTTTGGGGCTGTTTGAATTACAGACAACTTTGAATTTTTCTGTGTAATTACCTTGTGCATGTGTCCCATTTGAGCTAGTGTTGGCCACTCTCTGTGTGCACCCCACACATTGGCATACCGTTTGATGTAGGATATGTGGGAGTTGACATTTAGTGGTTTTTTTTGCTTGTGAAGTTGGTTTAGGTAGGATTTCAATCCTTGAATCATCTTAATTTTATTTTTCCAAAAACCTCCTAAAAACACAAGAGTTCTTTGGATCACTGGGTCTGGAATTCTTCATTATGTATGAAAGCATGGCATCGTAACTAGCTGAAGGTGTATAGATTCCAAAAATATATAGCGTGTGGGGGAATTTCCATGTTTCTGGACTGTTTCCTTAGAAAAGGTAGGCTGTTCAAATTACAAGCACTTTGATTTTTTCTTGTAATTGCATTTGTGCATGCATCCCATTTGAGCTAGTTGGTGGCCACGTCTCTGTGTGCATCCACGCATAGGGCATACCGTTTATTCGGGAGATTGATATTTAGTTGGGGGTTTTATTTGTGGGGGGCATTTCCAGTTTTGGGGCTGTTTGAAATTACAGAGCACTTTGATTTTTTTCTTGTAATTACACTTGTGCATGTGTCCCATTTGAGCTAGTTGGTGGCCATGTCCCTGTGTACATCCACGCATATGGCATAACCGTTTGATTCAGGGCATTTGGAAGATTGATAATTGACAAGTTTTTTTTTACATGACTGGAATTTTGCCATGATTTTTAACTTTGAATTGTATTTTTATACATTTTTTCCTGAAAATCTGGTAAAAAAGCGAAATTTTAATACATGAAACTGCGCTCATACCACAGCTGTGCATACTCACCCAATGGAGCCCGCATCTCTACCCCCTACCCCTGAAACTGCAACCTGATCGGACATTGCTCTAGGCACCCAGCACACTGCTCTAAGATATGAGTAAATATAATAATTGCTGAAATGTTTATATGCTCTCCTACATTTTCTAACCTTTTATATGTCTGATCCCTCTTAATATTTTCCCTCTCATTACCCTGTTCTGCACTGCAATAACTTGATCCGCTGTGAAAACAGATATGCAAATGTAAACCAAGGTGTATAATCCTATCTAATGGTCAGAACTGCTTCTTTCCTCTCCTCCTCCCCCCCCCCCCTCTACTATCTGACAGCCCTCCCACACCATACTGTTGTAATAAAGGTACCCATGTTACCGACTAAGAGGCTGCCCCTGGTGCTCTAGTGGAGGTACTGCAGCTAGATCTACATTTAGATCATGCTGCAGTACCTGTATAGTAAAAGCTGTCATGCTGACAGCTTTTACTATACATTTGTGAATGGAACTCAAAGTTCCATTCACAAATAGGATTTTTTCTAAGTCTTTGCTACTTAGCGAAGACTTAGAAAAAAAATGGGGACAGAGATCAAAATTTGATGATCATCTTTGGGAATGATCCCCCAAAAAAAGGGGAAATGCACACAAAAAAATCTTAAAGTGATACACACACCTTTTTTTTTTTTATTACCCTAAAACTATAAATTAGCAAAAAACGTTGTCTTCTCCAAGCTTCCCAATGTCCCCGGTAATATCGGTAAAGTAAACGCGGATCATTTATTTGTTGGATTTCAAGGGAAACTAAGCCTATTTTAGTAGGAAATTTTGCAGAGGTACCAAAAAAAGACCGTATTGATTTTTTAGGATCAGTAAAGTGTGCAAAAACTTGTGTGACTCTCCGTACTAACTGGTTTTCCACTAAAAGGGGGAGTGGGGATAGGGGTGGGGGGTGGGTTGTGGCGTTTTTTAATTTTTTCTTGTAATTGCAATTGAGCAGGATCCATTGAGCTGTGGTGGCCCCGTCTCTGTTGCACCACCCTTATGGCATACGGTTTGATTCAGGACATGTGGGATATTGCCGTTTAGTGGGTTTTTTACTTGCCGAGTGGGTTAGGTAGGATTTCAACCATGTTTCCTTAGAAAAAGTGTAGGCTGTTCAAATTACAGAGCACTTTGATTCTTTCTTGTAATTGCATTTGTGCATGCGTCCCATTTGAGCTAGTTGGTGGCCACGTTTCTGTGTGCATCCACGCATATGGCATAACGTTTGATTCAGAACATGTGGGAGATTGATATTTAGTGGGGGGGTTTATTTGTGGGGGGTATTCCAAGTGATTAGGCTGTTCAAATTACAGAACACTTTGATTTTTTTCTTGTAATTGGACTTGTGCATGCGTCCAATTTGAGCTAGTTGGTGGCCCGTCTCTGTTTGCACCCACCCTTATGCATACCGTTTGATTCAGGACATGTGGGAGTTGCCGTTTAGTGGGTTTTTTACTTGCCGAGTGGGTTTAGGTAGGATTTAACCATTGAGTCCTCTTATTTTTATTTTTTCACAAAATCTCCTAAAAGCACGGAGTTCTATGGATAACAGCGCCGGAATCTTCATGTATATACGAAAGCATGATACCATCACGTAGCTGAAGGTGTGTAGCTTTCAAAAATATGTTGTGGGGGGTTTCCAAGTTGATTAGGTGTTCAAATTACAGAACACTTTGATTTTTTTCTTGTAATTGGACTTGTGCATGCGTCCAATTTGAGCGTTGGTGGCCCCGTCTCTGTTTGCACCCACCCTTATGGCATACCGTTTGATTCAGGACATGGGGAGATTGCCGTTTAGTGGTGTTTTTTACTTGCCGAGTGGGTTTAGGTAGGATTTCAACCATTGAGTCCTCTTATTTTATTTTTTCACAAAAATCTCCTAAAAGCACGGAGTTCTATGGATAACAGCGCCTGGGATTCTTCATGTATATACGAAAGCATGATACCATCACATAGCTGAAGGTGTGTAGCTTCCAAAAATATATAGTTTGGGGGGGGGATTTCCAAGTTGATTAGGCTGTTCAAATTACAGAACACTTTGATTTTTTTTCTGTTAATTGGACTTGTGCATGCGTCCAATTGGAGCTAGTTGGTGGCCCCGTCTCTGTTTGCACCCACCCTTATGGCATACCGTTTGATTCAGGACATGTGGGAGATTGCCGTTTAGTGGGTTTTTTACTTGCCGAGTGGGTTTAGGTAGGATTTCAACCATTGAGTCCTTCTTATTTTATTTTTTCACAAAATCTCCTAAAAGCACGGAGTTCTATGGATACAGTGCCTGGAATTCTTCATGTATATACGAAAGCATGATACCATCACGTAGCTGAAGGTGTGTAGCTCCAAAAATATATAGTTTGTGGGGGGTATTTCCAAGTTGATTAGGCTGTTCAAATTACAGAACACTTTGATTTTTTTCTTGTAATTGGACTTGTGCATGCGTCCAATTTGAGCTAGTTGGTGGCCACGTCTCTGTGTGCACCCACACATATGGCATACCGTTTGATGCAGGATATGTGGGAGATTGACATTTAGTGGGTTTTTTTGCTTGTCAAAAGGGTTTAGGTAGGATTTCAACCCTTGAATCATCTTATTTTATTTTTCACAAAACCTCGTAAAAACACGGACTTCTTTGGATCAGTGGGTCTGGAATTCTTCATGTATGTATGAAAGCATGGCATCGTAACGTAGCTGAAGGTGTGTAGATTCCAAAAATATATAGTTTGTGGGGAGAATTTCCATGTTTCGGGACTGTTTCCTTAGAAAAAGTGTAGGCTGTTCAAATTACAGAGCACTTTGATTCTTTCTTGTAATTGCATTTGTGCATGCGTCCCATTTGAGCTAGTTGGTGGCCACGTCTCTGTGTGCATCCACGCATATGGCATAACGTTTGATTCAGAACATGTGGGAGATTGATATTTAGTGGGGGGGGGTGTATTGTGGGGGGCATTTCCAAGTTTTGGGGCTGTTTGAAATTACAGAGCACTTTGATTTTTTTCTTGTAATTACACTTGTGCATGCGTCCGATTTGAGCTAGTTGGTGGCCACGTCTTGTACATCCACACATAGGCATACTGTTTGATTCAGAACATGTGGGAGAGTGATATTTAGTGGGGGGGGTTTATTTGTGGGGGCATTTGCAAGTTTTGGGCTGTTTGAAATTACAGACAACTTTGAATTTTTTTCTGTAATTACACTTGGCATGTGTCCCATTTGAGCTAGTTGTGGCCACGTCTCTGTGTGCACCCACACATATGGATACGTTTGCTTAGATTTGATGTGATGAGTGTGATTGGGATGATTGACATGTTAGGGTTTTTTTGCTTGTGAAGTTGGTTTAGGTAGGATTTCAATCTTGAATCATCATTTTTATTTCACAAAACCTCCTAAAAACACAAGAGTTCTTTGGATCACTGGGTCTGGAATCTTCATGTATGTATGAAAGCATGCATCGTAACGTAGCTGAAGGTGTATAGATTCCAAAAATATATAGTTTTGTGGGGGGCATTTCCAAGTTTTGGGGCTGTTTGAAATTACAGAGCACTTTGATTTTTTTCTTGTAATTACACTTGTGCATGCGTCCGATTTGAGCTAGTTGGTGGCCACGTCTCTGTACATCCACACATATGGCATACTGTTTGATTCAGAACATGTGGGAGAGTGATATTTAGTGGGGGGGGTTTATTTGTGGGGGGCATTTCCAAGTTTTGGGGCTGTTTGAAATTACAGACAACTTTGAATTTTTTCTTGTAATTACACTTGTGCATGTGTCCCATTTGAGCTAGTTGGTGGCCATGTCCCTGTGTACATCCACGCATATGGCATACCGTTTGATTCAGGGCATTTGGAAGATTGATAATTGACAAGTTTTTTTTACATGACATGGAAATTTGCCATGATTTTTAACTTTGAATTGTATTTTTATACATTTTTCCTGAAAATCTGGTAAAAAAGCGAAATTTTACATGAAACTGCGCTCATACCACAGCTGTGCATACTACCCAATGGAGCCCGCAATCTCTACCCCCTGAACTGCAACCTGATCGGACATTGGCTCTAGGCACCCAGCACACTGCTCTAAGATATGAGTAAATATAATAATTGCTGAAATGTTTATATGCTCTCCTACATATTTCTACCTTTTTATATGTCTGATCCCTCTTAATATTTTCCCTCTCATTACCCTGGTTCTACTGCAATAACTTGATCCGCTGTGAAAATCAGATATGCAAATGTAAACCAAGGTGTATAATCCTATCTAATGGTCAGAACTGCTTCTTTCTCTCCTCCTCCCCCCCCCCCCTCTACTATCTGACAGCCCTCCCACACCATACTGTTGTAATAAAGGTACCCATGTTACCTGCTCTTCTCCCCTATGCTCCTTCTCTCCTTTTCTCCCCCCTTCATTAATAGCTCCCACAAATATACTTGTACTAATGTTCTCCTTCAACTGCAATATAAAATTATGTAAATTGTCTAAGTTGTTGATCACCTATGAGATTTTGTACTAGATGTTGTATAAGATGTATTATTCTAACTTAAATGGTACCTCTATACCTCTGCCAACCCCCTGACCATCCCTTACCCTTTCCCTCCCTCCCCCTCCTCCCAAATACCACCTACCCATACCCCCCCTTTCCCTTCCTTACTCAATAATTATTCAAGATTTTGATACCAACCTCTTTCTCAAGTCACAGTATGATACAATATCTTGTATGTACTGTATAATATAGTAATCAAACTATGAGAATCAACATTATATATCTTTAGGCAATTTGCAGTGGTGAACGTATACCATCTGAACGTATACCATCTGCCTCTACCCATACCACCCCCTTCCCCCCCTCTCCCTTCCTAACTCAATAGTTATAGTGGTATCAACCTCTTCTCAAACCACAGTGTGATATGACACCATGTATGTGTAACAAGGTGATCAGCTATGAGAATCGACACTATGTATCCTGAAGCAGTGGGGTCCCCCCCCACAACAAAATGTATTATCTGTGAATAAATGGTACCCCCTACTCCTTCCCCGACTTTCCAATACCCCTCACATATTACAATCCAACAACTTAAACAGAGGTGTGCATATTCCACGATAGACACAGTCCACCCAGACTGTGTCAGACACACAGGAACCCACCAACCAGCATCCACCTTAATGGCCACTGTGTCCAACTGGCTACTTCCCTCTCTCCCACCCCTCCCCGACTCCCACTTAATGATGGAATAAACTCCAGGTCATCCCCCATTCCCTTCAGAAGAGCACACCCAAATGCAATTTATAAACTCAATTTATATGTATAGACTGCGCCGGAGGGAGACTACCCATATCTCCTCTCTAACTCCGCAGAAACTGTGCTATGGTAAAACCCCCTTAAGCTACCAGAGATCTCTGGTGTTTAAGTTTCTTAAGATGTTAGGTCCTCTTTTTGGACCTTTGTTATATTTGTTATTGTGTGTTTCCTGTATTATCCCTATCTCCCCTCCCTTCCCACAAGCCTGTGACACCTCTAAACCTCATCAACAAGAGTGCCCAGCTTTTATCATATGACAATGACCCCACCACTTAGGACAATTTCCTGGAATGTAAGGGGCCTCAATGACACCAAAAAAAGAATGGAGGTATTCTCTCAGCTGAGGTCTCTTAACCCTAACATAATCTGTTTACAAGAAACTCATCTCCTACAATCCACTTTACACTATTTGCCAAAACCATGGATAGGATGGACTGCCCACAACACCCACTCTTCATACTCCAGTGGTGTCTCTATCCTCCTTATCAAACAAACGAGATACTCTATTATTGAGGTCATATCGTACAGACGGGGACAATATCTATGTGTGGCTCTTACAATTCACACTACTCGATATGTAATAATCGGAATTTACGATCCTCCACCTGCGTCCTTGAGACCACTCCGAGAGTCGCTTCCTTTTGCTTTCAAATTCCCCTTCTGTCCACCTTCTTTGTATGGGCGACTTCAACGCTCTGATGAACCCAGTGCTCGATAAATTCGTCCCACAAGTAACTGTAACCACCCCCTCCCCGCAATCCACCCCCCTTCGGAAATTAATCTCTGAACTAGGATGGATTGATGCGTGGGGATTCAGATTCCCTCATACTAAGGAATACACCTGCCATACTAAGACCCACAACACCCTATCAAGAATAGACTGTGTATTTGTTTTGTTTTTTTTGTTAAATTTAAAGTTTTTTTTATTGTTTTTTTAACATTGCATATAATAACAATCATAATTGTTGCATTTTCCATTGCTTGGTCTTATAGTAAAGAGACAGAAAATACTAGATTAATCTTTTGAGGTTGTGGGTGAGAGGGGGTAAGGGTGGGGGTAGTGGTGGACGCTCTGGTTTTGTACCTAGGGTTTATATATATTGCCATTTAGCATTATGCATTATCAGGGTTATTCAATAAAAGTTCTTATTGTTTAAAATGGTGCTAATTTTGCCCCAACCAATCAGATCTTATTTAACATTTGAAAGCTAACATCTGATTGGTTGGGGCAAAAATAGCACCATTTTAAACGATAAGAACTTTTATTGAATAACCCTGTATGTTTTAAGTTATATATTTTTGTTACAAATTGTTAGTTCTGTAGGAGGTTTTTATATTTGTCTGAGTCCATAAATAGTATCCAGATGGTCCATTGTTTATTGAATTAAGATGATTTGTTAGCTATAGAGGCCATAAGTTCCTCCATTCTCATTATTTGGTTGAGTTCGTCAATCCATGATTTGCTTGTAGGGGGGGTTTGTTGCTTCCAGTAGCGTGGTAGGACTGATCTTCCGGCTATTAGGAAGTAGCGGAGAATACTTGTTTTGTAGTTTGATTGTGCTTCTGGAAACATATTTAAAAGTATCACTTGAGGGGTGCATGAGATTTGGTCTAAGGAGATTTCATTGTATATGTCTATTATGTTATTCCAGAATTTATTTATTGGAGGGCAGTTGAAGCATATGTGTAAGATGGAACCACCTGGTTCTTGACATCTCCAGCAAGTATCTGGAATTGAGGGATACATTTTGTGAAGAATGGTTGGGCATCTGTACCATCTCCTTAGTAATTTGTAGTTTTTTTCTTGGGCCTTGCAGGTTATTGATAGTTTGTGGGTTGTAGTAAAGCATTTTTCCCACTGTTCCATTGTGAATAAGCAGTTTAAGTCTTTCTCCCATCTGTTTGTATATGCCGGTAATTGTTCGGAGTTGGAATTTTGTAATATTCTGTATATTCTTGAGATTAGGTGTTGGGGTTCTGAGTTTTGTTTGCAGATCGAATCAAATGCGGAGGGAGACGTTTTGAAGCCTTTTTTGTTCCTTGTTGTTTGAATATAGTGTTGGAGTTGGGCATATAGGAAAAGTGCCATTGCAGATAGGGTTTGATTTTCCATTATAGTGCTCAATGGGGTAACATTGTTGTTTTGTATTAGATGTCCAATTCGTGGTGTTTCTGTTTTTTCCCAGATTAAGAACGAATCTGTTTTATATCCTGGTATGAATTGCGATGTATGAAGGATGGGTGTCATGTAGCCGTGCATGTTGGATATAGCGTATCTTTTTGTCGCTTTGTCCCAATTTCGGAGGATATGGGGGAGCAAATATGAAGTGTCTATGGATTGTTTGTGATCTGTTGTGGGTATACAGGGGAATATAGTTAGTGGCGTTGTGGCTAGCTGCGAGGTTATTTCTACCCACAGTTTGTCCTTTGGGTGGTGGAACCAGTCGTATACATGGGTTATTAATGCAGCTGTATGATACTTTCTCATGTCCGGTAGGTTTAGTCCTCATTTTTCTTTTCTTTTGGTTATGGTCAAAAATTTTAGTCTGGGGTTTATTCCCCCCAGATGCATCTTGTCATTTGTTGTTGTACAATTTTGAAAAATTGTGTGGGTAGTATGATGGGAATAGCCTGGAACAAGTAAAGCAATCTTGGTAATATATTCATTCGTATTACATTTATTTTGCCAAACCATGAGTGTAGTCTGTTTTCCCATGTGCACAGGTCTGAGAAAATGACACCTAGAAGAGGGATGAAATTTTTTTAATAAAGTTTGTTTAGGTTAGCTGTAAGTTTAATACCCAAATAGGTGATTGTGTCTTCTTGTATCTTGAAGGGGAAATTGTTTTTTATAGATTATATGGTTTCATCAGGAAGGTTAATGTTTAGGCAGTTGGATTTCTGATAGTTAACTTTGAAATTGCTTAATTGTCCAGTTGACCCTATCAAAGGCCTTTTCTGCATCTAGAGAGAGAAGGCACATTGGTATTTTGTGTTTCTGGGCTTGAGCTATCCGCATAATTGTTTTAATAGTGTTATATCTTCCTTCTCTCCGTGAGACGAAGCCAACCTGGTCCCTGTTTATCCATGAGGGGATGTGTTTTTGCATTCTTGTAGCTATCATTTTTATATAATTATATATCGATATTAATTAGTGAAATGGGGCGGTAGCTGCCGCTACTATAAAGCTCCTTTTGTTTTTGCTTCAGTATTAGAGCTATGGACCCATTGGGTGTAGTGTTTGTCCCATATTGATGGCATTAGGTTCATTTTGAAATGTGTCTCTTGCAACATGATTATGTCTACTTTTTCTTGTTTTTTGTGGGACATTTAGTCCTCTAGCGTTTAGCGTGCAGACCCTTAGCTCCGTCTCCATTTTTTTATTTTGGGGATTGTTTGTTTTGGTGGTTGAAACAGAGCATCCACTTGGGGGGGGGGGTTAGAGGTATGGTTGGGAGAGGAGGGGGAAGGGAAGGAGGGTTAGTACAATTGGCTTGTGTCTTCTTGTCTTGTGTTACCTGTGGGAAAGAAGACATACATGCATAGCAATTCTTTTCTAATTTGCTAATTTGCTATTTTACTATAGTTAAAGGGCATGTCCACCCCAAAATTTAACTTTTAGTATGTGGTAGGGCATGCTCCCCCAGCCCCAACCGCATTAATATAATTTTTAGAAAGTCCCCCGATTCCTACTTACCTGCCCTCTCTCCTCCGCCGCAGTGTTCCGGCCCTCTGCTTGCATGGAATTGCAAGCAGGGTGCGGGACCGGCAGCCGCGTCCGTGATTGGTTGAGAGGCAGCCAATCACGGTCGCGGCTGCCAGGAGTTCTAAACAGCGGAGGAGAGAGGGAAGGTAAGTAAAGATTGCTGGACTTTCTAACAATTATATTAATGCGGTTGGGGCTGGGGGAGCATGCCCTACCACATAGTCAAAGGGTTTAATGTTAGGGGGAGGGAGAGAAAAACGGGAGGGAGAGGGAGAGGGGGGAGGGCTGCACTGAGCATGCCTCAACCTTGACGAGGTTGAGGAAGTCTCAGGCAAACCATGAGTCACACACTGCTCCTATACAGCAGTTTCCTGGACTTTGGAGGGGCACAGCAGGGGAACTATTTTGAGCAGGAATGTAAGGTAAGGCTAGTTTTAAATTATTTAATGTGGCCAGTAAGGGGTTAAATTTTAGTTTTGGGGGTGGACATGCCCTTTAAAACACTTTTTTAGAAAATACAACTGTAACATCATCAACAATAATAAAAAAAAAGTAAAAGTTAACTGGCCAGATTGTAATCTGGCTGAAGATCTTTAACCAAGACCTTGCCCTCAAGAGGTAAGATACCCTTTTGGGGTTGTAGGTTGGCAGGTGTCTCATCTCTGAATATTTTGTCCCTATCTTTGTTTTCAGAAAATATAGATGAACACAAACCCCTTGTGTTCGTTGTGGGATAGGTGATAAGATGGAGTCATCTTTGATTATGACATTTAGTTGGTGTAGGCCTTTTCATTTTAGTGGAGAGTTTTGTGGTGAGCGGTAACATCTCTCTTTGTATTGTTTTGGGGAGATCCATGTCTCCCTCTGATGGATATATGTGGTATAAGTGGTTTGACTTTTGGGAGCCCCAATTTTCCTAGAAATGAGTGTAGGTTCTCTGGGTCTCTGAGTACTGCGGTTCTGCCATCTTTTCTTGCAATCAGTGAGAAGGGGAAGCCCCATTTGTATTGAATTTTTTGTTCCTGGAGGAGTGTGAGTGTGAGTAGAGGTTTTAGTGCTCGCCTCTGCTGTAGTGTCCTTCTGGACAGGTCAGCAAATATTGATATTTTTGTATTGTTGAAGGTGAGGTCGGTGCATTCTCTAGCTTTTATCATTATTTGTTCTTTAATAGGGTAGTGATGTATGCAGCACATCACATCTCTCTGCCTAGTCTCGTCCATGTCCCTTGGGCGCAATGCTCTGTGCGCTCTGTCAATTTCTACTGGTGTGTCTTCTGTTGCTTCTAATATGGCGTTAAATATTTTTTGTAGGACAGTAGGTAGGTCTTTTGTGGTTATAGATTCAGGGAGCCCCCTTACTGATGTTATTTCTACAGCCTCGATTTTCAAGGTCGTCGAGTTGGTTGAGTAGTGAGCGTGTTAGGGCTTTTTGGTCAGACATGTCTGTGCCTACTTGGGCTAGGGCGTTTTCACGCTGCTGGTTTTGGCTCTCTAGTTCCATAACCCTGTTGCCTATCTCTTAAATATCGGAGCGTAGGGAGGCTATTTCTTCCTTATATGTTTGCTCTACTTTTGTTAGTAAGTTTGCAAAGTCACCTTTGGTTGGTAGGGAGCGTAGTACAAAGCGGAGATCATCAAGTCCTCCTCTGAGCCGGACGATTCTGGGTTTTCCCCGTGTGCAAGGCTCTGGCGCGCTGTGTCTATGGGCGCCGACCATCTTGGATTTTGAATCCGCTTTAGTTTTGTTAATAAGGTGGGTAAAACCTTGGTTTGGGGGTCTGCTTTGGGAGGCTGGTGTTCTTGCCGCCTTAGGCTTTCCCATGGCTTTGTTGGGAAAGTTTTTTTGCTTTTCTGGGGGTTGTGTGCTTTGTTAGATAGGGATCAGGACCGGGAGCTCTCACAATATGCGTCTGTGCTGGACCTGCGCCAAGCCTCGCCCCGACTATGTATTTGTTAATAAATCCACCAACCTCAAAATACAAAATATCGCCCATCTTCCACGCTACACCTCCGACCACTCACCCATCAACGTTACCATGAAAACTTCCCCACCCAACCAATCCTGGAAAGTCTGGAGCTTCCACCCCTTTTGGCTTAACCTATTTCCCGAACAAGACCCCATTCTGGAACATATCAACCTATACACCACACAGGACCACGACCCAATACCCATGAAAACCCAATGGGATGCCCTAAAAGCAGTTTTAAGAGGCCACCTACAAAAAAACCAACTCATTCATCAAACAATCAGCTATTCAAAACATAACTAAACTGACCCAAACGCTACAAGAAGCTGAGGCCTCATATGTAAATTCCCCTTCCCTACAAACTAAAAATACCTGGCAAATCACCCAATCCTTATACGATAAACTTCTTACTGAAAAACATGCAAGGAACTTCTTCTTCCTTAAGCAAAGGTATTAGGATTTCTTCAAGGAGAGTCCCTGCAAACGCTTAACTGGACGCAGAGTCTAAGGGGCATATTTGTAAAGCTTCGTTAAGTTTTCGCGGCCGTTTTCACTGACATTAACGCATAAATCGCGTTTAACGCGATTTATAAATGTCCGAAAACGGCCGCGAAAAGTTAACGAAGCGTTAACCCTTCGCGGCGATACTTACCTGTTACCGCCGCTTCTATTTATAAAGTGGCGGTATGTGTATCGCAGTGCTAGTATCGGCTGTTTTACTTCGCCACCTTGAAGGTGGCGAAAACAGCCGATACTAGCCTCCCCGTGGCGGGGATGGGCAGGCAACCCGCGGCTGGTGGTCGCACCCGCCCTGGGAGGCACGCCCACCCCGCCCACAACCCCCCGCGGCAGCGGAGACCACCCGCCGCCGCTTCCCAGCAGCCCCTCCCAACCCCTTCCCCGCTCGCGGCAACCTCGGAACGGGAGGCTAGGAGGGGCTGCCGGGAAGGGGCCGCAGCAGGTGGTCGCGACAAACTGCCGCGCACCCCCTCCCCAGCAACCCCCCGGCCCCGGCCGCTCCCTGGGAGGGGAAGGGAGGGAGCCGCTGGGAGGGGTGGAGGCACCCTCCAGCGGGGCCCTGAGAAGGGCCTTTTGGGGCTTAAGGGGTCCCGCAGCGCGAACCGGGACCCCCCTCCCCGGCCCTATCAGGGCCTTTGCGGCACTTACAAGTGCCTTTGGCGGGGTCACCCCCAGTGTGCAGCTCTTAAAAGAGCCCTTGGGCGGCGGGGTACCCCCGGCGGGCGCCGGCGACCTCAACGAGGCCGATATTGCCAGCGTCTTTATCTGATGCGACGTCTTCGGGCTGGCGACACCAACCCCACTCAGGTCGCCGATGCCAGGCAGACTCACTGCGGCCGCCAGTGAGCCCGCTGGCACCGCCGGCCTCAGCGGATGTTGCCAGCCGCTTCTTTCTTCAGCCATCTACTGCGATGGCATCTGAGTTCCGCAGCGGAGTGCACCTCTTTATATAGGTTTGCAGAAAACCCTAATTCATTTCTGATTGGTCAATTTTTTAATACTTGCTTTACATGCTTTACATTAACCAATCAGATTACTGGAAAGTTCCATCTCCGCCGCCGCGGGGGGTTGTGGGCGGGGTGGGCGTATGCCCCGCCCCCTTAGCAGAGGCGTCGGGAAGGGATTTAAAATTACCGCAACACATTGCGGCCGCGATACATATCGCGGCAATGGCGCTCGCGATATTTTCGCGGCCGCGATGTGCAGCGGTAATTTGTTTGCGCTAATTTCAATTTTTTTATAAATATGCCCCTAAGTGTCTGCCGGTCTTCTCCAGAGCCTCTGATGGTGAGGATGTTGTGCGGCAAGGCAGACACCAGGTTGCGGCTCCAGATCAGGGATCACAGGGGACTATCCCGCAGTGTAGAGAGGCAGCTAGTAGAGATACACTGACTGACCACAGGAAATATGCCGACAAGATGGGATAGAGACACAGGTTGAAAAGTAAGCAGATACTGGCAGGAGTCAATGGGGTTCACAGGCTGACCTGAAGATATATGCAGGCTGGATGGTATGGAGTGCACAGGCCGAACTGTACTAATAGGCAGGCTTGATAATATGGAGTGCAGAGGTCGAACTGGAATAATATGCAGGCTTGATGATGTGGAGTACAGAGACTGACCTGGAGCAATATGCAGGGTTGAGGATATAGAGTACAGAGGCTGAACTGGAACAATATGCAGGCTTGAGGATATGGAGTACAGGGGCTGAACTGGAACAATATGCAGGCTTGAGGATATGGAGTGCAGAAGCTGAACTGGAACAATATGCAAGTTTGAAGCTATGGAGTACAGAGGCTGAACTGGAAAAAGATGCAGGCTTGAGGATATGGAATACAGAGGCTGAACTGGAACAATCTGCAGGCTTGAGGATATGGAGTACAGAGGCTGAAATGGAACAATATGCAAGTTCTGAAGATATGGAGTACAGAGACTGTATCTGTTCTTCAGGAGCTGAAGAACAGATACAGGAGGGAAATCTGAACTGGCAGCAAGAACTGCTCCACGTGGAGGGGCTTAAGAAGGCCCCTCCACGTCATCCTTGTGCGACCGGTACGTCTGCGCGTTCCTGCGCGCGCGCCCGACAACACACCTCCTGCGCGCACGCCCGCTTGGCAGTGCTGGACCGCGGCCCAAGGTAAGTTCCGGACTCTTACAAAAGGTACTTTGAGCACGGACACCAATCTGCAAAACTCCTCGCACGACTAGCACACGGTCCGTCAGACCAAAACACCATCCTACAGCTTTTAGATCCACACAAAGGGTTACTATCTAACACCACTGATATTCTAGGTTGTATAATGGAATATGCCACTAGCATGCTTGTGAAGGTTTATTCATCCAGGTCATGGTATATCTGTGTTTCCATTAGATCAACTGGACTTGAAGTTTAGATCTTGAAGACGTTTCGTAGTCATCCGACTGGCATCTCAATTCAGAATGACTTGTACAAGAAACTGTGGCAATTATGTACTGGGAAATCTCAATTAGCATATCACAGCCAGTTGTTAAGGGCTGTACTAACCCACCCAATAATACAAATTCTTAGATCTGGGGAGGAGAAATTTCTAATATCTAAACTATATGCCTCTCTTTTACACACCACTTTGGAAGCAGACTCGACTGAAATTCTCAGTGGACAAAATCTATTCCCTCTTTAACTACAGATGACTAGGGAGGACCTGGCTGAGAGTCACCTACTAGTGTCCCCACCTGCGCGGAACAAGCTAACACAATTCTATATACTGCACCAAGCTTACCTCTCCCCACATAGGCTCTCACGTATTTCTCCCTCACACTCGCCTGACTGTCCCAAATGCCACCAAACCCCAGCTGATTTTTGGCACCTATTGTAGAACTGCACAAAGGTAGCCGGACTTTGGTACAAGGTCACAACTCATCTAACATCTAAATTGCCATACTCAGTGCCTCTGGATCCCAAGCTATGTGCACTAGGAATTACAGAAATCGATTCATGGTATAAATACGAACTGATATTTGTTCGAGAAACCCTATTTTATGCAAGAAGAACAATAGTACTCTCTTGGATGGCCCCCACTGCTCCAAAACTTGCAATCTGGAAAAATATGATTTCACAAGTGATTCCACTACTAAGGGTAATATATAAGTAGAGGATGTCCTACTAAATTTGATAGAATATGGTCTCGCTGGAACCTTGACCCCTCGTGAAAGTTATAAATATAAATATTAATTTGTTAAATTTTTGCTAAAAAATATGCCCTGGGCTCACCCCCCAATCTATTCTCTCTGTCTGTCACAGGCTCGTGGACCCCCCCCCCCCTTCCCTGTTTTTCAGTTTTTCTTATTATATTACTCTGGAAAATCTTAGGTATCAATTGAATCACAAGAAACGCCTTATAACTGAACATCTACTGTACAACAACAAATGCGTTTTACGATGTAATTTCTTTTGATGCCTTTATAAATAAAATAAGTTTAAAAAAAAAAAAAGAAGTTCTGACCTTGGTTTTACTAGCAGAGATCAGAGCCAGCAAAGTAGCAATCTCCCATAGTATGAATTACTAATTACTGTAACTTCTATCTGCACCTGCACCTCTAAATGAGACCAGAGCACATGTCTGACTTGTGATTTCATTGGTCTATGTAAATCCTTCTGGCCATAATGATCTATGGGATGTGGATGATTCTAGTGATGATAAGAACAATCTTCCACTTGATGAGGTTCAGCTAGAACTACAGCAGGTATGTGGACCTCCAGATGATTGACATTTTAAAATCCCAATCATTGTACAACAGCAGGGTGCAGACAGGGAATGCTGGGAGTTGTAGTTTTCAAAACAGAGCATGAATATCTACACCCATATAAAGGTGTAGATATTTCACTGCAGCTCCATCTGCTTCCTACCCATAATCCTCTGTTATGGTACCTGCTTATTGTAACTTTACTGTCTCCCATAATGCAAGTTTAGACAGTGCGTGGGTGGAGATTTAAATGTATATTCTGTAGGGCATTCCTTGGCTATAGAAAGAATGCTGGGAGTTGTAGTTTTTAAACCATCTGGATTACTACTGGGTACCTATCCCTGTCACAGATCAACAAGAAAATAGTTGCAGATAAAGATTTAAAATGAGCTGAGGCCCATGGGTAGGTAGTAGGAAACAGTAGAGGCCCATGGGTAGGTAGAGGTTGGGGACAGTAGAGGCCCATGAGTAGGTAGTAGGGGACAGTAGAGGCCCATTAATAGGTAGTGGGCACAGTGGGGATATATTATATAAATTCAATTGTACATTGTACATGATATACCAGGTATCTCCTACCTGTGGGCCTACATTTGTTTGAAAAATATAACTCCAGGCATCCCACCTCTCCCTAAAGTTCATGGAGTCTCCCTGATTTTAATGGCAGATCCCTGACTCCCTGAAATAATATACAATCTCCCTGAAATGTGTTGTTTTAAATTAGAGTGAGGGAGCACAATGATGTCAGATTCATTTAGCGGTTAATAGTGACATGACTTGTCGTATGCATGTGTGTCTGACAGTTTTCATGAGTGTGTGTCTGTTGAGATGCATGTGTTTGTGTGCAAAGGTGTCTGACTGTATACATATGTGTGTCTGTATGCATGGATTATGTGTTAATCTTGGGCTGGGGCTTTAGGTGGTGGGTATCCTCCCTGAAATGTGTGGGTACCCTCCCTGAAATGAGTTTTGGCAGGGTGGGATATCTGTAACTCCCAGCATTCTACTACAGCACTTACAATATCAGAAGGCTTTCAGGGAATGGTGGGAGTTGTAGTTTTAGACATTTGGATGCCTGCAAGTTGAAGACCCCTGCTATATATTTTAGTAGTATGGTAGGTTTGTTTCTATGAACATTTTTGGTTATGAATAAAACATTTATTTTAAAGGGCATGTCCACCCCCAAAACTATAATCCCCCCACTAATGGCCCCACCATGTAGTGTAATAAAATCCTTACCTCACATCCTAGCTCCATATGGTTCTCCTGTAGTCCCCCCCCCCCCCAAAGTCCCAAAAACTGCCCAACAGGAGAATCATATGGAGCTGGGATGTGAGGTAAGGATTTATTACACTACATGATGGGGCCATTACTGGGGGGGGATTATAGTTTTGGGGGTGGACATGCCCTTTAAATAACTTTTCAAATGTTGGGGTGTAATTATCACCATTTTAAATGATAAGAACTTTAGTAAATCATGAAAGGGATATCACTAACAGATACTGAATTATGGGGGGGAAAGGCTGGTCAGCAGTGGCATAACTACTGCCCTGGAACCCCCACTGGGGTTAGCCAAGGTACAGATGGGTCCCTTCTGCATTATGATGGCTGGAATTTTAAAAATTATCAAAATTGCAACTTTTGCAATGCAGGTGAAAGGAAGTGTGTGTGTGGGGGGAATCCCTGTAGTTATGCTGTTGCTGGACAAGATTGTAGATTAAATGGCCATGTCCCAGACACCTTGTTCTTGGTGTTGGGAGGTATGCATGAGTAATGAAGTATCTTGTCTGAGACCCATTTTTTAAAAACTTGAAACCTGCAAAATATTTTTTTCCACAATAATGCTGATTTAAGAGTTGAGAGATACAGAACTATCTGGAAGTTTGACATTGTACAATCCATTAATTGAGGATTTATTTATATTTTAGAATTTGCTCTTCTTTAAAGATGATGAACTTCCTTTTTTTCATTGTTCACATGCCTATAATGTGCAGTTTCTTTAAACCCTAACCTTAATTTTGAAGCCGTCCTTACATTTTGATTGGCTCTGTAACATGTCTTAAAGCATCCCTGGATTGTTTCCTTCAGAAAATGTCTTCACTCCTGAAAAAAAAGGCAAAAAAGCAGTGTTGAGTTCCCAGTATAGGGGGCTTTATCCCAGCTCCATATGGTTCTCCATATGGACTCTGCCTCCTATCTGGCATCCGGGAGAAGTTTGGCATGCGTACTGCAGCCCTTCTCCCCCTCCCTCCCCCTCCCGATTAGGATTCCCTCCCCCTAGCATAAAACCCAAGGATGGACATACCCTTTAAAGGGCATCTATAGTGAAAAAAACACATTGCCCCTTTGCAAAGTTAAATTCATGTATTCTGTGCTGCCTTAATCCTATCTCTGTCAGTGACTTTGTTTAACCATGGTGTCAGATCTCTGTGCAGCTCTCTGTTACCTCCTCCATGTCTCAACTCCGGCTAACCGACAAGCTTATCGTGTGCAGTAGGAGTTAAAAGTTCAACATCCAGAAAAACACACTCACGCACAGTGGCCAATAGAAAGCAAGCTTTCCTGGAGACACTGAAGAAGGAGAACAGTACAGATTACAATCTCTCACTCTGTGACCCATCATCAATTAGTGAAAGCTATTAAAAAGGGGGGTCAAGTGCAGCCTTATATCTACCATCAAAGCTACCTCTTTCCCCCTGCTAATGCTCTTATGTTTATTACAGAGCAGGGAGGGGGGGAATCACATCACAGGGATTTGATTGACAGTCCAAGTAGGAGTAGAGGAATGCAATCACGTATTCTAACTGGTTATCTCAGGACAGAGTGGGAATCTGAAAAAACTGAAGACACTCTGGGAGTTGTGGGGAATTATAGAACACATGGAAAGAAATATCTGTTGTATTCAATTAGATCAACTGGACTTGAAGTTTAGTTCTTTCAAGACCTAAACTTCAAGTCCAGTTGATCTAATTGAATACAACAGATATACCATGACCTGGAAGAATGAGAACCTTCACAAGCACATGGAAAGAAATAGATGCTCTTAGATGCTCTTAGATGCTCTTTAACTCTAGACAAATTCTAGGAAGAAAGACTAAAAGCGGATCGGGTCAGTTTCGGGTCCGAAAGCTTGCGGGTCGGGGGTATGAAGCGGGTAGAAAAGCAGGTCGGGTGCGGTTCTGGAAAATTAGACCCGCTCAGGACTCTAACATAGACTTTGAAAACACAAAGGTCAAATTATTTAACAACCTATCAGCTACAAGGGTCTACAGGAGACGAGAGATGCGAGCTATCACAGATATCCTAAATAGCCACCATATCAACACTGACAGTGTTAAAAAATAGTCGGCTGGTATCAATCTCATCCCCAGAGGACAGTGAAGCCTTCCTACAAAAGCTGGATCTATGGAGGATACATCCCCTCCCCACAAACCATCAACCACCACAGGGCTCAGGTCATAAGCAAAAAAAAGTATATACTGCAATAACAAAAGATACACACAGCGGAGTAATGGTTTAATATTCCCCCCCACTCACTTGTATCTGTATGTTGTCCCTCCCACTTAGATTGTAAGCTTTTCGCGGCAGGGATCTTATTCCTAATGTGTCATGGCATGCTGCACTTACATCAATTTATACATAATTTATATATATGCTTTCTTAACTGATGTATGAAATTGTATTTATTTTTATTTATCTGTATAATGGCTTGCACTTATCCCCTTGTTTGTATACTCTCAGGGAGATTCAATATTGCTGGTCGCGTTACTTACCTTAATCTGATCCCGCGATACAATACCTGACGTAAACGAGATTACATCAGGTATTACATCGCAGGATCGGGCTAAGGTAAGAGCGTGGGTTTAACGCCTTCCACACACTAGAGTTAAGTTTTGCGCTACCAACTAGCGCAAAACTTAACGTTTCGGGTTTTGGATCTATAGCACGGCGCTATTTCCAAAAACATTTGGAAATGGCGCTGTGCTCTAAATTTCTTTGGGTTAACGTGGGTTTTAGACGGAAAAGGCCTATATTGAATCTCCCCCTCAGTATTTTATAATGTACAGTGCTGCGTACCCAAGTTTTTTTTATAAATAAAATTATGCATACATACATATCGCCCAGGGTGCTAGGGGGTCCATAAGCCCAGGAAATAACGGGGACAAGTTATATTTCTGTCATTAAGGTTTTGCAGGTCTCGGTTACTGTCTCTTCCCCACCCACCCCACCATCCACCTCCTAGGATGACGAGTGAATGCACGCTGGGGACAAATTCAGGGTTAAGGGGCAAAAGGCAACAACCTACACTCAAGATGACAGTGGGTTACTAAAACAACAATGTCCCAATTATCCAAATTATACATTTCACAGTGCTGGATACCATATAACATGGAACTATAAGGAACTATACAGTTTCAATCCTAGTTAACACGCCTACATATTCAAAACACTGAAACAGCGACTAAAAGGTTTAAAAACCCTGCTGGACAAAAATCATATAACTTTACTATGGAGCCTAACACTTACTGTGAGAAAAGGGAAAACTGCACAGTGTGCTCACAATAGTATCTTCTAAGGGGGATGCTTGGAGGGTATAGTTATTACAAATCATTAATAAAAATGTTATATACACTAATAATTAGATGTTTACATATATATATATAATATATGGTATATATTATATATATAAATATCATATAATAGATATATATATATATATGATAAATTAAAGTAACAATGTATATTTAACAATTTTATAGAACTTTAGAGAGGAAAAGATGAAACTCTCTCCCAGACAGTGCCAAAAGATGACACTGTCTTACTCAAAATTAGTTTGAGTTTTGTAAATAGATAGATGGGGTACATAGCCACAATGGGACACAGGTATGATATACATATAATGGGACTTGGCTGGAGTGATACTGTGATATAGTGGGTTGTGCAATGATAGGTGGGGGGTATATTGCCACAATGGGACAGTGATATTATCTACATATAATGTGTTTTGCCTGGGGTGGAAAATGTTATAGAGGTGTGTGTGGGGGGTTGGGGGGTGGTGGTGGTGGTTAGATATTCCCAAAATTTCTCAGGGCAATTTTCTAAATATAGGTACTGTGGAAAGGCTGTTGGGGGATAAAATAAATTGATAGAGGTGGATGATGTGATATAGCTACAATGGGACGGGAATGGTTTGACTATAATTTAAATTGACCTTGGTGTGCATGTGTGTGTGGGATATTGTAATAGAGGGGTGTGTGTGTGTGTGTGTGTATATATATATATATTATTTATTTATTTGTCAAATATATGTATATCAAATATATGTATGTATATATATTTATATATATATATATATATATATATATATCAATAGAAAAGACTGGCACACACTCCCTCAGTTCAAATGCCAGGGTGCTCCCGAGGGATACAATAATACAAAATGCACAGTGAATCAGGGCACTCATTGGCTTTAAAAAAAGTGGGTTTATTCCATCACAAAAAAATGGCAACATTTCGGTCCGTCTTGGACCTTATCAAGCCTACACACAGTGAAACGTGCAATATCCTCTTATAGAGGTAATAGTGATACACACCCCGTGACTATTTCCTGTGGGAGGAGTCAAAATAGCGTGTTGAACCAACATGCAAAATTTTTTCCATAGAACATACCAGGGTAATAAATATTATCTCGTGGGTCAAAAGCTCTAAAATAAATATCTAAAACACTATCAATCAATTAGTAAAGTGCACTATTAATAAAGTGCAACATACAGGCATGGATGCCTGTTTAAGTGAATAGGGACTATAAATGTGTAAAAGAGTAATAAAGTTGCGCTGCAACTAATGCCTATTTTTATCTATCTAGGAGGAGCCTATCTCCTGCAGAGACTAGTTTCTACAAAAGGGTTTAACATTGTACCAGAACACGGCTAATACTTTTGAAAAGGAAGTGGACATCTATAAAATCTGCCGCCAAATTGCATTAAAATAATTTTTTGCAGTCCATACCTCACAAGGTGGTGAGTCCCAGCTCCAACTGAAAAGCACCTGGGAACCCCCAAGCAACAACATTTCGCCTTAAATGTTTCCAATATGTGAAGCCTCTCTGAACCCCAACTCTGACCAGGAGGTCCAGAAAGGTAAGCCAGTTTATCATAATTTGACTATTGATGAACGGAAAGCCCTTAAAGACACTCAGGGAGGATAACTCTATCATAATTCGTCCGGCCGATAAAGGTGGGGGTTGGTCATTATGGATCTTGGCTATTACGTGTAGGAACTTTTATCACAGCTGGGGGACAAAACCATTTATAAAAAATTAGATGGGGATCCCACCACCCACATCCTAGGCAATATTAATACCCTAGTTGGGAATGCTGTCACAGCTGGGATCATTAATGAGAAATTGGGAAAATATCTATATCCATTAACACGGTGTGCCCTATTATCTACACCCTCCCTAAGGTTCATAAATGCTTAGATAAGCCCCTGGTCGCCCAATCATTTAATGAGAGGTGGGGCTCTAGAACCATTGGGGAAATTTGTGGACTGGTATTCCAACTATTGTATTAAAGCAAAAGTACTATCTAAGAGACTCTGGGCATTTAATTCAGCCATTCAAGAGTTAATAATACCCACGAATGAGGAGGTGTGGCTAGTAACCATGGATATTAACAGTTTGTACACTAATATCGATCCTGTGGAGGGCAGTGCTGCCATGAAAGGCCTTGGATAATACTGATTGTGGAACACCAGCCATCAAAGATTGTGAATGGATGTACTAAATATGACACTGAAATTCAACTATTTCAGATTTGAAAATTCTTTTTTCCAGAGCAGAAGCAGGTACCCATGGGCACGGCGATGGCGCCTGCGTATGCCAACATCTACATGTATGAATATGAACAACATCATCTATTGTCTAAATATGGTCAGTATATGCTCGTCTATTATAGATTTATCGACGACCTGTTTTTGTCTGGAGAGGGCCACTGATGTACTGGAGAGATGTTCGCAAACCTTAACAATCTACCAACTAAGATCCGATTCACCAAAAAGTAAGTAAGGTCCAGATTGAATTTCTGGACTTACTATATACATTGACAATGACAAGATTGGCGTATCACTGTTTCGCAAGGAGACTGATAGAAACACTCTACTCCAATACGACAGTTTCCATCCTCCCTCATTGAAAAGATCCCTACCAATTTCACAGTTCTGTAGGGTGATCGGAATAATTCTGACCCAGTGACTAGGGGTATACAGCTGCAGAGATGCATGACAGATTTAAACTACGAGGTTACCCGGAGAAAGTCCTAAAAATAGCACTCATTAAAGCTAGTCAAAGATGTGGAAATTGGATCTGAGGGAGCCTAAAGATGACAAATTCATCTGTAGTTTAAATTTGATACACAAGGGATAGAAATACAGATGGGTTATATAGGAACTGGAAGTACTCTATCAGACCCCACTCTGTCCAAAATCTTGCCACAGACCCACAAGTAGGATTCGTAGAGGAGGAATCTGAGAGACCTGTTGGTCAAGACGGATCTAAATACATGGAGACCCCCACATGGCTACCTAAGCCGAAACCGGCAGCCATAAGTGTACCAAGTGTCAATCATGTAAATACATGATTGACAGAGAAACATATCCTCACCCATACAGGCGTGAGAAATTATATTCAACAGCCATTAGGTGTACTACTACACAGGTGTATATGTGGTACTCTGCCCTTGTGGAATGTTATACGTGGGGAAAACAGATTTATGCTCAGGACTAGAATTGACGGCCATAGGTCTGCCATCAACACGCCTTTCGTGACAATAAGACTTCTAACCTGTGGCGAAACACTTTTTAGAATCTGGACACGATTATGTGATTTCAGATTTTGGGCAATCGACCATGTTCCAAAACCGAGACGGGGAGGCAACAGACCACGGATGCTTTTACAGAGGGAGACATTCTGGATCCGGACTTGGACACTGTAGCCCCTAGGGGAGACTTAATGAGAATTGCTTTTTAGATGTTTCTTACAGGATAGTAAACACATAGATTCTCCCTTGGGAATACGTATACTTGTATTATGTCTGAATATGCTATATGACCTTCTAGCCTCTGTCCTTATTGTTCTCATACCCAGCTTCTAATACGTGCTTTTTACTATTTATGACCTCTCATCTTTTACTCTTTTACACTATTATAGCACTAGTCATTAACAGGCATCCATGCCTGTTGTTGCACTTTATTAATAGTGCACTTTACTAATTGATTGATATGTTTTAGATATATATTTAGAGCTTTGAACCAAGAGATAATATTTATTACACTGGTATGTTCTATGGGAAAAATTTTGCATGTTGTGGTCAACACTGCTATTTTGACTCCTCCACAGGAAATAGTCACAGGGGTGTGTATCACTATACCTCTATAAGAGGATATTGCAGTTTAACTGTGTGTAGGCTTGATAAAGGTCCAAGACCAGGGACCGAAACGTTGCCATTTTTTGTGATGTGAATAAACCCACTTGTTTATAAGACCAAGGAGTGCCCTGATTCACTGTGCATTTTATATATATATATATATATATATATAGAAATGCAACAAACAGGTAAGCACACCTTTCATTTAAACAGCAGCCCGGGTGTCCATCATAAATAGCATATATGAAGGAAAAAGATGTCACTCACGGGTCTTTTGACGAAAACAGCTTTTTATTGTACAATCACATCTACGCGTTTCAGCACAATGTGCGAGCCATAATCAGGATGCAAAATCCTATATATATATCCCTTATATAAATATATTTATATCTCCATAGGAGATTGCATTGAGCTTTTAGGAGCTACCAATGTGGTGGGGGTATATGATATTAGATATAGGAAAGGTGTATATGTATGTGTGTACTATCTATGACCATCAGTATATCTATATAAAGTTTAGCACTGACTTATATTAGGTACAACACAAAATATACCAAATACACAAACTTAATTACAGAGCTGAGATTCCTATTTCAAAATGGAATGGTCAAATGTTAGCTTAAACCACACCCCTGGGTCTGCCCCATGTGAAAGGAAGTGTAATCCAAAAAAAAAGTTTCTGTCTGCTCCACAGGATGTGATGTGTATTGTAATGGACATATACACCAAGGCTCCTTATATGCCACCTCCAGCGTGCAGGTGGCATCAGTGAGTAATAAAAGACAAGACACCCCTGCTCTCTATGGCTAGGAGGACAGAAAATGAAAGTAGATTGTGGTGTGTGCTTTGGAGAGATATTGACTGCAACACAAGATCCTGTGAATAAGATCCTGTTACCACCTTTTGGGAGGACAGATTATTGGACAGACAATTTACCTTATTGGATACAAACTCTGAGGCAACAGATAAGTGTACACCAACTTACAAGGACATACACTATACAGGCCTGGTCAATATTCAAAGTTGTGCACCATAGACAGGGACACCCCTGATTGCTGCATGTGTTATGTGGGTAACCTGTTTATTTGCACTGTCTGCTTTGTGCCAGACCACCAGAGTAACACACTGTGTGCCATGCTACCCATAATCCTTCCATAAAGCAGTGATCTGGTACAAATTGGTGGCAGCGGTGCTGGTAATACCATTTATTCTCCCTGTTTTCTCTGTATATTTGTTCTCTGTATTAAGCTATTGAGACTGCTACTGATAGTATCAATTTAAATCCTCCTGTCCTGGTACCTGCAGATGAAATCCTCCAATTAGACTCAGTAGCTCTACCAGGCCCATTTGCCAAACCTATTTTTAAATCTGATCCATTTGATAGGGTAACTAGGGAGTGGAATAGGAAAAGATGCTCTGCACCTTCAACTCTTCCAAATAAAAAACATTACTTTATTGAATCAGGTAAAAAGTCAATATATAGAGCCATAACACGTTTCGGGCAAGCGCCCTTCATCACAGGCATAAACAAGAGCAATGTTCAGTCCCATATTTATGGGCATGATTCGCCCTGCCCACTTTGACTTTAAAGAGACAGAACACACTAAAAAATGGCTTATGTAACAACAGTGCCCCTACTGATACAAAACTATATACAAGTTAAAAAAAAAAAAAAAAAAAATATATATATATATATATATATATATACACATACAGATAAATCCATATTGTATAGTAAAAAAGGGAGATATCCCATCTTGCATTGAGTCCCTTAGGGACTCTGGTATCTAAATGGAATATCCAGTAGATCTCCCTAGTATCCAAAAGTCTAATCCAGTCCCCACCCCTGCGGGGCATAGTGATTTTTTTAATGACCTTAACACTTAGGTCTAAAGTTGTATTACCCTGACAGGTAATGAAATGTCTCCCCAGAGGGGTGGCTGGATCAGAAGATTGTATGGCCCTAATATGTTCACCAATACGACTACGTAGAGTCCTTCTTGTTTGACCGACATATTGCACATGACATAGCAATAACTAGGGAGTGGACTGATTGGCTAGAACAATTTGAATTGGCAGCCACTATTAATGATTTTTAATGTGCTCGCTGGCAAGTCCTGCTTAGTGGTAAAGCCAGGCAGGTATACCAAGCATTTACTGTAATACTGAAATAAAAAGCAGTGATCATTTATTAAAAATTGCCCTAAAGCAATTTATTTTTTTCAATTTGATCTGTATAAAAGAGTATATAAAGGATAAATCCATTTCTTTAGGTAAACTGGGAATGAGAAATGTTTGTTTGTTTATTCGTTAGATTATACGGGCAATGCTATTATAATAACATGATGCTGTGAGGTATTTTCTGTTATAATATATGAGGCACCATCACCACTTGCTGTGGTGAATACTAATAAGTATTAACCTAGCATGTTTAGTTTCAACCACACAGTGTGGCAGGATTGCCTGGGTCTAATCTCAGACCTGCAGGATTATCCTATTTGGTTCCTCTGGAAGCTGGTGACTGAGTAACAGTTTAAAATAAACCTGTGTAAAGATTCTATATCCACTATATCAAAACATAGCAAAACATACACACACATAATTTCCATTGTGTACCAACGGGCACACTTTTGCTAGTATAAATATATATATACTAGCTTTCAAATGGAGCAGACACGTGTGTGGTTTAAGCTGCCATTTGACCATTCCATTTGAAATAGTGATCTCAGCTATGTAAGTTTATGTATTTTGTATATTTTGTGTTGTACCTAATATAACTCAGTGCTATTCTTTATATACATTTAGTGATGGTCATTTAAATGGTAATAGTGAGATAGTACACACATACATATACACCTTTCCTATATGTAATATCATATACCCCCCACCACATTGGTAGCTCCTAAAAACTCAATGCAATCTCCTATGAAGATATAAATATATTTATATAATATAAGGGATATAGAAGCAATATTTGAGTCAGGCAGCACTCCAATTTTTCTTTTCCTGCAATATTTATTTTATATTTATTTATTTTATAGACAATTGAGGACAATGATCCTCTTTTTAAATAACCTGTCATAGGAAATTACATCATCACACCTAGTGGCCAACATGAACATTTTACAATTCTTTCACAATTGTTACAATTTTTTATAGTATCTTAACAAGTATGAATCTTTAATACAAACAATTAAGTATCTATTCATACAAAAAATATATATCTCATAAGGCATCTACATGCATGTAGTTTCCCATGCATGTAGTTTCCCTGGCTCCACAAATTTGACAAAAATCCCCAATTATGAGACTAATTCAATATTTACTAAAAGTGATATAAATCGTAATCACGATTTAGGCCAGATGGAGCCATCTAACTTCCTTCTTTTAGAGTTCTAAATGTCTATTGCCACCCCTTGATGGTGTAGTTACTGATTCCAATACTGTAAATTTAAGTTTATTTGCACTATGTCCCGCTTCTATGAAATGTTTAGGGACTGGTAAGTGGGTGTAATTGATGACTTGTGCTGGGAAATACAACATTTAACTTTTTGAGTGGTCTCACCTATATAAATTATAAATAGGTGAGACAACTCAAATAGTTAAATGTCGTATTTCCCAGCACACTGGCATACATTATAAACAAAGGTGTTTTACCGTATATACTCGAGTATAAACCGAGTTTTTCAGGCTGTAAAATCAGCCTGAAAACTTGAACTTGGTTTATACTCGAGTCACTACTTCCTTTACCTCTCCGGCAGCCGCACGATCGACGCGCCAGTACAGGGAATGAGCGTGCGGCTGCCGGAATGCTTATCTGCGGAATGCTGACTTCAATGCTGTGGCTGTCAATTCAAATGCTTACATGATCGCGGAATGCTGACTTCAATGCTGTGGCTGTCAATTCAATGGCTGACTTCAATGCTGGCACATTACTGGATGCACAGGTACAAACCAGGTACAAACTGAACTGGGTGGGAGGGTGAGGGTGGCATTCAAGATGTTTGGAAACTACAACTCCCAGCATGCTTTATTAGCTGGGAGTTGTAGATTCCAAACATCTTGAATGCCAAGTTTCTACCAAGTTTCTACCAACAGTCCTCAGTATAAACTGAGGACTGTTGGCCTAGGAAAAAACCTTTGTACATGGATAGAGAATTGGTTGTTAAAATGCAGAGAGTAGTGGTCAATGGAGCTACATCCATGGGGGCTTAAAGGGATACTAAACTGAAAAAAATGACTTGCCTTTATCCATTTCTATATTTGTAGTGCTGTGAGGAACATGATCCCATTTGCTCTCAGTGCTCCCTGTCACCAGATCTCCTCATGTCCTTTTCAGCTCCCTCCTAGTTAGTATGCATGTCTCCTCTCTATGTATCCACCTCCTCCCAAAACTGAGGCACAGATAGAGTGTGAAGCATGTGCAGTGGAGATGATATGTGCCCCCCTACAGTCAATAGCATTCACCCAGTTATTTTGTGTTATAGTGAAAGTAGAACTGCTTTTCTATGGGAAGGTAAGCAGCACTGGGAGCTGTAATCACTACTTGAATCAAGTAAGATTTTATTTTAGCTGTAGGAGTTTGAAGGTGTGTGTATGTGTGTGTGTGGCGGGGCTTTGTAATTGATTTCTTTAGGTACAGTGCTACATTGGGACTTAACTAACACAGACTGCAGCTAACTGCTGTCTGCACAGAGCAACAGATAATGCTTATTCCCTTTTCTGATCTTAATGCTGAATCAATTAGCCATGCAGTGACAGAGAAATAAGCTTTACTTTTATAGAATGGATAGTTTCTATATGTAGTGTGTTACGGGGAGGGGCTGCGTGATTGATAGTTCTTTACTGACTAGCTGTGCCCCTCCCCCTATAAAAAGTAAAACTCCCAGAGCTAAAAAACAAACAAGGGTTAGGAACGTCAGAGAAGGAAAAAAAAGCAGATTTAAGATTGGTGATAATTAATCCTAATTACTGTGTGATAAGTTAAAAATAAGTTTGCCCCAGTTTACATGTCCTTTAAGTTTTAAGTGGAGTGCCTCAAGGTTTTTTCTGGGGCCACTACTTTTTAATCTGTTTATGAATTACTTAGAAGAGGGCATTGCGAGCAAGGTCTTTGTGTTTGCTAAGTGGCAGATAACATTTAATGTTGTTTAATGCCTTTGGGGTTTAAAAATCCTTGTGCCACCTACATCATAAAAAAGTTATAAGTGCTGAAAGATAGTTCTAAGGACTGGCAGAATCAGTTTTCTTTGGGCCAGTGCGTCTCACAGAAACAATATTGGGAGGTAGGAATTACCTATCCTAAATCTGTCCCAAGTACTTTTAATTTTAACTGTTTTTTAAAAAAAACTTGAATCCATTATTGACAGCACGGGGCAGTTTTTTCCCCCCAACTATGCTTTGTATATACACGTAGGGCCACTAAATTAAATTCTTGAAGGCTTTAATAGCAGGGGGTGTATTCTGCAAATTCCTTTTGCTTTTCTTAGTAAATCTATCTTTCTGTGTAGTGTGTTTGTCTGTAAAGGGCATGTCCACCCTTCTAAAAAAATGTTTATATGTTGTAGGGCTTCCTCCCCCTGCCCCAACCGCATTATTATAATTGCCAGAAACTCCCCCGATCTATACTTACCTTCCCTCTATCCTCCGCCGCACTGCCCGGCCTTCTGCTTGCATGGGTATTTTTATGCCCTACAAAGTGGGGCCAGTAGTGGGGGAAATTATAGTTTTGGGGGTGGACATGCGCTTTAAAGTAATCTTTAAATTTTAGTGTTCTTTGTAGTTTCAATCGACTTCCAGATCAAATGGATCAAACTTAGGTGTAAGTATAAAGGATAACCCCTGAATGAATATTTTTATTTTGTCGCTAGACAATACATATTTACTCAAGTTGAAAATGACATTCCCAACTGGCTTCTTGGGGTTTTGAGCTAAAATTTACACCCCTTCATCTGGTGCACCACTTCTTCCTATAGTGGTCCTGGACTCGGAGGTCACCCCCTGAAAATGGGGTTTCCTCTGTGTGATCTGTCCCTGACCTGGGGGTTTGTTGGCTTCTCCCTCTGATTCTGATGACTCACTAGAGCTATCCACTGTATTAAACGGATTTCTGGGTCTATATCTCATCGGCCATATTCACCTGATAGATTCCCTATTCCCCATTAGTTATCCATAGATTATCTTATCTTAAATACAAGAGAGTTGAAGGTGTTTATAAGGAATATATAAAGTTTAACTTCAGCAACACAACAATGCCATCCTTTCCTACATATGTGCAGAATTCCAGATGCAATTATTAGTAGAGCGCTTTAAGGAGATTCTGTGAAACAAATGAAGAAAAAAAGATGATTCATATTTAGAAATCTTCCCAAGCCCACATGATAAGTAAAAATATCCAACTTAATATCAATCTCCTACATGTCCTAAATCAGTATGTCACATGTGCGGGTGTGCACAGAGACACAGCCACCAACTAACCCCAAAGGGGACCAAGGCACAAGTACAATGAGCTAAAAAAAAAAAATTAACCAGCTTTTTGTTTGGAGCAGCTTCCAGTTTTTCAAACTAAACACCCCTCAAACTCGGAATTGCCCCCTAAAACAATATATCTTTAGAACCTACATACCTTCAACTACATGACAGTGTAATTCTTTCATTCATACTTGTCATGCTTTTTCGAAATTTCCCCTTTTTGCAGATTTTTTGGGGGGAAAAGTGGAAGGAAGGTTCAAACTTAGAAATCTTGAACAAGCCCACAGTTAAAATATAAAAGTGCTCTAAATATTGCTCTCCCACATGTCTTCAATAAAACAGTAACCCACTTGCATCAATATATGCCGAGATACTGCGAGCTAACAAAATCAAATGAAGCCAATTTATAATTTAGGGGTTGCACCTTTCATACTCGAACAATGTATTTTACTTACTAAAGCCCCTATAGATTATGAGATATCAGAGCGTCATGTAGTTTTGATATAAAATACACCAAAGTAAAATAAAATTAGAAAGATATGTCATTCTTCATAAAAAACCCAATGTATTACTAAATACATTGGGTCTAAAGCTTCACGAGAATATACATTTTTCTAACTGTGTTTTTAGTATGTGAAATCTGGTAATGAGGGATGGGGGGGTGAGGGAGAGACTTTCTTACTATTATCTGTCCTTCATTTATTCTCTTACAAAATTAAAAGTTAGAGGTGTATACTCATATACATATACATGGAAATCATTATTATGTTGTATATACAGGGAGATTCAATAAAAGTTCTTATCATTTAAAATGGGGCTAATTTTGCCCCAACCAATCAGATGTTAGCTTTCAAATCTTAAATAAGATCTGATTGGTTAGGGCAAAATTAGCACCATTTTAAACGATAAGAACTTTTATTAAATAACCCTGATCGTTTTTATGTTTATGTTTATATTCTTTTACTGTTTTAAGAAATGAATGTTTAAAGCATATGATACAAGGGAACAAAGACAATATAAAGAACAACAAATAGGCACATACCTAAAACCGCAGATCATTACAACAAAAATACACACACTCAAACATCACAAACAGCTTAGAAACCAAAATAACAACAAATTCACATTTTCATATCTCAACAAAACCAACACAAAAAATGACACTGAATATACAAACTTACAATGTTAGAGGATTAAATTCACCATTTAAAAGGCACTCAATTTGGAAAGAAACATTAAACAATAAAACAGACATACTGTGCCTACAAGAAACCCATCTCAAACCAGACACAGAAAAATTAATGAAACACCAAAGATACTCTCAAATATACTGTACTTTGCCCCACATACCAAAAAAAGCAGAGGAGTATTAATAGCCATAAGTAACAAAATAGCTTTTCAAGCTGAAAAAACAATAAAATGACCGATACATGTGGGAGACACATTGTATATATAAACAATATAAAATACTGGATAGCAAACATATATGCCCCTAACACAGGACAACAAAACTTTATATAAAAGATCATTAAAAAAATAAAACTACTACAAACCACAAATATCATATTATGCAGGGACTTTAACAGCACCATTGATCCTACAATAGACTCAACAACTAAAACTAGATATCAAAAAGAAAGAACAATAAACACTATCATAAAATCAGAAGATTTATATGACACCTGGCAAGCATTATATCCATTGGACAAAGACTACACATACTACTCCCAGACACATAATACTTATTCCAGATTAGACACTTTTATAGTAGGTAAATGGCTACTACAAAATATATTGAATACCATCATTAAAAATATAACCATATCAGATCATGCACCAATACTATTACAAATAAAACAAGAAAACAATATACCCCAACAATTAATTTGGAGATTAAACCCATATCTATTAACCAACATTAAAACAAAAGAAGAAATTGAGAAAGCACTTTAGAATACTTTGAATTAAATAACAACAATCAAACCTCCTCATTCAATGTGTGGAACGCACATAAAGCCTATATGAGAGGAATACTCATTAAAATAGCAATACGGCAATGCAAATAAGTTGTAGGAGCACACTACTTCATTTTCAGTGGTTTATTGAGCAAAAAACATACAACATTTCGGGGGATATGTCTTCCCCTTCCTCAGGATTGCACCTATTAATTGAAGGCCGTGCCAAAGGGGGTGTGCTTGAGTGTACTCTATTGGAATTATTTTTATTAAAATAGCATCATTTCAAAAAAAGAAAAGGGAAGAACAGAGACTTAACTTGATTAATAAAATAACCGAATTAGAAAACCAACACAAAACACAATCCAAGCCAGGAAATATTTTACCACTTGAATCAAACCAGAACACAACTACATAAATTAAATTTATACATATTTGACAAATTTCTTAGAAGATCTAAAGCAACCTTTTATGCACAAGGACCTAAAGCCAGTAAGGCATTAGCAAATAAATATAAAAATAAACAGATAAAAACAAAATATTCTATATCACAAACCGTAAAGGAGAAAAAATTACTAATCCACTACACATAGCAAATTCCTTTGCGAAATATTTTTAATCACTATACAATCTGAAAAGTGATAAAACAAATCATATTCCAAATAAAGCTGAAATTGACAAATTCTTTGAAACATTAAACATACCTAAACCAAAACCCTCTCAACTAGACTTAATTAATAAACCAATACAAAAATCAGAAATTTTTAAAGCCATTTTTAATTTACCTTCAAGCAAAGCTCCTGGTAACGATGGTTATGTTACTGAATACTACAAGACATTTCCTAATATACTTATACCACATCTACACACAATATTGAATAACGCAGTAGAACAAAATGGTTTTCCCAAAGAAATGCTACAAGCAATGATAGTACCAATATTAAAACAGAACAAAGGCCCTTCTCTTATTTCTAACTATAGACCTATTTCACTGCTAAATGTAGATATAAAAATATTTTCTAAGATAATAGCATACCGACTTCAACCACTTTTACCTGACATAATACCACCTGATCAAGTAGGCTTTATAGACAACAGACAACCATACGATAATACAAGAAGATTTATAAACATTATCAACTGGTCCAAAACACAAAATATAATATATTATTATTAATAATAATTTAACACTCGATGCAGAGAAAGCCTTTGACCTAATTAATTGGAATTATATGGAAGAAGTATTACAAAGATTCAACATTGGGATGGATATTAAAGGCTATTCTAACCCTATACCCTGGTCCCACAGCACAAATATATATATCCAAATATTCAATATTACAAATGGAACACGTCAAGGCTGCCCGCTATCACCCCTAATATTCAATTTGATGATAGAACCTCTAGCTGAAAGTATAGGAACAAACCCAAATATAAAAGGAATCAAGATAGGTAACCAAATACATAAAATCAGTCTATATGCAGATGATATTTTCCTAGCAATCACTGAACCCATTAGATCTATTATTCATCTACAAAATACACTCAGAATATTTAATTCCATTTCATATTACAAGATAAACGGTTCAAAATCCAACATATTACAACTAAATACTTCAATTGCATTATAAACATTCCTGGAAGCCAGATATGATTACACATGGGTGAAAGAAAACATAGATTACCTAGGGATAAAATTAAACTATAACATTGATAAACTGTATCATATTAACTTTGAAACATTTCTAGAAAATAACTTCCAATTATGGAACACGAAATACCTATCTTGGTTAAATAAAATATCTATTGTTAAAATGTTTATGCTACCTCAACTACTATACAAATTCAGAACCATACCAATCCTCATACATTACGACTTTTTCAACAAAATACACAATCTAATCTCATCCTTTATTTGGAACAATAAAAAATCTAGAATAAGTGGTTTAACAGGCAGGAGGAGTAGCTCTTCCGAAAATGAAAGACTATAATACAGCCTCTATTCTCGAGCAAACAAGAATCTAATGGACATCATCTGCCAAAGATAAACCATGGGCTCATATACAACTTAATTCATTCAACAATATCCCACTTTCAAATATATTAGGATCAATAGCCATGGGTGGACCTATCCCACAAAATCTCCTAGAAACTAGTAAGACTTCATTACGTATATGGAAAAAACACAGTTAAAACACACAGCCTCTTACCAGACATCCTACAACAACTTCCTATTTACTCGTTACAACTATGTATACCAAACCTAAATATTAAGACGTGGATAGATCATAATATAAATTACATATATGACTTATACCAAGGAGATGAACTAATACCTTTCAACCAACTTATTCAAAAATTTTCACTCACAAATAAGGAATACCTAAAATATTACCAAATCAGAAGGATTCTTAAATCAAAAACAAAAAACAACACACCCATGGCTCAGGAACAATTGAACTTGATAAACTTAATCAATACAACTGACACTAAAAGAAAAGTAATATCAAAGATATACACACTCCTGAATAATAAAAACTAATATGAATACCAAAATAACCATTATTTGTCAAAATAATGACAAATGGTCCTCAGACCTACATATCGATATAATACCAGAACAATGGGTTGAAGCAGGGAAACTTACATTTAAGCTTACCAAATGTATAACCCATTGGAAAAAAACAAAAAATAACATATAGATACTACAGAAATCCATTGCAAATGTCTAAATGGCTAGAGGCATTAGTATTGCTGAATATTGGACTGAATGTCTTCATGGATAACAAAAAATGTTTAATGTACCACTTATTTACCATTATGAAAACCCTTATTATAAAATACTGGATGACAAAACAAAATTCCAACCTTAAAAGAAACACTGAGCCTCTTGACTAATAATATGATATACGAAAAAACATTTGCTTGCTCCCAAGGAATGTTTGTAAAGTTTTATGAATAAAAAACAGGTAGATTGAGGCACTTCAGACAGGCTATGCTGTAAAGGCTTTAATTGTAGTTCTTGCACCACTACATGTTTCGGGTATCAAGTACCCTTTCTCAAGTGTGCATCTTTACTTGTGAACCAATATTAATGCTTTACAAACAGGAAATTGCATCACAGTGAAACCAAAGCAAAACCACACCTCCCATGCCCTTGCCCGTCCCTATGTGTCCATCAAATCCATAGTCTTTAGTGTTGTGAGGTACACAGAGTTCATGTATACGTAGGAGAAAGTCCATCTCCAAGTGTCCAATTTAAGTGTCTAAACCTTCGATAAATAGAAAACATAATTGCTATATAACATTTAAAACAACATTCAGCAAAACTGCCCCTTTGGGCCTATCGTTGAAGATACTAGAGAAAAGAGTATTCTCAATACTTATAATTTGATTGTTCCTATTGGACTCAACTGTGCAGTGCTTACCATACATTATATTAACTGCAATATATAATCTTACCACTTCTTCTGTGGTACTCTAGCTCTATCTGTAAAGGGAATAGGTATTAGTTATACTTTTTCACAAAAAACAAGCTATATTGCATTGCTCATTCATCCCTTTTGGTTGCTGGGTATTCAGTTTGTTAATCCAATAGTATTCTCTTTGCAATAACAATTTTGCAATATCCCCTCCTCTACTGGGTCTATGTATTGTTTCCAATACTAGCCATTTAAGCTGTGTTTGGTTGCGTCCTTTTTCAATGAAATGGCGTGACACAGTCGTATCCGTATATGTATTAGGTGAAAAGTTCCTAACGTATCCTCAGTGTTCCTTGATTCTCTCTTTAATGGGTCTGGTTGTCTGCCCGACGTACCCCATACCGCAGGGGCATTTAAGTAGATACACAACTTTTGATGTCTTGCAGTTAGATTAGTGTTTCAAAGGGATGTCATATCCATCTGTAGGATGATTAAACGTTTTGCCTTTTATTACAGAGCTGCAACATATGCAGCTTAAACATGGGAATGTTCCTTTCTTTGTAGATGATTCCAAATTTTTTTTAGAGTGCTTTTTATATTCTGAGGGGCATAAAATATCTTTTATGGTCCTTCCTCTTTTGTTGCAAAATAAGGGTAAATGCTTAAATAGTATCCCATACTCTCTGTCATTTTGTAATATTGGCCAATATTGTTTAATAATCCATTTTATATGGTCGCTGTATGTACTGTGTATGTGTTAACAAATGGGATGTATTTTTTCGCCATTTTGATTTTCTTATTATTGATAAGATCTTGTCTGGATATATTGTCCACTTCTTGTGAAACATTCCTAATTAAGGAGTTTTTGTAACCTTTACCTTTAAACTTCCTTTGTAGGTAATTTTTTGCAAGTGTGTATGCATCATCTGTTGAGCAAATTCTTTTGGCTCGAATGAACTGACTTTTTGGTATAAATCGTATAATGCTAGGGTCATAAAAACTATCTACTGATAATAGTTTATTGCGATCAATGGGTTTATGGTATAAACCCGTCTGGAGACCCTGATTCGTTATTGTAATTTCAACATCTAGAAAATGTAAGCATTTTGAAGAGTGTTCGCTTGTAAATTTAATAGTGGGATGTTTCAAATTCGCATTATTCACCATTTCTTTGAACTGGTCACCTATACCAGCCCAGAGTATTAACACATCATCCACGTATCTCCAATATGCTTTTATTTTATCCTTGTGGACGCTGTTAACAAAAAACTCCTTCTCCAATTTATATACAAAAATATTTGCCAGGGCAGGAGCTACTGCCGCCCCCATAGATGTCCCTTGTAGTTGTAAGTAATAATTTTCATTGAATTTAAAATAATTTTTCCGCAGTACAATTTCTAGACAATCCAACAAGAAGTATATATAAGCATGTGTCAGGCTTGTCTCTAATAAAGCCTCTTCCACATATTGTATACCCTCCTGCTGGGGACTAGATGTGTAGAGACTTTCGATATCTATACTGCATAAAAGTATCCCCTCTGATATTTGGGTAGTCTGCAACTTCTGTAAAAGGTCCTTGGTGTCTTTAAGACAAGTAGGAATAGTTTTAACTATTTCTTGTAGGTGATAGTCTAATAATTTAGAAAGAGGCTCTAGGCATGATCCAATCCCAAATACAATCGGTCTGCCTGGCGGGTTAATGAGAGACTTATGTATATTAGGTAAAATGTATAATGTGGGAGTGCGGGGGTGATCCACTGTCAGGTATTCCATTACATTTTTAGATATAACCCCATTCTGGTGTGCTTCCAAAATAAGTGTATCAATTTGTTTTTTGATCTCAAAAACTGGATCGTAATCCAATATCTTATAGTGGTCAGTGTTGTTGAGTTGCCTAAAGTTGGCCATACATCTATGAGATTTTACTTACCCGACCGAACGCTCACGCGATGTTCATCGATGCTGCCGGAACCGCTTCTCCCGATCGTATATTTGACCGACATGCGATCGCAAAATCCCATTCATTTTGCGATCGCATGTCGATCGAATGTAAGATCGGGAGAAGCGGTTCCGGCAAGATCGAAGGAACATCGCGTGAGCGCTCAGTCGGGTAAGTAAAATCTCATAGATGTATGGCCACCTTTAGTGCTTCTGTACAATAAGCATCTCTGTGCATTATAACTGTAGCTCCCCCCTTATCTGCTGCCTTTATGACAATACGTGGGTTATCTCTTAACGTATTAAGTGCATTTTGTTATTTTTTGGATAAGTTCCTGTGTTTCTTACTGTTTTTTTCCTCCAACAGTTTTTTTACCTCCCCGGTTATCACCTTCTCAAATACACTTATTGATGTATTCTGTATGCTGGGTAAAAATTTGGAAGGTTTCTTAGGGACACCGGGTTCGTTTGGGGTTATCTTTTTTTCTTTGAAACACATTTCCAACTTAAGCTTTCTTAAGAATTTCTCGAAGTCTATATGCCAATCAATATAGTGGGAACAAACCCTAAGCTTTTGTTTAGTACAATATTCTCAGTCTCAGACAGTGTATAATCAGAAATATTAATAACTAGATTATTTACCTCCTCTGTTGTCTGTTCCTTTGGGGGTATCTTTTTGGCTTGTACTGGGCTGTTTGTCCTGGGTATGTTCCCTTCAAGGCTCTGCTTGTGAGGAATCGGACTGTAGGTCGTCACTGCTTCCTGTTATATCACTATAAGCAGATGTCTTGGGCTCTCTCCACGTTCTCCCTCTTGCTGTTCTGTGTAATCTAGGGTAGGATGGCAGTGTACCTGTGGCTGAGGTTGGAAGGCTTGTTTCCGTGTATCCGCGATTCCTCCTCTGTGTTTCTGGGTATCGCGGGATGTTGCGGTCACGTGGTCTTGCTCTCGGCACCTGGGCGTGCAGTCCGGATCTTCCTCTGGTGCGCTGCCTATTCCGGTCCCCTGATGCTTGTGGTAAGCGTTCCCGTTCTTGTCTCCTTTCGTCTCTCCAGGTATACACACGGTCCTGTGCGTGGTCTCTCTCGTCCCTCTGTAATTTGGCTGCCTTTCTTTCTTGAATTTGTTCTTTAAATCTTCCAATTTGGGTTTGGTGAACTTCAAACTCTTTGTTAGCTTTTTCTTGCCCTTCTTTTTCAATAATATTAATTCGTACAGTTTCTATTTCTTGTTTCAACGTGGACAATTTTGTGGTAAGGTAGTCAATTGTTAGTAACATGTTATCATTGCTGCATCTGTTACTAATAGCATACCAATTCTGTACAAAAGTTTGATCTTCTGTTCCAAAGTTGGGTTTGATATCAATGCGCAATCCTCTGTAAAGTTTTATAGAAATTGGGAATACTGGTATACAGATGAAAGATCTATGTAGAAAAAGAGTAATTTACAAAATAATTACCTGTTGTGATGTACTAATAAAGATATGTGATAATAATGTGCTAATTACTTACCCTTATAATTATACTGTGAAAATTTTCTTAATTACTATATTGTATATGAGAATTGTACTTGTTATATAAAGTATTTTATTGTATATAATTTATTTTGAAAAACCAATAAAACGTTATAAAAAAAAAGAAATCTGGTAATGAGATTACACAAACCGCACTTTAAGTGCTATCCAGTTGAAACAAAAATGGTACTGAGAAACACACACGTTACTGTTCCTAAAACCTCAGTTCCGTCTATTTTTGGTACCTGTGCATAATTTAGGGCATTGGAAAATGAGGCTTCTTTTTCTTTTACTTGATTTCTGGGGATTTTAGGGCAACTCAGAAAATACCATATAATGGTTTTATTGAGAAAAAAAGGTGTGTGTATCACTTCTTATCTCTGAGATCCATTCACAAATACATACAGTGTGTGACAGCTTCCACATTCACACCTAACATACGTTTGTTACAGCTTCCAACACTTCAACAATCCATTACAGTTGTGACGATTCCCATTCACAAATACATACAGTGTGTGACAGCTTCCACATTCACAAATACATACAATGTGTGACAGCTTCCACATTCACAAATGCATACAGTATGTGACAGCTTCCACATTCACAAATACATACAGTTTGTGACAGCTTGCTATATCTGGTGCTAAACCTTATGCTGGACCACCAATGAAGCCGTGCGAACACTAACCTGGTAGTTTAGCTCTGCAAATTGCTGGCTCCATTATGCCATTCGTTTGAAAGTTAAAATATCGAGATTGCAGGGGGACTCAGAAATGGAGAAGGCTGTTAGTATCACCTATATATATAGAAAATCAGAAGTAGAAATCTACAGATATTTTAAAGGTCAATTATACTTACCTTCCCAGCTCCCCTCCTCTCCTTCCCTTTAAATCCACCCAGGTTGAGGACCTAAACACGCTGGGTACTCACCCCTGGGCACTGGCTAGATCAGCTGTTATACTTACCAAAATATTACCTCATCAGTCTCATCAGTCTATCTCCGCATTAGCTGTCTATCTACGATCTTACCAATGGTGACGTGCTTTTTTCAAAATGGTTGTGCCCCGCACATTGGGCTGAGGCAGATTAGAGCAAATAGACGCCCAGGAAGCCCCTGGAAGCCCCTCCCAGGAATCTAGAAAGGGCTCTTCTGTGATATACTCAGTGCTCAGTACAGCTCAGGTGGATTGAGTGAGTGGAGCAGAGGCAAGTTACTCGCTACCCCCTTGGAGCAGTACCCAATTTGAAAGCGTGAGGGCGGCTTCAGAGCGAAACAGCAAGCATTGGAGTGTAAGACCTCTGCTCTATCCGACAAACTATCGAGCAAGAAATCCAGAGCACTGTAGACACAGTGGGGTGGTGTGAGGCCTGGTCGTCCAGAAACCTTTGAAGCCTGATGCAGTTTACCTTATGTGATGAGACCAGCGGGCAGAGGCTGAACTGAACTGAGGCTGAACTTGCAGAAAGCGCAAGTACCAACCACTGAATCCACTGAACTGTGTTATATCAATTTTTAGAAAACTGTCTGCTGAAGTTATATTAATAACCACATTTGCTTAATGTCCTGTCAGGCATGCTGGGACTTGTTGTCCTACTGGACTGTGTTCTGTGATAGTGCAACCCTTTTCATAGTGTTTCATCTCAGTTTGCATATGTGTTATGTGTTACAGTCATAAGTTTGTGATTTTTACTGCTAAGCATTCTCAAATAATAATAATAAGATTGATTTAACTAACAACTGCTGTGATCCTTTGGTTCCACTGCACTAGACACCTGCCGTGTTAGTATAACAGCGGATCTAGTGGTTTAAGTCTTCTCCCTGGGTAAATTTAAAAGTAAGGAGAGGAGATAGCAATGTAAGTATAACTGTAATTGTTAAATGGCAATTATAATTGTAAGTTAAAAAAGGAGGAGGTGGAGACAAATTATTTATGTTCCAGTATTTAAAGTCCATATTCTTTTCCCTTTTTGTACGAAAACATTCACTTACGCTACAGGATTAATTTGGTCATAAAATTTTTCTTTTTGCTAGGGTAATGTTAGTTTTCACCCCTTTTTGTTTACAAAAATATGTTTCATTCCTCAATACATTTTGTTTATCAAAAATTGATTTTTGCCATCTAAATATATATTTTGGTGATACAGTTGTTTTTGTTGACTAAATCTATAATTTCTTTTGGTCACCAGAGTGTTGTTTTTGTTGACTAAGGGGCATATTTATAGATGATCACTATTTTTGCCATTTTGCTATCGCAGTACATTGAAATGAAAAGATATTGGCAAAGATATTTATAAAGCCAATAGTTTTCGATGCAAAAAGTATTGCCGCCACAATCATATTAATGTAAATTCTGGAAAATAGTCTAACATCCTCTCTAGTCCCTTATTAGTATTGAGAAACACTCTACAATGTACTGACACCTTCCAAGGACCCACTGACAAGCTACATATATGGGTACTTATGTGTTTTCGCCACCTCAGACTTTGCGAAACCTAACGCAAGAAAACACTTATCGACTTTTCATAAATGCAATTGATTGATAAGCATCGATTGAGGCTTTTTGGTGGTGGTTATCTCCTCTTTATAAATTGTCTTAAGTCCAAATTAACCAAAAAGGCCAGCGGAAATTTAACAAACCTTAAAGGCCATGTCCACCTATTTTTCTAATTCTTCACATACAGTAGGGCTAGTTCCCCCAGTCCCAACCACTATAATATTTTACAGAAAGTCCCCCGATCGTTACTTACCTTCCCTCTCTCCTCCACCGCACTGCCCGGCCTTCTGCTTGCATGGAACAGCAAAAAGGGGGCCGGACCGGCAGCCACGTCAGTAATTGGCTCAGAAGCAGCCAATCACGGATGCGGCTGCCAGCAGTTCAGAACGCCAGAGGAGAGAGGAAAGGTAAGTAAAGATCGGGGGACTTCCTGAAAAATATATTATAGCGGTTGGGGCTGGGAGAATTAGCCTTACTATTTGGCAAAGGGTTTTTACACTTGGGGGAGGGAGAGCAAAACTGGAGGGAGAGGGAGGGGGGGAGGACAGCTCAGAGGCGGAAACAATTGCCCTGGGGGTCAGTTTTCTGGACTTTGGGGGGGGGATTACAGGAGAACCATTTGGAGCTGGGATGTAAGGTAAGGATTTTTATGCACTACAGAGTGGGGCCAGTAGTGGGGGAAATTATAGTTTTGGGGGACATATCCTTTAATAAATATGCCCCTAAATGCATGTTTTGTTACCACAGAATTTCTATTGGTTGATTAAATATATTTTTGTCACCAAAGTGTGTTCTATGTTTGCTCAAGAGACAAACTGCACCCTATATTAAAGGTTTGTTCACATGTGCGTTTGCAGGTGCCGACCCACGACGCACGATTTGTATGAATGGCAGTTTTGGACGATAATCATGGCATGTATAAGCACTTTCTCGGCCGAAACAGGTGCTTGTTCGAAGTTCTGCCTGGCTGGTCAGGAAACGCTACCCAACCGAATGGGCGTTTCGGGCGAGAAAGTGCCCATACACGGCACGATTATTGTCCGAAACGGCCGTTCATTTACATTGTGAGTCGCAGGATAGCACGTGTGTACGAACCTTAACTTTAACAGGTGCAATATTAAATCACTGTGCCTAAAACTTAATTACAACCCATACCACTTTTACTAACAGGAAGAGATTTATTTACTTACACACAGATTTTGACACAGACCACAATCCCAGTACAAACAGTTCCTAGTTTAAATCTTTCCCACAGACCATGCAAACCCGAAAATAAATGTGTTTCTTTTCATTGCCCAAATACCACTGTCCTTTATAACGAAGGAGCTTATACCAGGTTTCACTCAAGTTTGCTCTACTCATAGAGACAGAAATTTAAAGTCAGATACAAACCCATAAATATATTAATTTATAGATTAAAATGAGGAAAAGCCTTTGTTTTAGTATACATTTCCTTTAAAACTAATGAACAAATGTAGTCTGGTAAAACAGTTACATGTTCCCTAAAATTCCACTAGGTGGCGATTGTTTACCAGATTTAAGTTTTTGTGTAATGCAGTAAATCTGGGTAGGAAAGCTTGGGATTGGGCAGTTGCAAAAACATGTATTACAATTTTTGGAAAAATTATCCTATTAATTGTGAAAATGATAACTATGAAATGACACGTGGTGGTTTACATAATAATATTTTTAATTTCTTAAAAAACAACCTCCCTTCTTTTGTGTCTATTTGTCATAAAATGTTTAGAAACTGACAAGCAAGAATGATCTTACATTTTGGTCAGTAGCATTTCTCGATTTTTTTTTTCTAGGATCAAATTCATATATAGGAATATTGATAGGAATCTAAATATTATTTTTCTAAAAGTCCAGTGAAGTAGGAGCTTCTTTTCATGTTGTATAGAACTTCCTCTATGCAGTACGGAGTTTATGGTTATGCCAATATATAACAGTCAGTCGCACTCACACACCTGCCTGCTTCCTCCAATGCTGAAAATGTTCAAGCAAAACAGTCAGAACATGCAGTTTAGCACAGAACACTACACATAAAGGGAAAGGTATTTTCCCTTCTCCCTCAAGAAGGTATTAGAAAGGTTGTTACATGTATTCATGAAAGTAATAAAATCAACCATTGTTACACACCACTAGGATTATTTAGGGCATGTCCACCCACAAAATAACATTTGATATTCTGATAGAGAAGCCCCCAAAACCTTAAGATTGCTGTATTCACATTGTCCAGAACTTTACACAAAGCTAATTATTAAGCACAATCCCTGCAGGCAATTTGCTGAGAGCAGGGAAAGCTCAGAGCTTTCTCACATGCTCAGATGAGCTTTTGCACAGCTCTCAGTGGACAAGCCTCCAGGTAATATCTATCTATATATCATATCTATCTTAGGGTTTTGGGGCCTTCTCTATTGGTGATGGACATTCCCTTTAAAGAGGAACTAAACTTATATGTTTTAATCCCAGCATGAAAGCTTTTCTCCCCAGAAAACCTATGTTTTTAAATTCTTCTCTAGTAAGTCGCATTTACGTACATGTGATAAATAGATTCTGTAACTAAGAAGACTTCCTTGTTGTTGCCAGTATAATGTACAGACCATGTAGTCTATAAGGAGCCTTGACTGCATGTGCACTTATTGGTCACGCCTCCTGCAGGGTAACAAGCACTTTAAAAGTGCATGTTACTCTGCAGTTTACTTACCAGCCAGCGTGAATAGCATACAGCCTTCCTGGGGCAACACAAAATGGTCATGGTCAAAATGGGCCAACATTGCGGTTTTTTTTATTCTATAGGTGAAGCTTCTAAATGCACCTGTATTACTTGCATAAGTTGTGGTGGCTCACCTGCTTAAGCTTTTGTTTTAGAAGCATACAGCCCACATGGTCACATGTTCAAATCCCTGGTCTTTTTTGTTTCTGTTCTGTTCCTAGCAAAAGATCAAACTAGAGATGTAATACTATGTATTCCCCTTCCTTCTGGGTTGTCATGATTCAGTAATCACGTTTTAATGCATTATAGTAATCATTATTTAATGTATCGTGGGAACCCAAATGGTAAGGAGCATAGAGGGTAAGCCACAATTTAAAAGGTGTTCATGCTACTAAGTAATAGAAAATGGTGCAGACCCTGGAAAAACCAACTGAATACGATATTACATAGGGAAGTGTGGGATTATCTCTTTTGGGTTAGGGGTATAAAGCTTTGTTTTTAGAAAGAAAGAGTACAGGAGGTTGCAGGTTAAATTTCCCAGATTTACTTTTAATTTTTACTAAAATGTTAATATTATTTTTCTTACATGCATGCCAGCTAAATACACTGCATAGATCACTTTTCTTTTTTGTATGAAAAGCAGAGGAATATATCATCATATCTTAATTACAATACCTCTAATATAAGGTTTGTAGGTGTTCCACAGGGTAAATTGTGGGTATCATTGTGCAGAAAAAATTATTTCAAATGTTCGATTATTTAAATTATTTTAAACAATCGAGAGTTTAGTTTCCACATTCTAATGGAGGGTTGTAGGGTTTGTCTATAAATAAAGTGTAGTGGAGCATGCTTGTGAAGGTTCATTCATCCAGGTCATGGTATATCTGTTGTATTCAGTTAGATCAACTGGACTTAAAGTTTAGTTCTTAAAGATGTTTCGCTAGTCATCCGACTTTCTCAGTTCAGAATGACTTGTACAAGAATCTGTTAGCAATTATGTACCCTGGAAAATCCCAATTAGCATATCACAGCCAGGTGCTAGGAACCTTATGAATTCAAGGCGTGATTGCATTGTGGCTAAGAGGTGTTATAGGAACTGCCTAGAGTAAGGTATCAAAACAGCATTGTACATGGCAGACAGTTGGCGTCAAACCCCCCTTCACCTCTATTAAGGCTTAGTTATTTCATTTTCACATTAATGGCCTCCTTGACACCTCTCTTGAACCAGCCGTGTTTCTTTGCCTATATGTTAACATTATAATCTTTGAAGGTATGTCCTTTTTCCTTAAGGTGCAGATACATGGCTGAGTCCTGACCCGAGGAATTGACTCTTCTGTGCTGGGCCATACATTGATGCAGTTGCTGTTTGGTCTCCCCCACATACAAGTCAGAGCACTCTTCACTGCACTGCATATATGGTGTTGCTTTTCATGTGTTTCAGTATTGGGTCTTTAGGATGTATGTATGTATGTATGTATTTTATTTCTTATATATTGCTACATATTCTGCAGCGCTTTACAATTTCTTACACAATTCACATCAGGCCTTGCCCCTAAGAGCTTATAATCTTATCACTTTTATGTACATATACAACCTATCAGTATGTCTTTATGATTGTGGGGAAAGCCGGAATGCCCAGAGGAAACATACAAACTCCTTGCAGATGTGTCCAATGGTGGAATCGAACTCAGGACCTCAGTGCTGCAAGGTGCTAATCACTTAGCCACCGTGCTGCTCATCTTCAAAGGATGCACCAACACTGAGGCAGCAATTGGTACATCCGACAGACCCAATACCGAAAGGACATACCTTTGAAGATTGTAATGTTAACATATTGGCAAAGGAACATGACTAGTTCAAGAGAGATGTCTAGGAGGCCATTTATGTGAAAATGAAGAAACCAAGCCGGAATAGAGGTGGTGGGTGGGTTTGATGCCAACTGTCTGCCATGTACAATGTTGTTTTGACACCATACCCTGGGCAGGTTCTATAACACCTCTTAGCCACAATGCAATCACTCCTTGCATTCATAAGGTCCCTAACATCTGGCTGTGATATGCTAATTGGGACTTTCCAGGGAACCTAATTGCCAACAGATTCTTTTACAAGTCATTCTGAATTGAGAAAGCCAGTCGGGTGACTAGTGAAATGTCTTCAAGAATTAAACTTCAAGTCCAGTTGATCTAACTGAATACAACAAATATGTATATTTGTAGTGGAGCATGGTTTGACAATTTTTACCGAAATAATTTTTTGCAATATTGTAATCTGCACACCATACATTCTTTCACACGTAGGATATAACTTTTCGTAGAACCTAACACTTTTAGGAGATTTTTGAAAAAAATTGAGGTGATTCAGAGTTATATATAACTAACAAATTGTTGAACTCCACCTCTCCAAACGGTAATCTGCCGCTGACCGTACTGCTCAACGGTCCACACCAATTATATACCATCAAACATGCAACAGACCACTCCAAATTGTGTCAGTTGAAAACAATTTGTAACTTTATTCACCCAACTGTGAGGTTCATCTCCGGCAACGTTTCTGGTGGACCTCCACCCTTTATCAAGCCTATGCAATGCCTTACCTCCCGATCTTCAATCAATTGACCAGGAGCAATAGACAAAGAATGAAGATATTTACCTTACACGTGATCCACCGCTGCAGCAGTAAAAATTTCTGACCACTTCCTGTTCAGAGTAACTATATCACGCATTATCATGCATGCGTGCTATAGTTATTCTGAATCAGAAAGCGGTAGGGACCTGTCAGTGCTGCAGTGGAGGATTGCGTGAAAGGTAAATATCTTCTTTCTTCGTACGTCGCATCTGCTCAGTTGATTGAAGATCAGGATGTAAGCCATAGCTCCTTAACCTCCCGGTCTTCAATCAATATGTTAAAGGAATAGTTCACTTTTTGAGTGAACTATTCATTTAATATCTATCACAGTGCTATAATATGACCATCTTGCCTGGTATTTGTTTGGTGGGCCTATCCTCTCATTTATAAAGAACGGGAGTTAAGGTATAGCTCATTAGCTCTGTGCAAAGGTAAAAGGCCACAGTAAAAGAGAACCATTGGCTCCAGACTCAGCTGTAACAGCTTTTGTCACCTCCGGAGGTTGTTGTGTAACAGCAGCAGCAGAGTGGTAGATGGGCTCATCCGCCAGAACACCTCAGCCCAGAAGCCTTTCCAGGGCTTGCCCGCAGCTCTTTCTTCAGTTTTTGTATTTCTGGTCACAGTCCAGATTATCATCCACATCAGAAGATCTAGTGATTGTAACAGCTCCCAGCATCACCTGCATTCCTTCTTAAGGGACACTCCCTGTGGGCACCACAAGAGCTGTCCAGCTAATGGGTGAGTCCATTAGCGAGGACACCTCTCCTGCACTTTTTTGCGTGTCTCACCAAAATGCTACTGTAGGGTCTTCTAATACATGCAATTTTGTTATAGGTGAGTTTCTTGGGGGTAAATGATCTTGGGGCCCATTTGAAATGAGATATGGGTAAAGATTTGGAAATAGTATAGTATACTATATCTGTTATATTCAATTAGATCTACTGGACTTGAAGTTTAGTTCTTGAAGACGTTTCGCTAGTCATCCGACTGGCTTTCTCAATTCAGAATGACTTGTACAAGAATCTATGGCAATTATGTACCCTGAAAAATCCCAATTAGCCTATCACAGCCAAGTGTTAAGGGTGGGATTGGATAGTGGCTAAGAGGTGTTATAGGAACGCCCAGAGTAAGGTGTCAAAACAGCATTGTACATGGCAGACAGTTGGTGTCGAACCCCCCCACCTCTACTTAGGCTTGGTTTCTTTATTTTCCACATAAATAGCCTCCTTAATATGTTAACATTACAATCTTCAGAGTCCTGACCCGAGGAATTGGCTCTTCTGTGCTGGGCCATACGTTGATGCAGTTGCTGTTAGATCACAAGCTGGGTGTCATCAGAACCCTGCAACACAGAGCTGAGAACATCCCCACTAGCACAGAGGGAAGGCTAAAGAAATGAAACATCTCAGAGGAGCCCTTAAAACTTGTGGATATCCAGACTGGACCTTTGTAAAAAGAAGTAGAAGGAAAGAAAAGAACACGAATACCAACAGTGAAGGGGAAAAGCAAGACAGGAGAAAAAAACATGGTCATCCCATATGTAGTAGGGGTCTCCGAGAAATTAAGAAGAATTTTCAAAAAACACTGTATCCCGGTCTGCTTTAAACCGAACAACACACTGAGGCAGCAATTGGTACATCCGAAAGACCCAATACTGAAACAAAAGAAAAGCAACATCATATACGCAGTGCAGTGCAGTGAAGAATGCTCTGATTTGTATGTGGGGGAGACCAAACAGCAACTGCATCAACGTATGGCCCAGCACAGAAAAGCCAATTCCTCGGGTCACGACTCAGCCATGTACCTGCATCTTAAGGATACAGGACACACCTTTGAAGATTGTAATGTTAACATATTGGCAAAGGAACGTGACTGGTTCAAGAGAGGTGTTAAGGAGGCTATTTATGTGAAAATAAAGAAACCAAGCCTAAATAGAGGTGGGGGGTTCGACACCAACTCTCTGCCATGTATAATGCTGTTTTGACACCTTACTCTGGGCGTTCCTATAACACCTCTTAGCCACTATCCAATCCCGCCCTTAACACTTGGCTGTGATATGCTAATTTTCCAGGGTACATAATTACCACAGATTCTTGTACAAGTCATTCTGAATTGAGAAAGCCAGTTGGATGACTAGCGAAATGTCTTCAAGAACTAAACTTCAAGTCTAGTTGATCTAATTGAATATAACAGATATACCATGACCTGGATGAATGAGAACCTTCACAAGCAGTATAGTGTACTATTTGAGTTTGAATAAATACATACATCCATCTGGTCCAACCCATCTAGCAATACCCAAATTTCCTGCCTAACTGTTGATCCAGAGGAAGGCAAAAAAACCCCACCAAATTTATAAAGGAGGAAAAAATTCCAAGTGGCAATCGGAAATTTCCCTGGATCAACTCTACTTTATGTATCAATACCAGTTACTTGCAACATTCCTTGTTTGCAGAAACTTATCCAGCTTTTTTTTTCAACTGACTAATGAACCTGCCATAACAATGTCCACTGGAAGACAGTTCCATAGCTTTACCATTCTCACAGTCAAAAACCCTTTCCGAACTTGAAGCCTAAACCCTTTTTCTTCAAATCTTAAGAGATGTCCATGTGTGCTCTGACATGTTCTATTGGTGAACAATGCCCCTGATAGTTTATTGTATGGCCCATTAATGTATTTATACTCAGTAATCATATCCCCACACAAGCTCCTTTTCTTCAGTGAACATAATTGTAACTTTTCCAGTCTCTCTTCATATTTAAGCTTCACCAATCCCCTTATAAATTTAGTTGCCCTTCTCTGAACCCTTTCCATTTCAAAGATGTCCTTTTTGTACACAGGATTCCAAAATTGCACTGCATATTGCAAATGAGGCCTTACCAATGCTTTGTAAAGAGAGAGAATAACATTTTCCTCCCTTGAATCCATACCTCTCTTTATACAAGACAATGGGAAAATGGGAATAATTAGATGCGTGCCTTTTGCACTTGGAATATTTTCAGGGGGACTGGGCCAACAGGCATGATGGGTTAAAAAAATAGGATGAAGAGGCTGGAAGGATCAGGCACATCCCCAGAACCTACCAAAACTGTCTGCAGCCTTTTGTCATATTTGGTATTATCTTGGGGGAGAGGGCGCTGCATAGCATATAAGAGGCATATAGTACATTTGTTGTGGTCTCCTGATTGCAAAATGGTGAGTAATTCAGGCAGAGAAAAGCAGTCAGTGGGACTATAGAGATGTGGGGCTCTGGCTGAAACTAACGTGTCCTACTATGCCATTGGTGACCTCCTTTCAGAGTGGAGCCGGTGGGAATTTCTATGCTGCCCAACTGGCTGGGGATCCCTGTTGGGGGGTTCCCTGTTTCAAGCTGCAGGACCCCCAACAAAGGCACTTGTCAGTCCCGGTTCAAGCTAAGGGACCCCTTAAGCCCCAAAGGGCCCTTGTCAGGGCCGCAAAGGCACTTATAAGTGCCGGGGAAGGGGCATCTGGTTTGAGCTGCGAGACCCCCTAAGCCCCAAAAGGCACTTCTCAGTGCCCCTGCTTGGCCCCTCCCTCTCAGAGAGCGTACGGGGCAGGGGGCTTGCAGGAGCTTTCTGGGAAGGGGTAATGCGGCGGGTGGTCTCTGCCATGGGTGGCGAGGGCAAGGTGGGCGTACACCCTGCCTGCCCCCTCTGGCAGACAACCTGCAGCACAATCCTTTGCCAGCAGCCCCTCCCAGCCTTTGAGGGGCTGTTGTGAAGTGTGGCAGCTGCTGCCAGGGGGAGGAGTTCAGGGTGCGCTGCTTGGCACCCAAGGTTGGCGAATTGAAATGGGCAGACTTAACGCGAGAATGCAGTTACCGCCACTTTATAAATAGAAGCAAACGGTAACTGATGCAATGTCCGCGATTTGTGGAAAACGTATTGTAGCGTTATTAAGCTTCCGCCGCCGGATTTCGCCATTTTATAAATCTCGTTAATTCCGATTTTGTCAAAAATGCCGGGAAACCTGATGACAAAAATTTCACGGCCGTCTATAAATATGCTCCTCCGTTTTGCTACATGTGTTTTTAATAGGTGTTCTCTGACGATTCACTGTTCTGGAAACCCTATGTAATGGGAAAGTAAGAACTGCCACCCAATGTTCTGTGTAACATTAAATCAGTGGATGGCCAGCATTATTCTTTTTGGCTTTTAAGCCAAAGCTTCAGTGATTCGTCCCAGCCGACCGATTGTTCCATAGTTGTGACCGGTCGGCAGGGATGAAGAATTGTATATTGTGTACCAATCCTAACTGTTTTTTTGATTGTAATTTGATTGTAAATGAAATGCCGGATCAGAAAGTTATGGGGTGGGAGGTTCTGAATCTGTAGTCAAAAATAGTAGTTCCTCCTTCTAATCTGTGGTTGGCTCATGCTCAGTGCAGGAGAAAGCAGAAGAAGCCAGAAGGAGATTGAGTTACAGTGATTGAAGAAGTAGTGGAAGGGGCCACAGGGGGTTTCAAGTAGACTGCAAGGATAGGGTCCTGGAAGCCCTCAAGGAGGAGGAGACACAGGGAAGAGGGGCTGTTACATGGTTTCAGAGCAGGAAGTGCAGGGGATCTGTTGATGCTGCTACCATATCCCACATAAAAATATTTAAAGAAAACAATGAAAGTAAATTGCAAAAATACTCAGGGGAGTAATTCCTGTCAATTTACCAAGTCATTTTTGGACCACAGTTACCCTTTAATTGCTTTTAAATACAGTATATAATGGCATTAAATCTGCAGTAATTCCAAAGACTTTTTTTTACCAGGAGAATATTAGTAAACCTGTGGATACCCAGACCTTCTGTTTAAATAACTAAACATTAACAATCCTTTGACATGCATGAAAAAAGGAAACAAGGAAAACACTTTAGCAGGACATACAAATCTTATAATGTAAAAAATGGGACAATAATTTATAAAGAGAAATGTTAAGAGCCCAGGCTGTGAGTCATTTGGGAAGAAGCTATAAGGTGTGGGGAGTTTGTTATGCCTTTTAATGTTACAATATGTGGGTGGGTGTTAAGCATTCAGGGGTTACGAAGCCTATGGGCTAGGTGGAAGCTTAGATAAATGTTAAAGACTAGATAAGACTGGCAGGAATGAAAACACAATATATTAGAGAGTGCTTTATATAAATAAATAAATAAATTAAAAAAAAAAAAATATATATATATATATATATATATATATATAAATATCACAAACTATGGAGGAAGCACACACATGGGGCTTGTATCAGCGCAAACTTTTTAGGCGAAAATTTCCGCCGTCCTCAGGATGTGACCACACAACAAATCAGTGTAAATCAGTTAACAGTTCCGTGTACCTCCCTATTCACAAAATCCCTCCCCCGTGTCAACCTTAACCCTTACCACAACTCTCCAATTCATAAAGTGCTACATTTGTGCCTATAATTTATAAAGTGTCATAAGTGCCTCATATTATTTAAATATCTTATAAACATTTTAAAACAGAATAAAGGATAGTGGTATAAAAACATAGTAATAAAAAAACATACCCCAAAGTGTTTATCAGATAATTAAAAAATCCACGAAAAAATCATTAAAAAAATTACTATATAACAATTTCTTAATAACATATCATAGTTGGTACAAATATTATTAAGATACTCAGCACTTATAGATTATATTACTGACTAACACTTGCCTTTAGAACCCACGTTTTATTATTTACATACGTTGCTAATTATATGTTACCCGCTAATCTGAACCACATTGTATAGAGACCATGCTCACCTATATCGGGCTATTGGTGATCCTTTAGATCACCCTGTCTTACTATTTTACAGGAAGCATGCAAGGGACATCTGCTCGTTTAACCCTCTGGGTTCCCAGTTTTTTAATCCAAAACACCTCCCGCTGGAGTAATAGCTTGCCTCTTTCAGATGCATTAGGGACTCCAACTATTTGGTCAATGGCCATCCACTTCAAGGTAGCTAGGGAATGTCCCCTTCCCTAGAAATATTTGGCCACCGACTGCTCCCTGTACTTATTCTCATTTGTGGAGTCTGCTAATCGAATTGAGGACCGCTGGTTTGCCATGCGCTCTCTGAGTGGTTGTCTTGCCAATGTAATACTGACCGCATGGGCAGGTTATAAAATAAACTGCATCCGTACTCTGATATGACAACCTGTGCCGAATTTTAAATCGGCGGCCGGTATGAGGGTGGGGGAAATCCCCTCCAGAGATCATATAACTACACGCTTGGCAGCCGGTGCACTTATGGCATCGATCAGTTGGTATTAAATTTTTAACCAATAGGTTCCTCAGGTTGCGGTCCCCCATTTGTATGCAAATATGGGCTGGGAATTTCTAAATGGTAATGAATTGTCACTAGAGATGTACTGTGGGTTCTAATAGAACCCAGATTCGAATTGAATCCGAGGGTTTCAAAGTCCCGACAAAACTTTCAGAACTCCCGGAATTTACCAAACCCGAATTTTCTGCGTTTTCGATTTTTATCGCAAATTCGGTAATTATCGAAATTAGAAGTAGATGATTATATCGAAATGAGTTGATTATCGAAATCGAAAGTAGATAATTATCGAAAGTAGATAATTTTCAATAATTTAAAGTAGACGATTTCCGAAAATCGAAAGTAGACGATTTTTGAAAATCAAAAATCGAAAGTAGATGATTTATTACATTACTCTGTGGGGAATATTGCATAATGTAGGGGATGGGTGGCATTACCTTCGTCCTCCCTACGCTATTATTCATATCACTAGCTTTTCAAGTGCCCTATTATATTGCTCAATAACAAGTTTAGGGAAATAACCTCGACTGCTAAATTTATCTGACATCTGAGCTAGTTGTTTCTCAGCCACTTTGTGGTCTGAGTTGTTGGTTAACACTCTTAAAAACTGTGTGAGAGCATCACTCCCTGCTTTTGATGGATCGGGTATTGACTCCTAGCATGTAGAAGGGTATTTTTGTCAAACAGACTGGTATGCAGTCCCTGCTCATCCTTAGATATCCTAAGGTCCAGATAATCTATAGTTGTCTGGTGGGCAACCATGGTAAATTTCACCATGGCAGTCTTTTGATTAAGAGCATTCAAGAACTGGGTGCATTCTTCCACTGGCCCGTCCCACACTATAAACAAATTGTTGATATAGCGACGATAAATTAACATCTTGTGTCCATATTTTGGGTAGATATGTCTGGTTTCTAATTCCTCCATATATAGATTTGCAAATGATGGACCAACATTTGAACCCATCGCTGTTCCAGCCACTTGATTATAATATTTTCCTTCAAACGTGAAGTAATTCTGTTTAAACTTAAACAATAATACTCCTTCAAAAATTCAATGGGTGGGTTGGTATGTCCGATTTTGACTATGGCTTGCCTACATACCTCCACCCCCTCCAACTGAGGGATTGTGGTATATAAGCTTTGTACTGTACATCCAACATTACTAATGTGGTATTCTGTATAGGGCCCCCATAGTTTCGCAGGATCTCCAAAAGTAGTCGACTGTCCCGTAAATATGAATCCATCCTAATAACAAGGGGCTGTAGGAAATAGTCCATAAATTTTGATACCGGTTTTAATAGTGATCCCAAGGATGAGACGATAGGTTGCCCCGGAGGTTCTTTTAAGGATTTGTGTACCTTGGGGACCGTGTAGATGGTATATCCGTAGAGAGAAACTACTGTTCACTAATCCAACCCGCTTCATACCCCATTTGAACAATCACATCCAGTTTGATTTTTAGACTCAAAGTAGGGTCCTCTCTCACAATTACATAGGTATTTTGGTCACTTAATTGTGTTAGTAGCTCAGACCTATAATATTGAAGATCAGGTAATACGATTGACTCACCATTATCTACGGGTCATATAACAAGGTTCAGATAATTTTCCATATCATTTTTAATACAGCAGCAGCTGTATTAGGTGGTTCATATTTGCTAGGTCTTCTAAATAGCGTATATGTTGTCGGAGCCTCTCGAAATTGATCCTTGAGTTTCAATGATCTTTGGAATTTAAACAGGTCCACATCATCTTCCAATGCATTATGTTTAGGCTTAGGGACAAAGGTTAACCCTTTACTCAGTAAATCATATTCGCCTGTGGTCAATACATGATCACTCAACTTCTACACCAGATATAATTGCGGGGACGACGTAACCAGGAGGGGGGGGGGTTCCTGTGATTTTTATAGCCTCCCCTGGTTTTTCTCCTTGTTGTGTGTATTCACCCCAAAAAACGCTGATCTTGATTCTGGGGAATCTTACTACTTGTGTCCCCCCTTGTCGTATTGTCGGTATGGGATAGAGAATAATCAGAGCTTTAACACATACGAAGCATTCACCTGCGGGGTGGTCTCCTTCGGACGTTTGAAGGAGTGTTACCGCTAAGCCAGTCATATACTGTTTTATTGGCATAGTCATCCTCAACTTTAGCCATTTTTTTCTTTTTAAATGCTTACAGGTCCTCTTTGTACCTATTAACCTGTGCATTAATCTTATTTAGCCATTCATTAGCTGCATCAGCTGCTAATAGTTCAACATGTTTTTGTTGTATGGTCTGGATTTTGGCTCTCACTTCATTTAATTCCTTAGAGACATATTCAATCACCAATAATATGAGATTGAAGGAGCACTTGTTCAAAATGCCACACCATGTAGGGGTGTTTCTGACCCTAAAATCCCATGGGATCTTTCGGCTCCGGTGGTAATCAGATAAAAAGACACCATGTAGGTGTAGATCCCTTTCCTTTTTCTTAAGGCTTAATAACTTAAATGAGATATCTTTGGCCGTTGGACTGATGTCTAAAGCAACCATAAGCTCCAAAAACAACATCTGCTGTGCATCCTGTTGTGTAAAATAGAAATCTGTATCTGACTTGATGGATGCCGCGTGACTGAACTCTGCGTCTTCTATCTTTGTGCTGCTCAATCCAGTCAGTGTTCGGTGCTGTGCGGGAGGACAGTCTGTAAATAACTAAATTATGTTAAGATAGCAAGTGCCGGTAAAGTAAATTAATAGATCTGTTCCATGAGTCCGATGCCCCGGTGCTTCCCAAACAGATCAAAAATCACAAGCTATGGAGGAAGCACACATGGGACTTGTATCCGTGCAAACTCTTTATTGATACATCTACGCGTTTTCGTGAACGTTTCTGACGTCCTCAGGATGTGACCACACAACAAATCAGTGTAAATTTAATAGTTCCGTGCCCCTCCCTATTAACAAAACCCCTCCCCCATGTCAGTCATAACCCTTACCACAACTCCCCAATTCATAGATTGTAAGTGCTTAATCCATATAAAGTGCTACATTTGTGCCTATAATTTATGTGTCATAAGTGCCTCATATTATTTAGATATCTTATAACCATTTTAAAATAGAATAAAGAAAAGTGGTATAAAAACATAGTAATAAAAATAACCATACCCCTAAGTGTATATCAGATAATTAAAAAATCCATGTTAAATATCATGTAAAAAATTACTATATACCAATTTCTTAATAACAATAGAATAATACAGTGCCTGGAGAGCATTACTCATAAATACAATTGCAACATCTATTTATATCTACATCAGTTGTGTGTCATATTGCACAACTGCAATTGACCTGGAGCCCCATTGATCATATTTACTGAAACTATCATAATTGGTACAAATATTATTAAGATACACAGCACTTAAAGTTGACTTATATAAATTTCAGAGACAACTTAAGCTTAAGGACCAATTTAGGGAAAACAGTAATTCTATTGGCATTATTAGAGCCAAAAGTAGGTATGAGTCATCCAACACAGCTATTGCTATAAAGGTTTTTACCAACATGATTAAAACAGATATAGAACAAGGGATTAGGAACCAACAATTCATGAGGCAGTACCTCAATCTATCTGGCGCTGAATGATCTTATCATCCGGCCAGCGGATAAGGGGGGAGCCACAGTACTGTTGGACATCTAATATTACAGAGATGAGCTCATAGGACGACTGTCGGACAACTCAGTATTTAGGAGGCTCATTAGTGATCCCACAGAGGGCCTTAAGAGGTGGGTGGATTTGATGGTCGACCAGTCGAGACAAGTTGGTTGGATTACTATTGATGAGGCTAAATTCCTCAAAACCGATAGACCCAAAGTGCCTCTCATATATACAGTACCTAAAATCCACAAGTCCCTCAGCAAGACTCCGGGGAGACCCATAGTGTCCTCCCAGGGGTCCATACTTAAGCCACTTGCAGTTTTTTTAGACTATTTTCTTCAGCCTATCGTTTTGAAAATGGACTTTTGTATTAGCAGGGCACTCCTTAAGCATTCTCAGGGAATATACAGGACCCCTATCCAACACCTGTGCTGTTCACCTGTGATGTGGGTAGCCTATACAGAATCATCCCACAGGCAGTGGGGATAGATATCTGTAGATGGGCTCTTGTGAAACATGGCCATGTACGACCACCTATCAAGTTCTTGATGAGCCTCTTAGAGGTGGTGTTGGGTCAGAATTACTTTAGGTTTGAAAAAACCTTTTACCAACAGGTGACTGGGACGGCAATGGGCTCAAATGTGGGCCCATTGTTCGCCAACCTTTATATGGAGGAATATGAGAACACCTATATATATCCCATATATGGGTCTTGTCTAGCCATCTACAGGTGATATATTGACAACCTCTTCATATTATGGAGAGGTGATGTGGAGAGTGTTGAACAGATGGTGGCGTAACTTAATGCCCAACCCTCCCCTGTTAAACTTACTGTCAATACCAGCCCTGATACAGTCGATTTTCTTGATCTTCAGATCTCCAAAAATAGTGAGAAGCTCACCACGAGTCTGTTCACTAAGAGTACTGACAAGAACACAATCTTGCATGCTAGGAGCAATCGCCCTGAAACCCAGAAAAAGGGGATCATATACTCCCAGTTCCTTAGGGTACTCCATAACAATAGTGGTCCTGAGATGGCGGCCCTACAAATGGAAGAAATGGAGTTAGTTTCTCCAACGGGGCTATAAAAGGGGTATCAAAACCCAAAAGGAATGAGCTATCGCAAAATACAGGGCACCCGAAATTAAGAACAGCAAGGGGGACACCCAAGAAGTGATCCCCTATTACCTCCAATACTCACCTAGGAGTGAGATTGTAAGAAGGTGCGTATTGTATAATTGGGACATCCTGTCCAAGGACAGTATTCTCCCTTTTAGGATCACTAGACCAGTCTTTGTCTATAGATGGGGTAAAAACCTCCGAAGCTTGTTGGTTAAAACAGACCTTAAAGGGCATGTCCACCCCCAAAACTATAACCCCCCCCCACTACTGGCCCCACTCTGTAGTGTAGAAATATCTTTATCTTACATCCCAGCTCCAAATGGTTCTCCCCCCCCAAAAGTCCAAAAAAGTGGCCACCAGGAGGATAGCAGAGTCCATATAGAACTCTGCCTCCTGTCTCTTCTCTGGGAGAAGTTTGGCATGCGCAGTGCAGCCCTTCTCCCCCTCCCTCTCCCTCCCTCCCTCTCCCACCCATTTTGGTATCCCTCCCCCTAGTGTAAAACCCTTTCCATATAATATAGTCCATGTATCTGTTATCTGTATTCAATTAGATCAACTGGACTTGAAGTTTAGTTCTTGAAGACGTTTTGCTAGTCATCCGACTGGCTTTCTCAGTTCAGAATGACTTGTACAAGAATCTGTGGCAATTATGTACCCTGGAAAATCCCAATTAGCATATCACAGCCAAGTGTTAAGGGCGTGATTAGATAGTGGCTAAAAGGTGTTATAGGAACGCCCAGAGTAAGGTGTCAAAACAGCATTGTACATGGTACTCTGCTCTCTGTAAACTGCCTGGGTGCTCTCCAAGAGGTATAGATAACGTAGGGTTGAAGGACGCACTCTCAGGACTTGCAAACAAACAACTCCTTTATTCAACTGTTAACATGTTTCCGTCTGCATTGCAGACCGTCATCAGAACATCTGATCACAACACAAACACTTCCTTAAAGCTAACTAACCAACACACACACCCCCGCGTGCAACCCCTAGCGAAGCATTAAAATGACAGTGCGAGTGCGATGCACCGGCACTTTGTAACATTTTATTGCATCACCTGTTCGGATTGATTTCCCTCTCATGGTTGGGGTTGTACATTCTTTACAGTCCGTTGTACTTACATTCTCTTCAGTCTGGTGCACCTGCTATCTCTCGCACTGTTATTTTAATGCTTCGCTAGCATGTAGGGGTTAATTTTAGTCTGTTTCACGGTCCGATCCATGTGCTGGGTGCACGACACTATCTGGGGGAGGATTCGATTTATTGTGGAATCCCATTGGTTGCACGCGGGGGTGTGTGTGTTGGTTAGTTAGCTTTAAGGAAGTGTTTGTGTTGTGATCAGATGTTCTGATGATGGTCTGCGATGCAGACGGAAACATGTTAACAGCTGAATAAAGGAGTTGTTTGTTTGCAAGTCCTGAGAGTGCGTCCTTCAACCCTACGTTATATATATATATATATATATATATATATATATCCCTTTTCCCTGAGTTTTTAGGAACTACCAATGAGGTGTGTGTGTGTGTGGGGGGGTATATGATATTACATATAGAAAAGTTGTATATGTATGTGTGTACTAGTATAGCACTGACAAAATATACAAAATACATAAACTTACTTGCAGAGCTGAGATCCCTATTTCAAAATGGAATGGTCAAATGACAGCTTAAACCACACCCCAGTGTCTGCTCCATGTGAAAGGAAGTGTAATCCATAAAATGTTTCTGTCCGCTACACAGGATGTGATGTGTATTGTAATGGACATAAACACCTGTTGGGAGGACAGATTATTGGACAGACAAGTTACCTTATTGGATCAAAACTCTGAGGCAACAGATAAGTGTACACCAACTTACAAGGACACAATATAAAGGCCTGGTCAGTATTCAAAGTGGTGCACCAGGGACAGGGACACCCATGATTACTGCACATGTTATGCAGGGAACCTGTTTATGTGCACTGTCTGCTTTGTGTCAGACCACCAGAGTAACCCACCGTGTGCCATGCTACCCATAATCCTTCCATAAATCAGTGATCTGGTACAAATTGGTGGCAGCGGTGCTGGTAATACCATTTATTCTCACTGTTTTCTTTGTATGTTTGTTCTCTGTATTAAGCTATGGAGGCTGCTACTGAAAGTATTGATTTAAATCCTCCTGTCCTTGTACCTGCAGATGAAATTCCCCAATTAGACTCAGTAGCTCTACCAGGCCCAATTGCCAAACCTATTTTTAAACCTGATCCATCTGATGGGGTAACTAGGGAGTGGACAGATTGGCTAGAACAATTTGAATTGGCAGCCACTATTAATGGTTGGGATGAAGGTGCTTGCTTGCAAGTCCTTAGCCTTTTGCTTAGTGGTAAAGCCAGGCAGGTATACCAAGGATTTACTGTAATACTGAAATAAAAATCAGTTATCAGTTATTAAAAATTGCTCTGACGCAATTAGATCTGTATAAAAGAGTATATAAAGGATAAATCCATTTCTTTAGAAAAAGAGTAACAGTTTAAAATATACCTTTGTAAAGATTCTATATCCACACATAGCAAAACATACACACACATAATTTCCATTGTGCACCAATGGGCACACTTTTGCTAATATATATATATATATATATATATATATATATATATATATATATATATATATATATGCATAAACATAAATAAACATGTAAACATGTATTTGCAGCTTTGAATAAAAGTAAGAGAACTACATAAAAAAACCCTCCCAAAAATCAGTAAGTCAACAACCAAATCAACCAAACCCTGGCATCTTGGAAGCACTGGAGCAAGGGAGGAGCTAACTATCGCTTATTACAGTACAGGATAACATTGACAAAGCTTTAGAAAAAGAGTCTGTAGAATTGTTGTAGAAAATGAGAAGCATGGACATCTGTTTCACCAAGGAACATTCTTTGGGCCTGAAGCCCTTCCACTGAATAAGATACAGCAAAGAAACTGTGCCGTGTATGGGCACTTTGTCCCCGAAACAGCCGTTCGGTCAGGGCTTGTTGCTCGCTTTGCCAGGCAGATCTTTAACAAGCCCCGACGGACATTTCGTCCAACAAGTTGCTCATACATGGCACAATTATTGCCAAAAATGTCCGAGCATTCACAACGTGCATCGCTGGTTGGCCCCCACGATCGCACGTGTGTATGAGGCTTTATTTACTCTGGAAAGACAAGGCAGCAATCAAATATGTTGGAACACTGACTTGTAATTTCCAAATATTTCTAGAAATTTAGTACATTATCAGGGCAAGTTACAGCCAGCCGCATTGCTCTATTTGCTGTATTGTTGCACTAACCGATTTATGAGCAGTTAGCTTGACTTTAAGACAAGAGTTGCCGTGGGTGCGTAAGACACATATGCAACCACTGCAACCTACCGTATATACTCGAGTATAAACCAAGGTTTTTAGGCTTTAAATAAAGCCTGAAAACCGAACCTCGGATTATACTCAAGTCAATCTCTTCCTCTGTTCTGCAGACTGGGTGCCTCTCACTTCCCGGCGCCGAGTAGTGACGTCAGGGACCAGAGAATGCGGAGCGAGCGCCTGCAGGATTACATTCCTAAAAGGTAAGAGATTCACCAACATATTAAACTCAGTTTAAGCCACATTGGTCCCTAACACGCACAGGATTCCGTTCAGCCCCTATGTTCCTCTAAACCCACAACTGTGTCTGACTCAGCATGTCACAGTACAATGCCATTTTTGTTCCCACAGTTTCAAGGAAAGCAAAGTCCTAGAGTCTGATTCTTAAATGACAGTTTAGAGCACTATAGAAAATGTGCAGATGTTTGGAAACTACAATTCCCAGCAACTAAAGCATGCTGGAAGTTGTAGTTTCCAAACATCTGGAGTACCAAAGAATTGGGGTATTATGGGATATGGGATTAATGTATATTTAAAGGGCAACTAATGCATAAAACAGTACAGAATCAGGAGGATTGTATCTATTGTTTCTGTATTGTTTTGAGGCTTTAGTTGCCCTTTAAATGTACAGCAGAATTCCCATACAGTAGTCCCATACAGTAATAACCATACTGGATTTGGCTATTACTGTATGGGAAATCTGCTGTCCATTTAAAGGGCAACTAAAACTTCTAAACAATACAGAATCAGAAGGCAGTAGTGGTCATAATTTCTACCCTCGACTTATACTCTAGTCAATCACTTTTACTCCTTTGTACAGGTAAAAATAGGTACCTCGGTTTATACTCGGGTCGGTTTATACTTGAGTATATAAAGTTATTAAAATGGTGATTGAGGGCACAGCCACACTGTGCCGCAAACGCAACCGCACACGGAATCACATGCGATTTCATGTGCGATTTTGATGCGTTTGCGCATGCGTTTTTTCTTTAGAAATAGAAAATGCATTCGATTGTGCACAAAAAAGCAGAACGCAAATCGCAATCACATGTGCAATCGCATCGCACCAGAAAACGCGCATTTTCCGTGCGTTGTCGCGATTGCAATGATAAAAAAATGCATGTGCAAACGCATCAAAAACGAGCTAGTGTGGCCTAGCCCTGAGGCTGTTTTTTTTTCTAGGACTTCTAACAACAGCTAATAGCTGGTGCTAGAGTCGTGCATCAGCCAGAAATTTATTGGAAGGTGCAGAGAGCCACAACCACTGTATTAAAGTACTGGGAGCAACGCAATTGCGACTCTCAGTAACTTCCCCTCAAAATGTCCTTATCTCACCTGGTTGCTTGTCAACAGGAAAGAGACGATACTTGAACTGTCCAGATTGCAGATTCCCTGCTGCTGCACCTACGAAATAGTGGTCATGGATGAAACAGTGGTCATGGATGAAATAGTGGTCATGCCACTTCTTGATAAAGTTTGGAATAAAGTTTGGAATAAAGTTTGAAAAATATTGATCTTTTCCAAGGAAGCATTATAGGATGCAGATTTTATTCTTTAAATAACGTATGGTTTTAATATTTTTAGCTTAATCAAAACACTTAATCAACTTTGTAATGTTTTGTATATAAAACTTTATAGTGGGTTTTATATATATATTCTGGGGCACGCTCATCCTTCCTCAAATTCTTTATTTGTTTTACGTTCAATGAGTGTGCACCGGTACTATATAGGTGTTTATTTGAGAAAAGGAATGCATACATTGTTTGGATATAAGTACTGTTGTTTAAAATACAAGATATGCAAGTTCAAGAAATCTCCAAGTATTGGAAAACTCTCCATGATTTATTTTGGGCATGTTCTTTAATGTCACCTTACAGTACCACCCATACCCTTTGCCATCTGTCTATTACCGTAAAACACCCACCATCATCTTCCCACAGAGCTCTATTGTCTGGAGTTCCTGTTTCTCAGGGGAGGAGCTGGGGGAGGCAGTCATGGGTGCCATAATAGGCACCTGCAGCCTTCACAATGGGCTGTGGGTGCTTGTGGGAGAGACAGATTGATGTATTGTGCACAGGGGGAGGGGGGCTGTCACTTGAATCCATGTGAACCCAGGCTTTAGGGGCAAGGAAGATTGACAGCTTTTGTAGAAGCGTTTCTTTTTCAAAGCTCCAGTTTAATAGACAGTGAGTTAGGAGGTCCCGGCATTCACTCGTATAATTCGAACAGTGCAATCACCAGCATTCAGAATGTCTTTTTCCCCTCTACTTGTTACGCCTTAAATGATTTCAGTAGAGGAATGCCCGGCATTAATTAGGATTTGTTAGCAGATATGAAGGGGAAAAGTTTCTTCTCAACAACTTTAGGAGGTGTCCCCTTTACAAAGCCTTTTTTGTTTTCTTCATCCATTACATTATCTGTGCAATATGTAAGGTAGTAGTTCTTTTCATTTAAATTAAGTGGAAAACTACTAAATCTTGTTTTATTCTCTAAAATGAATAAGGCCCTCGGCACTTATCTTTTATCCATTCTTTCATTTCTTTCTGCTGATGTTTACTTTTTCTTTTATTTACGTGCATTTATTTGCATGTAAGATAGAAAGTCCTGAGAAGAAACAGATGAAAACTTTTTATGACTTCCTACTCAAAGGTTAAGGAGAGGCTGAAAAGGCTTTAGCGAAATATTTAGATTTAACAACAACAAAAAACAAAAACTTTACATGGATCACAAAAACAAAATTCATAAACATATGTGTGATATCCAAACACAATACAAAAATGCGGATGGTTTAAGTTTAATGGAAAAATATTTATGTAACAAACCATTAAATATATATTTTTTTGTAATCACCGAACACATTTTGCATCCAATATATATTTTTTATATTGTGTGTGTGTGTGTGTGTGTGTGTGGGGGTGGGGGGGGGGGGGGGTAGTGCAGTAAATGCACCTTTGCCCCAAATGACTTCCGCACTTCCCAATGTAATATAAGGTTAGTGTGGATTTGTCTGTCACCCGTTTTGTTGTGGCTGTTATTTCCAAAATATTTCAAAATGAGCGAACCTGATGCAATAGTCTTAGCGATACGTTTTGCGTTACCATGTGGTGTTAAACTTACAGGGTTATTCAATAAAAGTTCTTATCATTTAAAATGGTACTAATTTTGCCCCAACCAATCAGATCTTATTTAACATTTGAAAGCTAACATCTGATTAGTTGGGGCAAAATTAGCACCATTTTTAACGATAAGAACTTTTATTACATCTCCCTGTTAATATGCAATGGGGCAAAAGAGGAGCAAAAGTTTTCCTGTGCTATTACAGGGTATGTCCACCAGGATTTTAACTTTCTTTTTTCCAGTTTAACTGAAAAACATGAGGTAAATGCGCTATGTCTTACCTCCTGTTCTTCAGTAAATCTTACAGGAGAGCAGGAGAAACTTACCCGCGTATCGCTCCAGCGCTGGCTTCACTGACAGTCTCCGCCGCATCTACGCTCCTTTGCACTGTGTGCGCATGCGCACACAATGCAAAGGACTGTTGATCTGTCGGGGAATGTCAGTGTAGTCGGAGGCTGTTAGCAGCGCTGGAGCGATATGTGGGTACGTTTCTCCTGCTCTCCTGTAACTTTAGCACCTCTTCTGATTTCAGTGCTCACTGCAACTTTTTCAGGATGCAAACAGAACACAATTTTGTAATGTTTTTTTCTCAGGCTACATAAAAAACCTAGTAAGAGGCTTTTTTATGTATAAAAACCCTTTTTATAAAGAAGTGTTTTTTATGCATAAAAACCCTTTCCATTGGTGTGAAATTTTCCAGCTCTTATGAACTCACCTATAGCACAAATAAACTTGTTAAAAAATGTGTATGTCATATTTGATAGGGAAAAGCTTAATATTATTATTTTAAAACGGTTAATAGAAGAAATACAGTGTTCCGGTTATATTTCTATTTCCAGTTCAGTTTTCTTTCTGTTTTTATTTTATTTTATTAGTCTGTTTTCCTACATTTATTTTTTTACAAGTATAGAGTATATTGATATGCTTAAAAAACACTTCTCTTTTAGCAGTCTTCAAGTTCTGTAGGTTTACAACCTTCTTCTTGCATGTAAATGTAATGAGTGGGGTCCAATTGCACACAGGGGAAAAAAGGTTTAATGAATCGTGAAACAGAGGAGTTTACACCGAAAAGGCACATTCCCACTTTTCACTCTTAAAGAGAAGTTCATTGTTCATTGGAGAGCAGGATAAAAACACTTAAGATACTAAAATGTTAAAATCCCCTTTAAAAAATAAAGCACTAAAAAAGATATAACTTGTTTAAATATTTTTAAACAATATCATATCAATGTTGTTTATTTGATTCTAATTTGGTGTATACCAATTTCTGACTGCAAGATAAACCTATGTGGACTTCTAAAAGCTGGATTACTACAAAGTGGGGACCTACTAAAGTAAGAAAGGCTTAATTCGACACTCATTAAGGTGTGCAGGGAATCCAATTAGATTTGCCAGACAAGTTAGGGATGGAATAAGATAGCAAATCCAATTTTTGTTTTAAAGGTTTGGACATTTATAGCAACATTTGAGTTTTCAACTTAACATCAGCTAGAGGGCGGTGTGGTTAATAACTAGCAATAATGCAGTAACTTTTGAAATGTCTGTAATATGGTGCAAAAGAAGCAGAATTACCAAGAAGGGCAAAATTACAGAGGCAATTGTTGTGGGGGGGGGTGAAGTTTCCATCCAGGTCATGGTATATTCTGTTGTATTCAATTAGATCAACTGGACTTGAAATGTAGTTCTTGAACCTTCTGAATTGAGAAAGCCAGTCGGATGACTAGCGAAACGTCTTCAAGAACTACATTTCAAGTCCAGTTGATCTAATTGAATACAACAGATACAGAGGCAATTGGTTTCTCCAGCTTGGTTTAAAAGCAACTTATAAGAGCTATCTCTTAAGTCAGCTATAGATGTGCCAATCTTGTTCCCCAAAACTTAAAGGGACTGTCCACCCCTCTTTGCAAAACTCACAGGGAGATTTTATACTTACAAAGTCCTTGATCCACCGCCGCGGCTCTGCACTTCGCTGTACTCTTTCGGGTAGGGCAGTCAGCGTCGGCCATGACAGTGACGTCACGACCAATCACTGACTGCCAGTCTCCACTGCGGCTGCTCGGAAACAGAAAAAGAACACAGCAGCCGCAGTGGAGAGGGAGTGAGGAGACCGGAACTGGAAGACCGGAAGTTGAGGTGGATCGCCCAGCTTGTAAGTATAAAATCTCTTGCTGGAAGCAGAATTAAAGGTAAGAAACAAATGAAGTTCAGGCTTTGGCACTTTTTGCACAAGACACTGATTTTTGCAGAAGGGTGGACAGTTCCTTTAAGGTACATATAGATGAACCAAGCAACTCATTTTCTTGTGTGAATCGGTTGCAGGTTGACTGCTCTACATGCTAATGAGGTGCTGTTGACAGAATATTTCAGATGCTAAATAGCTGTTGACAGTAAGAGACAAGTTAGTAATTATCTGTTTGAGCCCAGACCACTATCTTTTAATTAATGGCCTGTTTGCTGGTTTAACTGCTGGATGATCACAATAGAACGATCATTGTCTCAATGGGTCAAGTGTATGGGGGGAGTGATACAGTCTGTGACAATAGTCAGAAAATAAGTACAATATTACTATTTATAGATATAATAGATATCTTAAGAATAGAGGTGTATTTGGTTGGGTTTGCTAATTGATGGGATCCTACCAAATATAATGTGTTCCTATTAGGTTTTATGTAGAAAAGGAAAAAACAAATTACTGGCGCAGCACATTATGTTATTTTTCCAATATTTAGAGAAAGATCTTGGTTAGAGGCTATGTTGGATTTAAGAACTAGTGTGGACCTTTAAAGAAACTTTACTATATCAGTTACATGAGTAGAAAAGTTACCCACTTGACCCGTTTAAATGACACAACAAATTATTTTCCATTTAAGTAAAAGGAGATTTATATTCAAATGTTATTCACATAGCTATAAAGCTTCTCCAGATATAAGGCTGCTGTTCTAATGTATCTAAATGCAGATTAACTGATTTATTCTTCTCTACTTATGAAAGCGCATTGCACATATCCGAACAATAGACGTTTATATATGGATAGTGCAGTGCAAACCAACACAGTATAGAAAAATTGCCAGTTCCTTTCTGCTTCCATTAAAGAAATATTTATTCTATTCAGTTCTTCTTAAGCTTGTGCTGTTGGGGGTTTTATACACAAGCTAATGTGAAAAGGTTTTTTTTAATTAAAAATGTTCTTTTAACTGATAACATCTCTAGAGATAATACTGTGCCCAGGCTTACTGAAAGCATTAAGGTAGATTCTATAGGAACCTGACACGAAGAGACCTACAATTGGTGTCAATTTGTAAAATTAATTATTTTAACACAAAAATCCATTACTATAAATTCAGAATTTTTTTTCCAGTACAGCAAGTCCCCAGGGACTTCATTGGCTCTGTGGGTACAGTCAGGAAATGTGTTCTCATACTGACTTTAAAACTATCTTTTGTGTGTGGATCTCTTACAAAAGTAAACATGTAAAATAAAGGTATCTGTCTCAAAGAACTAACAGGGTTATTCAATAAAAGTTCTTATCGTTAAAAATGGTGCTAATTTTGCCCCAACCAATCAGATCTTCTTTATCATTTGAAAGCTAACATCTGATTGGTTGGGGCAAAATTAGCACCATTTTTAACGATAAGAACTTTTATTGAATAACCATGTTAGTTCTTAGGCTTCATACACACGTGCGATCGCAGGTGGCAACCCGCAACAGCAGTTTCGCCCGATAATTGTACCCCGACCAAGCGGCCATTATGGCCGACAAAGTGCCCATAAGCAGCACGATTATCAGCCGGAACGCCGTGCTTACACATTGTGTGTCGCGGGTTGGCACCCACGATCACACTTATGAACCTTTAGTTATTTTGTTAAAGAGTTAAAGTGATTACATTGTACAGCCCATCAGGGCAGAGCCTGCTATAATAATTATTTGTATAATAATTTTTCTGTTTTCCTTTATAAAAAGAAAGTAAGTGTGTGTGTATTTGTGAAGAAATAAAAGGTATACCATCAAATGGTACCTTCATAAATACTCATGATAACAATTGTGGGTAATTTTCCATCCTTATGTTAGCATTTTACTAGGTATCTACCTTTTTCATTTTGATTTTTTCCCCTTGTATTGTATGGTGTGGAAATATTTGAAATTAAAGGGAACGTCCAGCCTTAAAGCAAAAAAAGGTGACTTGTTAGTTATCTTCCGGCAACCCCAACCCCAATTTCTGCCTGTTCGTGACATGCATTTATAACCAGATATTAAATTATAAGTTCTATTTCTTTCTGGCAAAGGTCTCTGCCTCCTCTCTTTTTATAATCTTTAGCATGTGCAAAGGAGGCAGCAGGTGAAACAGCAGTCAATCATTGGTTGTGATGTCAATTGCCACAGCCTTGATTGACTGCAAGGAAGGAGGGACAAGCTTACTCTGTCAGAATGAAGGCAATAATTATCCTTCAATATGTGTTAAATAATGTAGGTAATAAAAAAGCAAAATATATCAGTTGGGGTATGGGGCAGGTAATTGAGAATTAACCAGTTTTAAGGTTGGACATAGAAGTTGTGTTTTTAGAACAAGCAACATCTTAACTCAAAATGAAGCTTTCTAGGCAGATTAAACAGAATTGAGTTGACATGTGAGCAAATAGATGGGTTGCATCCAAATGTAATGCACAGAAGCACAGTGTTTTAGCCCACTGGCCTCTGCCATAATTAGGACAATTAAATGTGTCTAATGACTAAGGTTACATTCACACTACACAACACAAAACGCACAGGGAAAAAACCAAACATTGCATTTTAAATTGTCTGCAGTAGCATTTCTGTGAATTTTAAAGACTTTATTTGTGCATTTTAATGCAGTGCGTTTTGTTATGTTAAATGACAAAAAATGCAATGAACTGCACATTTTTTTCCTCTTCCCCATAGACTTTCGTTGAGTGGAATGTGAACAGTATTATGGCATTCCTTTGCATACAATCTTTGTAAAGTAAATAAGACTAAAAATAATAAAATCTAATCTGGTATATGATTATGTAGGGTATATTGTAACAAATGTAGGTCTGCATACTATATGTAACATCTTCATGCTGGGTGTGTAGTGTTGATTGCTGCTAAATTCACAATATAGTACACAAAAGTAGATGGATCCACTGCACACCAGTCTTAACAATTAGTGGTTTATTGATCTATGTACGATACATATCTAGTTATAAAGATCTATTCATGATACAGATACAATTTATAAGCAAATGTTAAAAACAGTTTGATACAGAAATATATGGGGAATTAATTGTGAGACGCAATAGATTTAATGTTGTGCTAATGGATCAGGGTAAATCTAATGGGGAAAGCAAAGATATGAGAGGTGCACACTACTTACCGTAAGTAGAATATATTTATTCAGGTGAAGCACATGCACACGTTTCAGGGATCACATTGCCCCCTACATCCCACCTGATAAACGAGACAGTGTGATCCCCCAAACCTTTTGTGTGCGTGTAATTCACCTGAATAAATTCATTCTACGAAGTAGTGTGCACCTCTCACCTCTCTTTTGAGTCCCTGGGCAGAGGACTGTCAAGGATTTTACACCTACCAACTATATTGTCAAGTTATAGCCAGTGCGCCTGAGCCCCTCATGTTCCTGTATAAATCTAATGGGGGTTTACTCCCTGTATGACATCTCTAACCCACCAACTCACAAAAAAGTATATCCAAGGGCAAGAACCTAGTGGTTTAGGTTAGAACAGTATAATTGTCCTTTTCATTTTTTGATTACTTTAACTAGAACTTTACAAATATGTCATGTTTGTCTAGTGCCATGGTTTGTAGATTAACACTTGCATATCTCTAGTTATCTATGTTAGGGGTAAGTAGGCATTAAGTCTACCTTTCTGTTTAATAGAATGATATACTGTATAGAAAATAAAAGCGCAAATCCACCTCCAGTCAAATTTATATATAGCAGCAGGGCAACCCCCCACCAAATCCAAAATCACATAATACTTTCTATGTCCCTTAACTGAGATATTCCTCTTGATCCTGGCCGTCCCATGTCAAGAAGGTTGACTCCACAAACTTGTGTTGCATCAGAGGAGGCATCTCAGAAAACAGCTGTGAATCATTAGCTGGGATTGATAGCTGCTACTTAGAGGGACCAGCAATCAGACAACTGGAGCAGCGAGGATCAAGAGGAATAAATCAGTTCAGGGGCATTGGGGAAAAACAAAGTGTTGCAGCCTTTGGGTTTTATGGAGTCCAGCTGCAATATATATATATATATACCGTTTATATTTAAATTTGACTTGGAATGGTTGAATTGCCTTTTTTTAATTACCGTTTAGAATGAATTCCACATAAAATATATTTATTTGCAAACAAATCATGTTATTATTCATTGTTATTAATGTAAGTGTAAAAACATTTTAAGACTATTATTGGTGTTGTTTGTTGTTCTTAAATTGTTTAGTTACCATGACCAATGTATCTGATGATTTGCTAATGATACATAAAAATAGCACCCCTTCCCTAGAGGTTGCTAATGAATTGTTTGTTTAATATAACTTCCTGTATAAATTCCTGTACACTTTGTTCACTATACAATGTGTCAGTTGTGTTCTTCTAGTATGAGCCTGATAAAAGCAATACTTAGTACACAGGGCTGCTTTCAGCTGCCATCTGTTTTTCCGGAGCTCTGGAGCTAGTCATGTGAAACTGTGTGGGGATCAGCCCAAGGGATGAACAACCCATGACATTAACAGTAAAGGTGGCCATACATTAGGAAGATTTTACTTACCCGACCGAGTGATCCCACAACATTAGACCGATCTGCCGGAAACCACCTTTCCAGCTCTTCTTTGCGACTGGCCCGCAATCACAAAATGAATGGGATATGCGACCGCATGTCGGTCGCAAAGAACAATGGGAAAGGCGGTTCCAGCAGGATCAGTCTAATGTCGTGGGATTGCTCGGTCGGTTAAGTAAAATCTTATTAATGTATGGCCACCTTTAGAGATACAAGATAATAGCAGTGATTGCATAGTGCCATCAGGTAAAGCAGAGCTATTTACTTTGACTACTATGAGCAATGAACCTACTCTTTTTCCAACTGTGTCTAATTTATCAACTTTTTACAGTCCCCATAAGGGTGGACATGATAACTGCCATGACTGTCAGATCTTGTGCTTCACCCACTTGGTTACATTGGATAGTATTTTTCCCATCAAGTTTTTACTATGTTTTCTTGACCCAACAGACCTATGTATAATGCATAAATTCATTACATTTAGCATTTTTAACTTTACATTAAATGCCAAATTCTCAAATTCTATACAATTTATATTGGAAGCATTATAACATTGCTGAAGCCCCACTAGTTTTCTGTTTCAAATCCTTGCTCATGCTGTTTGTTAAGTACTTGTTCGCTGTGACAGGGTTTTACTAATGCAGAATGTACTGAATACTTCTTCCCAAACTGCTCAGTCCTGCTGAGTTTGAAGGGAAACAAACTCTTCAGATTCTATCATGTGAACTTTTAATGGAGAACACTTTCTTTCAGGAAACTGTATTCAGAGATACTACCCGTGAAACTGGAATTCAGTAGATGAGGTGACATCACAGTGTCCATCTTTAGTATGGGTCATGGCCACCTAAGTTGGACCACATGATTTCACCTTGATTGCTTTTGTTAATTGTATTACTCTCTTTCAAGATCAAAAATACATAAGCCCTTTAGACCCGATGGTGACCTTTCATTTAACAATGAAATCTTACATCGTATAAGTAAAAATAACAGTCTGATTTTATTATTTTAAAGAAAGGTTAACACATTTTTTAAAACTTATTTCAAACAAATCAGATGGTACTGGATCTAAGGGAATGTGAAATATATTTCCCCAACATTATGCATTAAGTATATTTTTTGTTTCTAACAGCATATTTATTAACTAGGCAAACCCAGCTATTAAACTCCCTAACATGACTCTAATGTTATGTCCTGCTGTCCAGTTTTAAGGTTGGACATGTGCTTTAAGAGTCTAACAGTTTATAAACAGGAATCCAGAAGTTGTGTTTTTAGAACAAGCAACATCTCAACTCAAAATGAATCTTTCTAGGCAGATTAAACAGAATTGAGTTGACATGTGAGAAAATAGATGGTTTGCATCCAAATGTAATGCACAGAAGCACAGTGTTTTAGCCCACTGGCCTCTGTCATAATTAGTCTAATGACTAAGGTTAGGTTCACAATATACAACACAAAACACACGGAAAAAACAAACATTTCGATTGAATGCATCTGCAGTAGCATTTCTGTGAATTTTAAAGCCTTTATTTGTGCATTTTAATGCAGGGTGTTTTAGCGCGTTTTTATGTTAAATGACAAAAACTGCACATTTTCCCCATATTCCCCATAGACTTGAATGTGAACAGTATTATGGCATTCCTATGTAAAATGAATGTCCTCAGTTTCTTCTCCAACGTATGCGTTACCGCAAACATCTTAACTTGATAAAACGCGTCTAGTGAGAAAGAAGCTTAAGGCCATGCAGAAGGGAATCAGAAACACATACATTAATTTTGCATACAATCTTTCTAAAGTAAAAAGGAATACCGTATATACTCGAGTATAAACCGAGTTTTTCAGGCTGAGGCTCGGTTTATACTCGAGTCAGTAGCTTACCTGAGCATTCCGGCAGCCGCACAATCTTTCTGTGTACTGGCGCGCTGGCCTGACGTCACTGCCCGGCGCCAAGCCCGGCGCCGGGCAGTGACGTCAGCCGGCGCACCAGTACTGGAATGAGCGCGCGGCTGCCAGAATGCTAAGGATACAGCTAAGGATACCGTACCTGCCAGGAAGCCCTTGGATGGAGGAAGCCCTTGGATGGAGGAAGCCCTTGGATGGAGGAGAGCCCACAGGGAGAAGAGCCCACAGGTACAAACTAAACTGGGTGGGAGGGTGAGGGGGGCATTCAAAGATGTTTGGGAACTACAACTCCACCATGCTTTTTAGCTGGGAGTTGTAGTTTCCAAACATCTTGAATGCCAAGTGAGGGTGGCATTCAAGATGTTGGAAACTACAACTCCAGCTAATAAAGCATGCGGGAGTTGTAGTTTCCAACACTCTTGAATGCCACCCTCACTTGGCATTCAAGATGTTTGGAAACTACAACTCTAGCTAATAAAGCATGCTGGGAGTTGTAGTTTCCAAACATCTTGAATGCCAAGTGAGGGTGGCATTCAAGATCTTTGGGAAAATCAAATCCTAGCATGCTTTATTAGCTGGGAGTTGTAGTTTCCAAACATCTTGAATGCCAAGTTTCTACCCTTGGTTTATACTCGAGTCAACAACTTTTATTAGGATTTTTAGGTGAAATTGGGTACCTCTGTTTATACTCGGGTCGGTTTATACTCGAGTGTATACGGTAATAAAATCTAACCTGGTATATGATTATGTAGGGTATATTGTAACAAATGCAGGTCTGCACACCATATGTAACATCTTCATGCTGGGATTCCAGACTGGAATCAGAAATTGTCTAGAATTGGAAATCATTTGATCTAGAGAACAATCTTTTTTGAATATAATGGAAGGGAAGGTGATATGTGTATGTTTTAATGGATATATTTTATCCATTTGTATGTGTGTATGCAGAATATATTTATCAGGCAGAAAATTACACTATAACATATTAATTGAGGTTGAATAAAGACATATGTCCATCAAGTCCAACCTATTCACTTTTTTTTAACCCTTCATAACACTTGATCCAGAGGAAGGCAAAAAAACCCAGCTAAAAAAAAGAGGGGTGTGTGTGTGTGAGTGTGAATTCCTTCCGGACTGCAAACGGCAATCGGAAAGTATCCCTGGATCAACCAGATCTACAGTAAATGCATTAATACGAGTAATTCTCAATATTTTTTAGTTTTAGAAACCTATCCAGGCCATGTTTAAAGCTATTCAACAAACCGGTACTACTATTGTAAAAATAGTATTATTCTGTATATTTATTTGTACAGAAATTAGCATGGAATAAACTTTATAATGCGATATATATATATATATCCAGTCCCCTAGATGTTTTTGGTATTATTTAATTTAAATACATTATTTTGTTTATTTGTTCTTAACATCAAAGTACATAGAAGTCAACAATTCTTAGCTATGGCACACAGTAAACATACTTTACACACTTGTAAAAATTGTTTATGTATCAAGGTTGATCAGTCCTTTCAGCCTAATGTTGCAGAATTTATACATGCTGCATAGGTGCACCCAGTCACATTGTGCTCAGGATTAGGAATAGATCATAGAGTGAGTGATGGTGAGGCAAAGGAAACTTATGTGGTCACCTTTTGTACCACATGCAGGGTGAAATTAAAACTGATAATAGAAAGATTTTTCATTTAATACCTTTTTTTAAAATGATTTAATCCAGGGTCAATTTTAAATATTTTTTTAAGGCATTCTATAAATGATTTTGAGGATAAAAGCAGGAGCATAGAAAGTAGTTAGTGGGCCCCCAGCTGGTTTTCACAGAAGGCTACCCTCCTCCTGCTGATGCCATAGGTGAATCGGAGATACGGACATCCATCCCTGCCTCCCCCCACCTCCCCCAGTAGGTACACCATTGAATAGATTTTGTACCCAGTAATAGAAATAGTGAAAACTGTCCATTTTGATTTTGGAATTTAGTGAACTGAAATTTATTCTAGGTGGACTAGAAAACTTGACTTTATCGGGTATGTTATTTACAACATCAAAACGTGTTGTTTGCGGAAGGTGTTTTCTCTTGGGCTGTATGGACTGTATGTGATGTATAATTTATGAACAGCCTTAGTCCTCTTTTTCCTTGTTGTTCATACAATCACCTTCAATTTCAACTCATTGAGAAAGTGTTCCATTTAATGTAGCATAACTATTTGCCCTAATTACACCTCATAGAATACACCTTTAGATTACACAAAATTATTCCTCATTTATCTTTTTCAGGACACATTGTGTGTTTCAGTTTTCATAACTATTTTTATTTGCATTGGCAGCTAGGAGGAATAATAAGATAATGAGGCTAAAATTATCATTCTTTTTAAGTTTATTCTTTTCAACCAGGAAATAAATTATTTTTTCCCATTCCTAAAGTTGCTCTGTATATACCAGAAAATAGTTCTGTGTCTATATATGTCTTTATATTCTGCTTTGAACGATTATGTTATTCTCCTCTTATCTTAAATAATATTTTGCCTTTTGTGTGCAATTTCACAAGCTTGAAAGTAGGTTCAGTTCGAGTTTCCGGGTTTTCACATTGTTCCAATGCATGTGTTAATTATTATTATATTCTGCAAAAATGTAACATCAAGCAAAATTATTGATTTTTAGACTATAAATCTATAATACTGTATCAGGGTTATTAAATACAAGTTCTTATCGTTTAAAATGGTGCTAATTTTGCCCAAATCAATCAGATGTTAGCTTTCAAATGTTAAAAAATATCTGATTGGTTGAGGCAAAATTAGCACCATTTTAAACAATAAGAACTTTTATTAATTCTCCCTGTATTTGCGCTAAATATAGTATGCTGTAAAAAAAAAGCATTGTATATGCTGTATACGTTTTATATGTTAAGTAACAGTAACAATATTTGACTGAGGAATTTCTTTAAGTTGGGCCGAGTTGAAAATGTTGTCGCCGCAGTTGTTTATCAATACCCTTGTTTCTCTGCACAACAATTATACACTGGACATATGGGCTGCAACCTGGAACTTTTATTTTTTGCTAGCACCCTACAAAATCGCTGTTTCCACTCCCAGAGCTGACAGTTGGAGTAGGGAGAGACAGATAATCCTTTCCAACATCTCCTCTCTCTATATGTATACATACACATGGATGTGAATTGCTCTACTCTTTCTTTCCACTCTTTCTTTTAGAATGTATTTGTAAATGATTATTTAAACATATGTAGGTTATTAGTACTACATTACAACTACATTATGGCTTTTAGCATTTGAAATCAAAATTTGGTAATAGCAAAATGATGTCTCCTTTTAAGTTTAATATATTGACTTCTAAAGAAAACAAAACTGAGCAGTTTCCTCTGTCTCTAGTATTGAATAGTAATTTACTGAAGTTGAATAGAGTCTCTCCAAAAGAAGAGATGGAACAGAATTTTGATCCAAACCTGGGTTAGGTTCCACAATTGAAATTCAAAACTGGTTAAGACGACCAACAAAATTCAGAACTACTGACATTTAAGGTGGGGCGTACCAAAAATCCATGACTGATTAAACCTCACACTTTTGTGGCAATGTACCAGACAATGCAAACCGCAAGTCTTTTTTGCGAGTCTTTACCAAACTCGCAACTTCACCAAAAAGTAATTCACTAAAATTTAAGAAGGGAATAGCAAGCGTTTTATATGACCTTTTAATGACCTGTCCTTAAAGTGATGCAAATTTTAGAGGCAGTAGCACCTTTAATAAATCAATTACATTTTCCCTCCAAAACTGGTCCTATGTTGGCTCAGTATTAACTGCAGTAGCTCATAAATTTGATCAGTTCAAAGTATCTCCACCTATTCCAAGCTCACAGTCCTCAAACTAGCCATACACATGGAATGCCTTTGTATATAGCAGCACGTATTCCATCCGCAATAAGTAAAGACTGCTACATTCTCGCACCTGACCGACCTTAAATGTTCTTTATTGGAAAGGTCAGCCGGATGCACAAGCATGTCCCAACCAAATCGGCTCCCTATACTTAAAGTAAAAAGGGCTTGTGCAGTCCAACCTACATTTTCAATCCAGACTAATCCTCCAAGATGCCAACAGCAGTATTGCATCGGCATCATGGAAGATTAGTCCGGACAGATCTGATTGGATTTGCCCTATGCAGATAAAGAGTATCGGGCAAAAATGCAGTAGCATAAAGTTGTTAATGTGCATGGCAAGCTTTAGCCAATAAATGTTTACATTGGTACGCACTTTCAAGCATAGTTTAATCTTCTCTTTTCCAATTTCTGCTCCCCACTGATGGTGTTGTAAAATATGGTTATACTGTACGTACAATTCATTGTTAAATGAACCTTCAATTAACCTTAAGCAAATAATACATATTTTCAGACATGATATAATGTGTTTTTGTTTCAATGGGTTAGCAAGAAGTAGTGTGATGGAACCTTTCAGATAGAGCATTAAAACATTTACAATATCACTTTCAAACTTTTTGTCCATATAAATGATTCTACTGAATTGGAGCATTTTACAAAGGAGAGAGAGAAAGAGGGGGTATTAACCATTTAGAAAGTATTATTTATTCATCCTTTAACAAGTGAGTTACATGACACTATGCTCTACTGATTACTACTGTAACCTCGGTGTGGATTTACTACAACCTTCTATAAATAAAAATTGAAGGCTAAAAATAAGATGTTAGCATCATTGTATCAGTTGGAGTATAAATGCTTATACACAGCAACCAATAATACATTAAAGCTTTTTAGAGATGTAATGTTTTACCTACAACAACTACAAATTGGTAAATGGCGTCTAATATATTCATTTAAATGTTTTCATCTAAATTCTTAAAGTAGTCTGACATAAAAAGTGTTGTTTACTTTTTTGCATTTTCCTAGTTTCTAAAGGTTTCTTCTTATTTAAAAGATCTCATGGAATTTACAGGATTGCAAACCTTCCATTGATAGAATAAAGCCATGCTAAATTAAGTTGATTTGCTTGTGAAAGAAACGGTTCCATTATTCATGTCAGAGGACTGTCACATCAGTTTGAAGGATTGGGGAAAAAAATCCTTTTTTTTATCAACATTTAGAACCAAGAAGTGCCCTGCCATTCAAGGACTGAATTTCAATTAGGGAAAGTCAGACAGAAGATATATATAAATATATGTTTTTATAATTATGAAAATCTTCAAAGATGTATTGATATAATATTGGCCAAAACATACAAATAAGTATTTATTGATGTATGTATGCATGTTTGTTTTTATAGATTAAATAATATAAGGATAGATAGATAGATCGATAGAAAAAGAAACAGGTGTTTTTAAAAAGGTTTTAAATAACTAAACCAAAGGTTGCACATTTTGTTCATGTTATACAAGCCAACAATGGGATTTGGAGTGATATGAACAGAACGTTGGAAGTTACCAAGACAGCTACTGTAATCAAAGAGGAGCAGAACTTGGTATTACATTTAATACAAACTCTTCTTAAAGTGCTGAAATGAAAAACTGGTTAATATTGTTCTAAAGTAGGAATAGGTTAACTAATGGTTGATGTGTATGTTGACTTTTGGACCCTTCTCTCTCTGCATATGCAAATCAAATTCTTTTTCTTCAATATGGTTAATCCAAATGCTGTTTAAACCTTTAAAATATCCCCTGTGTTAAATTATTATACAATTTATATTATTAAATTATATTTAAATTGTTATGATCTCAGATCAAGGTATAGTACACATTAGGTTAGTATCTCAAAGTTTGAAGACTGTTTTATTTTAGCCTTTAATATTTCAAAGTGAGGTATCATAGTATGGTAGATTAATATATGCTATCACTGTGTACTTTTACAGGGATAAAGCCAGAATTTTAGAAATGGCACCTGAACATTTATAGAGCAATGTGCATTGGCTTTTAATCAGTTTGCAAATGGCTGGAGATTAAAAATATTATAAATATTAATCCAAAAATTAACATTTACTTTTCTACCCTTGGTAATTACAGGCTCCAAATGATTTAAAGTAAATATGTAGAAAGTGGTGAGCTTGAAAAGTTTACAGTGTTCTACACAAATTAATTATTATTACTATTATTAGTAATAATTATTATTGTGGATTTATATAGCATCAATATCTTCCATAGAGCTTTACAATTACATGTATACACATCAGGCCCTGCCCCAAAGAGCTTACAATCTAAGCAAATATATTTGATACAAACAACCTATCAATATGTCTTTAGGATTGTGGGAGGATTCAAACTCAGGACTTTAGCGCTGCAAAGCATCAGTACTAACCCGCTACCCCATTACTGACAGCAGGCACTATTTTACATCATGGTTGTGAAATAACACTGTTTTTACAGCCGTTTACAGTCATTTAAGACCGCAACGTAAAATAGCGCTGCTCCCAGTAAAAGGTTTGATATTGGCATTTACTGATCTCAAACCTTTATAAATGCCATCTTTCATGCTTATTGAGAAGCACTAGAGATGGACTCGAACCTGAACCCGGTTCCAAAACGGATTTTACAGATCTGAACGGACTTGTACTTTTCTGAATTTTCAGGTTTTTCTAACTCACTTAACTTTTTTCCCCAATAATTCGAATGAATGGTGGAGGATTTTTACATTTGGGATTTGATTTTTGGAACTTATTGAATACATGGAAACGATTGTAAACCCTAGATTCTGTATATAGGAGGTTTACATAATTTGTTAACCGTCAATTCTGTATACATGGAGAAATACTGAGTTCACGAACCCTCCATGTATAGGAGGTGTATGGGACGTTTACTGAATTCGTGAACCTTTGAGTACAAATATGGGATAATTGTGGAATGTGGAATGCGTAAGCTCGAATGTAGCGTGTGTGTGAAGGAAGTTGTTTTTTTCTGGCTATTATTATTAATAGTTCTGGCTATTTGTATTTGTTTCCCAAACCATTTCCCAGGTCCCAGAGCCATGTACAGTAAGTTTCCATTGCTATTTTTCCTTTACTTTGACTTTAATGGGTCTTGCAAATCCAGGTAACGCAACATGGTGGAGGTTTACGTTATCAACACTCTACTGCATAATGTATTAGTCCATGAGTGTTGGCTACTCAAATGCTTCCTGAATGCCAGAATATCGGAGTCTGAAATATGAAGACCTGCAAAAGTCCTCAAGAAAGCACTTTCTACACGTTTGCTTTATTTGTTTGGAGAATGAATACATAAAAGTATAAATTAATATATTTGTTTGTGTTGAGAGGAGAAGAGTTAAGGAATTGTTTACCTATTTTAAAAATATGTATTTTATAAAACGTGTATGGTAGCATATGTAGATTAATTTGACCTCTATAAGCTATTTCAACATTATAGAGTTACAGAGATTATTGAGAAAAAAAGACTTTAAAAACTGCTAGTTCCAAACAGTTTTCCTTGAAATCATGTATAATTGTTGCAAACCCTCTAAGTACTTATTGTGGAGTTTTAAAAAAACAAACAAACGGAAAACCTGCAGAAGCAAGAAAGTTAGGGCAAGGCCCCAAGGAAGCACGCAGGAACCGCATGACCCAGCAAAATTGAAACGGTGTGAGATTCATGCGTGCTACCCTGCGTGTGCACTGCTATTGCTTTGATGTACCCCTATCACATTGCATGAAATGCGCACCAAAAATGGTCGGGAGCGCAGGGCAGCGGAGGTAATGGGGCCATCCTCATCCTCTTCTATTGGTGTACGCTGCACTAAAGCAGCACTCAGCGCACACCATAATAGGCTAGTGGGGCCTAGCCTTTATTATATTGAAATTTATTATTAAGGTTTAACTAAGGCTGGGTTCACACCAGCAGATATTTCTGACTGACCGATAGTGCTGTGGATCAGTTGGCCAGAAATATCCAGCCACAAGCTTGGACGAACGGGCGATTGGGTCCGTTGGTAAATCATGCCCGATTGCACGGTCCTTCCCTAAGGGACCGCACGACCAGTCACGCACACTGTCGTCTGTGACCACTATTGCCACTGCCGACAATCATTTGTCCCGGCCGAGCGCTTGCTCACAGCAAACGCTTAGTCAGGACAAATAATAGGCCAGTGTGCACCCAGCCTAATATTGTGAAACTTTCTGAAAAGGACTTAAGAAATCCTAAATTAAGTTGATTGGGCAAAGAGGAAGGTTTATGGCTTCACCTGTTCACTATTCTGCTATCGCATCAGGGAAATAATATGGAAACAAGCATTATCCATAAATATATAGATGGTCTAGAGTAATGACAGGGTTAAAACCTTTTTATTGCCGGTACTGGTGATTGTGGGGAGGAATAGGTTTTATTAATGCGCCTTTAAGGAGGGGAGAACTGGTTTTATGATGTAGGACATTTTATTACATTTTCAGATCATATTTCTGCAACAATGGGCAGTTGCCTGTTTTTTTATATTAGAGAGGCTCATTACAAAATGACCGTAAATTGTAAAAAAAAACTGCACAAAAATGAAAACTTTGTATAGTTATGAATGTCACAATGTCTTTCCAGTGGGGTGTCACTGCTTTATAATGTCCCTATATAGAGATACACACTCATATATATCCACATGTGAGTGCAGGATAAAACAACTATTATAATACATGCAGACTAATCAGGTGGTAAATTTGCAAAACAGATATCATCAGGATTACTTAGGTGTAGGCACAGGATTAATGTGCAGTAGTTAGATCCAGATAATCTTGTTCAAGAGGCAGTTCCAGTTATTTCTGAGCATTCCTTTCCCTGTGCCACAGCGACTAAAGCAATAACAACTGAATATTAAGCAGTTCACTAATGAGGAGAAGGTAATAGGAAGAAATACTTTTCATTGTAAAGATAGAGATGTATACAAGAAATTAAAATAAACAAGTGACGTGATTTTTGAAGTGCTTATCAATTAAACATAAGCTAATGTGACAAGACATTTTGGACATTAGGTTAAAACTAGAATAAAACTAGAAAATTAGATGAAATTTAGGATGATGCTAACAATCATTTCTGATGGTTTTCGCCGCTGTTATCAACATCTTTTTTGCAAATTCAGACGCAATTTATAAAGCAGTATAACCGGCAGAGGAAAGACATTACCGCCGCAATTGCCATTTCGCTTATTGCCGTGGTAACTACTCATTCGTATTTAGAAAAGGGCGATAAGTGTGTTCTTGTGTTAAGTTCAGCCACCTAAAATTGCCAAGTCTAAAGGGGGCGAAAACGTAAAATTGACCAAATTTCTAGCTTGCCAGTGGGTCCAGGGGAGGTGTCTGACTATTTTCCAGCATTTACTGTAATATGGTCGGCGATTTCCAATTTTACTGAGATCACCTGTTTAAGGTTCTGATTTCCTCTATTTACCTTAGCTTGCAGCCAATTTCTCCCTTTGCCGCGATACCAGGATGAATGCAACGAATATAGCGGTGTTAGCAGCACACAACAACGATAATACCACCACACATTGCTGCTGCAAAATGCCATTGCGATGTCCTGAGATAGCTAAATGGCAAAAATAGCGAATGTTTATTAATATCCACTATGTTGTGTCTTTCTGTACTCGATATTATGTTGTGTCGTACTGTAATAGTTTAGCTGTATAGGAAGCAGGGACAGATTTATACTTTTTTCTCCCCTAGGCCAGCTAACTTGCACTTCCTTTCCCCCCCCCACCCGTACGTGGTAATTCATTGGCTGAAGCGGAGCTTTGTGAGTGGGAGAGGGACCTGGTGCCCATAGCAAATCAGCAATCGCTGCACATTTAACAGAGACCGGTAAGGCTCTGTTGTGTGCCAAATAATGTGCATTGTGTAAATTTAATATGGAGATGCAATACTGCCTAACTTGATAAAAAAAAATTTGTTTTATTTTGCCGCCCCCGGTGGCTGTGCCGCCCTAGGCCACGGCCTAGGTGGCCTAGTGGGAAATCCGGCCCTGATAGGAAGCAAGTTAAACGTGCACTAATATTGCAAATAATGCTATCATTTCTAATTAACTGTCTATAGGGAGCAGCTCTTAGTGTCTACTTTATGCATAAGAGTTTTCACCTATATTTAGATAATAGATAGATAGACAGACAGACAGGCATATAGATAGATAAATAGATGATAGCGAGATAAATAGACAGATAGACAGATATAGATAGATAGATAGATAGATAGATAGATAGATAGATAGATAGATAGATAGATAGATAGATAGATAGATAGATAGATAGTGATATATATATCGCTTAACGGAAAAACATTGTAAAGTACAAAAATATGTTGCAATCAAATTACTTTTCCACCTTATAATTATGCCCTTTAGTTTACATTTAATTAGGGCTAATTTACACTTAAAGGGTAACTGTGGTCTCAAATTCTTCCAAACTAGTAAGGATTATATAAAAAGCCTTCCATTATACCTTCAAAATAAAACCTAATTCACATCTCTAGATAAAAATTGGTAAGAAGCTATTGCTGCAAATGTTCAGCAATGTAATTTCCTGGTTGAACTCTTCCTGTTTTTAGCCATCTGACCAGCTTGTAGTCATGTGACCAGCCTTTGCCTGCATTAATAGGCTTCCCTTCTCAACTGTCAATTTTTTCCTCAGGTACTTCCCGATTTCCCCAGCATTAAGTCTTTACTGAGCATGCTTCTCCCCCGGGCAAAAAGGACCAGCAGAGCTAAGGTAATGTCACTCAACCTACTGGAAGCAGGAAGTTTGAACATTCACCCCAATATAATTTCTCACAGGCTCCATCCAGAGATGGGATTGTTCGCTCAGTATAGGCGAAAGGTATAAGGAAATACTGCAGGCTTTCATTTAACCCTAACTTGTTTTGAGACCATAGTTGCCCTTTAAAGTAATATACCACTGATAAATGACCCATGCAGATGGGTAGCCCACACTGCCTAGGTGAGACAGTAATCGGATTTTGCATTTTATGACATTGATGGATAGGGATGTGAAACATGTAGCCCTAAATGAGAGATTATACCATAGTAAGAGAAAACAGAGGGTTATTTAACTGGTCTAAAAATACATCCACATTAATTCAGGATGCACAATCCTGCCAGGGTTCATTCCAATGGCATGCTAATGGACATGTCCCAGATTTTGGTACAAACTTTTGACTGTCGAAACGAAAATTCTGAGTCAAAACTGCGAAATGTTCAGTACACGATTATGGGCTTTCTAGTGTGCTAGATAATATACATATACTGTATGCAAGTGTTTGTCTATAAATCCATACCATGTGCTTTTTACTAAATCATTAATATTTTAACCCTTCTACTTAGAAGTCTAAGAATAAATTTACACATTATTCTGCTGATGTTCCCTCTGTGAGTGGGATTATTTTCCGCTCAGTGGTTACATTGAATTTGATCATTTCTATTCATCCATCAGATTTCAAAACGACCTTCTAATTGATGAGGGTGTTTAACAGTTAATTGAGCATTTTCATTGTGAACTTTCATTGTTCTAAGTTCTAACTGCAGAGATACCATGCTTAGCCCAAGCACAAAGACATGAGATCTAGCAGCCTTTCTCTGACAATTAGGGTATCCGGAGAAACTATTATGTTAATACTTTCCACCCCATGGCAGTTAAAAGGAGGATTTTTACCACCAATGGTGTTTGTAATTTGACTGCCTTCTGGATATAAGTTGTTTTATAACTTTAACTGAAATTTGTATCTCCACAGCTCAGTTTTCATAAACAGTTTGTATGCTCTCTCCATCACTTTCTTGCAAACACTTTACCTATTTATTTCCTAATACAAACTAAAACCACTAACTCTCCTTTTTTATTCTTTATAACCACAAACCCTTAACCCTTGCTTTTCTGTATTTAAGTTGGCCACAACTGACTGGTCTGAGTGATGGGCGACCTTGGGAAATTTTACTATACCATTGGAATCACAAGTAGACTCATTGTTAAGTCCTCATAGTTGATGACCTTTTTATATGTAGAATAGATATTTGCCCAAATGATTAGCTGCCGGACACACACACGTAGGTAACATGTCACCATTGGTCATGTGGATCACATCAAGTAAAATTTTCCATTAAACCCTCCATATCTTATTTCCTTTTATTGATTAGCCAAAAGTGAAATTCACCATTGCTCAGCTTTATTTGTTGTTAGCTCAAATAACTCAATTAAGGAAATGAAGAGGATCCCCAGATAAATATATTATACATTCAGTATTTCTATAACAAAAATCTACAACTTTATTTTAATTCTGTTTGGTTAGGGGGAAGGAAATAATATATTCTGGAGCAATGCAGTATCGATCACAGCTCACTTGTCTGTGCTCCATTTTGCCTTAACCAATTTGTGGCAGTTACGTGTCAGGAAGGTGTCAGGTATGCTGCAACTTGAAGCAAGGTTTGTACTGTGCTCTGATTCAGTAGTTGTTATGTTTGTGCAAAACTTAATCCTTAATTGGGTGCACTGCGCAATGTCCAAAAGGTTGTGGCCAACGTTCAGGGCCCATAAAATTATAATACATTGGGTAGCTTGTTCATTTAGCCTCATTTTGACAATAGTAATCCTTACTGCATCCCCCCCTCTGTTAGAATTGCTCGGTAATGTTAAGTACATCATTTTACAATTTGTTTAGTATAATGAATTATATACTAAGAGAAGCAAGAAATGATCCCAAAATATCAGTAGATATGTTTGTCTCAATGTAAAAGCAATCTATTCATTTATGTATTATTTCTCTTTTTATCAGTTTTCAGCTCCAGATATTAACAAGCATGACCTGTAAACCTGAATTACTTGCAGTTGAAACATATTTGCAAATATATAACCTTCTAATGGCTGAGATGCGCTATGAAACAATATTCGGGGTCATAATGTGCCTAGTATAAAGGACAGCAGAGTTTGATAACCACATTAAAGCTGCACCAACATCTGCTCAGGCCACAGACAACATTATCATCAGGAATTAACCTCCTGAACTCTTTAATCATTAACCTCAGGAGAGGGAAAGTTAGACAACAAGAGCCTATTTATTAGTGGTCCCTCAGAGAGATCTATTGAGCAATATATTACTCGGAACAGCGTGAGAAGGGCATTTCCAGTGCTCCATATTTACACATCTTAAGCACAGGAATAAAGTGTGAAAAAGGAAGGCCAGTGTTGTAAATAAACATGTGATGATCTATTGTTGTTTATTCCTGATGCCAATTTTACACAAAATAAAACACAATCTGTCCTATATAAATAAATGAAATTGAGTTTAGGCAATTTAATGTAACGTAATTCCTCCAGACCAACAGACCTCAGCTTATACATTAGTCGCCTATGAGGGACTGTATCAAAAGCCTTTGCAAAATCCAAGTAAACTACATCTACTGCTATGCCAGAGTCTAAATTTCTACTTACTTCCTCATAAAAGCCAAGCAAGTTAGTTTGACAAGATCTATTCCTCCTAAATCCATGCTGGTTACTACTTATAATGTCACTCCTTTAAACATAGGATGTATTTTATCCGGTCCAGGAGATTTATTAATATTAACCTTATTTAGTTATTTTTGTACCATATCCTTGGTTAACCAAAGTGCACTTAAATCTTTTATACCATTATTGCTACTACACTCTATGATATCTGTACTTGGATCTTCTATAGTGTATACAGAGAGAAAAAAAGTATTCAAGACATTTGCTTTATCACCATCCTCCATAACTAGCTTTTCCCCATTAATTAATGGTGCCATATTCTCAGTCCTCATCTTCTTACTATTAATATACTTAAAAAAAATGTTAGGCTTAGTGATGCTTTGTTCAGCTATCCTAACTTCATTATTAATTTTAGCTAGTTTGATTGCTTTCTTACACTCCTTGTTACAGTTTTTTTATAATCCCTAAAGGCTCTTTCCGTTTCCTCTGCCTTAAAGGTTTTAAATGCCTTTTTCTTCCTTTCCATTTGCCTCTTTACATCAGATTTCAGCCACATGGGCGCGGATTTATTTTTTTTACATTTATTTCCCAAGGGTATAAATTTAGATGTGAACTGGCTTAAAATCCCCTTGAACACAGTCCACTTCGGTTCAGTACCTTTATCTGATAATACATTATCCCAGTTGACATTCTGAAGAGCTGCTTTTAACCTGGGAAAATTTGCCTTCCCGAAAGTCTTTGTTAACCCAGTGCACTTTTCCTTTCGATAACAAAGTCCAAATGCCACTATTTCATGGTCACTATTCCCTAAGCCTCCAGTTACCTTCATATCTATAATGCGCTCCACGATGTTAGATATTACCAGATCCAACAGAGCTCCTTTTCTAGTAGGAACCTCAACCACCTGTGACAGAAAATTATACTGCAGCAAATTCAGGAACTCATCGCCTTTTTCTGTGATGGCAGTTCCACTACACCAATCAATGTCAGGGTAATTAATACTCCTCCCCCTTTACTTTTTCCTCTTTCCTGCCTAAACAAGGCATATCCTTCTAAATTTACAGCCCAGTCGTAATAGGTTTCTGCTATACCTATTACATCATACTTTTCATTCAATGCCATAATTTCCAATTCACCCATTTTATCAGACAGGCTTCTTGCATTTGCAAACATACATTTTAGATTATGATCCTATAATTTATTCGTACTCTTTAATACGCATGCCTCCATATCCCCTATGCTAGCCCCACCCCCCTTTCCGCCCGCCACTGGCCTATCTACACCCTGCTTTCCTCCTGGACTATCTATCCCAGTGAGACTGCTAATATGCCCCCAACCTAGTTTAAAATATCCTCCAACCCTCTAGCCATCTTTTCCCCTAAAACAGCTGCACCGCCATCAGTGAGGTGCAACCTATCCCTACTAAGAGCCTGTAGCCGACAGCAAAGTCTGCCGAGTTCTCAATAAACCCAAACCCTTCTTCCTTACACCACCCTCTTAGCCATGCATTAATGCTCCTAAGCTCCTGCTGTTTCCCTGGCTTAGCACGTGGCTGCGGTAGTATTTCTGAAAACACTACCCTGGAGGTCCTTGCTTTTAACTTGGCCCCTAGCTCTCGAAAATCATGTTTAAGGACCTCACCTCCTCCTCTAACTTTGTCATTGGCATCAATGTGAACCAAGACCGCCGGGTTACACCCTGCCCCACCCAATAATCTGTCTACACGATCCACCACATGCCGAACCCTAGCACCAGGCAGGCAACAGTTCGGCATGTAGGGTCTTGGTGGCAGATTACCCTATCTACCTTTCTTATAATGGAGTCCCCTACCACTACCACCTGTCTGGCATTCCTGATCCTTCATTCCTCCTCCCTTGTATCAGAGATGGCAGTCCCCTGGATGCTCAAGGGACTAGCCCCCTCCATACACGCTAATTCCGAGGTGTCTTCCTCCACTTCATTACCTAAGGCAGATCTGTTGGGATGGGCAATCTGGGAAGAAGCCACCCTACCCTTCTGTCCCCCACACCCTTCCGTCCCCCACACAAAACTACCTCCCCCCTCAACCTTCCCTGTCCCCCTTCCACCCACCTCGATACTGGCCCCAGCCAGTGCCTGCTGACCCCCCAGTTTTGCCAATCCCTGCAATGCTGCAAGCTGCCCCCTTAGACTCTCCATCTCAGCTTCCAAACAGGCAACCCACTCACACTTCACACAGACATAGGTTCTCTGGAATGTCTGCTCCAGGTTCCTATACATGTGGCAGGATGCACATTTCATGGTACCGACAAAACTGTCCCTTCTAATACACAACAACAGCACAGTGAAGCACAAACCTTGTTTAATTGTCCTTCTTGTTTCAATGTCCTTCTTTTTCTATGTCCTTGAGATCAAGGTCCTTAAGAAAAAGGGACATGTTCCACTCTAGTTCGTTTCAGTGTTGGACTGAACTGTCCTAGACTGTCCTGCAGCATTTTATTTGTGCTTAGCCAGTGTGTGTTGCAGGCTAAATGCAATTGCCATGCTGATATGAAGTAATAAATACATCTGACATGTAATAGCTTTAAGTAACATAGTAACATAGTAACATAGTAATTGAGGTAGAATAAAGACATATACATCCATCAAGTCCAACCTTTTCACACTTCCTTTTAACCCTACCTAACAGTTGATCCAGAGGAAGGCAAAAACCCCAGTTATTAAAAAAAATAAGGGGGGTTTGGGGGAAAGTTGGGAGGGAACCTTTCCTGACTCCAAACGGCAATCAGAAAGTATCCCTGGATCAACCGAACTACAGTATATTTATTAATATCAGCAATTCTCAATATTTTTTAGTTTTAGAAAATACCACATCTGCTGGAAGACAGTTCCACAATTTAAAATTTTTCAATGTAAAGAAACCTTTCCTAACCTAAGGATGAAACTTCTTTTCTTCCAATCTTAAGAGATATCCACGAATCCTCTAATATGACCCATTCAGGAACAATGCACCAGAGAGTTTAGTGTATGGCACATTAATATATTTGTATAAAGTGATCATATCCGCACTCAAATGTTGCTTCTCCAATGTAAAAAGCCCTAACTTGTCTAATATGCCTGCATAGTCAAGCCCCTCCATTCCCTTCATTATTTAAGTTGCCCTTCTCTGAACTGCTTCCATTTCCGTGATGTAACTTTTTTATATGGTATTCCAGAACTGTACTGCATATTCCAAATGAGGCCTTACCAGTGCCTTGTAAAGTGGGAGAATAATATTTTTCTCTATTGAATCTAATGATATCTTGCTAGCTCTAGCCTTTGCTGTCTGGCATTGCTACAATCTATCTAGTTCAGCTTGAAGCAATTGCACATCATTTGAAGTTTCCAAAGCTCTGCACAGTTTAGTGTCATCAGCAAACACAGATACCTTGCTCTCAATGCCTCCTTCTAAATGCAGATTAAAAACAAGGTGCCAAAGTACAGAACTCTGAGGTGCTCCACTTAGAACTTTAGCCCACATTGATGTAGCTCCATTGACCACCACTCTCTGTTAGTGATCCTATAACCAATTCTCTATCCATGTACAAATGTTATTTTCTAGGCCAACAGTCCTCAATTTATAAATTAGTTGCCTATGTGGCACAGTATGAAAAGCTTTAGCAAAATCCAAGAAAATTTGTCTGGCATGATCTATTTCTCATAATTCATGCTAATAAGATCAAATCTGGAGACAAGGATATGATCCCGTAACAAAGCTTCCTAGCACTAGTATTTTCTCACAGGTCTATAGTTACCAGGCTGGGAATGACTACCTTTTTTGATGATCGGTATTAAATTGGCTTTTTTCCAGTCCAGCGGCATATCACCAGTCAATAGTGAATCTGAAAAATGAGAAGCAGTAGTCTAGATAAAAATGGACTAATCTCTTTTAAGATCAGAGGATGTATTTCATCTGGTCTTGGGGTTTTATTTATATTAACTTTGTCCTATTGTTTCCATATCATATCCTCTGTCATCCAGAGTTAATATTCCTCATCTATAACCTTCATATTATTACAGTCCCTGCTATTGGCACTAGGATTCTCTATAGGGAATACCGTTTAGCACATTAGCCTTTTTGGAATCCTCTAAAACCATATCAGCCCCATTATTTAATGGTCCCACATTCTTATTCTCATCTTTTTACTATTGATATTGATGTATTGCGCTCCTTATTACAGCTTTTATACTCCATGTAAGCCTGTTCTGTTCCCTCTGATTTAAAAATTATAAAAGCCTTTTTCTTTTTTTCCATTTCGCTTTTTACCTCATGCAAAGGTGGACCTAATTTTTACACATTTCCTAAAGGTATAAATATAGAAATGTAACAGTTTAATATCCCTTTAAAAACAGTCCACTTCTGCTCAATACCTTTATCTAGGAAAAAAATTACCCCAGTCTGAGCAGGAGTGATTTCTTTAACAACATAAAATTATCTATCCTAAAGTTAAAAGTTTTTGTTAAACATGTGTTCTTTTGTTTTTTGCAACCTATATTAAATGGTGCTCAGCTCAGGGTTATTAGATATCACCATATCCAACAAAGCATCCTGTCTAGTAGAAATTTCTACCATCTGTGAGAAAAAATGCTTATATAGAAAATGTAAGAACTTGATACCTTACTCCAATCTATGTCAGGGTAATTGAAATTCCCCATAACCAGAACATGTCCCATACCAGCAGCCTTCGCCAACTGCATATGGAGATTCATTTCCACCCCCTCACTGGCATTTGGCGGCTTTTGACATACACCAACAATTCATTTACCCAGCTTTTTGCTTCCTGTACACAGCTCCACTCATAATGTTTCTGCCTTATTGTTTATACCCCCATCTATCTCACCTTTTAAGTTTGGCTTAAATTTAACATACATACATACTCCTCCTCCTTTCTTATTAACTCTGTCACGTCTAAATAAGGTGTTTCCTTCAATATTTACTGTCCAGTCGTGTGAATCATTTAGCCAAGTTTCTGCTATACCGATCACATAATACCTATTAGTTCTAGTTCCCCTAATTTTTCCAGACTTCTTGCATTTGTAAACATACATTTTAGATTAAGAAGAAATACTCGAGGTACCTCCCAGGCGTCCAATCCCTTCTGGCCACCTCACTGCCAGATAGACAATACTAAGGAATAAAGAAAGTAGGGCTGTCCAGTCGTTTATAATTTAGAAGGGGTAATCCCTCTTGCAGTTACACCAACACACGACGTTTCGGCCACTAGGCCTTTAAAGGCCTAGCAGCCGAAACGTTGTGTGTTGGTGTAACTGCAATAAAGAGGGATTACCCCTTGTAAATTATAAGTGACTGGACAGCCCTACTTTCTTTATTCCTTAATACATTTTAGATTATCAATTAATTTACATCCATATTTGGACATACATGCCTCTTTATCATCTATGCTCCCCTCTCCCCATCTCCTCCCTCCATTATCTTATTAGCCCCCTGATCCCTAAATTCTCTATCTACCCCGGTGTTGTCCAATGTACCCTCCCCCTATATCTAGTTTAAAATCTCCTACCCCCTAGCCTTCTTCACCTCCACAACAGATGAACCATTATCATTCAGGTTCAGCCCATCTCTACTAAATGGACAGCCCAGTTCTCTAAAAATCCAAAACCCATCTCCTTACACCACTCTTTTAGCCATGCATTTATACTGCTAAGCTTCCATTGCCTCCCTAGCGTAGCACATGGCTGCATTAGTATTTCTGAAAACAATACCCTTGAGGTCCTCACTTTTAACTTGGCCCCTAACTCTTAGAAATTATTTGGTTGTTGCCTGGAAACTGGGCATGAATGCTGCTCATTGCATAAATGTGCTATATTGGTACTTTGCATACAAAAGTCAATACATTGCAATGATTATTTTATTACACAAAATCATTTATTATAATACAAAATTCAGGATTATTTTAACAAAGTGAGTGAAAACTGGGTTATTGGGAAGTAGAAAAAAACTACCCTTAAAATAGGTTAAAAGGTAAATATTATTACAGGTTCATTTTACTCTGTGAATTAAAAATATTTCCCTATTTGAAAATATTAATTTGTTCTGCATCATACAATCGTGTAGACAGACAATTGGGTTGGACTGGGAGTGACCCAGCAGTCTTGGTTCACAATAACAAAGTTAGAGAAGAAGAATAGGTCCGTACAAATTAGAGTTAGGAGCCAAGCCTTGGGCAGTTTTTATTGGAATCCTTGGACAGCCTCTATAGATAGCTTTGGGCACTCTCCATTGCTAGCCTTGGACAGACTCTATTGCAACTTTGGACATGCTCTTTTGCCTGCCTTGGACAGTCTCTACTGTCAGCCTTGAAAAGAGTATATTGCTAGCATTGGGAAGTGTCTATTGCTAGCCTTGGACAGTCTCTATTTCCAGGCTTGAATAGTGTATATTGCTATCATTGGGAAGCGTATATTGCTAGCCTTGGAAAGTCTCTATTGCTTTATTAGGACAGTCTCTATTGCTAGCCTTGGACAGTCTTTTGTTAGCCTTGGACAGTTCTTCCATTACTAGCCTTGGACACTCTCTATTGCAAGCCTTGGACAGTCTCCATTGCTAGCCTTGATAAGTGCATATTGCTAGCATTGGGCAGTGCCTATTGTTAGCCTTGGACAGTTTCTTTTGCTAGCATTGGAAAGTCTCTATTGCTAGCCTAGGACAGTCTTTATTGCTAGCCTAGGACATTGTTTATTGCTAGCCTTGGACAGTGTCTTTTGCTAGCCTTGGACAGTCTATTTTGCTAACCCTGGACAGTCTCTATTGCTAGCCTTGGAAGTTTCTATTGCTAGGCTTGGGTAGTCTCTTGGTAGCATTGGGCAATCTCTTTTGCTTACCGTGGGCAGTTTCTATTGGTATCCTTGGACAGCCTCTATTGGTAGCTTTGGGAAATCTCTATTGCTAGCCTTGGACAGTCTCTATTGCGAGCCTTATACAGTCTCTATTGCTAGCATTGGGGCAGCCTTAATTTTTAGGTTTTGGCACTCTCTATTGCTAGCCTTGCACAGTCTCTAGTGCAACTTTGGACAAGCTCTATTGCCAGCCTTGGACAGTTTCTATTGCCAGCCTTGAAAAGTGTATATTGCAAGCATTGGGCAGTGTCTATTGCTAACCTAGGACAGTCTATTGCTAGCCTTGGACAGTCTCCTTTGCTAGCCTAGGACAGTCTATTGCTAGCCTTGGACAGTCTCTTTTGCTAGCCTTGGACAGTCTCTTTTGCTAGCCTTGGAAATCTCTTTTGCTAGCCTTATACAGTCTCTATTGCTAGCATTGGGCAGCCTTAATTCTTAGCTTTGGGCAGTCTCTTTTGCTAACCTTGGGCAGTCTCTTTTGCTAACCTTGGGCAGTCTCTATTGATAGCCTTGGACAGTCTCTAGTGCAACTTTTGGCAAGCTCTATTGCCAGCCTTGGACAGTTTCTATTGCCAGCCTTGAAAAGTGTATATTGCAAGAATTGGGCAGTGTCTATTGCTAGCCTTGGACAGTTTCTTTTGCTAGCATTGGAAAGTCTCTATTGCTACCCTAGGACAGTGTATTGCTAGCCTTGGACAGTCTCTTTTGCTGGCCTTGGAAAGTCTCTATTGCTAGCCTAGGAGAGTCTTTATTGCTAGCCTAGGACATTTTTTATTGCTAGCCTTGGACAGTGTCTTTTGCTAGCCTTGGACAGTCTCTTTTGCTAACCCTGGACAGACTCTAGCCTTGGACATTCTCTATTGCTAGGCTTGGGTAGTCTCTATTGGTAGCATTGGGCAATCTCTTTTGCTTACCTTGGGCAGCTTCTATTGGTATCCTTGTACAGTCTCTATTGGTAGCTTTGGGAAATCTCTATTGCTAGCCTTGGACAGTCTCTATTGGTAGCCTTGGACAGTCTCTATTGGTAGCTTTGGACAATATCTATTGCTAGCCTTATACAGTCTCTATTTCTAGCATTGGGCAGCCTTAATTCTTAGCTTTGGGCAGTCTCTTTTGCTAACCTTGGGCAGTCTCTATTGATAGCCTTGGAAGTCTCTATTGGTGGCTTTTGGCACTCGCTATAGCTAGCCTTACACAGTCTCTAGTGCAACTTTGGACAAGGTCTATTGCCAGCCTTGGACAGTTTTTATTTCCAGCCTTGAAAAGTGTATATTGCAAGCATTGGGCAGTGTCTATTGCTAGCCTTGGACAGTTTATTTTGCTAGCATTGGAAAGTCTCTATTGTTACCTTAGGACAGTCTATTGCTAGCCTTGGACAGTCTCTTTTGCTAGCCTTGGACAGTCTCTATTTGCTTTTTTTTCCTTTACCCTGGACTATCTATCCCAGTGAGACTGCTAATATGGCCCCCAACCTAGTTTAAATATCCTCCAACCCTCTAGCCATCTTTCCCCTAAAACAGCTGCACGCCATCAGTGAGGTGCAACCTATCCCTACATAAGAGCCTGTAGCCGACAGCAAAGCTGCCGAGCCAATAAACCCAAACCCTTCTTCTCTTACACCACCCCTCTTAGCCATGCATTAATGCTCCTAAGCCTCTGCTGTTTCCCTGGCTTAGCACGTGCTGCGGTAGTATTTCTGAAAACACTACCCTGGAGGTCCTTGCTTTTAACTTGGCCCTAGCTCTCGAAAATTATGTTTAGGACCTCACCTCCTCCCTCTAACTTTGTCATTGGCATCAATGTGAACCAAGACCGCCGGTGGTACACCCTGCCCCACCCAAAATCTGTCTACACGATCCACCACATGCCGAACCCTAGCACCAGGCAGGCAACAGTTCGGCATGTAGGGTCTTGGTGGCAGATTACCCTATCTACCTTTCTTATAATGGAGTCCCCTACCACTACCACCTGTCTGGCATTCCTGATCCTTCATTCCTCCTCCCTTGTATCAGAGATGGCAGTCCACTGATGCTGCGCGGACTAGTCCCCTCCATACACGCCTAATTCGAGGTGTCTTCCTCCACTTCATTACCTAAGGCAGATCTGTTGGGATGGGCAATCTGGGAGAGAAGCCCACCTACCCTTCTGTCCCCCACACCCTTCCGTCCCCCACACAAAAACTACTCCCCCCTCAACCTTCCTGTCCCCCTTCCACCCCCTCGATACATGGCCCCAGCCAGTGCCTGCTGACCCCCAGTTTGCCAATCCCTGCAATGCTGCAAGCGCTGCCCCCTTAGACTCTCCATCTCAGCTTCCAAACAGGCAACCCACTCACACTTCACACAGACATAGGTTCTCTGGAATGTCTGCTCCAGGTTCCTATACATGTGGCAGGATGCACATTTCATGGTACCGACAAAACTGTCCCTCTAATACACAACAACAGCACAGTGAAGCACAAACCTTGTTTAATGTCCTCTTGTTTCAATGTCCTTCTTTTCTATGTCCTGAGATCAAGGTCCTTAAGAAAAAGGGACATGTTCCACTCTAGTTCGTTTCAGTGTTGGACTGAACTGTCCTAGACTGTCCTGCAGCATTTTATTGTGCTTAGCCAGTGTGTGTTGCAGGCTAAATGCAATTGCCATGCTGATATGAAGTAATAAATACATCTGACATGTAATAGCTTTAAGTAACAATAGTAACATAGTAACATAGTAATTGAGGTAGAATAAAGACATATACATCCATCAGTCCAACCTTTCACACTTCCTTTTAAACCTACCTAACAGTTGATCCAGAGGAAGGCAAAAAACCCCAGTTATTAAAAAAAATAAGGGGGGTTTGGGGGAAAGTTGGGAGGGAACCTTTCCTGACTCCAAACGGCAATCAGAAAGTATCCCTGGATCAACCGAACTACAGTATATTTATTAATATCAGCAATTCTCAATAATTTTTTAGTTTTAGAAAATACCACATCTGGGGAAGACAGTTCCACAATTTAAAATTTTTCAATGTAAAGAAACTTTCCTAACCTAAGGATGAAACTTCTTTTCTTCCAATCTTAAGAGATATCCACGAATCCTCTAATATGACCCATTCAGGAACAATGCACCAGAGAGTTTAGTGTATGGCACATTAATATATTGTTATAAAGTGATCATATCCGCACTCAAATGTTGCTCTCCAATGTAAAAAGCCCTAACTTGTCTTAATATGCCTGCATAGTCAAGCCCCCATTCCCTCATTATTAAGTTGCCCTTCTCTGAATGCTTCCATTTCCGTGATGTAACTTTTTTATATGGTATTCCAGAACTGTACTGCATATTCCAAATGAGGCCTTACCAGTGCCTGTAAAGTGGGAGAATAAATTTTCTCATATGAATCTAATGATATCTTGCTAGCTCTAGCCTTGCTGTCTGGCATTGCTACAATCTATCTAGTTCAGCTTGAAGCAATTGCACATCATTGAAGTTTCCAAAGCTCTGCACAGTTAGTGTCATCAGCAAACACAGATACCTTGCTCTCAATGCCTCCTCTAAATGCAGATTAAAAACAAGGTGCCAAAGTACAGAACTCTGAGGTGCTTCACTTAGAACTTTAGCCCACATTGATGTAGCTCCATTGACCACCCATCTCTGTTAGTGATCCATAACCAAATTCTCTATCCATGTACAAATGTATTTTCTAGGCCAACAGTCCTCAATTATAAAATTAGTGCCTATGTGGCACAGTATGAAAAGCTTTAGCAAAATCCAAGAAAATTTGTCTGGCATGATCTATTTCTCATAATTCATGCTAATAAGATCAAATCTGGAGACAAGGATTGATCCGTAACAAGCTTCCTAGCACATAGTATTTTCTCACAGGTCTATAGTTACCAGGCTGGGAATGACTACCTTTTTTGATGATCGGTATATTAATTGGTTTTTTTCCAGTCCAGCGGCATATCACCAGTCAATAGTGAATCTGAAAATGAGAAGCAGTCAGAGTCTAGATAAAAATGGACTAATCTCTTTTAAGATCAGAGGATGTATTCATCTGGTCTTGGGGTTTTATTATATTAAACTTTGTCCTATTGTTTCCATATCATATCCTCTGTCATCCAGAGTTAATATTCCTCATCTATAACCTTCATATTATTACAGTCCCTGCTATGGCACTAGGATTCTCTATAGGGAATACCGTTAGCACATTAGCCTTTTTGGAATCCTCTAAAACCATATCAGCCCCTTATTTAATGGTCACCACTCTTATTCTCATTTTTACTATTGATATGATGTATTGCGCTCCTTATTACAGCTTTATACTCCATGTAAGCCTGTTCTGTTCCCTCTGATTTAAAAATTATAAAAGCCTTTTCTTTTTTCCATTTCGCTTTTACCTCATGCAAAGGTGGACCTAATTTTTCACATTTCCTAAAGGTATAAATATAGAAATGTAACAGTTTAATATCCCTTTAAAAACAGTCCACTTCTGCTCAATACCTTTATCTAGGAAAAAAATTACCCCAGTTGAGCAGGAGTGATTTCTTTAACAACTAAAAATTATCTATCCTAAAGTTAAAAGTTTTGTTTAAACATGTGTTCTTTTGTTTTTTGCAACCTATATTAAATGGTGCTCAGCTCAGGGTTATTAGATATCACCATATCCAACAAAGCATCCTGTCTAGTAGAAATTTCTACATCTGTGAGAAAAAATGCTTATATAGAAATGTAAGAACTTGATACCTTACTCCAATCTATGTCAGGGTAATTGAAATCCCCATAACCAGAACATGTCCCATACCAGCAGCCTTCGCCAACTGCATATGGAGATTCATTTCCACCCCCTCACATGGCATTTGGCGGCTTTTGACATACACCAACAATTCATTTACCCAGCTTTTTGCTTCTGTACACAGCTCCACTCATAATGTTTCTGCCTTATTGTTATACCCCCATCTATCTCACCTTTTAAGTTTGGCTTAAATTTAACATACATACATACTCCTCCTCCTTTCTTATTAACTCTGTCACGTCTAAATAAGGTGTTTCCTTCAATATTTACTGTCCAGTCGTGTGAATCATTTAGCCAAGTTTCTGCTTATACCGATACATAAATACCTATTAGTTCTAGTTCCCCTAATTTTCCAGACTTCTTGCATTTGTAAACATACATTTTAGATTAAGAAGAAATACTCGAGGTACCTCCCAGGCGTCCAATCCCTTCTGGCCACCTCACTGCCAGATAGACAATACTAAGGAATAAAGAAAGTAGGGCTGTCCAGTCGTTATAATTTAGAAGGGGTAATCCCTCTTGCAGTTACACCAAACACACGACGTTTCGGCCACTAGGCCTTTAAAGGCCTAGCAGCGAAACGTTGTGTGTTGGTGTAACTGCAATAAAGAGGGATTACCCCTTGTAAATTATAAGTGACTGGACAGCCCTACTTTCTTTATTCCTTAATACATTTAGATTATCAATTAATTTACATCCATATTTGACATACATGCCTCTTTATCATCTATGCTCCCTCTCCCATCTCCCCCTCCATTATCTTATTAGCCCCCTGATCCCTAAATTCTCATTTACCCCGGTGTTGTCCAATGTACCCTCCCCCTATATCTAGTTTAAAATCTCCTACCCCTAGCCTTCTTCACCTCCACAACAGATGAACCATTATCATTCAGGTTCAGCCCATCTCTACTAAATGGACACCCAGTTCTCTAAAAATCCAAAACCCATCTCCTTACACCACTCTTTTAGCCATGCATTTATACTGCTAAGCTTCCATTGCCTCCCTAGCGTAGCACATGGCTGCATTAGTATTTCTGAAAACAATACCCTTGAGGTCCTCACTTTTAACTGGCCCCTAACTCTTAGAAATTATTTGGTGTTGCCTGGAAACTGGGCATGAATGCTGCTCATTGCATAAATGTGCTATATTGGTACTTTGCATACAAAAGTCAATACATTGCAATGATTATTTTATTACACAAATCATTTATTATAATACAAAATTCAGGATTATTTTAACAAAGTGAGTGAAAACTGGGTTATTGGGAAGTAGAAAAAAACTACCCTTAAAATAGGTTAAAAGGTAAATATTATTACAGGTTCATTTACTCTGTGAATTAAAAATATTTCCCTATTTGAAAATATTAATTTGTTCTGCATCATACAATCGTGGTAGACAGACAATTGGGTTGGAATGGGAGTGACCCAGCAGTCTTGGTTCACAATAACAAAGTTAGAGAAGAAGAATAGGTCCGTACAAATAGAGTTAGGAGCCAAGCCTTGGGCAGTTTTTATTGGAATCCTTGGACAGCCTCTATAGATAGCTTTGGGCACTCTCCATTGCTAGCCTTGGACAGACTCTATTGCAACTTTGGACATGCTCTTTGCCTGCCTTGGACAGCTCTACTGTCAGCCTTGAAAAGAGTATATTGCTAGCATGGGAAGTGTCTATTGCTAGCCTTGGACAGTCTCTATTTCCAGGCTTGAATAGTGTTATTGCTATCATTGGGAAGCGTATATTGCTAGCCTTGGAAAGTCTCTATTGCTTTATTAGGACAGTCTCTATGCTAGCTTGGACAGTCTTTTTGTAGCCTGGGACAGTCTCTATGGTAGCCTTGGACAGTCTCTATTGTAGCCTTGGACAGCTCTATTACTAGCTTGACATCTCTAGCAAGCCTTGGACAGTCTCCATTGCTAGCCTTGATAAGTGCATATTGCTAGCATTGGGCAGTGCCTATTGTTAGCCTTGGACAGTTTCTTTGCTAGCATTGGAAAGTCTCTATTGCTAGCTAGGACAGTCTTTATTGCTAGCCTAGGACATGTTTATTGCTAGCCTTGGACAGTGTCTTTTGCTAGCCTTGGACAGTCTATTTTGCTAACCCTGGACAGTCTCTATTGCTAGCCTTGGAAGTTTCTATTGCTAGGCTTGGGTAGTCTCTTGGTAGCATTGGGCAATCTCTTTTGCTTACCGTGGGCGGTTTCTATGGTATCCTTGGACAGCCTCTATTGGTAGCTTTGGGAAATCTCTATTGCTAGCCTTGGACAGTCTATTGCGAGCCTTATACAGTCTCTTTGCTAGCATTGGGGCAGCCTTAATTTTTAGGTTTTGGCACCTCTATGCTAGCCTTGCACAGTCTCTAGTGCAACTTTGGACAAGCTCTATTGCCAGCCTTGGACAGTTTCTATTGCCCCTTGAAAAGTGTATATTGCAAGCATTGGGCAGTGTCTATTGCTAACCTAGGACAGTCTATTGCTAGCCTTGGACAGTCTCCTTTGCTATGCCTAGGACAGTCTATTGCTAGCTTGGACAGTCTCTTTTGTAGCCTTGGACAGTCTCTTTTGCTAGCCTTGGAAATCTCTTTTGCTAGCCTTATACAGTCTCTATTGCTAGCATTGGCAGCCTTAATTCTTAGCTTTGGGCAGTCTTTTTGCTAACCTTGGCAGTCTCTTTGCTAACCTGGGCAGTCTATATGATAGCCTTGGACAGTCTCTAGTGCAACTTTTGGCAAGCTCTATTGCCAGCCTTGGACAGTTTCTATTGCCAGCCTTGAAAAGTGTATATTGCAAGAATTGGGCAGTGTCTATTGCTAGCCTTGGACAGTTTCTTTTGCTAGCATTGGAAAGTCTCTATTGCTACCCTAGGACAGTGTATTGCTAGCCTTGGACAGTCTCTTTTGCTGGCCTTGGAAAGTCTCTATGCTAGCCTAGGAGAGTTTATTGCTAGCCTAGGACATTTTTTTTGCTAGCCTTGGACAGTGTCTTTTGCTAGCCTTGGACAGTCTCTTTTGCTAACCCTGGACAGACTCTAGCCTTGGACATTCCTATTGCTAGGCTTGGGTAGTCTCTATTGGTAGCATTGGGCAATCTCTTTGCTTACCTTGGGCAGCTTCTATTGGTATCCTTGTACAGTCTCTATTGGTAGCTTTGGGAAATCTCTATTGCTAGCCTTGGACAGTCTCTATTGGTAGCCTTGGACCGTCTCTATTGGTAGCTTTGGACAATATCTATTGCTAGCCTTATACAGTTCTATTTCTAGCATTGGGCAGCTTAATTCTTAGCTTTGGGCAGTCTCTTTGCTAACCTTGGGCAGTCTCTATTGATAGCCTTGGAAGTCTCTATTGGTGGCTTTTGGCACTCGCTATAGCTAGCCTTACACAGTCTCTAGTGCAACTTTGGACAAGGTCTATTGCAGCCTTGGACAGTTTTTATTTCCAGCCTTGAAAAGTGTATATTGCAAGCATTGGGCAGTGTCTATTGCTAGCCTTGGACAGTTTATTTTGCTAGCATTGGAAAGTCTTATTGTTACCTTAGGACAGTCATTTGCTAGCCTTGGACAGTCTCTTTTGCAGCCTTGGACCGTCTTATTGAGCCTTGGACAATGTCTATATTAGCCTTGGGCAGTGTCTTATTAGCCTTGGACAGTCTGTTTTGCTAGCCTTGGACAGTCTCTTTTGAGCCTTGGACAGTCTCTATGCTGCCTGGACAATGTCTATTAAGCCTTGGACAGTGTCTATTATTAGCCTTGGACAGTCTGTTTTGCTAGCCTTGGACAGTCTCTATATAATGTATATTGCTAGCATTGGAAAGTCTCTATTACTAGCCTAGGACAGTCTCTATTGCTAGCTTTGGACAGTCTTTTTTGCTAGCCTTGGACAGTCTCTTTGCTAGCCTGGACAGTCTCTATTGCTAGCCTTGAAAAGTGTAATTGCTAGGCTTGGACAGTCTCTATTACTAGTCTTGGACAATCTCCATTGCCAGCCTTGAAACGTGTATATTGCTAGCATTGGGCAGTCTCTATTGCTATCCTGGACAGTCTCTAGCTAGCATTGGACAGTCTCTATTGTAGCCTAGGACAGTCTCTTTTGCTAGCATTGGACAGTCTCTTTGCTAGTGGACAGTCCTATTGCTAGCCTTGGACAGTATTGCTAGCCTTGGACAGTCTCTATTACTAGCCTTGGACAGTCTCTATTGCTTGCCTTGGACAGTCTCATTGCTAGCCTTGGATAGTCTCTATGCTAGGCTTGGACAGTCTTTATCGCTAGCCTTGGACAGCTCTGTTGCTAGCCTTGGACAGTCTCTATTTCTAGGCTTGGACAGCCTCTATTGGTAGCATTGGGCAATCCCTTTTGCTACTTGGGCAGTTTCTATTGGAATCCTTGGACAGTCTCTATTGGTAGCCTAGGCCAGTCTCTGTTTCTAGCCATGGACAGTCTCTATTGCTAGCCTTGGACAAACTCTTTTGCTAGCCTTGGATAATCATTATTGCTAGCCTGGACAGTCTCTATTACTAGTCTTGGAAATCTCATTGCCAGCCTTGAAACGGGTATATTGCTACAATTGGGCAGTCTCTATTGCTATCCTTGGACAGTCTCTGGCTAGCATTGGACAGTCTATTGCTAGCCTAGGACAGTCTCTTTCGCTAGCAATGGACAGTCTCTATTGCTATCCTTGGACAGTCTCTATTGCTAGCTTTGGACAGTCTCTTACTAGCCTGTACAGTCTCTATTGCTAGCCTTGGACAGTTTCCATTGCTAGCCTTGGATAGCCTCTATTGCTAGGCTTGGAAAGTCTTTATTGCTAGCCTTGGGCAGTCTCTATTGCTTGCCTTGGACAGTCTCTATTACTAGCTTTGGACAGTCTCTATTGGTAGCCTTGGATAGTCTCCACTGCTAGCCTTGTATAGTCTCTATTGCCAGCCTTGAAAAGTGTATATTGCTACCATTGGGCAGTCTCTATTGCTATCCTTGGACAGTCTCTGGCTAGCATTGGACAGTCTTTATTGCTTGCCTTGGACCGTTCTATTGCTAGCCTTGGATAGTATCTATTGCTAGCCTTGGACAGTCTCTATTGATAGGTTGGACAGTCTTTATTGCTAACCTTGGACAGTCTCTTTTGCCAGCCTTGGACAGTTCCATTGCTAGCCGGATAGTCTCTATTGCTAGGCTTGGACAGTTCTTATTGCTAGCCTTGGACAGTCTCTATTTCTTACCTTGGACAGTCTCTATTGCTAGACTTGGATAGTTTCTATTGCTAGACTGGATAGTCTCTATTGCTCTTATGTCCATAAGGTTTGGACAATCTTTATTGCTAGCCTTGGATAGTCTCTATTGCTAGGCTTGGACAGTCTTTATTGCTTGCCTTGGACAGTCTCTATTGCTAACCTTGGATAGTCTCTATTGCTAGCCTTGGATAGTGTCTATTGCTAGCCTTGGATAGTCTCTATTGCTAGCCTTGGACAGTCTCTATTGCTAGCCTTGGATAGTCTATATTGCTCTTATGTCCATAAGGGACATAAGAGATGTCTCTCTCCAATGCCTCCTATTACAAAGCCGATTAGAGTTAAAAGAAACAATTTGTCCTCTTTTCAGCTTTTGTACTTCACTTTCACCTGACAGGTATTTAGAAGTTTATTAATGCCACCCTCAGGGTATGCAAATTTACAGCAAATCACTGATCAATACAGAGAATCTCGAGGCTTCTTAGCATAAATGACATTTTTTTCATAGCAGTATTATTACTTTATTTTAATTGTGAGAAGAATTGCTATTGCAATAGCATGCCATTTACAGCCCTTGATGATGCAGATGGGAATGCAGATTAAAAAAAGAATGTAACAAAAGGATCTTAAGTGCTGAACTGCAATGCAGACAAAGTTAAAAGTAAAATAAGGATAATGTGAAAATACTGTCAGTGGTGTTTTGTTATAGATTTTTTTTTGCCATTGCTTGCAGATAAGGGGTTCACATCACAAAGCTTCTTCCAAAATGTTTAAGGTTGGGTACACCAGCTGATATTTTCGGGGCGACCAATCGATTCACGGCACTTACGGTCAGTCGGCCGAAAATATCTGCTGGTGTGGGACGGCTGACCGTGACCGGCCACGATCGTTTGTCCGGAACGGAAGATTGGAGTGTCGGTAAATTCCCTATGGGACCGCACGATCGATTGTCCACAAATTCGGCCGCGGACAAATTTGGCGCGACTGACGGACATTTGTCGCAGCCGAGTGCTCTCTCGGGACAAATAGTCCCTCAGTGTGTACCCAGCCTAAGGAGAGCCTAGTAGCTATTAAACTAACATTCCTTCTAAAAACATTCAATAAACATACAATACAATGGTAGAAATACTTTATGTAAAGCCATGAATTCAAATCTAACCAATATGATCTGCAGACGAAGGAAAATTATGTTCAGTAACCATACATTCTGAAGAATTACAGCAATTGGCCTGGGGATGGCTGTTTCTATTAGATTTAGTGGGATTCCACAGATGTATCGTCAGAAGGTGAGGTGGCAGCACATAAAAATCGTTCCCCAGTAGTTTGGGTCATATAACTATTAACTAAATAATAGGTTAATAGATTAAAAGGCTAATAAAAGACATATATTAAAAGGATTAAAAGAAATGTGTAATTACGCCCTGTTTTGCTGATCCCACCACCACATCTGGTCGAATTTTAAAGTGTTTTATTAGTCACAGAAATGAAAACAAAAAAGGTGCATAAAAAAGTACAAACAATATTTACAAAACATTTTTAAAGCAGCCATTTTATAGGACAATTATACTTACGTTTCCCGGTCTTTTATTCGACATCAAAAGGGTACCCTGGCATCAGTATCCGTTTTTATATCGAAACAAGAGCATGGCCAACTTTAGTTTAAATTGTTTGAGCTGTTAATAAGAGATAGTAATTTATAGAAACTGTGCTACATAAACTATTACACTTTTCTGTTGTTTTTATGTAGATGTATAATTCATTTGTATGTTTATTTTCTTAAATATCTCTGAACATATTCTGCAATGATGTTAACAGCTAGTGAGAAAACAAGCACCAAATAAATGCTGGCGTTACCCTCCCCACTGCTTACCTGCCAGATTCCCACAATGCAGAGAAAGTGATTACCGCATTTTGGAAACTCGGAAGGAACAGAAGGGTGGAGGGTATTACATCGCACTAAATATATTTTTTGTATGTGCAATTATTTGATTTTAATTAAGAGCATAACAAGGTAAAGCCTACTGTAATGAAGCTTTTCACACTGCTTTATGTAAGCAGGAAGGTTTTACTGAACTGTCAATAAGGCATAGAAACTGTACATAGAGCATTATGGTAAGAAATATGGTAAAATAAGTGAACACGTTAAACAAAATAAAACAGTGACACCTAGTGGAAACTGAAAACAATTAAGAAACATGGAATAAAACCTCCATTCAATTTATGGTGACAACATACCAAAGAGCTACATCTATTTTTTTTTCTTTTAAGATAAACTTTAGCTAAATTCTAGCAATTTTTTGATTTTGTATTAAAAAGCAAACCACTTTATAACTACACAGCAATAGTGCTAGATGGCTCATCTGGTTACTGGAAAAAATGTAAATCAATTAAATTTTTTGAGTCCAAAATGCACCAAGAAAATTCAGCTCCTGTACAGTATCACTAACCTAATGAACTTGGGTATCTGGTTTCCTTTGCAATAGATTTTTTTTCTATTTTATCAAATATGCCACTATGATTGAATTGCATTTCTTTTACTTTCTTGCTGGGGAGTTATTATTCGACAAGACAAGGCTCAGTTGACCAAGATAGGTCCTAAAAACGGTATCAGAATGGGACAGATTGTCTTTTAGGTAAATTTCCCTAAAATATTGACTGAGATATTACTATCATTAGGTTGCCAAGACTGATTAGACCACTAGAGATGAACAAAAACGGCTAGTTTGTTCAGTCAAGCGGTTCCACAGAATTTCGACACAACTAAAAATTCATACTGAACCCAAGATAAGTCTATGGGTGTGCAATTTCTAACATCAAATGTAGACTTTTTAACATCAAATCTGGACTTTTTGACACATATTGCATTTTCAACACTGCATGTTGAATTTTTTACATCACGCCCCCATGTCATATTCAGATTTGTGGATTTTTGAAACACGCAATTCAAAACTGGGTTAGGTTTGTGACCAGGATTAATCATTATAGACCACCTCTTGGTTTTTACATATTCCATTAAGGCACAAGTAAGAGAGATAATCAGACTTAGCATAGAGTGAGTAAAAAATACATTGAATTATATTCTGGAATCACAGTTAGAAACATTTACACTGAATCGTCAACACATTAGTAGAGAAGCATATTAAAGAGAATTAAAGGGTAATTGTGTTGGTAAGAATTATATAAAAAGCCTTCCATTGTGCTTTTAAAATAAATCACACCTCCAATTTGTTATTGCTAGCTATTGGTGGAAAGTACTTCCTGTTTTCCCCAGCAGTCTGAACTGAGCATGCTTCTCCCCCAGGACAGAGGGTCAGGTGATGTCACTAGACCTACTTGGAGCAGAAAGTTTGAACATTCACCCCAATACAATTAATCACAGGCTGAAGCCAGATATATGACTGTCGGTTCATTTTAAAGGAAATACTGCAGGCTTTTATTTAACCCTAACTTGTTTGGAGACCATGGTTGCTCTTTAACCACCTCCTAACATTAGAAAAGATGTCTTCACAATTTATTGGCAGCGCAAGCAATAATATGTTAGTTAGTGATGGTGTATGTTTGAGAAACCATTATAAAACTTTCTATAGAAAGTGTTTTCGAATTGTCATTTTGTATATTTGGGCTCATTAATGAACAGAATTCATTGAAAGCCAATAGAATTCCAGATTTTGAATGAGTCACAGTGGGTTTTGTGACCTCTCACCTGTGTGGACACCTGCTACTTTTAATTAACACATATTGATGATTGGCATCTCCTGATTTATATCATTAGCCAGCAAACACAAAGAATAACATTTAATGCAAGGGAGGAGACAAAGGATATATTTATTTCAGGGTTCCTGCTGCAGCGGCTTTTTAATGATGAAATCCATTTACATTTTTTACACATAGTACACCAGTAATTTGTGTTTGCCGATAAAAGATTAATTTCTCAACAATACATATTAGGCTACTGATTGGCTACTACTGGTTATGCTGGAAGGCCCAAATATCGAATTCCAATCAATATGTATATATATATATATATATATATATATATACACATATACATCCTAACTGTATGGTAGCTATATATACCGGTATAAATATATATAGATTTATATATATATATTTATACCCGGATCCCATCTCTAAACTAACACACGTGTGTTAGTTTTCACAGTTTAGAATAAGTATAAGAGTAAAATACATTCACTTTCAGTTTCAGTGAATTAGCAAATATAAGAATAACAGAACTAGAAGTCATTAATCTAATTAATTACTTTAATGACATAATTTATCTCACAACCAGTAGGAGAAGATTTCAAATCATTTTACCACATCATTCTGTTCCTGAGCAAATAGTTTCAGGATTAGCATAAAAATGTAAATGCACAATTCTATTGTGAAGTTTAAAAAGCACAGAAAAGTCAGTAAAGTTGAGCCCCTTTGTACTGACATAATACTATGTCTAGTAATATATATATTTAACACCCAAATTCTAGTCTCTATTTCTGGCCCAAAGGAAATCATTAAAATTGTCTGGTCCATGATAGCCATTTATAGGATTCAAAACAGGTCCAACACCAGTTATCTAAATGATGATGCAAGTAGCACATCCTACTGCCAGAATGTTGTATAGGACTAACAAATTAATGGACAATAACATTTGCAAAGCACATTTCCCAGTGGAGTAGGGAAGTGTACTTCTACCTACCTAGATTGTCACTATCATGAGAGGTGAGTTGTCAAAGAGATGCTCCTGATTTAAGTGACAGCTCACAATGTCTGTGTATTGATAACAATATTCCCATAATATTAGAGATGGGAAGGATTGTCATGTATAGAATGAAGAGGAAAAAGTAGGGGGTTGTCATCCTCAGCATGAGCATATTTTAACATCTCACCACTTATTATAGTGACCACCCAAGGAGGCAAGAGTGTACCATATTCAGCTTATTTAATCTCTTTTTCAATTGTTATTGCCATTCAATAGGTTTGTAGTTCTAAATGTGCTCCCTTTTTATAATGGTACACACCTAGCACGGGCCACCAACAACTCCTATCCGAGCAGCCTTTCGTTGGCCGCTCGGTCATCAGTAGGTAGAAAGGGACAATACCAGTACTATTTTTAGGATCCCATGTGACAGTTCAAGTTTTATTCAAACCAGAGAATGAACATGAACTTTAATTCCAGATTTACACAATAGATCAGTAGTAAGTAAATGAAGGCTGTCTATTGGCAGTTACACTAAAAATGTACAATGGAATTTACAGAGAAATGCAATCATTCAGCTATTGGTACTTTAATTTAGCGTTTGCTGCTCTGGGTGATTTACAATGGGGCTCTACCCGATTCGCAACTGTTTGCTGACGTTAGAAATCACCCTAAAACCGGCCAACCGACATATTGGATAGTTTGAGGCAGCTGTGCAGGTGTCTTTTGCGATACGCGTGCATCTGTCGCAACTCCTGTTTTAAAGTCTTCTAATTGCTGGTTAATCAGTTAGTGTGACTTTAAAATGGAAAAAAGAGTACTGTTAGTGTTGAAAAATCTTGCTAATTTACTAAGACATTTTTTGTGCTCTCGTCACTTCATGTTGTAAATTATGAAAAACACTTGTCATAGATCTAACATCTATCCCACTATTGTCTAGACCTTAAATTGCAGTTCCTTTTCTCTGCAAAATGTACCAGTCTTTTTTTTTTTGATTTGGAGAAAGTTGCTTACCCCTTTTATCAATTGAATTTTCAAAATAAATCTTGTTACCCTGGATCCATTAACCATCTCTCCAACAATACTATATATAATAATCGAACTATAATAAAACACAAATAAATTATTAAAGCAAATCTAATAAAAACTACTTGGATTAAAAAATATTCAAACTGGGATTAAAATATGCCACATAAAAGTAATTGTGACCTAACAGCATTTGAATGATTATGTAGAAACTCCCTAGTGCTAATGGGAAATAAAGAAATAAGTCTGTACACAAACACAACTATTATGGGACACTGGTAATCTCTTCCTACATGTAACAAAGGATCCCTCTTGACACACATTGCTTTACAAAATAAAGGGCCACTAAGAAACAAAACAGCTACCTTACACACAGAATGGAGGAGGTGTACTCCAACTTTCGTTTTTTTGATGTCCTTTGTGGTTTTAATAGGCCATTAAAATATTTCATTTTTGGCCACTAGATGAAAAACTAAATAGCAAATAACAGGAATAAAATAAATACAATAAAAGGTGTTTAGATATCAAGTGTGGTGTATTTAAAATGGCATAAATCTATAGATGTTTTGTACATGTTGCTACATTTTGTTTTTACTATCCCATTTGTGTTATTACTTTTTGTAAGTATATTTGTATGACAAATTAGAATGGCAAGTCAAAAATTAAATATCTGATTATTTCTCCATAGTTCTATATATTATATATATATTTCTATATATAAAAATTATTTATATTTTAATGATACAGATAACGGTGAAATAAGAAAAACTGTATATGTGTGTGAGTGTGTGTTTGTATGTGTTAAGTTTACAAATTCTATTAATCTAACAAAAAGGATCATAAGGTCAAGTGAAAGATACAAAAAGCAACATGTTTTTAGAATTCTGAGAAACACTATAATACCCACTTCTCCTGTCTGTATGTCATTTATAGGTAGAAATATTGTTGAGTGACTAATTGCTCTGTTTTCCCATAGCACAACTTGGAGTGTTAATCCGGTGCTTTAGTTTGTACAACTGTAATTATTAGTTTCTATTAACACCTCCTACATTCTTTTGGCAAGATCTAGGTTCATACACCAGTGTGGCTGTTTGAATGCAGATCCTCTTAAAATCCATGCAGAAATAGTTCAGATCTGTGTATGCCACAGGTTGAAATCTAAAATTTGATTCTTCCTGGGAAGAGCATTATAAACTGGAGAATAGAAGATTTTTTGATCACATGGGGAGACAGACAAAGGGATGTAGAACAATTACTCCCAGTAGGTAGAGGAAAAAATGGGAAAAAGTCTCCCACGATCCTTGCTCTATTGATTAGATTCATTCAGCTGGGTTAGTAGTTAGCACTGACAAGCTTAGCGCCAATCACTGAAGGACTATTACGTTTAATTGTGAGGAAGGGTCTAGGTTCATGTAGAGACAAAATAAAGGAATCACTTGTTAACCTGAGTTTTCAGAACAGATGTGCTTTAACACTGAACACAAGAGGAATTCTTTTGAAATATGCTTCTAATATCTTTCTGTGTTTAAATTCCAGTTTCAAAAGACAGGTTTGTTTCAATGTATTATTTGTAAGTCTCGTTTTGCCACTGACATATCAAGTTAGTAGATATTCTAAACTTTTTTTTTATCTATCTTCTTCAACAGGATACACAGTACTTTCTTCAACAGGTATGCTACCTTCGGTCATCTGGAACTGAGTACATCCCTTAGTCTTATCTTATCTAGAAAACAAGGAAATGGCCCTTTGGACTGTAAATATGACCTTACCAGTAAAAATACCATTACTTTTGTTCTTGCCCCATTATCTCATCAAAGTCAGTAAAGTTTGCAATTTAACTTGAATATAATTTGGAAGCCGAATGCTGTCAGTTCAGTGTATTTGGAGAATTAAAAATGCATCTGAATTGCCCACATTTAAATATAAACTAATTTTAGTTAAGTGTTCTATGTGAATACAATATAATTGTTAATCAAACTTGCATAATTCTATATTAATTAAATCTTAACTTAATTTCAAGTACCTCTTTTGCTGTGAAAGAGGGTTTCATGATCTGAATAAATGTAATTTTTTGTGTTGTATTTACATGTTCTGTATAAGGTGTTTTTTTTAAAATATACTGTATACACTTTTTACACAAGAGCAATTTATCTCCTAGCAAATAAACAATTTCTTTTAAAATGTTTTTTTTTATGTATATCCATTAACATTAGGCTCTGCCACAAAGATCTTATAAACTATGCAGTAATCACATTAATAGTCTCAGTATGCCTTTAGGATTAAAGGGAGGAAGGGAAGTCCACATAAGCACAGAGATAATTCATAACTCAATGCTGCAAGGCTTAAGTTCAAATCACTAGGCCACCATGCTGTAAATACATTTACACTTAGGAACAGTCAGTAGTTTAGCTGTTGTTTTATCATAGAATGAGGACACAGGGGGAAAAACAGGGATTTAATTAGCAGAACCCCTGACAATCTTTTCTTTTTAGTATTAATGTGAAGGAAGCACTTGGGTGCAGACTACGTCAGTGGTTAGGGGAAATGCATTTTTACAAATGATAGAAGCTCTCTTGAGCTATAATTGAGTAATTTTAGGCACAGGAGAAGTGGCAGCTGAGTTAGGGATGAGTTATAATTGGGTAGAGATGGTTTAGGCAATTTTGGAAATGTGTTTTAGGGGCTACCTAATATCATCAAAATTATAATATAATAGACTATATATGTGTTACTGTATATAATATATATAGCGATCTGGCCTTATTTATAAATGCTGCCCAAACGGATCCCCGATTTATAAATAACTATTAAGAAAATGTAGAAAACTTAAGAAAAAAGTGAAACACCGCCTGGACCTACATTTGGATAACTAAATAAGCACCCCATGGCCATATTTTAGTATTTCTTTAAAATGACACCTTTCAGTTAAAACCTTCTGGATAAACCAGTAACGTGTAATCTAGTTTACTAAATGTTAAGCCAATTAATGTTTTTCAGCTATAATGAAAACCCCCTGCAAGATGATTTTCTTACTTTAAGGCAGAAAAACCTCCAAGAAGTATGAAATCCAGAGATATTTCCGATTGCCACTTGGAGTCAGGAAGGATTTTTTTTTTCCGCTTCAAAATTCTGGTGCGGTTTTTTTTTTCCTTTCTCTGGACCAGCAGTTGGGCAGGAAGTTTGAGTATTGCCGGGTGGGTTGAACTGGATTAGTGTATGTCTTTATTCAACCTTAAATACTAAATGTTATATATCCTTTTTTCTACAATGTTGTACTTTGACACAATGTTTTTTCAAATTCTTTTAGAGATTTTACAGAATTTTTAGGTGAACTATGCCAACAAAATTATAGGGCAATGCACGGAAAGCCGGTATCACTCTCTATTGCCTCCTCTAGGCAATGTCCCTAGCAGAAAGCGTCTTTCATTGCATCGCGAATGGGGTTTACCCATTCCGAATCTTTAACACCAACTATCTACTGACGTTAGCCAAACACATTCTAATATAATTCTAATATACAATTATTTGGTTAATAACACATTAAACTAAAATAGCCCCACAGGTGAGAAGGTTAAGAAACAATAAAGGCCCCAGAAAGCAATTTCCAGGAACCAATTATGTCCCTTCTGGCTCAGGTCAGTACTCCCAGATCAATCTGGATCCCTAATACTGACCTGTTTATGTATTTGGTTTGTAAATTTTTGCTTTTTGGTATTGGTATAGCTCAGGATCAGAGCTATACAGTGCATGGTTCCTCGATTATGTGATTAAGAGTTCTTCTTAAATCAATGAAGGACACAGAAGAGAACCTGGATTTGGCTCTGTTGCACTTCGGAAACTTTTCTGTTGAAAACTACTTATGTTATAATGTTTTTATATTTCTTTATATATTTTTTTGTACTCTTCTATCTGTATAATTAATAAAGGCCTGCAAATGCAACATGCAAGTCAACCATCCTGTAATCTCTAACCTCCTTTTGCACATATAAGTGTGTCATAGTTGGTCAACATAGTTTACATTTCTTCTCTTAGGCTCTTAGTGCCTTAGGGCCTTTCTTGGTTTTCAAAACTGCAAGTCTTGCTACCAAATATTTTACTTGTAATTTTTAAGGTGGCTTAGTTGACACAAAATATACAAAAGACATACTAACATTAAAATGGGATGTTACATGAGAATAAAGAATTATACGATTTGACAAAAACCAGCTGAGCAAAGGGTATCATGATAGAATCGTGTAAATTCTTATTTTATAAGCTAACAAGGTTATGTGGCAATCCTGAGGTGTCAAATTGCTAAATATTGAGTATTTGTAATAAAAATAACATGTACAATTCCCCTTTCACCGTGCCCTTCAAGGAAAAGAAATATAAAGAAATAAAGACAAGTTATAATACTGTTGCAGTCTCTTTGTTAAAGAATAATTTTAGTGCATGATAAAGACCTGGTTTGGGGGTCTCAAGTGGCTTCCAATCCATAGACCTTACATTTTCAAGGGTTGGAAGGGGCACCAAATAATGTTTTGCTGGGGTTTCCCAGAAATCTTAATACTGAACCTGCCCTGAAGAATAACTAAAGAAAGGAAGGGCTGGGAGACCAATACCCTTGGCTGTAGGCTATGTTCATTGAAACTTTATAATAGTCAGTGGAAGCTTGCAGAGATTTCTAATAATGCTGATTTAACAATTATATTACTGATTTTAAGTCAAACATCTGATAGTCATGAAAAAGTGTTCAGAAATGTATTAGATCCAGATAACAGCAAGAAATTGCAAAGTGCAGCATTTCACATGTAGGAGTATCTAATTGCATTGCTACGTATATTTTTACTGGTGGCCTATCTACTTATTGCTTTACTAAGCCATTAATCATTATTATGTACATGCTAATGGCAGGGATAAAAAAGCACAAAGCTCTGTAAATGAAAGTAAAGAACAAAACAAACCACTGGTTGAATATTTGTCTTTAAACAACAGAACATTATTGAAAAACAAATGTTTAAAGGGGGAGAGTCACTATTCTACCAGTTCTGTTTGCTAAGTTTTCCTGTACAAATTATATTTGAAAAGAAAACGCATACCGCTTTGTGTAAACAGGGTAACAAATATGAGCTTTACAAGCAAGAGAATGAGTGTGGAAATATCAATGTCAATGCCTCATACTGTTTTAACAAACCTATGTCTGCAGACTAATTGATTAACCAATAAGAATACACTATTCTCCTCTTATTTAAGAATGTCTCCAGTTAACATTTAGTATCCCCTTTTTTCTGGTTTTATTTTTGTTGCTTTACAAGTTCTCTAATTGTAATTATGTTATTTTGCCCTTTATCTTAGTAAAATCCCTATGTGACCAAACTAATTGACTGTATTTAAGCAGAAGAATAATTTATCAATGTAATTTTTTTTCTAGTGTCCAGAGGTGTTAATAATGGAGATGTATATGTTAGTATAAATAATTCAGGTGAATCTGGGACCTAACCATTCATAGTGTTGAGTTTTCTATTTCCTTATTCTTTATAGTTAGTACGCTTGTACACACGTGCGATCGGGATTACCGACCCGCGATCACACGTGTGTACGAGCCTTTAGCATCAGATGCACATATTGGGAAGAATTCCTTTATCTGTCACATTTTGGAAACAACCGGCAGCAGGTACAGCCAAGTGTTGTGTAATGTGAGACTTTGTGTGACACACCTGAAAATGCTCCTGTTTTACACTTCGTTAATGATGTCAGTAGTTTCCTTCTCTTGGTCGTATCTGGCTTCACAGAGGAAATTATGGCAAAACTCTCAGATGGATTCCTGGCTACCTGATATAGGATGAAAAGAAAAGGCACTTCGGAGAACTACTTCTAAAAGTCTGAATTTGAAGATCTGCCCTTAGGTATTATGATTAGATTCCAGCAAGATAACTAAACAAAATGGATATCTACCATTAGAAAACAGAGATCACTTATCTTGTTTGATTTTAGGATTTCTGTTGCAGCCAGAAACATTCATTCTACTCAATCACAAAGGTCACCAAGTTTAAAACAAAAAGAAAAAAACGGTGAAAACATATAAAGAACAAGCATTTGCCTTTAAACATAATTTTTTCCACCTTTTGTTGAATCCTGATAATCCATTGTTAGCTATTTTACAGCCTTTTACAGTGTTCTAGGACATGTTTTATATTATGGTTTTACACAGGTGAAACTATCAAAAGTCTTGTCTAAAGATGGCTGAATATCCTGAAATCCGTTTCACTTACAGATTCGTGGATCTTGAAATAAATCCGAAAACTCGCAAATGCGCAAGCAGACCCATTGATGTCAATCCAAATGTTTTGCCTAAAATGAAAGTATAAATAGCAATGGTAATTTATTGTAAATGGTTCAATGCCCAAAATCTTTTTAAAAATACTGCTCTATACCAGAAACTGTCTTCCAGCAGATGTGGTAATGGCAAGTTCATTGAATAGCTTTAAAAAAGGCCTGGATAAGTTTCTAAAGCTAAAAAATATTGAGAATTACTGGTATTAATGCATATAGATCTGGTTGATCCAGGGATACTTTCCGATTGTCAATTGGAGTCAGGAATTAATTTTTTCCCACTTTTTTGCTGTTTTTTTTTGCCTTCCTCTGGATCAACTGTTAGGTAGGGTAAAAAAAAAATAATAATAATAAAAAAAAAAGAGGGTGAATAGGTTGGACTTGATGTCTTTATTCAACTTCTATTACTATGTAACTTCATGTGCAATACTAAAAAAGTCTCATGTGAGAGATACTGTGTCTCATTCACTGTTTTCATGTTATAATAATATTCCTTCCATTGCCCATCCATTGCCCTTCAACCAACATTTGTTTATAGAAAACAACAGGATTTATACAAACAAGACTTGGTATAAAGGTGCCAACATGAACCAAATTGCGTAAATCTATCTCGTCAAGAGATAACTATATACATTTGCACTAGTAGTTGATGCTGATATCATCAAGAGACTTGCTTGACTACCAGCAATGGGATGAGAATAAATTAATAAGAGAAAGGAGGTCACAGCACTTTATCAAACTTATATATAATTTCTTAAAACTTGTATTCAACTGTAATATGTGAAATTGATTCCCAAGCCAACCCCTGCTCAAAACTCTAGCGGGCCAATATTCAATAGACATAAACAACTTTTTTATGAGAGCTAAATTTCCACGTTTAATATATACAATTAACAGTCACAAATGAAGGTCCTTTGGGTGGAACACAAATTAAATCACAGTAAAGGTGTGTTTCTACCAAGTTTCTCTGAGTGCTCTCTACTTATGACTGTTATTTGGATATATCCTGTTTACTACCGGGGCTCTGTCCATTATTATGAGGAGTGCAATGTATGTGACTTATAAAAAAATAAACGCAGTTAAAGGGGGTGGGATGGGTGGAAGCTCAGAAAGATCCAGCGATCTTCTGACAATGGAGCCAAGAGGGCACTTGTGTTTATACCCCTGAGACAACCCAAGAGACCAATCAAACCCCAGAATGGCTATCACCAATCTAATTGCAAATCTGCCAGCAACCAATGCTAAGGTAAAGGCCAAAACATGAAACAACTTCATCTCAGCGTGATAAATTATCTTGTTTTGTGCTATGCCTGGGAAGTCTAATAGCCCACCCAGAACATGGTCAGATAACCTGCTATTCACCATAACTCCCTGTGTCACATCTTACCTAGTGTAATAAAGAGTAGAGATGGAGTGGAACTCAAACCCGAGTTTGAGTCGAACTTATTGAGTTTGAACGGACTCGGACTTCTCAAACTATCCCAGACTCGGATTTCTCGGACTTTCAAACTTTCGATAATTATTGAATTCGAAAATTGAACGATCTTCGAATCGTTTATGGTTTATAGTGCGTGTGAGAATAAAATAGATTTTTTTTAAAGTCCTGGATATTCAAACGTGTTCCCAGACCATTTCCCAGGTCCCACAGCCATTTACATTAAGTTACCATTGATATTTTAGTTGTATTTCATTCGAACCTTTCAAACTATTTGACTCCCATTGACTTTAATGCGTCCGTTTTCGAACTTTCCATATAGTTTGAACGTTCAAAAACGGACCGAACTTTTGGAAGTCCGACCATCTCTAGTAAAGAGTCTTTTATAGCTATTATTGAGTTGAGAAAACTTGTACCACCAACCTAAAGGTAATTTTCTGTAACAGAAAAGTGATAGGTAAGGTGTTTATCTTCTAACTTAATTAGAATGTTATAAAACCAAAGGTTTACCTAAATTGTGTGTAATTCTGGGTGGGTGAAGGTAGGAATACTCACTCCTACCTCCTGTTTTGCTATAGGTACAATCTGATGTTTAAGCTGGCAGTGAGCACTCATCTCCTTCCACTATTCTGTCAGGGAGATTCACCCAGAGAGGGCAAATCTCTCGTAGCAGATTTACCAAAGGCTGCACAGCTCTGGGTGAATCTCACCCACACCTAAGTATTTAACGGCAGGTATCAGCTGATTATACAATTAAGGTGTATGGTAAACCTTAAAAAAACATGTATTTTAGAGCATAGATATCTACTTTAAGTAAACAGATTATTTTGTCTGAAAAGGGAGTAGCAAGTTACAGACTGAATGGAGATTGGAGTGTTTGAAAGTAACAAAGATAAGGAAAACAAAGAAGTGTGAAAGATCACAAATATTTGTATTTATTTTTAACAGCAGGTGCATTGGCAGTAAAATGATGTTGTTCAGCATAGCAAATATACTGTAAAACCCTGAGATTCTCGGTTAAAGCAGAAGAATGTAAAAATAAGTATTTTATATTCCAATATTCTCACTGACAGAATGGTTCAGCAAGTTCCATGTCAGAGTGCACCAATAAATCACTCCTACAAAGCAACAGATCAATGTATAAATAAATAAAGTTTGAGTGGTATGGAGTCTAATCGTGACCACTACTTAGGTATTTCACTCAGACTTTATTATTTATACATTTCTATGGACCAGAGAATTGGTGGACACATTTATTGAGCAAGTGTGTCACACACCAAAATTGTGGATTGCATTTTATCACTACATATTTTTTTACTATAATAAGTTTTTTTTTATTACCGTATATACTCGAGAATAAGTCGAGGTTTTCAGCTGCTATCACAGCCTGAAAACTGAACTTCGACTTATACTCGAGTCAGTCACTTACTGATGGGGAATCCGGCTACCGCGTCCACTGAGGGTCGCATCCACTGACGTCACAACTCGCGGCCGGGAAATTAAACCGGCGCCGAGTCAGGACGTAGTGGATGCGACCATCAGTGGACGCGGCAGCCGGATTCCTCCATCAAGTGCATGATGTCGGGGGCCCGGACTCTCCTGCAAAGGTAAGGTTGCAGCATTAGTAGTAGTGTAGTGTAGTGGCAGGGTGAGAAGATGGGTGCAGGGAGTAGTGTAGTGTACTGTAGTAGTGTAGTGTAGTGTAGTGGCAGGGTGAGAAGATGGGTGCAGGGAGTAGTGTAGTGTACTGTAGTAGTGTAGTGTAGTGGCAGGGTGAAAAAGATGGGTGCAGGGAGTAGTGTAGTGTACTGTAGTAGTGTAGTGTAGTGGCAGGGTGAGAAGATGGGTGCAGGGAAATAGGTTTTATTCCTGGGGCTGGACCTGGGGCTGGAGGGGAGAGTAAGGAGTCAGGGACAGGGTAGTGTGTTTTGGGGTTAGTGTGTGGGACAGGGTAGTGTGTTTTGGGGTTAGTGTGTGCAGTTCCACTCCAGATGTTTCTACTCCCTACTTCCACTCCCTTCTACTACTCTACCCTCGACTTATACTCGAGTCAATTGGTTTTACTCATTTTTGAGGTAAAAATGGGTACCTCGACTTTTTAAGAACAATGTATATATATTAAGGTCAGATTCATGTCTCCTAAATTACATTATATACACAGTGGCATAACTAGAAATCACTGAGCCCCCCCCCCCCCCCAGCAAAACTATGATCCCCCCCCCATCCATGCTTTATCCACAGTGTTTTTCTGGGTGGAGGCTATATCTTTCATATGAAAAATAAGAAGATGGGGGTCTCCCCTGTTAGTTATGCTCCTGTATATACATATTTGTTTCATCCTAAGCCTCCAGTGTTTTATATTTATCTATACATGCTACCTTTTAGGTGACTGTTTAGAGTCAGTGCAGAGTGCGTGGGACTACCCTGTTTGTGGAGGAATTAGGCTTTTTAGCGGGTATTAGGGTTATCCTTTTGTCATCCTTGATATAAGCCAGCATTGGGAAATTATACATTTATTTTGGAGATAAAATAGATAAATAATACTATTTTACCCTTGAAAAGGGAGAAGTGATAAGTAACAGATTGTAAAATCATTTAAATTAAAATGCGTGGACGCTTGGTGTCGTGCCCTATATTGCACATATGTTCCGACCTTAAAATATGTGCCATTCTGCGTCACTAGTTTTTGCAAAATAAAGGGAAAATGCATTTTAATGTTTTTATTTAATACATATTTAAACCCCTCCTATATTTTTTAATATTAACATGGAAATGTAATTCCGGAACTATTGGCTGAAAAAGAGTTAAACCCATGCTTCCCGATGATATATCAGGTTTGCGCCTTTTCAATGGTAGCACGAAAGGGAAGGGAAGAAGCACAGAAAATATTACCTGTGTAACTGTGTCTTTTATGTATCCATCACTATTTCAGTTAGGACATTTTTCTTTTACCTTTCACTGTCCGCCATGATAATTCTAGCGCTACCTCATCTTCTTAAAAGATATTTGATATTAAGTGAAAAAAGTGGGTTAAATGGACGCTAAACCCCCCAAATTAACCCTTGCTAAATGAAAAGTATAATTGTAATGGAGATAGGAGCACATGTTCCTGTCTCCCTTATTGGTCCTTATGCCTTAAAGGGGAAGTTCAGTGCAAATACATATGCTTTTCAGGAAAAAGAGCAGTATTTTTTCATCCCAATGACCTTGATCTGCCAATTCAGCATTTTGTCTGTGTATAAATAAATGCAACCGAAATACTGACTTCCTGTTTGCAGGACCCCTAATAGAGACCGTTATGGTCTTGCCCTTGACCCAGCGCTTGGGTCAAGGGCTCAGTAGAGATCTGAGCATCTTTGACCCATCCAACAGCCAATCAGTAGAAATAACTGTTAGGAACATTTCAAGGATGTGGTGCATCATGGGAAGAAGAAGGATGGTGCATTATGGGAAGAAGAACATATTGGCAAAGGAATATGACTGGTTCAAGAGAGGTGTCAAGGAGGCCATTTATGTGAAAATAAAGAAACCAAGCCTAAATAGAGGTGGGGGGGTTCGACACCATCTGTCTGCCATGTACAATGCTGTTTTGACACCTTACACTGGGCGTTCCTATAACACCTCTTAGCCAATATCTAATCACGCCCTTAACACTTGGCTGTGATATGCTAATTGGGATTTTCCAGGGTACATAATTGCCACAGGTTCTTGTACAAGTCATTCTGAATTGAGAAAGCCAGTCGGATGACTAGCGAAACGTCTTCAAGAACTAAACTTCAAGTCCAGTTGATCTAATTGAATACAACAGATAGAGCAAGTGCTCCTGTTTCCATTACAATTATACTTTTCATTTAGCAAGGGTTATTTTTGGGGTTTAGTATTCCTTTAAGAACTTCAGCAAGATAAAGTCTTAAAGAGGTATCAGTACTAATATAGCAAACACAAAACGTTTTCTTGAGTCACCTGGAAAATGCCATTGGGAATTTGCGATAATAATTGCAAGGGCTTTCTCAAAAGATGAACTGTGATCTCCATACAAGTGGCCTTTAAAAATAGCACACTCCTACCTTTAAAATTACTCCAGGATCACGCTTCTAGCTACAAACTATCCAAGGTTACAGCAGTAAAGGTGTTTTTCCTGCTAACACTGTGAGCTGTGACATCACCAGCACAGCTCTAAGTCTAGTAAAAAGATAAAAGTAAAATTTGAAGAAGTAAAACCCACTCTTTGCCAAACTACATTTTACCTGACCATGATCCTGTGATGCAGTAAATCCCTTTGTGAGATTTACTGCATCACAGGATTACAGTCAGGTAACCAGGGGTGCTTTCAGACCTTTAAAGATCTGGGTCAATGGGTATGGCTTGTGAATTGGATGTGACTTGTAGAGGTGGGTGTGGTGGGCTAGCTAACACTGGCTGGTTAACTGGAGGGCTGATTTGATAATGGCTGGTGAACTGGAGGGCTGACCTAACAGTGGCTGCTGAACCCTCCACCCCTCTATTTCAGCAGACACTGGTAGGTTAGCTCTTCAGCTTAGCATACATTGTTAGGTCAGCCTTTCAGTATAGCAGCCATTGCTAGACCAGCCCTACAGTTCACCAGCCACTGTTAGGTCAGCACTACAGTTCACCAGCCAGTGTTGTTGACTTAGTACTCTACACACAGGTCCGTCGGGACCTGTCAGAGGACATGGTAGAGGAGCAAGCAATCGGGTAACTACCTAACCTTCGTTCCCGGGTCCTGAACGTTTTATTGATGAACAGGAGGTAAGTAGAGATGTCTGAACTTGAAATCCTGTCCGCTCGAGGATCCGTGAATTTTCGAAAAAATTAGAAAATTCGGAAATGCGCAAGCGGACCCGTTAAAATGAAAAATATTCTCAAAATTACAAGATTTCTCGTATTTTCGAAATTTTTCGAAAAACGGAATTTTCGAAAATACGAGTAATCCTCCTAATTTCGAAAATTTTCGAAAATACGTATTGACGAAAATACGAGAAATCACGTAATTTTGAAAATTTTCGAAAATACGAGAAATCCGCGTTTCTGAAGGCGGAAAATCCGTAAAAATCCTCCGTTCACGAACCGGATAAATCCGCGGCGGATCCGGGTTTGGATCTGTGCACTGGCCATCCCTAGAGGTAAGACATAGCTCCTTTACCTCCTGTTCTTCAATAAACCTGAGTACTAAAACTCTTTCAACCACTGTGGTATTATTTAGTACCAGCTAATGTGCTAAGTCGCCCTGACACCTTTCACAGGTATATCTGTCAGATAGTTATTACACTATTCATACTTACAGATTGTATTTAAACACACACTTTTTGTTTATAACACAAATAGTTTCCAATGGGTTTCACGGAATAAATTAAATAAACTTACACACATTCAATTCTGCTCTATGAAACATTTACAATAGATTGCACAATCCCTTGGTTACAAATACAACCAAACTAGACACTTTTTCAGGTTTGGCAAGTGTGCAAAAGTTCTATTAAAAAGTTTTGTTCTGAATAATATTTTTTCACTCAGAAGCAAGCAAATATAAAAAAGGGGGTTGATTGCAGGATTTATAATATTTTTTACAGGCTACCCGTAATCAGTTCCCTTTTCTGAATGTATTAAACTGCCTGGAGTTAATCTACAATAATTACCATCTGAAAGACTCATACTGCACATTCCTTAGCTTTTTTTTTTTTTTTGCAGTAATGCTAATCGTACAGCAATACTTGGCTAGACATGAACAGAGACTGAATGTAATGCCTGTTTTCAAAACAAAATAGATGTGAGTGCAATGCTAAAAATATTAAATGCCAACTGAAGATGTAATACAGATTAGATTTGTTAGTATGTGTAAATTTACATTTTTCTGTAACACCTGACTTTTTTTATGATAGCATTATTACCCTTACAATAAACAGTGGGGGTGTAATAATTTCATCTGTGCTCCTCTTACCTTCTGGGTTCCCGCAATGCAGTAATCACTTAGGGCTAGGCCATACCAGTACACCTTTGCTTCATTTTGTGCTGCACAAATGAAGGCTGATAGGCTAATTGGCAATACTTGAATTGAAAGGGTCCTGTTACTTTAAAATGCCTGCACCTGTACAAGGTATAAAAGGAACCCGATGTACAAGCTCACAAACTGCCGGAAATACCTGGAACATGTTTGCTGAAGAGGACCGCCAAAAGAAGATGGAAAGATCCAAAGATGGCAGCAACATGGAGGAACAGCGCAGGAGCTATTAGATGTATGTATAGTTTATTTATAAAGCGCCACTTGGGAATGCAGCGCTGTACAGTAACAAAATATAATAGAGTCAAGGGGAAAAAACATATATAGTTCATTACATAAATACGTAAATTATATAAATAGAAGTGAGTTTTGTCACAAGAGGTAAAGAGGTCCCTGCCCCGTAGAGCTTGCAAGTGTTTTCTGTTGTTTGTTGGTGTGTTTATTTTTGCATTTTCTTGTTATTTCTGTTTTTTTGGGGGTCAGAGATAGAGTATTGTTTTTTTTTTGGGTGTGGTGTGTTTGGGTTGGGGTGTGGTGGGTGTATTGGATCCCCAATATAAGCCTGTCCACTAAGAGGTTCATAATCAAAGTTCAGGACTACCCTGAACTTTACGATCAGACCAATGTCCTGTAGAAAGATGTGTTCAGGGCTAAGCATACGCTGGAGATAGGCCAAGAGCTCTATGGGAGCAGACAAAGAAAAAGACAAAGAAAAATGATCAATGCACATTCCTGAGCCCCATATAATATAAAATCTGTGCTAGTGCAAGCAGGTGTTTTAGTTACAATTTTATGCATAAAAGAGAAAAACAGTGGACTAACTTAAAGGATAAGTGCACTGTAAAATCAAGTTATGTTCATTTGGAAGCTGCAGCTTTAAAAATACATATTTTTTTTTTTACCTATGCCCCTCCAGAGCCTACCTTTGTGCCTTGAAAGTTGTGACATCTTGTTACTGGTTTGCTGAATGTTAAGCTCCGCCCCTCTGAGATTTCCTCTGCTTTCTCCTGCTTGAGCCTCAAACAGTAATGCGTTTGAGTTCCATGCACTCTACTGCTTGAGCCTCAAACAGTAATGCTTGTGAGTTCCGTGCACTCTCCTGCTTGAGCCTCAAGCAGTAATGCCTGTGACTTCCGTGCACTCTCCTGCTTGAGCCTCAAACAGTAATGCCTGTGAGTTCCGTGCACTCTCCTGCTTGAGCCTCAAACAGTAATGCCTGTGAGTTCCGTGCACGTGCGTGTGCATGGAACTCACAAGCATTACCGTTTGAGGCTTAAGCAGGAGAAAGCAGAGGAAATCTCAGAGGGGCGGAGCTTAACATTCAGCAAACCAGCAACAAGATATCAGCAACTTCCAAGGCACAAAGCTAGGCTCTGGAGGGACATAGGTAAAAAAAAAACGGTGTTTTTAAAGCTGCAGCTTCCAAATGAACATAACTTGATTTTACAGTGCACTTATCCTTTATGACCAAGCAGGAGGATAGGAAAGGTATATTTCCTAACCATTATTCATACCATTTTGCTATGAAGTTATCTAATTTGCATCAATATATATATACAGGCGTAGCTAGATATCACAGGGCCCCATAACAAGAGGGCCCCCACATAAAGAACTTTTCGGTGCAGTTCTGCAGTTCAATCTTACCCAACCAAACTGCAGCAAAGTAAACTTTTTCTTAGTTATATAGTGATCCCTGTGTGTATATATATTATATATATATATATATATATAGAATATATATATATATATATGTAAATATATATATATATAATATATATACCACACAGGATCTATATAACTAAGAAAAGTTTCTTGCTGCAGTTTGGTTGGGTAAGATTGAACTGCAGAACTGCACCGAAAATCTTCTTTATGTGGGGGCCTCTTGTTATGGGGCCCTGTGATTCTAGCTACGCCTGTATAATATATTGATGCAAATTAGATAACTTCATAGCAAAATGGTTGAATAATGGTTAGGAAATATACCTTCCTATCCTCCTGCTTGGTCATAAAAGGTAAGTGCACTGTAAAATCAAGTTATTCATTTGGAAGCTGCAGCTTTAAAAAACACCGTTTTTTTTTACCTATGTCCCTCCAGAGCCTAGCTTTGTGCCTGGAAGTTGCTGATATCTTGTTGCTGGTTTGCTGAATGTTAAGCTCCCCCGCCCTCTGAGATTTCCTCTGCTTTCTCCTGCTTAACGCCTCAAACGGTAATGCTTGTGAGTTCCATGCACACGCACGTGCACGGAACTCACAGCATTACTGTTTGAGGCTCAGCAGGAGAGTGCACGGAACTCACAGGCATTACTGTTTGAGGCTCAAGCAGGAGAGTGCACGGAAGTCACAGGCATTACTGCTTGAGGCTCAAGCAGGAGAGTGCACGGAACTCACAAGCATTACTGTTTGAGGCCAAGCAGTAGAGTGCATTGAACCAAACGCATTACTGTTGAGGCTCAAGCAGGAGAAAGCAGAGGAAATCTCAGAGGGGCGGAGCTTAACATTCAGCAAACCAGTAACAATGTCAGCAACTTTCAAGGCACAAAGGTAGGCTCTGGAGGGGCATAGGTAAAAAAAAAATATGTATTTTTAAAGCTGCAGCTCCAATGAACATAACTTGATTTTACAGTGCACTTATCCTTTAAGTTGTCCATGTTTTTTCTCTTTTATGCATAAATTGTAACAAACACACCTGCTTGCACTAGCACCGATTTTATATTATATGGGGCTCAGGAATGTGCATTGATCATTTTTCTTTGTCTTTTTCTTTGTCTGCTCCCTAGAGCTCTTGGCCTATCTCCACAGCGTTATGCTTAGCCCATGAAACAACATGCTTGCTACGGACATTGGTGATGTCGTAATGGAGGTCGACAGGGTAAGGTCCTGAACATTTGGGGATTATGAAACCAGTCGGTGTATGTGGGGCTCGAGGGCATGAATATCGAGGACATGGGTAGTCTAGTTGGGTGGGATGGGAACCAATAAGAGGTCAAGCGAAGTAGGACGGCGGAGATGCCTGGGGGGAGCGGGGGAGTATGGGGTAGAGGTACAGAAAAGGGTACAGAACTCTGTGGGGCTGGATAACTACACCCCGGCAGGAGGGGATTCAGGGCCGACGATGGGGAGCCACGCACAGGTAGGCGAGCAGGGGGGGGTCGGGCGTTGTGGAGGTAGGTCCGGGCAGCGCTGTGCCCTCGCTATGCTGCAGGGGGCTAGGTGGCAATGAAGCAACCCAAACAACATACCTACTCTGCTGAAACCCACAAGACGGAGATACACATCAGCGGAGATAGCTGGAACATAGCGCACCTCAAACAACAAGGCCAGCTACGAGGAACAGCGTATGTAAGCGGGAACTAACGGAGATGGGAAATGTACGGTGGTGGTAGACGAGAGGGTGGGTGGCCACAGTGTTCTGCTAGAGGAGTGGAGTGGGTTAAGTTCACCGCATGCAGAAGGAAGGAGAAGAGAAATAACAGGACCGATCAGAGAAGCTAGCAGAGCGTGTACGCCAGGTGACTGGAAAAGGGGGACGGGTCCGCGGAGGGGCTCCTCGGCACACGATTAGCAGGGCGGAGGAGAGAGGGAGGTGAGGGAAGAGGAACAGAGGGCTTGGAAACGAGCTGGAAAAAGGACTATTGAGCCGCAAGGCATGCAAATAGTACAGGAAAGCAGGAGACGTAGGGGTGAGGCCACCTACAACATGTAGCTGGAGCGGGGAGAAGGTCCCGATGAGGACGGGAGGCTAGCCAAAAGTAGGAGGAGCCGAGAGGAAAGGTGTAGCAGCCCAACTTGTGGATGAGGGTAGAGAAGCGGCATAAAAAAATAAGGGACAGGAATGAGAAAATACGAAGCGAACCGATCGAGCGAGAAGTGGGGAGGATGTGGTGACACCGAACTCAGTGGGTTTGGAACAAGGACGTCGTCGCGGTGAAGTGCTACACAATATGCTACTAAGCCTGACGGAAAAAAGAAAGCAGTGCAAAGCATTGGAAAGGAAAGATGGTAGATGCCCAGCGTCGGGCTATTCATAGACGGATTAGCGTACCTGTAAGAGTGACGGCAAATCCGCATCACCCTTTGTTAGAGTGGTCCTGGCTGCAATAGAAATGGGAGGAGAATATGGGGCGACGAAAAGACGGGAAATGACGCTGAACCTGCCAACCGAAAGGGGCGAGGATGTATTGACAAAGAGGAAGCAGGTGTAAGGTTTACAGAAGCAAGAAAGTGGGGATAGGAGAGGGGGAAAGGTAGCCGGAACACCATGGAAAACTGAGGGGTGGAACACAAGGGAAGAAGAGAACACAGCGAGGAGAGAGGGGAGACATCGTGACACAATGGAGAGAAGGGGGCAGAGTCGCGCACGTGCGGTACGAAACTACCGAACCATGGGGAAGGGGAAGTGAGGAAAAGGAGGGAAACAGTAAGGGAAGGTCGGAGCCGCGGGAATGAGAAAAGGCAGGGCAGGAGAGGACGACCCAGCAAAGGGGAAAACCGTGACAGGGGACGAGGGGGCCCCTGCAAAACAGCGAGGGCGGTATGGTCGAAATGTGCAAAGACGGGTGCTCGGTGGCTCAAGAAGGGGCAGTGGCAGAAAGGAGGGCTAGGGCGAAAGCCGGGGGGCAAGGTCAGAAAAGAATCGAGGAGGAAGTGGGCATGAACGGTCACGGCCAGGGGCCGGCGAAGGACGAATTGGGCAAAAATGCACGAGCCACGAACAGGGCGGGCCAGTCTACTGACTCCGGACGCCGCACTAAACTGGTCAAGACCCGGGGGACAGAGGTAGTGGACGGAGGCGAGTGGCCGTGAATCCCGGCAACCAAGGGGCCGAACGCCAGGACAAGATAACGAACCCGAGACCTGGTGAGGAAGAAGGCAACACACCGCTGGTGAACGTAGGCTTCCGACAGGGGCGGGGGAATCGGTGAGGGCGGGCTAGCATTGCGCTATACAGAGGCGACCGGACAAATACGTCGAAACGGAAACTGCTCCAGTGATTCACCGCGAGAAAGAAGAGGGAGGGAATGCCCACCCGGTAGGGAAAAACACACGACCCATGAACACTCAGAAATCAAAACCGCAAGGCCCCATAGCCGAGGAGACACCAGAGGAACGAAGTACCCAGCGCAAGGCCACGCCGCTACAAAAGGCGAGCCAGGCCGAGACCAGAGGCCAGGACACAGGGAGCCAAATACGAGAAAAGCGAAACACCCTGTGGGGAACCGACTGATCACATTAGAGGCGAGAGGCATCACAAAATTATAGCAATGCATCAAAGGAGTGCTGGGCGGAAAGGTGGTAGTGTGGGCAAAGATGGGGTAAACGGAGGAAACGTGGAATAAGCTTGATCGACCTATCTAATCAACTGAACTGGTGCGAACTGGGCGCAAAAAGGCGGTCGAGGCAGTAATTGAACAGGAAGGAGGAGCCTGTTACAGCGCACGGACCCGGGGGATCGGTGTAGCAGAGTGTCGACGGAGCCCGAGTGAGTCGAAGGAGATACAGGGGGCAGCCCGGACGCGGGGGAACCACCGGCATCACGGAGAAGCGAAGGGGAAGAAGAAGGCGAGTCAAGTAAACGCTGGGAGAAAAACCCGTAGATGCAGGAGAAAGTTCTGCAGATGACACAAGGGCAAAAGGGGCGCAAAAAGAAAGAAAGAGAATGAGCGGGGGCGTTGAGAGGGCGGGTCAGTGGGGGTGGAGCGAGGGTACTGGGGGGGATGACCAATGAAAATAGAAGGGCAGCGATTATCTGCGAAAGGTCGGAATGGGAACCCCAAAATAACCTGCTAAATGAAAAGTATAATTGTAGGAGGAAACGAGCACTGCTCTATCTGTTGTATTCAATTAGATCAACTGGCTTAAGTTAGTTCTTGAAGACGTCGCTAGCCATCCGATGGCTTCTCCAAAGGACTTGTACAAGAACCTTGTGGCAATTATGTACCCTGGAAATCCCAATTCATCTCACAGCCAAGTGTTAAGGGCGTGATTAGATATGGCTAAGGTGGTTATAGGAACGCCCAGTGTAAGGTGTCAAAACACAGGTACATGGCAGACAGATGGGTCGACACCCCCCCACTCTATTTAGGCTTGGTTTCTTTATTTCACAAATGGCCTCCTTGACACCTCTCTTGAACAGTCATATTCCTTTGCCAATATGTTCTTCTTCCCATAATGCACCATCCTCTTCTTCCCATGATCACCCACATCCTTGAAATGTTCCTAACAGTTATTTCTACTGATTGGCTGTTGGATGGGTCAAAGATGCTCAGATCTCTACTGAGCCCTTGACCCAAGCGCTGGGTCAAGGGCAAGACCATAACGTCTCTATTAGGGGTCCTGCAAACAGAAGTCATTATTTCGGTGTGCATTTATTTATACACAGACAAAATGCTGAATTGGCAGATCAAGGTCATTGGGATGAAAAAATACTGCTCTTTTTCCTGAAAAGCATATGTATTTGCACTGAACTTCCCCTTTAAGGCATAGACCAATAAGGGAGACAGGAACATGTGCTCCTATCTCCATTACAATTATACTTTTCATTTAGCAAGGGTTAATTTGGGGGTTTTAGCGTCCATTTAACCCACTTTTTCACTTAATATCAAATATCTTTTAAGAAGATGAGGTAGCGCTAAATTATCATGGCGGACAGTGAAAGGTAAAAGAAAAATGTCCTAACTGAAATAGTGATGGATACATAAAAGACACAGTTACACAGGTATATTTTCTGTGCTTCTTCCCTTCCCTTTCGTGCTACCATTGAAAAGGCGCAAACCTGATATATCATCGGGAAGCATGGGTTTAACTCTTTTTCAGCCAATAGTTCCGGAATTACATTTCCATGTTAATATAAAAAAATATAGGAGGGGTTTAAATATTATTAAATAAAACATTAAAATGCATTTTCCCTTATTTTCAAAAACTAGTGACCGCAGAATGGCACATATTTAAGGTCGAACATATGTGCAATATAGGGCACGACACCAAGCGTCCACGCATTTTAATTTAAATGATTTTACAATCTGTTACTTATCACTTCTCCCTTTTCAAGGGTAAAATAGTATTATTATCTTTTTATCTCCAAAATAAATGTATAATTTCCCAATGCTGGCTTATATCAAGGATGACAAAAAAACCCTAATACCCGCTAAAAAGCCTAATTCCTCCACAACAGGGTAGTCCCACGCACTCTGCACTGACTCTAAACAGTCACCTAAAAGGTAGCATGTATAGAAAATATAAAACACTGGAGGCTTAGGATGAAACAAATATGTATATCAGGAGCATAACTAACAGGGGAGACCCCCATCTTCTTATTTTTCATATGAAAGATATAGCCTCCACCCAGAAAACACTGGGGATAAAGCATGGATGGGGGGGGGATCATAGTTTTGCTGGGGGGGGGGGGGCTCAGTATTTCTGTTTGCCACTGTGTATATAATTAATTTAGGAGACATGAATCTGACCTTAATATATATACTTGTTCTTAAAAAGTCGAGGTACCCATTTTTACCTCAAAAATGAGTAAAACCAATTGACTCGAGTATAAGTCGAGGGTAGAGTAGTAGAAGGGAGTGGAAGTAGGAGTAGAAACATCTGGAGTGGAACTGCACACACTAACCCCAAAACACACTACCCTGTCCCACACACTAACCCCAAACACACTACCCTGTCCCTGACTCCTTACTCTCCCCTCCAGCCCCAGGTCAGCCCCAGGAATAAAACCATTTCCCTGCACCCATCTTCTCACCCTGCCACTACACTACACTACTACAGTACACTACACACTCCCTGCACCCATCTTTTTCACCCTGCCACTACACTACACTACTACAGTCACTACACTACTCCCTGCACCCATCTTCTCACCCTGCCACTACACTACACTACACTACTACAGTACACTATAACCTACTCCCTGCACCCATCTTCTCACCCTGCCACTACACTACACTACTACTAATGCTGCAACCTTACCTTTGCAGGAGAGTCCGGGCCCCCGACATCATGCACTTGATGGAGGAATCCGGCTGCCGCGTCCACTGATGGTCGCATCCACTGACGTCACGACTCGGCGCCGGTCTAATTTCCCGGCGCCGAGTTGTGACGTCAGTGGATGCGACCATCAGTGGACGCGGTAGCCGGATTCCTCCATCAGTAAGTGACTGACTCGAGTTAAGTCGAGGTTCAGTTTTCAGGCTGTTTTCACAGCCTGAAAACCTCGACTTATTCTCGAGTATATACGGTAATAAAAAAAAACTTATTATAGTAAAAAAATATGTAGTGATAAAATGCAATCCACATTTTGGTGTGTGACACACTTGCTCAATAAATGTGTCCACCAATTCTCTGGTCCATAGAAATGTATAAATAATAAGTCTGAGTGAAATACCTAGTAGTGGTCCCGATTAGACTCCATACCACTCAAACTTTATTTATTTATACATTGACTGTTGCTTTGTAGGAGTGATTTATTGGTGCACTCTGACATGGAACTTGCTGAACCATCTGTCAGTGAGAATATTGGAATATAAAATACTTATTTTACATTCTTCTGCTTTAACCGAGAATCTCAGGGTTTTACAGTATATTTCGATGCGAACAACATCATTTTACTGCCAATGCACCTGCTGTTAAAAATAAATACAAATATTTGTGATCTTTCACACTCTTTGTTTTCCTTATCTTTGTTACTTTCAAACACTCCAATCTCCATTCAGTCTGTAACTTGCTACTCCCTTTTCAGACAAAATAATCTGTTTACTAAAAATAGATATCTATGCTCTAAAATACATGTTTTTTTAAGGTTACCATACACCTTAATTGTAAAATCAGCTGATACCTGCCGTTAAATACTTAGGTGTGGGTGAGATTCACCCAGAGCTGTGCAGCCTTTGGTAAATCTGCTACGAGAGATTTGCCCTCTCTGGGTGAATCTCCCGACAGAATAGTGGAAGGAGATGAGTGCTCACTGCCAGCTTAACATCATTGTACCTATAGCAAAACAGGAGGTAGGAGTGGATATCCTACCTCACCCACCCAGAATTACAACAATTTAGGTAAACCTTTGGTTTTAATACATTCTAATTAAGTTAGAAATAAACACCTTACCTATCACTTTTCTGTTACAGAAAATTACCTTTAGGTTGGTGGTACAAGTTTTCTCAACTCAAAATAGCTAAAAGACTCTTTACTAGAGATGGTCGGACTTCCAAAAGTTCGGTCGTCGTTTTTGAACTTTCAAACTATATGGAAAGTTCGAAAACGGACGCATTAAAGTCAATGGGAGTCAAATAGTTTGAAAGTTCGAATGAATACAACTAAATATCAATGGTAACTTAATGTAAATGGCTGTGGGACCTGGGAAATGGTCTGGGAACACGTTTGAATATCCAGGACTTTAAAAAAAATCTATTTTATTCTCACACGCACTATAAACCATAAACGATTCGAAGATCGTTCAATTCGAATTCAATAATTACGAAAGTTTGAAAGTCCGAGAAATCCGAGTCTGGGATAGTTTGAGAATTCCGAGTCCGTTCAAACTCAATAAGTTCGACTCAAACTCGGGTTTGATTTCACTCCATCTCTACTCTTTATTACACTAGGTAAGATTGACACAGGAGTTATGGTGAATAGCAGGTTATCTGACCATGTTCTGGGTGCTATGTAGCTTCCCAGGCTAGCACAAAACAAGATAATTTATCACGCTGAGATGAAGTTGTTTCATGTTTTGGCCTTTACCTTAGCATTGGTTGCTGGCAGATTTTGCAATTAGATTGGTGATAGCCATTCTGGGGTTTGATTGGTCTCTTGGTTGTCTCAGGGGTATAAACACAAGTGCCCTCTTGGCTCCATTGTCAGAAGATCGCTGGATCTTTCTGAGCTTCCACCCTCCCACCCCCTTTAACTGCGTTATTTTTTTTATAAGTCCATACATTGCACTCCTCATTAATGGACAAGCCCCGGTAGTAAACAGGATATATCCAATACAGTCATAAGTAGAGAGCACTCAAGAACACTTGGTAGAAACACACTTTACTGTGATTTATTTGTGTTCCACCCAAAGGACCTTCATTTGTGACTGTTAATTGTATATTATTAAACGTGGAAATTTAGCTCTCAAAAAAAGTTGTTTATGTCTATTAATATTGGCCCGCTAGAGTTTTGACAGGGGTTGGCTTGGGAATCAATTTCACATATTACAGTTGAATACAAGTTTTAAGAAATTATATATAAGTTTGATAAAGTGCTGTGACCTCCTTTCTCTTTTAATTTATTCTCATCCCATTGCTGGTATTCAAGCAAGTCTCTTGATATATCACATCAACTACTAGTGCAAATGTATTAGTTATCTCTTGACGAGATAGATTTACGCAATTTGGTTCATGTTGGCACCTTTATACCAAGTCTTGTTTGTATAATCCTGTTGTTTTCTATAACCAAATGTTGGTTGAAGGGCAATGGTGGGCAATGGAAGGAATATTATTATAACATGAAAACAGTGAATGAGACACAGTATCTCTCACATGAGACTTTTTAGTATTGCACATGAAGTTACATAGTAATAGAAGTTGAATAAGACATCAATTCCAACCTATTCACCCTCTTTTTTTTTATATTATTATTTTTTTTTTTTACCCTACCTAACAGTTATCCAGAGGAAGGCAAAAAAAAACAGCAAAAAAGTGGGAAAAATTAATTCCTGACTCCAATTGACAATCGGAAAGTACCCTGGATCAACCAGATCTATATGCATTAATACCAGTAATTCTCAATATTTTTTAGCTTTAGAAACTTATCCAGGCCTTTTTTAAATCTATTCAATGAACTTTGCATTACCACATCTGCTGGAAGACAGTTTCTGGTATAGCAGTATTTTTAAAAAGATTTTGGGCATTGAACCATTTACAATAAATACCATTGCTATTTATACTTTCATTTTAGGCAAAACATTTGGATTGACATCAATGGGTCTGCTTGCGCTTTGCGAGTTTTCGGATTTATTTCAAGATCCACGAATCTGTAAGTGAACGGATTTCAGGATATTCAGCCATCTTTAGACAGACTTTGATAGTTTCACCTGTGTAAAAACCATAATATAAAACTGTCCTAGAACACTGTAAAAGGCTGTAAATAGCTAACATGGATTATCAGGATTTCAGGACAAAAAAGGTGGAAAAAATTATGTTTAAGGCAAATGCTTGTTCTTTATATGTTTTCACCGTTTTTTTTCTTTTTGTTTTAAACTTGGTGACCTTTTTGTGATTGAGTAGAATGATTTTCTGGCTTGCAACAGAAATCCTAAAATCAAACAAGATAAGTGATCTCTGTTTTTCTAATGTAGATATCCATTTTGTTTGTTATCTTGCTGGAATCTAATCATAATACCTAAGGGCAATCTTCAAATTCAGACTTTTAGAAGTAGTTCTCCGAAGTGCCTTTTCTTTTCATCCTATATCAGGTAGCCGGAATCCATCTGAGAGTTTTGCCATAATTTCCTCTGTGAAGCCGATACGACCAAGAGAAGAAACTACTGACATCATTAACGAAGTGTAAAACAGGAGCATTTCAGGTGTGTCACACAAAGTCTCACATTACACAACACTTGGCTGTACCTGCTGCCGGTTTGTTTCCAAAATGTGACGATAAAGGAATCTTCCCATAGTGCATCTGAGGCTAAGGGCTCGTACACACGTGTGATCGCGGGTCCCAACCCGCGATGCATTGTGTATGAATGAACGTTTCGGCCGATTATTGGCCAAAACGGTCATTTGTACACATCGTGCATCGCGGGTCGGTAATCCCGATCGCACGTGTGTACAAGCGTACTAACTATAAGAATAAGGAAATAGAAAACTCACCACTTGAAATGGTTAGGTCCCAGATTCACCTGAATTTGTATACTAACATATCATCTCCATTTATTAACACCTCTGGACACTAGAAAAAAATTACATTGATAAATTTTCTTCTGCTTAAATACAGTCAATTAGTTTGGTCACATAGGGATTTTCTAAGATAAAGGGCAAAATAACATAATTACAATTAGAGAACTTAAAGCAACAAAAATAAACCAAAAAGGGGATACTAAATGTTAACTGGAGACATTCTTAAATAAGAGGAAGAATAGTGTATTCTTATTGGTTAATCAATTAGTCTGCAACATAGGTTTGTTAACAACATTATGAGGCATTGACATTGATATTTCCACACTCATTCTCTTGCTTGTAAAGCTCATATTTGTTACCCTGTTTACACAAGCTGTATGCGTTTTCTTTTCAATATATTTGTACAGGAAAACTTAGCAAACAGAACTGGTAGAATAGTTGACTCTCCCCCTTTAAACATTTGTTTTTCAATAATGTTCGTTGTTTAAAGACAAATATTCAACCATGTTTGTTTGTTCTTTACTTCATTTACAGAGCTTTGTGCTTTTTTATCCCTGCCATTAGACATGTACATAATAATGATTAGGCTTAGTAAAGCAATAAGTAGATAGCCCACCAGTAAAAATATACGTAGCAATGCAATTAGATACCCCTACATGGATTCTGCACTTTGCAATTTCTTGCTGTTATCTGGATCTAATACATTTCTGAACACTTTTCATGACTATAAGATGTTTGACTTAAAATCATGTAATAATAATTGTTAAATCAGCATTATGTAGAATCTCTGCAAGCTTCCACTGACTATTATAAGTTTCAATGAACATAGCCTACAGCCAAGGGTATTGGTCTCCCAGCCCTTCCTTTCTTTAGTTTTCTTCAGGGCAGGTTCAGTATTAATGATTTCTGGAAACCCCAGCAAAAATTATTGGGTGCCCTTCCAACCTTTGAAAATGTAAGGTCTATGATTGGAAGCCACTTGAGACCCCCAAACCAGGTCTTTATCATGCACTAAAATTATTCTTTAACAAAGAGACTGCAACAGTATTAAACTTGTCTTTATTTCTTTATATTTCTTTTCCATTGAAGGGCACGGTGAAAGGGGAATTGTACATGTTATTTTTATTACAAATCACCAATATTTAGCAATTTGCACCTCAGGATTGCCACATAACCTTGTTAGCTTATAAAATAAGAATTTACACGATTCTATCATGATACCCTTTGCTCAGCTGTTTTTGTCAAATCGTATAATTCTTTATTCCATGTAACATCCCATTTTAATGTTAGTATGTCTTTTGTATTTTTGTGTCAACTAAGCCACCTTAAAATTACAAGTAAAATATTTGGTAGCAAGACTTGCAGTTTTGAAACCAAGAAGGCCCTAAGGCACTAAGAGCCTAAGAGAAGAATGTAAACTATGTTGACCAACTATGACACTTATATGTGCAAAAGGAGGTTAGAGATTACGATGGTTGACTTGCATTTTGCATTTGCAGGCCTTTATTAATTTACAGATAGAAGAGTACAAAAAATATATAAAGAATATAAAAACATTATAACATAAGTAGTTTTTCAACAGAAAAGTTTCCGAAGTGCAACAGAGCCAAATCCAGGTTCTCTTCTGTGTCCTTCATTGATTTAAAAGAACTCTTAATCACATAATCGAGGAACCATGCACTGTATAGCTCTGATCCTGAGCTATACCAATACCAAAAGCAAAAATTTACAAACAATAATATAAACAGGTCAGTATTAGGGACCATTGATCTGGGAGTACTGACCTGAGCCAAAGGGACATAATTGGTTCCTGAAATTGCTTTCTGGGGCCTTTATTGTTTCTTACCTCTCACCTGTGGGGCTATTTTAGTTTAATGTGTTATTAACCAATAATTGTATATTAGAATATATTAGAATGTGTTTGGCTAACGTCAGTAGATGTTGGTGTTAAAGATTCGGAATGGGTAAACCCCATTCGCGATGCCAATGAAACGCTTTCTGCTAGGGACATTGCCTAGAGGAGGCAATAGAGAGTGATACCGGCTTTCCTGTGCATTGCCCTTAATTTTGTTGGCATAGTTCACCTAAAAAATTCTGGTAAAATCTCTAAAAGAATTTGAAAAAAAACATTGTGTCAAAGTACAACATTGTAGAAAAAAGGATTATAACATTTAGTATTTAAGGTTGATAAAGACATACACTAATCCAGTTCAACCACCCGGCAATACTCAAACTTCCTGCCCAACGGCTGTCCAGAGAAAGGAAAAAAAAACCGCACCAGAATTTTGAAGCGGAAAAAAAAATCCTTCCTGACTCCAAGGTCAATCGGAAATATCTTGGATTTCATACTTCTTGGAGGTTTTTTCTGCCTTAAAGTAAGAAAATCATCTGCAGGGGGTTTTCATATATAGCTGAAAAAACATTAATTGGCTTAACATTTAGTAAACAGATTACACGTTACTGGTTTATCCAGAAGGTTTTAACTGAAAGGTGTCATTTTAAAGAATACTAAAATATGGCCATGGGTGCTTATTTTAGTTATCCAAATGTAGGTCCAGGCGGTGTTTCACTTTTTTCTTAAGTTTCTACATTTTCTTATATTTATTTATAATCGGGGTCCGTTGGGCAGCATTTATAAATAAGGCCAGATCGCTATATATATTATATACAGTAACACATATATAGTCTATTATATTATAATTTTGATGATATTAGGTAGCCCCTAAAAACACATTTCCAAAATTGCCTAAACCATCTCTACCCAATATAACTCATCCCTAACTCAGCTGCCACTTCTCCTGTGCCTAAAATTACCAATTATAGCTCAAGAGAGCTTCTATCATTGTAAAAATGCATTTCCCCTAACCACTGACGTAGTCTGCACCCAAGTGCTTCCTTCACATTAATACTAAAAGGAAAAGTGTCAGGGGTTCTGCTAATTAATCCCTGTTTTTCCCCCTGTGTCCTCATTCTATGATAACACAACAGCTAAACTACTGACTGTTCCTAAGTGTAATGTATTTACAGCAGGTGGCCTAGTGATTTGAACTTAGGCCTTGCAGCATTGAGTTATGAATTATCTCTGTGCTTAGTGGACTTCCCTTCCTCCCTTTAATCCTAAAGGCATACTGAGACTATTAATGTGATTACGGCATAGTTTATAAGATCTTTGTGGCAGAGCCTAATGTTAATGGATATACTAAAAAAACATTTTAAAAGAAATTGTTTATTTGCTAGGAGATAATTGCTCTTGTGTAAAAAGTGTATACAGTTATTTTAAAAAAAACACCTTTCCAGAACATTAATCAACACAAAAATTACATTTATTCAGATCATGAACCCCTCTTTCACAGCAAAAGAGGTACTTGAAATTAAGTTAAGATTTATTAATATAGAATTATGCGTTTGATTAACAATTATATTGTATTCACATAGAACACTTAACTAAAATTATTTTATATTTAAATGTGGGCAATTCAGATGCATTTTTAATTCTCCAAATACACTGAACTGACAGCATTCGCTTCAAAATTCAGTTAAATTGCAAACTTTACTGACTTTGATGAGATAATGGGGCAGAACAAAAGTAATGGTTATTTTTACTGGTAAGGTCATATTACAGTCCAAAGGGCATTTCCTTGTTTTCTAGATAAGATAAGACTAAGGGATGTACTCAGTTCCAGATGACCGAAGGTAGCATACCTGTTGAAGAAAGTACTGTGTCTCCTGTGGAAGAAGATAGATAAAAAAAAGTTTAGAATATCTACTAACTTGATATGTCAGTGGCAAAACGAGACTTACAATAATACATTGAAACAAACCTGTCTTTTGAACTGGAATTTAAACACAGAAAGATATTAGAAGCATATTTCAAAAGAATTCCTCTGTGTTTTCAGTGTTAAAGCACACTGTTCTGAAAACTCAGGTTAAACATTGATTCCTTTTATTTTGTCTCTACATGAACCTAGACCCTTCCTCACAATTAAACGTAATAGTCCTTCAGTGATTGCGCTAAGCTTGTCAGTGCAACTACTAACCAGCTGAATGAATCTAATCAATAGAGCAAGGATCGTGGGAGACTTTTTCCCATTTTTTCTCTACCTACTGGGAGTAAATTGTTCTACATCCTTTGTCTGTCTCCCCATGTGATCAAAAAATCTTCTATTCCTCCAGTTTTAATGACTCTTCCCAGAGAATCAAATTTTAGATTTCAACCTGTGGCATCACAGATCTGAACTATTTCTGCATGGATTTTAGAGGATCTGCATTCAAACAGCCACACTGGTGTATGAACCTAGATTTGCCAAAAGAATGTAGGAGGGTTGTTAATAGAAACTAATAATTACAGTTGTACAAACTAAAGCACCCGATTAACACTCCATTTGTGCTATGGGAAAACAGAGCAATTAGTCACTCAACAATATTTCTACCTATAAATGACATACAGACAGGAGAAGTGGGTATTATAGTGTTTCTCAGAATTCTAAAAACATGTTGCTTTTTGTATCTTTCACTTGACCTTATTACCTTTTTGTTAGATTAATAGAATTTGTAAACTTAACACATACACACACCACTCACACACATATACAGTTTTTCTTATTTCACCGTTATCTGTATCATTAAATATAATAATTTTTATATATAGAAATATATATTAATATATAGAACTATGGAGAAATAATCAGATATTTAATTTTTGACTTGCCATTCTAATTTGTCATACAAATATACTTACAAAAAGTAATAAACACAAATGGGATAGTAAAAACAAAATGTAGCAACATGTACAAAACATCTATAGATTTATGCCATTTTTAATACACCACACTTGATATCTAAACACTTTTTTGTATTTATTTTATTCCTGTTATTTGCTATTTAGTTTTTCATCTATGTGCCAAAATGAAATATTTTAATGGCCTATTAAACACAAAGGACATCAAAAAAACGAAAGTTGGAGTACACCTCCTCCATTCTGTGTGTAAGTAGCTGTTTTGTTTCTTATTTCCCCTTTATTTTGTAAAGCAATGTGTGTCAAGAGGGATCCTTTGTTACATGTAGGAAGAGATTACCAGTGTCCCATAATAGTTGTGTTTTGGTACACTGTATTTCTTTATTTCCCATTAGCACTAGGAGTTCTACATATCATTCAAATGCTGTTGGTCACAATACTTTTATGTGCATATTTTAATCCGTATTTGAATATTTTTTAATCCAAGTAGTTTTTATTAGATTTGCTTTAATAATTTATTTGTGTTTTATTATAGTTCGATTATTATATATAGTATTGTTTGGAGAGATGGTTATGGATCCAGGGTAACAAGATTTATTTTGAAAATTCAATTGATAAAAGGGGTAAGCACCTTTCTCCAAATCAAAAAAAAAAGACTGGTACATTTTGCAGAGAAAGAACTGAAATTAAGGTCTAGACAATAGTGGGATAGATGTTAGATCTATGACAAGTGTTTTCTAATTTAACAAAATAAGTGACGAGAGCACAAAAAATGTCTTAGTAAATTAGCAAGATTTTTTCAACACTACAGTACTCTTTTTTCCATTTTAAAGTCACACTAACTGATTAACCAGCAATTAGAAGACTTTAAAACAGGATTGCGACAGATGCACGCGTACGCAAAGACACCTGCAAGCTGCTCAAACTATCAAAATGTCGGTTGGCCGGTTTTAGGGTGATTTCTAACGTCAGCAAACGTTTGCGACCGGTAGAGCCCCATTGTAAATCACCCAGAGCAGCAAACGCTAAATTAAAGTACCAATAGCTGAATGATTGCATTTCTCTGTAAATTCATTGTACATTTTTAGTGTAACTGCAATAGACAGCCTTCATTTACTTACTACTGATCTATTGTGTAATTCGGAATTAAAGTTCATGTTCATTCTCTGGTTTGAATAAAACTTGAACTGTCACATGGGATCCTAAAAATAGTACTGGTATTGTCCCTTCTACCTACTGATGACCGAGCGGCCAACGAAAGGCTGCTCGGATAGGATTTGTTGGTGGCCCGTGCTAGGTGTGTACCATTATAAAAAGGAGCACATTTAGAACTACAAACCTATTGAATGGCAATAACAATTGAAAAAGAGATTAAATAAGCTGAATATGGTACACTCTGCCTCCTTGGGTGGTCACTATAATAATGTGGTGAGATGTTAAATATATGCTCATGCTGAGGATGACAACCCACTACTTTTTCCTCTTCATTCTATACATGACAAATCCTTCCCACTCTAATATTATGGGAATATTGTTTATCAATACACACCATTGTGAGCTGTCACTTAAATCAGGAGCATCTCTTTTGACAATCACCTCTCATGATGTGACAATCTAGGTAGGTAGAAGTACACTTCCCTACTCCACTGGAAATGTGCTTTGCAAATGTTATTGTCCATTAATTTGTTAGTCCTATACAACATTCGGGCAGTAGTGAGTGCTACTTGCATCATCATTAGATAACTGTGTGTTGGACCTGTTTGAATCCTATAAATGGCTATCATGGACCAACAATTTTAATGATTCCTTTGGGCCAGAAATAGAGACTGAATTTGGGTGTTATATATATATTACTAGACATAGTATTATGTCAGTACAAAGGGGCTCAACTTTACTGACTTTTCTGTGCTTTTTAAACTTCACAATAGAATTGTGCATTTACTTTTTTATGCTAATCCTGAACTATGTCTCAGGAACATGATGTGGTAAATGATTTGAATCTTCTCCTACTGGTTGTGAATAAATTATGTCATTAAAGTATTATTGATTAATGACTTCTAGTTCTGTTATTCTTATATTGTCTAATTCACTGAAACTGAAAGTGAATGTATTTTCCTATACTTATTCTAAACTGTGAAAACTAACACACGTGTGTATGTTTAGAGATGGGATCCGGGTATAAATATATATATATAAATCTATATATTTTATACCGTATATATAGCTCCCATACAGTTAGGATGTATATGTGTATATATATTATATATATTATATAATATACATATTGATTGGAATTCGATATTTGGGGGGCCTTCCAGCATAACCATGTGTAGCCATCAGTAGCCTAATATGTTTGTTGAGAAATTAATCTTTAATCGGCAAACACAAATTACGTGTGTACTATGTGTAAAAATTGTAAATGGATTTCATCATTAAAAGCCGCTGCACAGGAACCCTGAAATAAATATATCCTTTGTCTCCTCCCTTGCATTAAATGTTATTCTTTTGTTTTGCTGGCTAATGATATAAATCAGGAGTGCCAATCATCAATATGTGTTAATTAAAAGTACAGGTTGTCCACACAGGTGAGAGGTCACAAAACCCCCTGTGACTCATTCAAATCTGGAATTCTATTGGCTTTCAATGAATTCTGTTCCATTAATGAGCCCAAATATACAAAATGACAATTCGAAAACACTTTCTATAGAAAGTTTTATAATGGTTTCTCAAACATACACCATCACTAACTAACATATATTGCTTGCGCTGCCAAATAATTGTGAGACACTTTCTAATGTTAGGAGGTGGTGTAAAGAGCAACCATGGTCTCCAAACAAGTTAGGGTTAAATAAAAGCCTGCAGTATTCCTTTAAAATGAACCGACAGTCATATATCTGGCTTCAGCCTTTGATTAATTGTATTGGGGTGAAGTTCAAACTTTCTGCTCCAAGTAGGTCTAGTGACATCACCTGACCCTCTGTCCTGGGGGAGAAGCATGCTCAGTTCGACTGCTGGGGAAAACAGAAGTACTTTCCACCAATGCATAGCATAACAATTGGAGGTGTGATTTATTTTAAAAGCACAATGGAAGGCTTTTATATATAATTCTTACCAACACAATTACCCTTTAATTCTCTTAATATGCTTCTCTACTAATGTGTTGACGATTCAGTGTAAATTTTCTACATGTGATTCCAAATATAATTCAATGTATTTTTTACTCATCTATGCTAAGTCTGATTATTCTCTCTTACTTGTGCCTTATGGAATATGTGTAAAACCAAGAGGTGGTCTATAATGATTAATCCTGGTCACAAACCTAACCCAGTTTTGAATTGCGTGTTCAAAAATCACACAAATCTGAATATGACATGGGGGATGTAAAAAATTCAACATGCAGGGTTGAAATGCAATATGTGTCAAAAAAGTCCAGATTTGATGTTTAAAATTCTATGTATGTTAGAAATTGCCACCCATATACTTATCTTGGGTTCGTATGAATTTTTAGTTGTGTGCGAATTCTGTGGAACCGCTTGACTGAACAAACTAGCCGTTTTTGTTCATCTCTAGTGGTCTCATCAGTCTTGGCACCTAATGATAGTAATATCTCAGTCAATATTTAGGGAAATTTACCCTAAAAGACACATCTGTCCCATTCTGATACCGTTTTTTAGGACTCATCTTGGTCAACTGAGCTTGTCTGTCGAATAATACTCCCCAGCAAGAAAGTAAAAGAAATGCAATTCAATCATAGTGGCATATTTATAAAATAGAAAAAAATCTATTGCAAAAGGAACCAGATACCCAAGTTCATTAGGTTAGTGATACTGTACAGTGCTGATTTTCTTGGTGCATTTTGGACTCAAAAAATTTAATTGATTTTACATTTTTTTCCAGTAACCAGAGAGTCCATCTAGCACTATTCTGTTGTAGTTATAAAGTGGTTTGCTTTTAATACAAATAAAAAATTGCTAATTTAGCTAAAGTTCTATCTTAAAGAAAAAAAAAAAATAGATGTAGCTCTTGGTATGTTGTCACCATAATTGAATGGGAGGTTTATTCCATGTTTCTTAATTGTTTAGATAAGATAGAAGATAGATAGATAGATAGATAGATAGATAGATAGTGATATATATATCGCTAAGGAAAAACATTGTAAAGTACAAGAAATATGTTGCAATCAAATTACTTTGTCCACCTTAATTATGCCCTTTAGTTAAATTTAATTAGGGTTAATTTACACTCTTAAAGGGTAACTGTGGTATCAAAATCTTCCAAACTAGTAAGGATGATATAAAAAGCCTTCCATTATACCTTCAAAATTAAAACCTAATTCACATTCCTCTAGATAAAAATTGGTAAGAAGCTATTGCCTGCAAATGTTCAGCAATGTACTTCCATGGTTGAACTCTTCCTGTTTTTGCCATTGACCAGCTTGTAGTCATGTGACAAGCCTTGCTGCATGTACAGGCTTCCCTTCTCAACTGTCATTTTTTTCCTCAGGTTATAGCCCGATTCCCAGCATAAGTCTTTTCTGAGCATGCTTCTACCCCGGGCAAAAAGACCAGCAGAGCTAAGGGAATGTAACTCAACCTCTGGGGAAGCAGGAAGTTGTTGAAATTCACCCCAATATAATTTCTCACAGGCTCATCCAGAGATGGGATCTGTTCGCTCAGTATAGGCGAAGGTATAAGGATACGGCAGGCTTTCATTTACCCAACTTGTTTTGAGCCCATAGTTGCCCTCCTTTAAAGTAATATACCACTGATAATGACCATTGCAGATGGTAGCCCACACTGCCAGCGTGAGACAGTATTCGGATTTGCATTTTTAGAAATTGAGGATAGGGAGTGTGCAACATTGTAGCCCTAAATGAGAGATTATACCATAGTAAGAGAAAGAAAACGAGGGTTATTTAACTGGCAAAAAATAAATCCACATTAATTCAGGATGCACAATCCTGCCAGGTCATTCCAATGGACATGCTACTGGACAGTCCCAGATTTGGTACAAACTTTTGACATGTCGAAAAGAAAATTCTGAGTAAAACGCGAAATGTTCAGTACACGATTATGGGCTTTATAGTGTGCTAGATAATATACATATACTGTATGCAAGTGTTGTCGATAATCCATACCATGTGCTTTTTACTAAATCATTAATAATTTAACCCTTCTACTTAGAAGGTCTAGAAGAAATTTACACATTATTCTGGCTGATGGTCCCTCTGGGGGATTATTTTCACGCTCAGTGGTTACATTGAAGGATCATTTTATTTCATCCATCAGTATTTCAAACGACTTACTACGATGAGGTGTTTTAAACAGTTAATGAGCATTTTCATTGTGACTTCATTGTTCTAAGTTCGAATGCAGAGATACCATGCTTAGCCCAAGCACAAAGACATGAGATCTAGCGCCTTTCTCTGACAATTAGGGTATCGGCGAAATATTATGTTAATACTTTCCACCCTCATGGGTGGCACAGTTAAAGGAGGTTTTACCACCCAATGGGTGTTTGTAATTTGAAACTGCCTTCTGGATATAAGTTGTTTTATAACTGGAACTGAAATTATGTATCTCACAGCTCAGCTCAGTTTTTTCATAACAGTTTGTATGGCTTCTCTCCCTCAATTCTTTGCAAACACTTTACCTATATTTCTATACAAACTAAAACCAACTAACTCTCTTTTTATTCTTTAGAACCACAAAACCCTAACCCTTGCTTTCGTATTTAAGTTGGCCACAAACGGACTGGTCTGAGGATGGGCGACATTGGGAAATTTACTATACCATGGAATCACAAGTAGGACCATTGTTAAGTCCCCTAGTTGATGACCTTTTTATATGTAGAATAGATATTGGACCCCCAAATGATAGCTGCGGACACAAACAAGTAGGTAACAGGTCACCATTGGTCATGTGGATACATCAAAAGTAAAATTTTCCATTAACCCATCCATATCTTATTTCCTTTTATGATAGCCAAAAGTGAAATTCACCATTGATTCAGCTTTATTTGTTGTTAGCTCAAATAACTAATTAAGGAAATGAAGAGGTCCCCCGATAAATATATTATACATTCAGTATTCTATAACAAAAATCTACACAACTTTATTTTATTCTTGTTGGTTAGCGGGAAGGAAATAAATATTCGGGCGCAATGCAGTACGATCACAGCTCCACTTGTCTGTGCTCATTTGCCTAACCCAATTTGTCGGCAGTTACGTGTCAGGAAGGGGCGGTATGCTGCAACTCTGAAGCAAGGTTGTACTGTGCTCTGATTCAGTAGTTGTTATGTTGTGCAAAACTTAATTCCTTAATGGGTGCACTGAGCAATGTCCAAAAAGGTTGGTGGCCAACGTTAAGGGCCCATAAAATTAAATACATTGGTAGCTGTTCATTTAGCCTCATTTTGACAATAGTAATACTTACTGCATCCCCCCCTCTGTGTAGAATTGTCGGTAAGTTAAGTACATACAGTTTACAATTTGTTAGTATAAGGGAATTATATTACTAAGCGAAGCAAGAAAAGAAATGATCCCAATATCAGTCGATATTGTTTGTCTCAATGTAAAAAGCAATCTATTCATTGAGTATTATTCCTTTTATCAGTTTTCAGCTCCAGATATTAACAAGGCATGACCTGTAACCTTTGAATTATTGCAGTTGAAACATATTTGCAAAATATATAACTTATAATGGCTGAGATGCGCTATGGATGAAACTCCCAATTTCGGGTCAAATGTGCCAGTATAAAGGACAGCCGAGTTTGATAAACCACATAAAGCTGCACAGGCACAAACATATGCCAGGCCACAGACAACATATCATCAGGAAGTAAACTCATGAACTCTTTAATCATTAACCTAGGCGGAGGGAAGTAGACAACAGAGGCATATTTATTATGTCCCTCAGAGAGTCTCTATTGAGCAATATATTACTCGGAAACAGCGTGAGAGGGCATTTCCAGTGCTCCATATTTACACATCGTACGCACAGGAATAAAGTGTGAAAAAGAAGGCCAGTGTTGTAAATAAACATGTGATGCATCTATTGTTGTTTTTCCTGATTGACAATTTTACACCAAAATAAAACAAATCTGTCCTATGTAAATAAATGGTGAAATTGAGTTTAGGCAATTTATGTAAGATCAATTCCTCCCGACCAACAGACCTCAGCTTATAAATTAGTCGCCGATGAGGGACTGTATCAAAGCCTTTGCAAAATCCAAGTAAACTACATCTACTGCTATGCAGAGAGTCTTAAATTTCTACTTACTTCCTATCAAGCCAAGCAAAGTTAGTTGACAAGATCTATTCCTCTAAATCCAATGCTGGTTACGACTTTATAAGTCACTCCTTGTTAAAAATAGGATGTATTATCCGGTCAGGGAGATTATTAATATTACCTGATTTAGTTATTTGTACCATATCCTGGTTAACCAAGTGCACTTAAAATCTTTTATACCAATTATTGCTACGACAATCTAGCTAGCTGTACTTGGAGCTCTATAGTGGATACAGAGCGAAAAAAAAGTATTAAAGAAATTGATTTATCACAAGCATCCATAACTAGCTTTTCACCATAATTAAGGTGACATATTCTCAGTCCTCATTTCTTACATTATCTACTTAAAAAAAATGTTGCGGCTTAGTGATGCTTTGTTCAGCTATCCTAACTTCATTATTAATTTTAGCTAGTTTGATTGCTTATTACACTCCTTGTTACAGTTTCTTAAATATCCACTAAAGGCTTCTTTCCGTTTCCTCTGCCTTCTTAAAGGTTTTAAATGCCTTTTTCTTCCTTTCCATTTGCCTCTTTACATCAGATTTCGCAACAGGGGCGCGGATTATTTTTTTACATTTATTTCCCACGGGTCTAAATTTCAGATGGACTGGCTTAAAATCCCCTTGAACACAGTCCACTTCGGGTCAGTACCTTATATGATAATACATTATTCCCAGTGACATTTCTGAAGAGCTGCTTTTAACCTGGAATTGCCTTCCCGAAAGTCTTTGTTAACCCAGTGCACTTTTACTTTCGAAGAACAAAGTCCAAATGCCACTATTTCCTGGTCCACTATTCCCTAAGCCTCCATTACCTTCATATCTAATCATGCGCTCCACGATGTTAGATATTACCAGATCCAACAGAGCCCTTTTTAGTAGGAACCTCAACACCTGTGACAGAAAATTATACTGCAGCAAATTCAGGAACTCAATCGCCTTTTTCTGTATGGCAGTTCCATACACCAATCAAGTCAGGGTTAATTAATAATCATCCACCTTTACTTTTTCCTCTTTCCTGCCTAAACAAGGCATATCCTTCTAAATTTACAGCCAGTCGTAATAGGTTCTGCTATACCTATTACATTCATACTTTCATTCAAAGACATAATTCCAATTCACCCATTTATCAGACAGGCTTTTGCATTTGCAAACATACATTTTAGATTATGATCCTATAAATTTATTCGTTACTCTTTAAACGCATGCTCCAATATCCCTATGCTAGCCCCACCCCCCTTTCGCCCGCCACTGACCTATCGACACCCTGCTTTCTCCGGGACTATCTATCCCAGTGAGAATGCTAATATGCCCCCAACCTAGTTAAATATCCTCCAACCCCAGCCATCTTTTACCTAAAACAGCTGCACAGCCATCAGTGAGGTGCAACCTATCCCTACTAAGAGCTGTAGCCGACAGCAAAGTCTGCCGAGTTCTCAATAAACCCCCCCCAAACCCTTCTCCTACACCACCCTCTAGCCATGCATTAATGACTCCTAAGCTACTGCTGCTTCCATGCTAGCACGTGGAGGCAGGTAGTATTCTGAACAACACTACCCTGGAGGTCCTTGCTTTTAACTTGGCCCCTTAGTCTCGAAAATATGTTTAAGGACCTAAACTCCTCTAACTTTGTCATTGGCATCCAATGTGAACCAAGACCGACGGGTTACACCTGACCCACCCAATATCTGTCTACACGTCCACCACATGCCGAACCCTAGCAACAGGCAGCAAACAGTTCGCATGTAGGGTCTTGGTGGAGATTACACTATCTACCTTTCTTATAATGGAGTACCTACCAATACCACCTGTTGGATCTGATCTTCATTCCTCATCCCTTGTATCAGAGATGGCAGTCCCTTGATGCTCAAGGGACTAGCCCCCTCCATACACGCTAATTCCGGGTGTCTTCCTCCACTCATTACCTAAGGCAGCTCTTTGGGATGGGCCAATCTGGAAGAAGCACCCTACCATTCTGTCCCCCACCCCTTCCGTCCCCCACACAAACCTACCTCCCCCCTCAACCGTCCCTGTTCCCCATTCCACACCTCGAGTACTGGCCCCAGCAGTGCCTGCTGACCCCCCCCAGTTTTTCCAATCCCTGCAATGCTGCAAGCTGCCCTTAGGATCTCCATCTCAGCTTCCAAACAGGCAAAACCCAATCACACTTCACACAGACATAGGTTTATCTGGAATGTCTCTGCTCCAGGTTCCTATACATGTGGCAAGGTGCACATTCATCTGGATACCTACAAAAACTGTCCCTTTCTAAACACAACAACAACAGCACAGTGAAGCACAAAACACTTGTTTATTTACTTTTTTTAAATTGTCCTTCTGTTCATCAAGTTTTCGTTCCTTGCAGATTCAGGTCCTTAAGGAAAAAGGGAACATGTTCCACTCCTAGTTCGTTTCAGTGTTGGACTGACGTCCTAGACCTGTCCTGCCAAGTTCCACTTTTTAATTTTGTTATTTTAATTATTGTGTCAAGCCAGTGTGTGTTGACAGGCTAAGCAATTGCCATGCCTGATATTAAGTAATAAATACCATCTGAACTGTTGTGCAAAAATAGTCTTTAAAACATGTGTAAAGAAATAGTAATAGATAACATATATAACTAATTGAGGGTGAAGAATAAAGACATATACATCCATCAAGTCCAACCAATTTTCCAACACTTCCTTTAAATTACTAACCCTAACCTACAGTTGATCCAGAGGAGGCAAAAACAAAAAACGCCCAGTTAGTTAAAAAAATAAGGGGGGTTTGGGGGCAAATTTGGAGGGGACACTTTCTGACTACCGCAAACGGCAATCAGGAACGTATCCTCTGTGATCACAACCGAACTACGAAGTATAATAAATTTATTAAATTCAGCAGATTCTCTCACATTTATTCTTTTTTAGAGTTTAGAAAATACCACATCTGCTGGAGGAACAGTTCCACACATTTAAATTTCTTCCAATGTAAGAACCCTTTCCCTAACCTAGGATGAAAACTTACTTTCTTTCCATTCTAGATTCTTTTCTCCATCTAGAATATCCAAAATCCTCCTAATATATGGACCCCATTCACGGACAAAACAGATATGACAACCAAGAGTTTAGTGTAATGGCAACATTAAATATATTTGTAATAAAAGCTGATCATTATTCTCGCACTCAAATGGTTTGCTTTCTCCAATGGAAAAAAAAGCCACTACCTTGTCTATTAAATGTATATGCCTGCCATAGTCAAGACCCATCCATTCCACCTTCATTTAGAAAGGAGTTTAGAGGAGTAAGATTGCGTTCCGTCTTCTGAACTGACTTCCATTTTTTCCGTGATGTAACTTTTATTCAATATGGTATGTCCCAGAACTGTCTTACTCTGCTATATTCCAAATGAGGCCTTAGCACAGTGCCTTGTAAAGGGGGAGAATAAAATATATTTTCCCTCTCAGTGAATCTAATGATATCTTGCTAGCTCTAGCCTTTTGCGGTACTGCTATTCGCTCATCATATCTAGTCAGTTTTGAAGCAATGTGTCACATCAATTTGAAGTTCCAAAGCTCTGCACAGTTTTATTGTCATCAGCAAACACAGTAACCTTGCTCTCAATAGGCCATCCTTCATAATGCAGATTTAAAAACAAGGTGTCCAACGTTAACACAACTCTGAGGTAGCTACCACCTTAGAACTTTTAGAGTCCCACATTGATGTAGGCTCCATTGAACCACCCACTCTCTGTTAGTGATCCATAATAAAACCAATTTCTCCCTATCCATGTACAAACTGTCTATATTTTATAGCGCCAAACAGTCTCCAATTTGAAAACTATAGTGCCTATGTTTTTTTTGCACACCGTTATTGAAAAAGCTTTAGCAAAAAAATCACAAAAATATTTGTCCTGGCATGATCCTTTTCTCATATACTTCATGCTCAATAAGACAAATCTGGATACACAAGGATAATGAATCCACTAACAAAGCTTCCCTGCACTAGTATTCCTTTTATCTCAACAGGTTATAGTATTACCAACCCCACCCAGGCTGAGGAAATGGTAACACCTTTTTTGATTGAGATGCAGGTATTACATTGGCTTATTTTTTATATTCCGTCCAGCGGCATTCTCACCGCCAGTCATAGTGGAATCTGAACAAATGGAAGCAGTAGTCTAGATAAAATGACTAATCTCTTTAGATCAAGGATGTTTTACATCTGGATCTTGGGTTTATTATATATATAAACTTTGTCCTATTGTTTCCATATCATATTCTCTGTCTCCAGAGTTAATATATCCTCATCTATAAACCTTCATATTATTACAGTCCCTGCTATTGGCCACTAGGATTCTCTATAGGGAATACCTGTTCATCACATTAGCCTTTTTGAATCCTCTAATAAAACCATATTGCAGCCCCCATTTATATTGTGGTCCCACATTCTATTATCACCGCCTCTTTTTACTTATCATTATAGTGATGTATTGCGCTCCTATTACGAAGCTTTATACTCCATGTAAGCTGTTACTGTTTTCCCCACCTGATTCTAAAAATATAATTAGAAAAGCCTTTTTTTTCCTTTTCTTTTCTTTCCATTTCGGTTTTTTACCTCAATGCAAAGGTGGCACCTAATTTTTAGACATTCCTTAAGGTATAAATATGAAATGTAACAGGTTAATATACATCCTCCGATCATTACAAAAAAAAACAACAGTCCCACTTTCTCAATATACCTTTATCTAGGAAAAAAAATTCCCACCAGTCTGAGCAGACGAGTGATTTCTTCTTTAACAAACAATAAAATTATCTATCCTAAAAGGTTAAAAAGTTTTTGTTAAACTGTGTTCTTTTTGTTTTTGCAACCTATATATAATGGTGCTCAGCTCAGGGTTATTAGATATCACCATATCCAAACAAAGCATCCTGGTTAGTTAGAAATTCCTACCATCGTGAGAAAAAAATGCTTATATCGAATAGAATGTAAGAACTTGATAATATGTACTCCAATCTATGGTCAGGTAAGTGGAAATTTCACCCATAACCAGAAACATCGTCCCATACCAGCAGCCTTCGCCACACTGCATATGGATGATTGCATTTTCCACCCCCTCTCACTGGCATTTGTGGCGGCTTTTGAGGACTACCACTAACATTTCAATTGGTACTAACGCACCCAGCTTTTTGATTCCTGTTACACAGTCTCCACCGTCATACATTGTCTTTTGTTTGTTTCTTCTGCCTATATTGTTTAATTATGATGCATACCCCCATCTAATTACATACACCTTTTTAAAGTTTTGGCTTAATTTAAACATCATACATACTCCTCCTCCTTTACTGTATAACAATTGTCCACGCTAAAAAAGTGTGTTTCTTCCATATTTTAACTGTCCAGGTGTGGAATCAATTTAGAACAAGTTTTGCTGTATTAAACCGATCCATAAATACCTATTAAGATTTCTAGTTCCCCTAATTTTTCAGACTTCTCATTGTATTTTAACATAGCATTTAGATTCAAGAAGAAATAACGGAGGTACCTCCCAGGGTCCAATCCCTTCTGTCCGGCACTCCTCAACGCTCACTGCCCAGATAGACAAACTAACTAAGGAATAAGAAAGTAGGCCTAGTCCAGTCGTTCTTATAATTTAGAAGGGGTAATCCTCCTGCAGTTACAAACCAAAACACGGACGTTTCGGCACTAGGCCTTAAAGAAAATTAAAAAGCCTAGCAGCCGAACACGTTGTGTGTGGATGTAACTGCAATAAAGACAGGGATTCCACTGATAAATTATGAGTGACTGGACAGCCCTACTTTCTTTATTCCTTAATACAATTTTTAGAATTATCCAATTCATATTTACAATCCAATATTGACATACATGCCCTTCTTTATCATCTAGCTCCCCTCATCCCATCCCCCTCCCCCTCCATTAATCCTTATTAGCCACTGATCCCTAAATTTCTCTAGTCTTACCACACGGTGTTGTCCAATGTACCCTCCCCCTATAATCTAATTTAAAATCTCTACCCTAGCCTATCTTATCCACCTCACACAGATGAAACCATTATCAATTCAGGTTCAGACCCATCCTACTAACTAAAATGGACAGCCCAGTTCTCTAAAAATCAAAACAACCATCTCCCCTTAACAAACAACAACACACGCTTTTTAAGGCCATGCATTTTAACTGTCTAAGAAGCTTGCCCATTGCCTCCCCTAGATCCACGTAGCACTGGCGCATTTAGTAACTTTCTGAAAACAATACCCCTTGAAGTCCCTCACTTTTAACTTGGCCCCTAACACTTCGAGACAATTATTGTTGTTTGCCTGGAAACTGGGCATTGAATGCTGCTCATTTGCATAAATGTGCTATATTGGTACTTTGCATACAAAAGTTCAATACATTGCACATGATTATTTATAAAAACTGACAATCATTTAATTTATAATACAAAATTCCGATATTATTTAAATAACAAAGTGGTTGAAAACTGGGTTTTGGGAAGTGAAAAAAAACTATACCCTAAAATAGGTTAAAGGTAAAAATATTATTACAGGTTTCTACCTTATTACAACACATACTAAAGCAGAAACATTGAATAATATTTCCCTATTTGAAAAATTATTTTAATTTGGTGTCTCACTCATACAATGGTGTGGGTAGACAACAACAATTGAAAAGTTGGACTGGGAAGAGACCCAGCATATTGGTTCACAATAACAAAGTTAGGAAGAAGAAAGATAGGTCCGTCGAAATTGAGTAGGTGAGTGAGCCAGCCTTCGGGCAGTTTTTTATTGAATCCTGTTGGACACGCCTCTATCGATAGCTTTGGGGGCACTCTCCATTGCTAGCCTTGGAACAGACGCTATAATTGCAACTTTTGGAGACATGTCTTGTTTGCCTGCGTTGGGACAGTCTCCACTGTCAGTATCCTTGAAAAGAGTATATTGCTAGCTGGGAAGTGTCTATATGGCTTAGCCTTGGACCAGTTGCTATTTCCAGGCTTGAATAGTTGTCATATTGCTATCCACTATTGGGAAGCGTATATTGCTAGCCTTGGAAAAGTCCCTACTATTGCATTTATAAGGACAGTCTCTATTGCTAGCCTTGGACAGTTCTTTGTTAGCGTGGCAGGAGAGTCTCCTATTGGTAGCTTGGGACAGTCCTCTCCCACCCCCCCCCCCTTATTGGTTAGCCTTGGACAGTCTCTACCTTACTAGCCTTGAGACACTCTCTATGTGCAAAGCCATTGGACAGTCTCCATGCTAGCCTTGATCAATGTGCATATATTGCTAGCCATTGGGCAGTGCCTCATTGTCTTCTTGGACAGTTTCTTTTGCACTAGCTTGAGGAAAAGTCTCTTTATTTTTGTTTCTCCACCTCGGACAGTCTTTATTGCTAGCCTAATGACAATGTTTATATTGCTAGCCTTGGACAGTGGTCTATTTGCTAGCTTGGACAGTCTATTTGCTAGCTAACCCTGGCCAGTCTCTATTGCTAGCTTGGAAGTTTAGCGATTGATAGGCCTTTGGGTTCCTATCTCCTTGGTAGCAGTTGGCAATTCTTTTGTTCCGATGGGCAGTTTTCGCATTGTATCCTTGGACAGCCCTCTATTGGTAGCTTGGGAAATCTCTATTGCTAGCCTTGGACAGTCTCTTGCGAGCCTTTAAACAGTCTCTATTGCTAGCAAATTGTGGGCATCCTTAAATTTTTATGGTTTTGGGCAATCTCTATTGCTTAGCCCTTGCACAGTCTCTAGGATCCGCAACTTTTGGGACAAGCTCTATTGCCCAGCCTTGACTTCTATTGCCAGCTCGTGAAATGAAAGTGATATATTTGCAAGCATTGGGCAGTGTCTATTGCTACAACCTAGGACAGTCTATTGCTCCTTAGGACCAAGTCTCCTTTCTCTGGACAGTCATTGCTGCCTTGCGCCTACGGACTTGCTACATGCTAGTGGACAGTCTCTTTTGCTACTGGAAGTTCTTTTGTAGCTCTGGATTATTTGCCTTAGTATAACAGTCTCTAATTGATAGCATTGGCACGCCTTAATTCTTAGCTTTGGGCAGTTCTCTTTTCTGCTAACCTGGGCAGGTCTCTTTTGCTAACCTTGGGCAGTCTCTATTGATGAGCCTTGGGAACTCCAGTCTTCTAGTAGGCAAACTTTTGGCAAGCTCTATTGCAGCCTTGGACCAGTTTCATCTTGCCGAGCCTTGAAAGTGTATATTGCAAGAATTGGGCAGTCGTCTATTGCTACAGCCTTGGATCTTTTTCTAGTTTCTTTTGCTAGCATTGGAAATTCTCTATTGGCCTCACCTAGGACATGTTGCTAGCCCTTGGGACAGTCTCTTTTGTGGCCTTGGAAGTCCTCTAATGTGATCTAGGAGAGTCTTTATTGATAGCCTAAGGCATTTTTTATTGCTAAGCCTTGGACAGAGGTCTTTTGCTAGCCTTGGACGATTGTTATTTTGCTAAACCCTGGGACAGGAAGACTCTAAACCTTGGACATATCCTATTGCTAGGCTGGGTAGTCTCTAATTGGTAAGCGATTGGGCAATCTCTTTTTGCTTACCTTGGCAGCTTATATTGGTTATCCTTGTACAGTCTCTATTGTAGCTTTGGGAAACTCTATGATTCTAGCATTGGAACAGTTCGTTGAATTGTAGCCTTGGAACAGGCTCTATTGGTAGCATTGTGACAATAATCTATTGCTAGCCTTTGATCAACAGCGTTCTCTTTTCTATTTCAGCATTGGGGCAGCCTTAATTCTTAGCTTTGGGCAGTCTCCTTTTGCTAACCTGGGCGTCTCTAGTGATACCTTGGAAGTCTCTATTGGTGGCTTGTGGCACTCGCTATAGCTGCCTTACACAGTTCTAGTGCACTTGGACAAGGTCTATTTGCCATCCTTGGACAGTTTTTATTTACCACATACGCTCCTTGAAAAGTTTATATTGATATGTTTTCAATCATGGGCATGTCTATTGCTAGCCTTGGACAGTTTATTTTCTAGCATTGGAAAGTCTCTATTTGTTACCTTAAGAACAGTCTATTGTTCTAAGGCGCTTGGACAGTCCTCTATTTGACTACCTTAAGTCAGTCCTCTATTGCTGCCTTGGACAATGTCTATTATTAGCCTTGGACGTGTCCTATTATTGCCTTGGACAGTCTGTTTGGCTAGCCTTGGACAGTCTCTTTTGCTAGCCTTGGACAGTCTCTATTGCTAGCTTGGAACAATGCTCTATATTAGCTTGGACAGTGTACTATTTAGCCTGTAAGGACATATTACTGTCTTGCGTCTGTGCTAGCCTTGGGAAGACCTCTATTATAATGTATATTGCTTAAGCATTGGAATCTATATCTTAACTATACATAGCCTAGGGACGGTCTCTATTGCTAGATTTGGACAGTTCGTTTGTTGCTAGCCTTGGACAGTTCTTTTGCTAGTCCTTGGACAGTCTCTATTGCTAGCCTGAAAAGTGTATAATTGCTAGGCTTGACAGTCCTCTTGACATGAGTCTTGCGGACAATCCTTCCCAGTGCCAGCCTTTGAACGTGTAGATTGCTAGCATTGGGCAGTCTCTATTGCTAATCTTGGACAGTTCTCTAGTCTAGCATGGTGACAGCTCTAGTGCATAAGCTAGGACATCTCTTTTTGACTAAGCATTGGACGTCTCTTTTTGCTAGCCTTGGACAGTCTCTATTGCGTAGCCTTGGGACAGTATTGTAGCCTGAGCCTGGATACAGTCCTATTTGGACAGTCCTATGGAAATTGCTTGCCTTGGACAGTCCTCCATTGCTAGCCTTGGATAGTATCTCTCATGTAGGCTTGGACAGTCTTATCGCTAGCTTGGACAGTCTCTGTTTGCTAGCCTTGACAGTCTCTATTCTTTCTTCTAGGCGTGGACAGCCTCTATTGGAGGAACTTGGGCAAGTCCCTTTGTTACTTATGCTTGGGCGTAGTCTATTGCGATCCTTGGACAGTCTCTATTGGTAAGCGTACGCAGCGTCTCTGTCTACCATGGACAGTCCTCTATTGCTAGCCTTAGGGACAAAACTCTTTTGCTAGCCTTGATAATCATTATTATATTGCTACCTTGGCAGTATCTATTACTAGTTTCCTGGTGAAATTTCCATTGCCAGCCTTGAAACGTGTATATTGCTACAATTGGGGCAGTCTTATGTCTATCCTTGGACATCTCTGGCTAGCATGGAACAGTCTATTGCTAGCCTGGAAAGTCTTTTCTTTCGCCTAGCAATGGACAGTCTTATTGCTATCCTTCGTGTACAGTCCCTCTATTGCTAGCTTTGGACCGTTCTATTACTAAGCATCCTTGTACAGTCTGCTATTGCTAGCCTTGGACTCGTTGCTCATTGCTAGAGCCTTGGATAGCCTCTATTGCTAAGGTTAGGAAAGTCTTTAAATTGATACTAGCCTTTGGGCAGTCTCTATTGCTTTGCCTTGGGGCACAGTCTCTATACTAAGCTTTGGACAGTCTCTATTGGAGCATTGGATAGTCTCTCACTGCTAGCCTGTGATTAGTCCTCTATTGCCAGCTGAAAACGTGTATATGCTAACCATTGGGCAAGTCTCTATTGCTAATCCTGGGACAGTCCTGGCTAGCATGGGACAGTCTTTATTTGCTTGCCTTGGAACAGTCCTCTATTGGCTAGCCCTGTGATAGTAACATCTATGTGACTAGCCTTGGGACATTCTCTTCTTACATTTGATAGGTGTTGGAAACAGTCTGTATTGCTAACCTTGGACCAGTCTCTTTTGCCAGCTGGACATCTCCACTTGCTAGCCTTGGATAGTCTCCTAAATTGCTAGCTTGAGACAGTCTTTTAATTGCTAGTCCATTGGACAGTCTCTATTTCTACCTTGGACAGTCCTCTATTGCATAGACCTTGATTAGTTTTCTATTTGCTCAGAAAACTTTGGATATCCTCTATTTGCTCTTATGTTCCATAAGGTTGGGACAATCTTTATGCTTCTAGCCTTGGATAGTCCCTCTATTTGCTAGGCTTGTGGACCAGTCTTATATGCTGCACTTGCACAGTCCCCCTCTAGTCTAACCTTGGATAGTCTACTATTGCTAAGCTGGTAATAGTTGTCTATTGCTAGCCTTGGAATTAGTCTCTATGCTCGCCGGACAGAGTCTCTAATTGCTTAGCCTTGGATAAGTCTTATATTGCTCTTATGGTCATAAGGGACTAAGAGATGTCTCTCTCCAATGCCTCCTATCAAAGCCGATTAAGAGTCTAAAAGAAACAATTTGTCCTATTTTTCAGCTTTTGTACTTCACTTTCACCTGACAGTATTTAGAAGTTAAAATTAATGGCCACCCAGGGTATGCAAATTTACAGCAAATCACTGATCATACAGAGAATCTCGAGGCTTCTTAGCATAAATGACAATTTTTCAAATAGCAAGTATTATATACTTTATGTTTAAGTGTGAGAAGAAGTTGTAATTGCAATACATGCCATTTAACAGGCCTTGATGCTCGCCGATGGTAATGCAGATTAAAAAAAGAATGTACAAAGGATCTTACGTGCTTGATGCAATGCAAGGAGCCAAAGTTAAAAGTAAAAATAAGGATAATGTGAAAATAACTAGTCAGTGGTGTTTTTGTTTATAGATTTTTTTTTTGCCATTTGCTTGCAGATAAGGGTTCACATCACAAAAGCTTCCTTCCAAAAGTTAAGGTTGTGTACAGCCAGTGATTATTCGGGGCGAACCAATCGATTCACGCAACTGCAGTTCGGCCCGCATCCGGTCACCAAAATATCTGCTGGTTGTGGTGACGGCGACAGTGACCGGACCACGATCGTTTGGTCCGGGAAACGGGAAGATGAGATGTCGGTAAAATTTCCCTATGGGACCCGCCGATCGATGGTCCAACAATCGGCCCGCGGGACAAATGGTGGCGCGACTGCACGGGACATTTGTCGCAGCCACGAGTGCTCCTCTCCGGGACACAATAGCCCTCAGTGGTACCCAAGCTAAGGAGAGCCGAGTAGCTATTAATAAACTAACAATCTTCTAAAACATTCAATAAAACATACAATACATGGTAAGAAAAACTTTATGTAAAGCCATGTAATTCAAATCTAACCCATATGATATCTGCAGACGAGGAAAAATTAGTTCATAACGCATACATTTGAAGAAGATACAACAGCATTGGCCTGGTGATGGCTGTTTTCTATTTAGATTTGGGGATTCCAACAGATTGTATCGTCAGAAGGTGAGGTGGCAGTAAAACAAAAAAAAAAACAAAAAAACAACAAAAAAAAATTCAACCCAAATAACAAACAAAAATGTTCCCACGTAGTGTGGGTCAATATAATATTAATAAATAATGGTTATAGATTAAAAGGCAGATAATAAAAGACATATATTAAAAAGGATTAAAAGAAATGGGTAATTACGCCCTGTTTTGCTTAGATCCACCCCCACACTCTGGTCGAATTTTTAAAAGTGTTTTTTATTCAGTCACATGAAATGAAAACAAAAAAGGTGCTATAAAAAAGTAAAAAAACAATTTACAAAAACATTTTTTAAGCATCACATTTTATAGGACAATCGATATACGTTACTTTCCCGGTCTTTTATTCGACATCACAAGGGTACCCTGGCATCACAGTTTCCGTTTTTATATCGACAACCAGAGCAGGCCAACTTTAGTTGTAAATTGTTTGAGCTTGTTAAATAAGAGATAGTAATTTATAAAACTGTGCTACATAAACTATACAACAATTTCTGTTGTTTTATGTAGAATGTATATAATTCAATTTGTTTAGTTTATGTTTCTTAAATATCTCATGAACAGATGCTGCATGATGTTAAAGTAGTTGAGAAAACCAAGGCACCAAATAAATGCTGGGCGTTACCCTCCCCAATACTTTACCTGCCAATTCCCAACCATGCCAGTAGAAGTGATTACCAGCATTTGGAAGACATCGAAGGAAGACAGGGTGGAGGGTATTCAAACTCGCAACTAAATATTAATTATTTTGTATGTGGCAATTGATTTGATTTTCAATTTAAGAGCCAGATAACCAAGTAGAAAGCCCTACTGTAATGAGCTTTTCACACTGCTTTTATGTAAGCAGGAAAAGGTTTTAACTGACTGTCAATAAGGCATAGAAACTGTACATAAGAGCATTAGTGGTAGAAATATGGTAAAATAAGTGAACACCGTGTTAACAAACAAAATAAAACAGTGACACCTAGTGGAAAACTAAAACAATTAAGAAACATGGAATAAACAATCCATTCAATTATGGTGACAACATACCAAAGAGCTACATCTATTTTTTTCTTTTAAGATAAACTTTAGCTAATTCTAGCAATTTTTTGATTTGTATTAAAAAGCAAAACACTTTATAACTACACAGCAATAGTGCTAGATGGCTCATCTGGTTACTGCGAAAAAAATGGAAATCAATTAAAATTTTTGAGTCCAAAATGCACCAAGAAAAACATTCAGCTCGTACAGTATCACTAACCTAATGACTTGGTATCTGGTTCCTTTTGCAATAGTTTTTTTCTATTTTATCAAATAGGCCACTATGATTGAATTGCATTTCTTTTACTTTCTTGCTGGGGAGTTATTATTCGACAAGACAAGGCTCAGTTGACCAAGATTAGGTCCTAAAAACGGTATCAGAATGGGACAGAGTGTCTTTTAGGGTAAATTTCCCTAACTATTGACTGAGATATTACTATCATTAGGTGCCCAGACTGATTAGCCCACTAGAGATGAACAAAAACGGCTAGTTTGTTCAGTCAAGCGGTTTCCACAGAATTCGACACAACTAAAAATTCATACTGAACCCAAGATAGTCTATGGGTGTGCAATTTCTAACATCAATGTAAATTTAGAACATCAAATCTGGACTTTTTTGACACCATATTGCAATCTTTTCAACAACCTGCATGTTGAATTTTTTACACACCCCCATGTCATATTCAGATTTGTGGATTTTTGAAACACGCAATTTCAAACTGGGTGGTAGGTTTGTGACCAGGATTAATATTTATAGACCACCTCTGGTTTTTACATATTCCATTAAGGCACAAGTAAGAGAGATAATCAGACTTAGCATAGAGTGAGTAAAAAATACATGAATTATATTCTGGAATCACAGTTAGAAACATTTACATGAAATCGTCAACACATTAGTAGAGAAGCATATTAAGAGAATTAAAGGGTAATTGTGTTGGTAAGAAATTATATAAAAAGCCTTCCATTTGTTTTAAAATAAATCACACCTCCAATTGTTATTGCTAGCTATTGGTGGAAAGTACTTCCTGTTTTCCCAACAGTCTGAACTGAGCATGCTTCTCCCCCAGGACAGAGGGTCAGGTGATGTCACTAGACCTACTTGGAGCAGAAAGTTTGAACATTCACCCCAATACAATTAATCACAGGCTGAAGCCAGATATATGACTGTCGGTTCATTTTAAAGGAATACTGCAGGCTTTATTTAACCCTAACTTGTTTGGAGACCATGGTTGCTCTTTAACCCCCTCCTACATTAGAAAGGATGTCTTCACAATTTTTGGCAGCGCAAGTCAATAATATGTTAGTTAGTGATGGTGTATGTTTGAGAAACCATTATAAAACTTTCTATAGAAAGTGTTTTCGAATGTCATTTTGTATATTTGGGCTCATTAATGGAACAGAATTCATTGAAAGCCATAGAATTCCAGATTTGAATGAGTCACAGGGGTTTTGTGACCTCTCACCTGTGTGGACAACCTGTACTTTTAATTTAACACATATTGTGATTGGATCTCTGATTTTATATCATTAGCCAGCAAACACAAAGAATAAACATTTATGCAAGGGGAGACAAAGGATATATTTATTTCAGGGTTTCCTGCTGCAGCGGTTTTAATGAGAAATCCATTTACATTTTACACATAGTACACCAGTAATTTGTGTTTGCGATAAAGATTAATTTCTCAACAAACATATTAGGCTACTGATTGCTACTACTGGTTATGCTGGAAGGCCCAAATATCGATTCAATCAATATGTTATATATATATATATATATATATATATTACACATAACATCCTAACGTATGGTAGCTATATATACGGTATAAAATATATAGATTTATATATATATATTATAACCCGGATCCCATCTCTAACACTACACACGGTGTTTAGTTTTCACAGTTTAGAATAAGTATACAGATAAAATACATTCACTTTCAGTTTCAGTGAATAGACAATATAAGAATAACAGAAAGAAGTCATTAATCTATTAATTACTTTAATGACATAATTTATACTCACAACCAGTAGGAGAAGATTCAAATCTTTTACCACATAATTCTGTTCCTGAGCATAGTTCAGGATTAGCATAAAAAATGTAAATGCACAATTCTATTGTGAATAGTTTAAAAAGCACAGAAAAGTCAGGTAAAGTTGAGCCCCTTTGGACTGACATAATACATGTCTAGTAATATATATATTAAACCCAAATTAGTCTCTATTTCTGGCCCAAAGGAAATCATTAAATTGTCTGGTCCATGATAGCCATTTATAGGATTCAAACACAGGTCCAACACCAGTTATTAATGATGATGCAAGTAGCACATCCTACTGCCGAATGTTGTATAGGACTAACAAATTAATGGACAATAAATTTGCAAAGCACATTCCCAGGGAGTAGGGAGTGTACTTCTACCTACCTAGATTGTCACTATCATGAGAGGATGAGTTGTCAAGAGATGCTCCTGATGAAGTGACAGCTCACAATGTCTGTGTATGATAACAATATTCCCATAATATTAGAGATGGAAGGATTTGTCATGTATAGAATGAAGAGGAAAAAGATAGTGGGTTGTCAGCCTCAGCATGAGCACTATTTAACATCTCACCACTTATTATAGTGACCACCCAAGGAGGAAGAGTGTACCATATTCAGCTTATTTAATCTCTTTTTCAATTGTTTATTGCCATTCAATAGGTTTGGAGTTCTAAATGTGCTCCCTTTTTATAATGGTACACACCTAGCACGGGCCACCACAACTCCTATCCGAGCAGCCTTTCGTTGGCGCTCGGTCATCAGTAGGTAGAAAGGACAATACCAGTACTATTTTTAGGACCCATGTGACAGTTCAAGTTTATTCAAACCAGAGATGAACATAATTTAATTCCAGATTTACACAATAGATCAGTAGTAAGTAAATGAAGGCTGTCTATTGCAGTTACACTAAAAATGTACAATGAATTACAGAGAAATGCAATCATTCAGTATTGGTACTTATATTTAGCGTTTGCTGCTTGGGTGATTTACAATGGGGCTCTACCCAGATCGCAAACTGTTTGCTGACGTTAGAAATCACCCTAAAACGCCAACGACATATTGGATAGTTTGAGGCAGCTGTGCAGGTGTCTTTTGCGATACGCGTGCAATCTGTCGCAACTCCTGTTTTTAAAGTCTTCTAATTGCTGGTTAATCGTTAGTGTGACTTTAAAATGAAAAAAAGAGTACTGTAGTGTTGAAAAAATCTTGCTAATTACTAAGACATTTTTTGGCTCTCGTCACTTCATGTTGTAATTATGAAAAACACTTGTTCATAGATCTAACATCTATCCACTATTGTCTAGACCTTAAAATGCAGTTCCTTTTCTCTCGCAAAATGTACCAGTCTTTTTTTTTTGATTTGGAGAAAAGTTGCTTACCCCTTTTATCAATTGAATTTTCAAAATAAATCTTGTTACCCTGGATCCATTAACCATCTCTCCAAACAATACTATATATAATAACGAACTAAATAAAACCCAAATACATATTTAAAGCAAATCTAATAAAAACTACTTGGATTAAAAAATATTACAAACTGGATTAAATATGCCACATAAAAGATTGTGACCTAACAGCATTTGAGAATGATTATGTAGAAACTCCCTAGTGCTCATGGGAAATAAAGAAATAAAGATAGTCTGTACACAAACACAACTATTATGGGACACTGGTAATCTCTTCCTACATGTAACAAAGGATCCCTCTTGACACACATTGCTTTACAAAATAAAGGGCCACTAAGAAAACAAAACAGCTACTACACACAGAATGGAGGAGGTGTCTCCAACTTCGTTTTTTGATGTCTTTGTGTTTAATAGGCCATTAAAATATTTCATTTGTTGGAATAGATGAAAAACTAAATAGCAAATAACCAGAATAAAATAAATACAAAAAGGTGTTATAGATATCAAGTGTGGTGTATTAAAAATGGCAATAAATCTATAGATGTTTTGTACATGTTGCTACATTTTTGTTTTTACTATCCATTTGTGTTATATTACTTTGTAAGTATATTTGTATACAAATTAGAATGGCAAGTCAAAAAATTAAATATCTGATTATTTCTCCATAGTTCTATATATTATAATATTATTTCTATATAGAAAATTATTTATATTTTAAATGATACAGATAACGGTGAGAAATAAGAAAAAACTGTATATGGTGTGGTGTGTGTTTGTATGTGTTAAGTTTACAAATGCTATTAATCTAACAAAAAGGACATAAGTCAAGTGAAAGATCAAAAAAGCAACATGTTTTTAGAAATTCTGAGAAAAAAGATAATACCCACTTCTCCGTCTGTATGTCATTTGATAGGTAGAAATATTGTTGAGTGACTAATTGCTCTGTTTTCCCATAGCACAACTTGGAGTGTTAATCGGTGCTTCTTAGTTTGTACAACTGTAATTATTAGTTTCTATTAACAACTCCTACATTCTTTTGGCAAATTAGGTTCAACACCAGTGTGGCTGTTTGAATGCAGATCCTTTAAAATCCATCAGAAAAGTTCAGACTGTGTATGCCACAGGTTGAAATCTAAAATTTGATTCTTCCTGGGAAGAGCATTATAAACGTGAAATAGAAGATTTTTTGATCACATGGGGAGACGACAAAGGGATGTAGAACAATTTACTCCCAGTAGGTAGAGAAAAAATGGGAAAAAGTCTCCCACGATCCTTGCTATTGATTGATTCATTCAGCTGGGTTAGTAGTTAGCACGACAAGCTTAGCGCCAATCACTGAAGGACTATTACGTTTAATTGTGAGGAAGGTCTAGGTTCATGTAGAGAAAAATAAGGAATCACTGTGTTAACCTGAGTTTTCAGAACAGATGTGCTTTAAACACTGAACACAGAGGAATTCTTTTGAATATGCTTCTAATATCTTTCTGTGTTAAATTCCAGTTTCAAAAGACAGGTTTGTTTCAATGTATTATTTTGTAAGTCTCGTTTTGCCACTGACATATCAAGTTAGTAGATATTCTAAATTTTTTTTTATCTATCTTCTTCACAGGATCACAGTTTACTTTCTCACAGGTATGCTACCTTCGCGTCATCTGGAACTGATACATCCCTTAGTCTATCTTATCTAGAAACAAGGAAATGGCCCTTGGACTGTAAATTGACCTTACCAGTAAAATAACCATTACTTTTGTTCTTGCCCCATTATCTCATCAAAGTCAGTAAAGTTTGCAATTTAACTGAATAAATTTGGAAGCCAATGCTGTCAGATTCAGTGTATTTGGAGAATTAAAAATGCATCTGACATGGCCACATTTAAATATATAAACTAATTTTAGTTAAGTGTTCTATTGTGAAACACATATAATGTTAATCAAAACTTGCATAATTCTATATTAATTAAATCTTAACTTTAATTTCAAGTACCTCTTTTTGCTGTGAAAGGGGGTTCATGATCGAATAAAATGTAATGTTTTGTGTGTTATTTACATGTTCGTATAAAGGTGTTTTTTTTAAAATATACTGTATACACTTTTTACACAAGAGCAATTTATCTCCTAGCAAATAAACAATTTCTTTTAAAATGTTTTTTTTATGTATATCCATTAACATTAGGCTCTGCCACAAAGATCTTATAAACTATGCAGTAATACATTACATAGTCTCAGTTGCCTTTAGGATTAAAGGGAGGAAGGGAAGTCCACTAAGCACAGAGATAATTCATAACTCAATTGCAAGGCTAAGTTCAAATCACTAGGCCACCTGCTGTGTAAATACATGACACTTAGGAACAGTCAGTAGTTTAGCTGTTGTTTTAATCAGAATGAGGACACAGGGGAAAAACAGGGATTAATTAGCAGACCCCTGACAAATTTTCTTTTTAGTATTAATGTGAAGGAGCACTTGGGTGAGACTACGTCAGTGGTTAGGGGAAATGCATTTTTACAAAGATAGAGCTCTCTTGAGCATAATTGAGTAATTTAGGCAGGAGAAGTGGCAGCTGAGTTAGGGATGAGTTATAATGGGTAGATTAGAGATGTTTTAGGCAATTTTGGAAATGTGTTTAGGGGCTACCTAATATCATCAAAATTATAATATAATTAGACTATATTTGTGTTACTGTATATATATATATAGCGATCTGGCCTTATTTATAAATGCTGCCCAACGGATCCCCGATTTATAAATAACTATTAAGAAAATGTAGAAACTTAAGAAAAAAGTGAAAACACGCCTGGACCTACATTTGGATAACTAAATAAGCACCCCCATTGGCCATATTTTAGTATTCTTTAAAATGACACTCTTTCAGTAAAACATTCTGGATAAACCAGTAACGTGTATCTCGTTACTAATGTTAAGCCAATTAATGTTTTCAAGCTATAATGAAACCCCCTGCCAGATGATTTTCTTCTCTTAGGCAGAGAAAAACCCCAAGAAGTATGAAATCCGAGATATTTCCGATTGCCACTTGGAGTCAGGAAAGGATTTTTTTTTCCGCTTCAAAATTCTGGTGCGGTTTTTTTTTTCCTTTCTCTGGACAGCAGTTGGGCAGGAAGTTTGAGTATTGCCGGGTGGGTTGAAAGCGGATATGGTATGTCTTTATCAACCTTAAATACTAAATGTTATATCCTTTTTTCTACAATGTTGTACTTGACACAATGTTTTTTTTCAAATTCTTTTAGAGATTTTACAGAATTTTTAGGTGAACTATGCCAACAAATTATAGGCAATGCACGGAAAGCCGGTATCACTCTCTTTGCCTCCTCTAGGCAATGCCCATGCAGAAAGGTCTTTCATGCATCGCGAATGGGGTTTACCCATTCCGAATCTTTAACACCAACTATCTACTGACGTTAGCCAAACACATTCTAATATATTTAATACATTTTTGGTTAATAACACATTAAACTAAAATAGCCCCACAGGTGAGAAGGTTAAGAAACAATAAAGGCCCCAGAAAGCAATTTCCAGGAACCAATTATGTCCCTTCTGGCTCAGGTCAGTACTCCCAGATCAATCTGGATCCCTAATACTGACCTGTTTATGTATTTGTTTGTAAATTTTTGTTTTTGGTATTGGTATAGCTCAGGATCAGAGCTATACAGTGCATGGTTCCTCGATTATGGATTAAGAGTTCTTCTTAAATCAATGAAGGACACAGAAGAGAACCTGGATTTGGCTCTGTTGCACTTCGGAAAACTTTTCTGTTGAAAAACTACTTATGTTATATGTTTTTATATTTCTTTATATATTTTTTGTACTCTTCTATCTGTATAATTAATAAAGGCCTGCAAATGCAACATGCAAGTCACCATCCTGTAATCTCTAACCTCCTTTGCCACTATAAGTGTGTCATAGTTGGTCAACATAGTTTACATTCTTCTCTTAGGCTCTTAGTGCCTTAGGGCCTTCTTGGTTTCAAAACTGCAAGTCTTGCTACCAAATATTTTACTTGTAATTTTTAAGGTGGCTTAGTTGAACAAAAAATACAAAAGACATACTAACATTAAAATGGGATGTTACATGGAATAAAATTATACGATTTGACAAAACCAGCTGAGCAAAGGGTATCATGATAGAATCGTGTAAATTCTTATTTTATAAGCTAACAAGGTTATGTGGCAATCCTGAGGTCAAATTGCTAAATATTGAGTATTTGTAATAAAAATAAACATGTACAATTCCCCTTTCACCGTGCCCTTCAAGGAAAGAAATAAAGAAATAAAGACCAGTTAATACTGTTGCAGTCTCTTTGTTAAAGAATAATTTTAGTGCATGATAAAGACCTGGTTTGGGGGTCTCAAGTGGCTTCCAATCCATAGACCTTACATTTTCAAGGGTTGGAAGGGGCACCCAAATAATTTTTGCTGGGGTTTCCAGAAATCTTAATACTGAACCTGGCGAAGAATAACTAAGAAAGGAAGGGCTGGGAGACCAATACCCTTGGCTGTAGGCTATGTTCATTGAAACTTTATAATAGTCAGTGGAAGCTTGCAGAGATTTCTAATAATGCTGATTTAACAATTATATTACTGATTTTAAGTCAAAACATCTGATAGTCATGAAAAAGTGTTCAGAAATGTATTAGATCCAGTAACAGCAAGAAATTGCAAAGTGCAGATTTCACATGTAAGAGGTATCTAATTGCATTGCTACGTATATTTTTACTGGTGGGCCTATCTACTTATTGCTTACTAAGACCATTAATCATTATTATGTACAATGCTAATGGCAGGGATAAAAAAGCACAAAGCTCTGTAAATGAAAGTAAAGAACAAAACAAACCACTGGTTGAATATTTGTCTTTAAACAACAGAACATTATTGAAAAACAAATGTTTAAAGGGGGGAGAGTCACTATTCTACCAGTTCTGTTTGCTAAGTTTCTGTACAAATTATATTTGAAAAGAAAACGCATACCGCTTTGTGTAAACAGGGTAACAAATATGAGCTTTACAAGCAAGAGAATGAGTGTGGAAATATCAATGTCAATGCCTCATAACTGTTTTAACAAACCTATGTCTGCAGACTAATTGATTAACCAATAAGAATACAATATTCTCCTCTATTAAGAATGTCTCCAGTTACATTTGTATCCCCTTTTTCTGGTTTTATTTTTGTTGCTTTACAAGTTTCTAATTGTATTATGTTATTTTGCCCTTTATCTTAGAAATCCCTATGTGACCAAACTATTGACTGTATTTAAGCAGAAGAATAATTTATCAATGTAATTTTTTTTCTAGTGTCCAGAGGTGTTAATAATGGAGATGTATATGTTAGTAAAATAATTCAGGTGAATCTGGGACCTAACCATTCATAGTGTGAGTTTTCTATTTCCTTATTCTTTATAGTTAGTACGCTGTAACACGTGCGATCGGGATTACCGACCCGCGATGCACGATGTGTACAAATGACCGTTTGGCCAATAATTCGGCCGAACGTTCATTCATACACATCATGCATCGCGGGTTGGGACCCGCGATCACACGTGTGTACGAGCCTTTAGCATCAGATGCACAATATGGGAAGATTCCTTTATCTGTCACATTTTGGAAACAAACCGGCAGCAGGTACAGCCAAGTGTTGTGTAATGTGAGACTTTGTGTGACACACCTGAAATGCTCCGTTTTACACTTCGTTAATGATGTCAGTAGTGTCCTTCTTGGTCGTATCTGGCTTCACAGAGGAAATTATGGCAAAACTCTCAGATGGATTCCTGGCTACCTGATATAGGTGAAAAGAAAAGGCACTTCGGAGAAATACTTCTAAAAGTCTGAATTTGAAGATCTGCCCTTAGGTATTATGATTAGATTCCAGCAAGATAACTAAACAAAATGGATATCTACATTAGAAAACAGAGATCACTTATCTTGTTTGATTTTAGGATTTCTGTTGCAGCCAGAGAAAACATTCATTCTACTCAATCACAAAGGTCACCAAGTTTAAAACAAAAAGAAAAAAAACGGTGAAAACATATAAAGAACAAGCATTTGCCTTTAAACATAATTTCCACCTTTTTTGTGAATCCTGATAATCCATTGTAGCTATTTTACAGCCTTTTACAGTGTTCTAGGAACATGTTTTATATTATGGTTTACACAGGTGAAACTATCAAAAGTCGTCTAAAGATGGCTGAATATCCTGAAATCCGTTCACTTACAGATTCGTGGATCTTGAAATAAATCCGAAAACTCGCAAATGCGCAAGCAGACCCATTGATGTCAATCCAAATGTTTTGCCTAAAAGAAAGTATAAAAAGCAATGGTAATTTATTGTAAATGGGTCAATGCCCAAAATCTTTTTAAAAATACATGCTCTATACCAGAAACTGTCTTCCAGCAGATGTGGTAATGCAAGTTCATTGAATAGCTTTAAAAAAGGCCTGGATAGTTTCTAAAGCAAAAAATATTGAGAATACTGGTATTAATGCATATAGATCTGGTTGATCCAGGGATACTTTCCGATTGTCAATTGGAGTCAGGAATTTATTTTTCCCACTTTTTTGCTGTTTGTTTTTTGCCCTCCTCGGATCAACTGTTAGGTAGGGTAAAAAAAATAATATAATATAACAAAAAAAGAGGGTGAATAGGTTGGACTTGATGTCTTATTCAACTTCATTACTATGTAACTTCATGTGGCAATACTAAAAAAGTCTCATGTGAGAGATACTGTGTCTCATTCACTGTTTCATGTTATAATAATATTCCTTCCATTGCCCATCCATTGCCCTTCAACCAACATTTGTTTATAGAAAACAACAGGATTTATACAAACAAGACTTGGTATAAAGGTGCCAACATGAACCAAATTGCGTAAATCTATCTCGTCAAGAGATAACTATATACATTTGCACTAGTAGTTGATGCTGATATCATCAAGAGACTTGCTTGATACCAGCAATGGGATGAGAATAAATTATAAGAGAAAGGAGTACACGCACTTTATCAAACTTATATATAATTTCTTAAAACTTGTATCAACTGTAATATGTGAAATTGATTCCCAAGCCAACCCCTGCTCAAAACTCTAGCGGGCCAATATTCAATAGACATAAACAACTTTTTATGAGAGCTAAATTTCCACGTTTAATATCTCTTAACAGTCACAATGAAGGTCCTTTGGGTGGAACACAAATTAAATCACAGTAAAGGTGTGTTTCTACCAAGTTTCTCTGAGTGCTCTCTACTTATGACTGTATTTGGATTATATCCTGTTTACTTACCGGGGTCTGTCCATTAGATGAGGAGTGCAATGATGTGACTTAAAAAAAATAACGCGATTAAAGGGGTGGGATGGGTGGAAGCTCAGAAAGATCCAGCGATCTTCTGACAATGGAGCCAGAGGGCACTTGTGTTTATACCCCTGAGACAACCCAAGAGACCAATCAAACCCCAGAATGGCTGATCACCAATCTAATTGCAAATCTGCCAGAACCAATGCTAAGGTAAAGGCCAAAACATGAAACAACTTCATCTCAGCGTGATAATATATCTTGTTTTGTGCTATGCCTGGGAAGTCTAATAGCCCACCCAGAACATGGTCAGATAACCTGCTATTCACCATAACTCCTGTGTCACATCTTACCTAGTGAATAAAGAGTAGAGATGGAGTGGAACTAAACCGAGTTTGAGTCGAACTTATTGAGTTTGAACGGACTCGGACTTCTCAAACTATCCCAGACTCGGATTTCTCGGACTTTCAAAATTCGATAATTATTGAATTCGAAAATTGGAACGATCTTCGAATCGTTTATGGTTATAGTGCGTGTGAGAATAAAAAGATTTTTTTTAAAGTCCTGGATATTCAAACGTGTTCCCAGACCATTTCCCAGGTCCCACAGCCATTTACATTAAGTTACCATTATATTTTAGTTGGATTCATTCGAACTTTCAAACTATTTGACTCCATTGACTTTAAGCGTCCGTTTTCGAACTTTCCATATAGTTTGAACGTTCAAAAACGGACCGAACTTTTGGAAGTCCGACCATTCTAGTAAAGAGTCTTTTATAGCTATTATTGAGTTGAGAAAACTTGTACCACCAACCTAAAGGTAATTTTCTGTAACAGAAAAGTGATAGGTAAGGTGTTTATCTTCTAACTTAATTAGAATGTTATAAAACCAAGGTTTACCTAAATTGTGTGTAATTCTGGGTGGGTGAAGGTAGGAATACTCACTCCTACCTCCTGTTTTGCTATAGGTACAATCTGATGTTTAAGCTGGCAGTGAGCACTCATCTCCTTCCACTATTCTGTCAGGGAGATTCACCCAGAGAGGGCAAATCTCTCGTTGCAGATTTACCAAAGGCTGCACAGCTCTGGGTGAATCTCACCACACCTAAGTATTTAACGGCAGGTATCAGCTGATATCAATTAAGGTGTATGGTAAACCTTAAAAAACATGTATTTTAGAGCTAGATATCTACTTTAAGTAAACAGATTATTTTGTCTGAAAAGGGAGTAGCAAGTTACAGACTGAATGGAGATTGGAGTGTTTGAAAGTACAAAGATAAGGAAAACAAGAAGTGTGAAAGATCACAAATATTGTATTTATTTTTAACAGCAGGTGCATTGGCCGTAAAATGATGTTGTTCAGCATAGCAAATATACTGTAAAACCTGAGGTTCTCGGTTAAAGCAGAAGAATGGAAAAATAAGTATTTATATTCCAATATTCTCACTGACAGAATGGTTCAGCAAGTTCATGTCAGAGTGCAACCAATAAATCACTCCTACAAAGCAACAGATCAATGTATAAAAAATAAAGTTTGAGTGGTATGGAGTCTAATCGTGACCACTACTTAGGTATTTCACTCAGACTTTATTATTTATACATTTCTATGGACCAGAGAATTGGTGGACAACATTTATTGAGCAAGTGTGTCCACACACAAAATTGTGGATTGCATTTATCACTACATATTTTTTTACTATAATAAGTTTTTTTTTATTACCGTATATACTCGAGAATAAGTCGAGGTTTTCAGGCTGTGAAAACAGCCTGAAAACTGAACCTCGACTATATACTCGAGTCAGTCACTTATGATGGAGGAATCCGGCTACCGTCCACTGATGGTCGCATCCACTGACGTCACAACTCGGCGCCGGGAAATTAGACCGGCGCGAGTCGTGAGTCAGTGGATGCGACCATCAGTGGACGCGGCAGCCGGATTCCTCCATCAAGTGCATGATGTCGGGGGGGCCCGGACTCTCCTGCAAAGGTAAGGTTGCAGCATTAGTAGTAGTGTAGTGTAGTGGCAGGGTGAGAAGATGGGTGCAGGGAGTAGTGTGTGTACTGTAGTAGTGTAGTGTAGTGTAGGGCAGGGTGAGAAGATGGGTGCAGGGAGTAGTGTAGTGTACTGTAGTAGTGTAGTGTAGTGGCAGGGTGAAAAAGATGGGTGCAGGGAGTAGTTGTAGTGTACTGTAGTAGTGTAGTGTAGTGGCAGGGTGAGAAGATGGGTGCAGGGAAATAGGTTTTATTCCTGGGGCTGGACCTGGGTGGAGGGGAGAGTAAGGAGTCAGGGACAGGGTAGTGTGTTTTGGGGTTAGTGTGTGGGACGGGTAGTGGGTTTTGGGGTTAGTGTGTGCAGTTCCACTCCAGATGTTTCTACTCCCTACTTCCACTCCCTTCTACTACTCTACCCTCGACTTATACTCGAGTCAATTGGTTTTACTCATTTTGAGGGAAAAATGGGTACCTCGACTTTTTAAGAACAATGTATATATATTAAGGTCAGATTCATGTCTCCTAAATTACATTATATACACAGTGGCATAACTAGAAATCACTGAGCCCCCCCCCCCCCAGCAAAACTATGATCCCCCCCCCATCCATGCTTTATCCACAGTGTTTTTCTGGGTGGAGGCTATATCTTCATATGAAAAATAAGAAGATGGGGGTCTCCCCTGTTAGTTATGCTCCTGTATATACATATTGTTTCATCCTAAGCCTCCAGTGTTTTATATTTATATACATGCTACCTTTTAGGTGACGTTTAGAGTCAGTGCAGAGTGCGGGGGACTACCCTGTTTGTGGGAGGAATTAGGCTTTTTAGCGGGTATTAGGGTTATCTTTTGTCATCCTTGATTAAGCCAGCATTGGGAAATTATACATTTATTTTGAGATAAAATAGATAAATAATACTTTACCTTGAAAAGGGAGAAGTGATAAGAACAGATTGTTAAATCATTTAAATTAAAATGCGTGGACGCTTGGTGTCGTGCCCTATATTGCACATATGTTCCGACCTTAAAATATGTGCATTCTGCGTCATAGTTTTTGCAAAATAAGGGAAAATGCATTTTAATGTTTTTATTTAATACATATTTAAAACCCCTATATTTTTTAATATTAACATGGAAATGTAATTCCGGAACTATTGGCTGAAAAAGAGTTTAAACCCATGCTTCCCGATGATATATCAGGTTTGCGCCTTTCAATGGTAGCACGAAAGGGAAGGGAAGAAGCACAGAAAATATTACCTGTGTAACTGTGTCTTTTATGATCCATCACTATTTCAGTTAGGACATTTTTCTTTTACCTTTCACTGTCCGCCATGATAATTCTAGCGCTACCTCATCTTCTTAAAAGATATTTGATATTAAGTGAAAAAAGTGGGTTAAATGGACGCTAAACCCCCCAAATTAACCCTGCTAAATGAAAAGTATAATTGTAAGGAGATAGGAGCACATGTTCCTGTTCCCTTATTGGTCCTTATGCCTTAAAGGGGAAGTCAGTGCAAATACATATGCTTTTCAGGAAAAAGAGCAGTATTTTTTCATCCCAATGACCTTGATCTGCCAATTCAGCATTTTGTCTGTGTATAAATAAATGCAACCGAAATACTGACTTCCTGTTTGCAGGACCCCTAATAGAGACGTTATGGTCTTGCCCTTGACCCAGCGCTTGGGTCAAGGGCTCAGTAGAGATTGAGCATCTTTGACCCATCCAACAGCCAATCAGTAGAAATAACTGTTAGGAACATTTCAAGGATGTGGTGCATCATGGGAAGAAGAAGGATGGTGCATTATGGGAAGAAGAACATATTGGCAAAGGAATATGACTGGTTCAAGAGAGGTGTCAAGGAGGCCATTTAGTGTGAATAAAGAAACCAAGCTAATAGAGGTGGGGGGGTTCGACACCATCTGTCTGCCATGTACAATGCTGTTTTGACACTTACACTGGGCGTTCCTATAAACACCTCTTAGCCAATATCTAATCACGCCCTTAACACTTGGCTGTGATATGCTAATTGGGATTTTCCAGGGTACATAATTGCCACAGGTTCTTGTACAAGTCATTCTGAATTGAGAAAGCACGTCGGAGACTAGCGAAACGTCTTCAAGAACTAAACTTCAAGTCCAGTTGATCTAATGAATACAACAGATAGAGCAAGTGCTCCTGTTCCATACAATTATACTTTTCATTTAGCAAGGGTTATTTTTGGGGTTTAGTATTCCTTAGAACTTCAGCAAGATAAAGTCTTAAAGAGGTATCAGTACTAATATAGCAACACAAAACGTTTTCTTGAGTCACCTGGAAAATGCCATTGGGAATTTGCGATAATAATTGCAAGGGCTTTCTCAAAAGATGAACTGTGATCTCCATACAAGTGGCCTTTAAAAATAGCACACTCCTACCTTTAAAATTACTCCAGGATCACGCTTCTAGTACAAACTATCCAAGGTTACAGCAGTAAAGGTGTTTTTCCTGCTAAACACTGTGAGCTGTGACATCACCAGCACAGCTCTAAGTCTAGTAAAAAGATAAAAGTAAAATTTGAAGAAGTAAAACCCACTCTTTGCCAAACTACATTTTACCTGACCATGATCCTGTGATGCAGTAAATCCCTTTGTGAGATTTACTGCATCACAGGATTACAGTCAGGTAACCAGGGGTGCTTTAGACCTTTAAAGATCTGGGTCAATGGGTATGGCTTGTGAATTGGATGTGACTTGTAGAGGTGGGGTGTGGTGGGCAGCTAACACTGGTGGTTAAATGGAGGGCTGATTTGATAATGGCTGGTGACTGGAGGGCTGACCTAACAGTGGCTGCTGAACCCTCACCCTCTTTTTCAGCAGACACTGGTAGGTTAGCTCTTCAGCTTAGCATACATTGTTAGGTCAGCTTTCAGTATAGCAGCCATTGCTAGACCAGCCCTACAGTTCACCAGCCACTGTTAGGTCAGCACTACAGTTCACCAGCCAGTGTTGTTGACTGTACTCTACACACAGGTCCGTCGGGACTGTCAGAGGACATGGTAGAGGAGCAAGCAATGGGTAACTACCTAACCTTCGTTCCCGGGTCCTGAACGTTTTATTGATGAACAGGAGGTAAGTAGAGATGTCTGAACTTGAAATCCTGTCCGCTCGAGGATCCGTGAATTTTCGAAAAAATTAGAAAATTCGGAAAAGCGCAAGCGGACCCGTTAAAATGAAAAATATTCTCAAAATTACAAGATTCTGTATTTTCGAAATTTTTCGAAAAAAGGAATTTCGAAAAACGAGTAATCCTCCTAATTTCGAAAATTTTCGAAAATACGTATTGACGAATACGAGAAATCACGTAATTTTGAAAATTTTCGAAAATCGAAAACGATACGAGAAATCCGCGTTTCTGAAGGCGGAAAATCGTAAAAATCCTCCGTTCACGAACCGGATAAATCCGCGGCGGATCCGGGTTTGGATCTGTGCACTGGCCATCCCTAGAGGTAAGACATAGCTCCTTTACCTCCGTTCTTCAATAAACTGAGTACTAAAACCTTTCAACCACTGTGGTATTATTTGTACCAGCTAATGCTAAGTCGCCCTGACACCTTCACACGGTATATCTGTCAGATAGTATTAACACTTCATACTACAGATTGTATTTAAACACACACTTTTTGTTATAACACAAATAGTTTCCAATGGGTTTCACGGATAAATTAAATAAACTTACACACATTCAATTCTGCTCTATGAAACATTTACAATAGATTGCACAATCCCTTGGTTACAAATACAACCAAAACTAGACACTTTTTCAGGTTTGGCAAGTGTGCAAAAGTTATTAAAAAGTTTTGTTCTGAATATATTTTTTCACTCAGAAGCAAGCAAATATAAAAAAGGGGGGTTGATTGCGGATTTATAATATTTTTTACAGGCTACCCGTAATCAGTTCCTTCTGAATGTATATTAAACTGCCTGGAGTTAATCTACAATATTACCATCTGAAAGAATCATACTGACATTCCTTAGCTTTTTTTTTTTTTTTGCAGTATGCTAATCGTACAGCAATACTTGGCTAACATGACAGGACTGAATGTAATGCCTGTTTTCAAAACAAAATAGATGTGAGTGCAATGCTAAAAAATATAAATGCCAACTGAAGATGTAAACAGATTAGATTTGTTAGTATGTGTAATTTACATTTTCTGTAACACCTGACTTTTTTATGATAGCATATACCCTTACAATAAACAGTGGGGGTGTAATAATTTCATCTGTGCTCCCTTACCTTCTGGGTTCCCGCAATGCAGTAATCATTAGGGCTAGGCCCTACCAGTACACCTTTGCTTCATTTTGTGTGCAAAATGAAGGGATAGGCTAATTGGCAATAATTGAATTGAAGGGTCTGTTACTTAAAAGCTGCACCTGTACAAGGTATAAAAGGAACCCGATGTACAAGCTCACAAACTGCCGGAAATACCTGGAACATGTTTGCTGAAGAGGACCCCAAAAGAAGATGGAAAGATCCAAAGATGGCAGCAACATGGAGGACACGCGCAGGAGCTATTAGATGTATGTATAGTTTATTTATAAAGCGCCACTTGGGAATGCAGCGCTGTACAGTAACAAAAATATAATGAGTGTCAAGGGAAAAAACATATATAGTTCATTACATAAATACGAAATTATATAAATAGAAGTGAGTTTTGTCACAAGAGGGAAAGAGGTCCCTGCCCCGTAGAGCTTGCAAGTGTTTTCTGTTGTTGGTTGGTGTGTTTATTTTTGATTTTCTTGTTATTTCTGTTTTTTTGGGGGTCAGAGATAGAGTATTGTTTTTTTTTTGGTGTGTGTGGTGTGTTTGGGTTGGGGTGTGGTGGGTGTATTGGATCCCAATATAAGCCTGTCCACTAAGAGGTTCATATCAAAGTTCAGGACTACCCTGAACTTTACGATCAGACCAATGTCCTGTAGAAAGATGTGTTCAGGGCTAAGCATACGCTGGGAATAGGCCAAGAGCTCTATGGAGCAGACAAAGAAAAAGACAAAGAAAAATGATCAATGCACATTCCTGAGCCCCATATAATATAAAATCTGTGCTAGTGCAAGCAGGGTGTTTAGTTACAATTTTATGCATAAAAGAGAAAAAACAGTGGACTAACTTAAAGGATAAGTGCACTGTAAAAAATCAAGTTATGTTCATTTGGAAGCTGCAGCTTTAAAAATACATATTTTTTTTTACCTATGCCCTCCAGAGCCTACCTTTGTGCCTTGAAAGTTGCTGACATCTTGTTACTGGTTTGCTGAATGTTAAGCTCCGCCCTCTGAGATTTCCTCTGCTTTCTCCTGCTTGAGCCTCAAACAGTAATGCGTTTGAGTTCCATGCACTTACTGCTGAGCCTCAAACAGTAATGCTTGTGAGTTCCGTGCACTCTCCTCTTGAGCTCAAGCAGTAATGCCTGTGACTTCGTGCACTCTCCTGCTTGAGCTCAAACAGTAATGCCTGTGAGTTCGTGCACTCTCCTGCTTGAGCCTCAAACAGTAATGCCTGTGAGTTCCGTGCACGTGCGTGTGCATGGAACTCACAAGCCTTACCGTTTGAGGCTTAACAGGAGAAAGCAGAGGAAATCTCAGAGGGGCGGAGCTTAACATTCAGCAAACCAGCAACAAGATATCAGCAACTTCCAGGCACAAAGCTAGGCTCTGGAGGGACATAGGTAAAAAAAAAACGGTGTGTTTTTAAAGTGCAGCTTCCAAATGAACATAACTTGATTTTACAGTGCACTTATCCTTTATGACCAAGGAGGATAGGAAAGGTATATTTCCTAACCATTATTCATACAATTTTGCTATGAAGTTATCTAATTTGCATCAATATATAATACAGGCGTAGCTAGATATCACAGGGCCCCATAACGAGGGCCCCCACAAAAGAACTTTTCGGTGCAGTTCTGCAGTTCAATCTTACCCAACCAAACTGCAGCAAAGTAAACTTTTCTTAGTTATATAGTGATCCGGTGTGAATATATAATATATATATATATATATATATATATATATATATATATATATATATATATATATATATATATATAAATAGAGTCAACTCGCACTCAGTCCGTCTTCTTGGATTAACGGGTGCTTCTAAGGATGAGATGCCTCAGTCTGCCAAAAAGTAGCCACAAAAAAGGAATAGTCCTGAGCAACCTCACTAATCAATTTACAAATTTATTTTAACATTTCGGAACTACTGAGTCCCTTCATTAAATGGGAGAATATTGCAGGAGAGCAGGAGAACTTACCGGGATCGTTCCAGCACTGACAGAGCCACATCCGAAATCCCCGGAGGCGTCAGGGATTTCGGCTGCGGCTCTGTCAGCGCTGGAACGATCCCGGTAAGTTCTCCTGCAAGATTCACTGAAGAATGGGAGCTAAGGAATAGTGCATTTACCTCCTGTTCTTCAGTAAAACAGTGTGAGGTTCAAGGGGGCACCCTGGATTGTAGTGTCCCCTAGATGAATATCACTCAGAGGCCAAATTGATGATAAGAGATCTTTATCAAGATAGCACGTGCGGTTTCACATATTACACACAAATTGGTGTAAAACAAGAAGAACCCCGAGGGGCATTGGTTACAAGTTTATATAGACAGAATAAAATCAGATATAACATATTGCTTTGCAAAACATCATATTGCGCAGAAGCGGATGCACAGATGTGTCTGATAGATATCTAATTGCGTGCAAGTAAAAACCTCCCTGCGTTGTTATCTGTAGTTTTGTGCTTCTAGTTTATTGCTATGTCATTATCAGCTTTTCCCAAAAGTCCCTCTAATATTAATTTGTTAACCCTTTGGTTACCAAATTCCTTTACTTATGTGTAGATTATATTTATTCAAAACACTATAATAAACCACTATTATTGTTCACATTAGGGACCCCCCTGTGTCACCTATCACCTATCACTAGGTTCGGATTTTCCAATAAAGTCGAATGTGGGTCTAAGCGGCGTATTTATAAAGGGGCATTATTTTTGCATTTTTTGCCACCAGGCTTCACCACAATTTTTTAAACTTTCTATTTTTTCATCAAAGGCTAAAATTATGTAGCAAAAAGTATCACTAATAATGCTGAATATATGGCAAAAAGTTAAATTGAGAACAAATGATGGCAAATAGGTAATACTCCCTGGTGGATTTTCAAAGTAGTATCAAATTGGTTAATACACACTGAACACTAGAGATGTACTGTGGGTTCTAATAGAACCCAGTTTCAAATCGAATCAGAGGGTTTCGAACTCCCAGAATTTCCGAAACCCGAATTCTCCGAGTTTTCATCGAAAAATTGAGATAATTATCGAAATCGAAAGTAGAGTATTATCGAAAATCAAAAGTAGACAATTTCCGAAAATCGAAAGTAGATAATTATCAAAAGTAGATGATTATCGAAAATCAAAAGTAGACGATTTTCAAAAATCAAAACTCGAACTTTCCGAAAATTTTGACGAAACTCAATAGTTTCGAACATCTCTATCTTTATTATTTAAAAATAGCCCAACACATGTGGTGTTTTTTTCAGCAAAAAAATATCAGGGTTATTCAATAAAAGTTCTTATTAAAAATGGTGCTAATTTTGCCCCAACCAATCTGATGTTAGCTTTCAAATGTTAAATAAGATCTGATTGGTTGGGGCAAAATTAGCACCATTTTAAACGATAAGACCTTTTATTGAATCTCCCTGTTTGTTTAATAGTGTAAAACTCACCCAGGTGAATTTTCTCTTTTTTTTTTATAGGACACATTTTTTTAGTATTGCTTATTTCCAGCAAACTTCAGCTAATTATCAAACCAGCTTCATTTTATATGGGAACATACCATAGTGCTGTGTAAGAAATAGTCATGTTAATGGAACATTCCAGTAAGTAATGATGTTTGGTGAAAATTCTGGTAAAAGTGCAAAAAATGCAACAAACGGGAGAAAAAGCTAAATTTCACCTTTTTCTAAATTGTTTTAAATAAAAAAATTAGAAAAAATTTTTTGTATTGAATTGTTTGAATTTTTACCTTCTCTGGTCTGGTATTGGCCGACGCTAGAGAGAAATTTCTCTCATTTTTAGATTACCAATGGGCTCTACTGCATACTATAGACTGGTTTGTTTCTTTGCAGCCTTGCAGTGCATTCTGAGCCAACCAGCCCAGAGGCTGCAGAATATGAAAATGTTTTAAAGGATTAACAGGGTTATTCAATAAAAGTTCTTATCGTTTAAAATGGTGCTAATTTTGCCCCAACCAATCAGATGTTAGCTTTCAAATGTTAAATGATATCTGATTGGTTGGGGCAAAATTAGCACCATTTTAAACAATAAGACCTTTTATTGAATCTCCCTGTAAGTGTCCTAATGTGCATCCATCAAATGTACATCCTGCATATCTGATAAGTAATTTATCTACATACCACATTGTTACTTACATTCCAGTAAATCTGGAATGATGAGTTACCAGCCATCCTGCATGTATAATTGAAAGGAAATCAGCCACATTACACCTTTTGACCTTTTGACACATAAACAAAGTTTAACATATTTGTCAATTAATGGTGTCTAGGATTATTGAATCTATAGTCTATCGATGTATGTGTCTGCAGCATCAAGGGCATGCCCACCCTCAATTCAATATATTATATTAATGTTAAAGACTGCCACAAACACCAACACCAGTTTTATTATACTAACCTATTCCTAACATTGTAAAGTGGCTAACAGGCTTGATCCCTCGCCAGCAGGTTCAACCTCCTCTGATGCTGTTGCGGGTTGGTTATGAGCATGCTCAGTAGCAGAAGAGGCTGCTTTGGTAATGGCTCAGACATTGACTGTGATGTCACGGTTTTGGTTGATGTACAATACCCGGAAGCTGCAGTACTGAATTCAGTACTTATTCAGTACTGAATAAGAAACATTAACGAGGGATCAGGTTCTATAAGTCCCTTGACTTTGGGGTGGGCATGCCCTTTAAAGGTATGATAACGGATTTCTTTGTAACTCCATACACATATATTTTATATGGTAGGTTATTAAATGATGTGATAAAGCATGATTCAGGAAAATGAAATTTAAATATTGTGTTAAACTGTAAAAGTGTTAATGATTTCACATCTAAAATATTCTCTCAAGAGAAATAACTGCAAGAATAGTATCATGGTACCTCTGCAAATCTATGCATTAAACATACAAGTTTTTATAATTGGCAAAAGCATTTCAGTCATGGCAAGATGTCATCTTTGGGTAATTTTTCCAGGCTGGCAACCCCATCCTTGGTGTGTTTAATGGTACGTATGATGTCTCACTTCACCGCACTTGTCATGTTTAGGTGGACAGGCCTAAAACAATGATATTTTAGTATTAAAGAAAATTAAAGGATTTATACACAGTTTTTTTTTTTAATTACCCATTATAGGAAACTATAATTCTTTCACTGTACTATTATTTTTTCATAAAACACTGTATCCCTGTCTGCTTTAAACCGAACAACACACTGAGGCAGCAATTGGTACATCCGAAAGACCCAATACTGAAACACAAGAAAAGCAACATCATATACGCAGTGCAGTGCAGTGAAGAATGCTCTGATTTGTATGTGGGGGAGACAAAACAGCAACTGCATCAACATATGGTCAAGCACAGAAGAGCCAATTCCTCGGGTCAGGACGGGTCAGGAGCCGTGTACCTGCATCTTAAGGATAAAGGACATACCTTTGAAGACCTTTTTGAAGACACACTTGAGAAAGGTTACTTGATACTCAAAACATGTAGTGGTGCAGGAACTACAATTAAAGCCTTTACAGCACAGTCTGAAGTGTCTTGATCTACCTGTTCTTCAATTCAAATATGTGTTAAGGGTAAGAGTGGAGACCCTGGTGGATTACTGAGACCAACCTAAAGCCTTAGTAGCAGTAGTGGTCCAAACTATTTATTAACCTTTAAAGATTGTAATGTTAACATATTGGCAAAGGAATATGACTGGTTCAAGAGAGGTGTCAAGGAGGGATTTATGTGAAAATAAAGAAACCAAGCCTAAATAGAGGTGGGGGGGTTTGACACCAACTGTCTGTCATGTACAATGCTGTTTTGACACCTTACCCTGGGCATTCCTATAACTCCTCTTAGCCACTATGCAATCACGCCCTTAACACTTGGCTGTGATATGCTAATTGGGATTTTCCAGGGTACATAATTGCCACAGATTCTTGTACAAGTCATTCTGAATTGAGAAAGACAGTCGGATGACTAGCGAAACGTCTTCAAGAACTTAACTTCAAGTCCAGTTGATCTAATTGAATACAACAGATATAATATTATTTTTTTTTCTTTAGTTATCCAATTTGAAACATCTTACATTTCAGCTGTCAATTAAATGCCTTATGGGGACCATAGATGACCATAGATACCATATGGCCATTGGTATCATAAACTCTTCTGTTATTTATAGTTTAGCTGGAATGGTGACAGTTGGTACATAAACTGCATATTAGGAATTTCCCTCTCCCATTGCTGCTTCATTGCGATTACTAAGCATGCTCACCCTCACAGAGAGCCTGATAGTCTGGCAGGGGGCTGGTGGACTGAGGGACTGGGCTGAAGCAAAATAAATATTGGACTGAAGTCATGCAGCAACACAAACACACCATGTATTCATTTATAGTTTGGAATAAGGCAAAGTCATTAATTCAGTGGATAATTCCTTTTAAGGGTCAGAGTGGAGGTGCCTCTACTACACTGAAGCTTTGCCTGACTCCTAAAAGGAGAGACAGGAAAAGGAAGTCAAAGGAATCAGTGGAAGATCTCCTTGAAGTAAAACTAAATACAGATATGCTACTGGTCTGGGTAAAATATTGCTACAAGTGCATGCTTTATAAAAGCGTGGGTTCCATGTTCCCACAGTGTCAAGGCGGAGTAAATTTTTTGATATTAAAGATAAACAAGCTTGGTAATGTGCTTGTGAAGGTTCTCATTCATCAAAGTCCCTTTAAATGAATACGTTTTGCTGTATGCAAACTTTACAGCTGAGTAGAATATCGGGATTTGTGTAAGGTGTAAACCTTACAGAGGTGTAAACATTTGCCTGTGCTAATAATCTACGATTTTGTTAATTTGTTGATTTTGTTAATGGTTTATTGCAGTTAGACAACAACATGTTCGATAGGTTGCACGGTGGCCGATGGAGCCTTTTTTGGCGTTTGCGAAAATGGCCTATTTGGCTGATAATCATCGTGTGTTGTAGTGAGCAAGTGTTGTAGTAATTAACTTGTAACTTCCACTGGAGAGTGCTTTGCGTCAAATACTGTGGTAGGTCATCATTGGAAGTCAGTTAAGTTCTTCCTTTTTAGAGAAAAGCATGTTGTGCGCCACATCCAATTATTATTATTACTGTGGATTTATATAGCGCCAACAACTTCCGTAGCACTGTTCAATTACACGTATACATTCACATCAGGCCCTGCCTTAAAGAGATATTGGATCGTAATATCGTAATTATGATTGGGAAAGTCCTTATAAGTTGGTCGGTTAAATTATTGTATTATTGTGATTAAATGTAAATATAATAAAATAAAATAAATGTAACCTCACAATAAACAACAATTGAAACAAAAGTAATCTCTATAGCTGTGCACTACCTACAGTATATGGTTAATGGTAAACTTCCTGTGAAGTCTGTACTGCCTATTAGGGTGGATACATTTAATACATCAATACATCAAAGGAGAGAAAAAGACCCTTAGGCACACTGTGAATAAAAAATACTATGCTTTATTATATATAACAATGTAACAGGAATATGTGAAATGTACTTTTAAAAACAAAAACAGTAGAAAATCCTATTCCCTTGCCTTAAGTAGACCCATTAATTTAACAATCATATAAAGCAGCAGATAGCATATAAAGTGCAACAGATGCTTACACAAATAGATAACATTATACCCAAAACATAGCACACTCGATAAACCCACATGAAATAAGAAGTATAGTTACTGGAGGTATACTTATCGGAACTTGCAGTATACAAACGACAAATGCCTCTGTAAAGTATGTCAGGGTAAAGTAGTCAGAGCGAGTCAGAGGAGGGGATCTGCAAAAAAAAGACATTAGATATTACTCACCAAACTAATTCAATGTCAAACAATATGTATGTTACATCTACGTACAATAAACATTGCACATCTGTCTATTAAAGTATTGGTCGGTGTTACAATCGCAATTACGATCGCAATTTCCTTTTGTAATGTATGGGCCCTTTTAGATTGGATAAGTTAATTGTTAACAATTGTTTATAATTTAATTGTGCAATAAGGCTTTAAAAAGGATGCTTTTAATTTACAACAAGCAAAAGGAGCTTTTAATTTACAACAAGCAATCAGATGTTTTCTAACCACTGTAACCCAGTAAAAAGCTTTCACATCATTAATTGCAAATTCTTGCATCTTTTATTGGATCAGTCCCTAAAGCTGGCCATACACGGGCAGATGTTACTTAGATCAGATAACCAATACAGTGCAACAATCAGAAATCCAATCGGAAGAACCGCTCAAAGCCTCCCACCATGGGACTCTGATCTTCCAGGAAGTATAAATCTGCGGAGAGCTGGGAACTGAAGATGGGGTTGGAGGAAATTTTTTCACCTTGCCCGATCTTCCGCATCGACATTGAAAAAGGCAAATCATTTTTCAGTATTTGGAGCAATCCATGTCAAAATGTCGATCCTGTGTACAGGATGTGAGTTATTCCTACAATAAAATGATTGGTCAAAAACTGGAAAATAAGCAACAGCATGAATCTTTAATATCATAGAGCTACACCATTTCTAATTTAATTCTTTCTTGTTTTTTTTTTGTTCTAGTACATACCTTTCTTGGTTATATTTTACCATATCATAAAATATGTCGGACTTGAAAAGTGAAATATGTTAGAAATGCATCCAATCCACTCAAGCAGGCTAAACCACTAAAAGTACATTTTGATATACAAAATGCTTTGTTGTTATCTGTAGTGAAAAAATATAGGGTATCTATAATATAATCTAATGTAATAGTTTCAGTTAATTGTATTGTACAGTATCCGTTTATCCTTTAAGGCCCGTATCCACATTGGAATCTATCTTCAGCATGCAATTATATGTACTTCCAGGAAACCTCCACACATGGAACAATCAGATCAGCTCCTTCTAATAAAAAATAAGGGAGTTATTACTGAAAAACAGAAAAGTTTCCATCCATACCAACTGACCATGATGCCACCTGATGGGGTTTATCAGATATTGGCAAGGTGTATAGCCACCTCCCTGGATATTCTGTGTAGATTTATGACATTATGGATATCTACAGTCTCCTCAGGTAGATTAAATCTATTGTTGATCATAGCCATTTGTGTTTTGCTTTCACTAATACAGATATATCATGTGACGATCACGTAATATGGATGTATATCAGGAACCTTGTTTTTAAGATTACACCAGAAGACATTTGGAGGTAATGTTTAAGATAAATTGTACAATTAAATTTATTGAAAATGAACTAAGATATAATGTAGGTAGGCATAGCCTCTATATTATGTAAATATGGGTGAATAACTGATTTACCCATTGCACATATCAAGCTAAACACAAAGTAGATTTTCTAAAGAAGGTTCCTCTCCAGTTTCCAAACCACATCAATAAAATACTTTTTCCCCCGTATAAATTTATTTGAAACTCCAAAGTGCCTAGTCAGTTTACCGCACGTTCAGCAGCTGCTACTTTCCAGGCTATCCCACGATTCCCAAGCCATGTGGATTGACAAGGCAATGATAAACTAATGTGCCCCCTCAGTTCTCTGCACTCCCTATTGTTTAAGCAGCTGAGACCCTCTGCTGCTATTTACTTTCTCCCACATGCATTATTCAACAGCACAGGAAAGGCCAAGAACCTCTTTCATTCAGGAATTTTGTATTAAAATAATCAGTTTTAGTTTAAAGCGGCAAATGCAAGACTTCTGTGATTAAATCACTAAGACTGAAGTTATGTACTAAAATCACATGATTTAACATCGGAATAATGAAGTTCCTTTCAAAATTCCCCAATTGTCCACAAAAACAAAGCTTAAAAGTATAACCAAAAGCCCATTAAATTACAGTTTACAGTTTAAATTATAGAACAAAAACAAATAATATGGGATAGTAGGTTTGGTTTTGAAGGAAAAGTAATTACAGCACAAAAGAGAAGTATCTTCTGAATTTTTTTCAATAAAAATTGCATTGAGCATCAACACATGGCAAAATGCCACGAAAGGTAATTATTTATTTGTCATCTGGTATTTTCTGCCTAGGATAAGGATCACAGCAAGTATCTTGGTTCAGGTTTGGGGTGGAAAATGGTTAGAGGTCAGCTGGCACATCTATTAGACCCATATGAAAGTATCTTTGGCACTAAACTGTCATTTTTAAGTTTGAGTAAATAAAACATATAAACCCCACCTCCCTATTTTACTTACAAGATGTGATGTCTGCAGCTAAAGGATAAAAGGCGTGATGGAGGTGCACACTAATGTTGAACATTGTATTTATGAATGAAATACAAATAAAAATTTAGCTGATTTAATCAGAGCCTTTACAGTTGGGGGGGGGGGGGGTTGCCTTACATTTTGGGGACGGATATACCCTTTATTGAGATGTTTTTCTTTGATGTTACCACTGTTTATCGCCGCAGCAAAATTCTCTGGCATTAATCACCATTGCAAAGTCAGGCAATAGAAAAACAGCAATATTTACGCACCTTTTAAAACTGCTCCTTGTGTCTTTAACCTTGTGTCTTTTGAACCCTATACTTGTTTCTAACTCCCCTTCATTAACATGTGCTTTCCTATTTCAGAGATTGGAGAAGTATCAGTGACACTGCCTGGAGGAGGATCCAGAGACCCGTCAGTTACTGCATGAGTAAAGTGCCCCTTTAAAAAGTTCTCTTCTCAATTTTTGCATTTGTATAATACTTTGTGCAGCTCAGTAGTTAAGAACAATCATTCCAAAGATAATTATTTAACAATGCCTGTACAGACAGGCTGAACAGCAGTGGCCAAGAAGCCTGTTCTGTTTCCACCCAAGCCCACCCAGGACTCACCAGACACACAGGGAGCAATTTTCCTAGAGTGGCCCAAAACACTGATGGTTGGACACCTTAAGGTTCATACACACGTGCGATTGCGGGTCCCACCTGTATACGAATGTTCGCGATGTGTACGAACGTTCGTTTCGCCTGATAATCGCCCCGTGTGTAGGGCCTTTATCGGCCGAAAAGGACGGTTGTTTGGGGATCCGCCAATTCGGTCATTCTGCAATCCCCGTCCGACCGCCCGATTCGGGCGATAAAGGCCCTACACATGGGCCGATTATCAGCCAAAACAAACTTTCATACACATCGTGCGTCGCTGGTTGGGACCTGCGATCACAATATGTGATCAATATAGATCTAATCTATATCTATATAGATATATCTATAATCTATATCTATATAGATCTAATATGTGTATGATTCTTTACGCTTGACAAAGAGTTATTTGTAATAAAGTGTTGAACCCAAAGTGTTGAACCTGCTGTATATTGGAAAACAAAATACATATAATCAGTAATTAAAGATGTATAGAAATGCTTTCTAAGAATAAGGACAAAAGCAAAACAACTCAATTCTGTATTACATTTGCATGACCTATGGTCATGCAGACTTTGGCAGGCTAAACTTCAGAAACCATCTACTGTTTCAGATGTGTGCATGAGGGCAATAGGAACCTATTGCATTACACATGTCCCTTTCTGTAGCTGAAATGTTAACATCAGCCTTCAACATGGATTCCATGTCTTTTTTTCATTGCTAAGTACTGATCAATGCCCTTTTTTTAAAAGCAGATTTTCTTTCTGAATGAGCCTACATGGTATTCTGTTACCATGTAGGCTCATGTATTATTGTTTGGACAATGTTGAATATGTTTAGTTAAACAGCTTTGTTTCAATTGTGGTTTACACATGTTTATAAAGTTTTTTCCTGTAAGGATTTTAGTGACCTTAGAATGTATCATTTGGTAACTCTCAAATTTAATTTTCGATAACCTTTAAATGTAGCCTTCAAATTCGGTAACACTCTAATGTAGCCTTCGATTTCAGTATCCCTCGAATGTAGCTTTCGGTAACCCTCAAATGTATCATTCGATAACCCTTGAATGTAATGTTCGATTTTTGATAACCCTTGAATGTATTGTTTGATATCCCTCAAATGTAGTGTTCGAATTCGGTAACCCTCGAATGCAATGTTCGATTTTCAATAACCCTCCAATGTTTTGTTTGATTTTCGGTAAACCTCGAATGTAGCATGCAGAAACCCGACAATTGCCCGAAGAAAGATAGCGACATGTTTCTCGGACTATTTCCCAGGTGCCACAGCAATTTACAGTAAGTTGCCATTATTAGTTTATCTGTTATTCATCCAAACTTTTTGAACTATTATCTCCCATTGACTTTAATGGGTTCATTTCCGAACTTCCGAACTTTTACTAAAGTTTGGAAATGAACCGAACTTCAGTAAGTTCGGCCCTGTCTAGTTATTAATCTGAGAGCTCAAGGCTATAGATGGGTGTAGATGGATCCCTACTATATTATCTTCCAAAATGCTCATGCATATATTTAAGAAAACAATGATCCGGGCACCTTTGGGACAATAATCAGCTGAAAAATTCATTAATACTTAAACATTTTGGTTGGGTCGGGTCGCTTCCTTACAGCTGTAAATGAGATCCACACTGGCCATTCTCTTAGGCCTGGTACACAAACTTTGTCAGCTTGGACCAACCACCAATAAAGCTTAATCCCTTAATACAATATTATTTTTATTAGTATTATTAATTTTTACCTGATCATTAACTACAGTTTAATTGAATAAAATCTAAAGACTGTCCAATCTCTCTCTCTCTCCCCCCTCCTTTATATATTTATAACCCATGTTATTTCAGTAACATGCTATCAAGATTTACACTTCAAGCTACTTTTGCTCCCTACTTCATCACATATTTAAATGCAGTAAGTCAATAGCACCTCAAATTGCATACTGGGTCTATCTTATCATTTGAATGTGTATGAGAGCATTAGTTGGCATTCTGTACAGCACTGCATCTCCAAGTGGTGCTTAATAAATAAACTATACATACAAAAAACACCTCCTGTCTTGAAGGACATGTCCACACCCCCACCCTTAAAATCTATACTTACCTTCCTCACCCCAATGCTGGCTTTCTTTCAATCAGTCATGGCAGTGATGGGGGCGTCATGGCCAATGACTTATTATCATTCCTCCTCTGCAGCTTTGTGAGCACTCTTACAGCTTGGCCATGTTCTCTTACCCTCTCTGTTGTTATCCCTATGACTAATGGCAGTGGGCCCGAAATGTGCCAGGGACCGCTTGTGTTGGTATGGCTTTGTTATAAATAAAAAGTTTTTTCCATGTAATACTCAGAGTGATGTGCAGTGACACCAGAGGGCATTAACAGTAAGTCCTCTATCTTCTTTTTGCTGGTTCTATCATACCCTCTCTGTGGGTCTTGTATGCTGTTATAATATAAAGAAAATGTTTTTAACTATTGTGGATCTGAGTCATTGACCGATCACTCACTCAGCATGCTGTCTTTAGCACTCTTAGAGCTCATTTAGCTTGCAGTGGAGACAAGAGCCAGGAACACTAGTGCCAGCGGAGAGAGGTAAGTATAAGGAGCTTCAGTGACTGCCGGGATGTTAATATGTATAAATTAGGGTTGGGGGGTGGGAAAGTATAAATTTTAGTGCTGGGAGTGGACATGCACTTTTATTCTTGGTATATCATTTGCACTATTAAGCCTTTTTAAAGATGCATAAATCTAGGCAAACTGTTAGCACAGCTTTTTGTATGGTCCTGGCTCTGGGTTCATCACTGACCTAGGCCCACAGATTTTTGATCAGATTTAGTAGACATTTGATAAACAAATGCCTGAGATATACTTGTCCAGCTAAATAAAGAATGTGACCTCCAGGCAAAATAATTCCAACATCCCAGATCAAGCTTTAAATTGCTAAATATCCCAAAACGAATATGGCAGTCTATCGATTAGCAAGATAAAGAAAATCCCATTTTGGTAGATTTGATCAAAGGGATCAAATTGGCCAGAAAAACCAACCGTGACTAGTCAGCCTTACCCTCATTAACAAAAGAGATATAAAGGTTCCAATAACTTAAAGGGCATGTCCAGCTCCAAAACCTACTTTTGGTTACAAGGTAGGTGCCCCTTGCCCATCCACAACTGCCGAAATATTTTTGCAAAATAATGCTCCCATCGTTACTTACAGACCATTCTCTCTAATCCAGCTCCCTTCTTGAGGAAGCTGCAAGCAGGGGCTGGACTCGCAGCCGTGTCTGTGATTGGCTATGACGCAGCCAATCACAGATGTGGCTGACGTTATTCAAGACGTCGCGGGAAAGAAGGGTCCGTAATTAACAATGGGAGCATTATTTTGCAAAAATATTTTGGCGGTTGGGTGTAGGAAGGGGGCACCTACCTTGTAACCAAACCTTTTCACGCTAGGTGCAACGGCCTAAGAGGATGGATCATGATGGAGGGAGGGAAAGAAGAAAAGGGCTCCACAGCGCATGTCACATGAGGAATCAGCAAGGACCGGATGGCTCACAGACACCTCCTTCACTTCACTTTCCTGGACTGTGGACAAGCATTGATTGGGAACAATTTGGAGCAGAGATGTAAGATAAGGATTTTTTAAAACTACTTAGTAGGGCCAGTAATGGGTTAAAGTATTAAAGTATAGTTTTGGGGGTGGACATGCCCTTTAACAATAATATTTTCCTCTAACTGCTAAACTTACCATTACATTTTCATGGGAGGTTGGTGGGATTCTGCTAACCAACACACTAGTACTATAACTTTCTCCACCAGCATTCTTCATCTGAATCACTTCTAATTGTTAATGATAGCATTTAACAGATATGTTTTCTCTGAGTTTTCAAGCAATTTATAACAGAAGATTAGGAAGCACATCAGACATTAATTTGCCACAGAATCGCGTGTTAAACCGATGATATCCCTTATTGAATGTGAAAGAACTAACTTATCAAATGTTTGAATTCCGTATTTATAAGGCTGAATATTTTTGTATTTCCATATTTCTCAAGTAGCACTTAATTTAATCTTAGCCCCATTTCTTTCAATGAACCATTGTTGGGTTTCTTAAGAAGCACAGCTTCCTCCTCTAAGTCATCTCCCCGTGAAATTGGTTTAATGAAGTAGAAAGGTATGAGGCATTAGTAACACTGGAATTCATACGGTAGCACTTCATTTATCAGAACCACTCGCATTTCTACCCTAATTTATAAAATCAGCACACAAATGATTTTATCACGGCCATTACATCAGTATATATTACTGCCTATTCTACATCAGGGCGGTTAGTCAAGCTGTTGAAATGGTATCTATTACTGGAGTAGAAAAATAGCAAGGAATTTCATGAAAAATGAGCCCCATATAAAATATTATTAATAATATCAATATGAGTCTATGACCAAAAGACAAACAAGATTTAGTATGTAAAAATGAATGTAGGAAAACACTCCTGTTTGATTAATAGGTTAAGGAAAATTATCTTAAAAGGGATAATAACTAATTTTAAAGAAACTCTTCTAATGACACTTAATATTACACATTAGCAGCATTATGTGTTTAACTAATGGGAGCTATGAGTAATTGAATGTGATTTATTACGATTTCCAAGGAGCAACTGTAATGAATAGTCTGGGCTCTAGTTATTTAAAAGAAAATCATGCCATAGAAAATGAAACAGGGATATGTAAAACTACCTATATTTCTGTGGATTTATTATCTCTCTCTCTATCTCTTTCTCTCTCCCTCTTTAAATACACATATAGTGATAGTGTGTGTGTATATATATATATATATATATATATATATATATATATATATATATATACAGGTAAGGAATCCTTCGCACTCCGTTAGCAGTGGTCTGTGGCTGGGTGCTTCTGTTATGAATATATAATACACACGTTTGGGTACAGAGCACTCCAAGGACTTAACTTAAACTCCGGTTTATTCAATAGTAGGAAAACATAACCTACGGTTTCGGCTCAAGGAACGAGCCGTCATCAGGGTGTTCCCTGATGACGGCTGTTCCTTGAGCCGAAACGCGTAGGTTATGTTTTCCTACTATTGAATAAACCGGAGTTTAAGTTAAGTCCTTGGAGTGCTCTGTACCCCAACGTTGTGTATTATATATATATATATATATACACACACACACACACACACACACACTGTATTTGTGTATATATACACACTATATATATATATGGGAATATTTATTTAACCTCTAGAAATGTTTATAAACTTCTATTGGAATGGGCTACAATTAAAGGAAGTTAACATATATTTTAACTGCTGATTTAAGTAAAATTTAAGTAAAATTTTCTTGAGTTTTGCCTCAACAACTATCTTGAGACGAAACTGCAGTATTGTAGTACTGATGAACAATTTGTGATTGTTTATTAACACTACAATTAATACTGCAGTGATTACAGACCTTTAAGTTGCCAATACATTACAAACTCACCTTCCCACAATGTTCTCCTGACATTAGAAAAAACATGTGTACCGATCTTTTTTGTTATTGACTTGTGAATGCCAAATGATATGGGCCTGGCAGCCAGGAAGGTGTAAAGGTAAGAAATGTCATAAATGTCAATGACATTAGATTTTATGATCAAACGTTAAATCTATCTAATGCCTTAATAGTGTATGGCCAGCATAAGGCCTTAAGCACATAGAGTTGCTTCCACAGAGTGATAAATAGTGAGTTAGCTCACTATTAATACTTAATAAACAAGACCTGTGATCTGGCTCAATAAATTATGATTGTGCCACAAATCGCCAGGGAATGCAAAATTTCCTTAAAGGGCATGTCCACCCCCAAAACTATAATTTAACCCACTACTAGCCCCACTGTGTAGTGTAATAAAATCCTTACCTTACATCCCAGCTCCAAATGGCTGCCCTGCTATGCCCCTCCAAAGTCCCAAAAACTGGCCACAGGAGTCTAGCAGAGTCCATATAGGACTCTGCTTCCTGTCTCTCCTCCGGTAGAATTTTGCCATGCGCAGTTCAGCCCTCCCTGCCCTTTTTCTCCATCCCTCTCCCACCCATTTTGCTCTCCCTCCCCCTAGTGTAAATCCCCTAATGTCACTTTAAATTGTCTTGGGGCTAAAAAGCATAGACAGAAACTGGGAAAACAGTAGATAAATGTAAATGTTTGGTATTTATAAAGCAGCAAAAATAAATTTTTTGCCAAAATTTTTTTTCCAGAAAATCTCTCCAAGTTTAAAGTGGCCAAAATGTATTTCTGGGGAGTTATCTTGATTGAGTGTGTTGAACAGTGTGTTTCCCTGTTAATATAATTTAAAACAGTGTCCTGGGTTTTTTAATGCCGGGAAAAAAGATATTTTATGTTTGATTATCATTAATCAATAACAAATTATCAGGGAGATTCAATAAAAGTTCTTATCGTTTAAAATGGTGCTAATTTTGCCCCAACCAATCAGATGTTATTTAACATTTGTAAGCTTACATCTGATTGGCTGGGGCAAAATTAGCACCATTTTATATGATAAAAACTTTTATTGAATAACCCTGTTTGTCTTTAAAAAATAATTTTTTAACATGAATGCTATAGACTATATAAAATATTTCCATCCCTATATAGCATCCTGGAAATTGATTTAAACCCATAGGCCCTCACTCCTGGGTTTGCCTTAGTTCCCCCAAATGAGTCCTTGAAAGTCCAGCATGAACTGCCATTCTGGCAATGTCCCTTGCCTTCTCTGTTCCTAGGCTGACCAATGGGAAGACACACTCATTGCAGAGTGTCTTCTTGTTAAATATGTTTGGAAATTTGGGATAACGCAGGGCAGTACAAGCCAGACCTTGAAGGACACATTTGGGAGAAGTAAGACAAATCCAGGGGTGAGAATCCAGGGGTTTAGATCCTTGGCCTGGGTAATACTGCATAATGGGAAGAGGGGAGTTAATGGAAACTACAGATCTCTTTTCAATATTTTAAATTTTATATTAGAATGTAATCTAGTTTTATGAGTTTATTCCTCTTTAGCACAAAGAATTAATCCAAAATTAGTAATTTACTTGTGTAATCTTGTGGAGAGAATATATTTATCGATTTAAAGTTTATGCAGTTTTTATGACAATGCAATTTTTTTTCAGGCGTCTGTAATAAGTTCTTGCATTCAGCTCGCAGCACAATCCCGTATATGGGCTACCTCGCTGGAGATATTCAGTCATTTTGAGGATTAAAGGTGAAATCAACTAGAGAGGTGTAGCCTGCTGCTGTCTCACCAGTGTAAATGCTGTAATCTCCCCCTGAGAGACCAAGATCATAACTGATTCACTGCTCTTCCCTGGAGAACAATTTGTTGTTGCCCGAAGCAATCAGGAAACTGGCTGAATTAGCTTTAATATCCCTTAGGGAACAGATACTGTGCAAAGCAGCAAGAAGCAACAGTTTCTATGTTTGCATAATTAAATAACCTTTGTCCAATTTGAGATGGTGATTTTGTCAAGTTGCTTAGAATTAGTTGAAAACTTTTTACCTTCTTCATGTAGAGTAACTTATTTAAAGGAGAAATATAGATTAAAAGCTATTCTCTCTAAATCCGTTGGTCATATTTAGTTAACTAAAAATTATTCATTACTTTCTGTTTCCTGAGGTGTAGACTTTATAATAAAAGGTGCAGCTGTCATCACTGCTGCTCATCTTTCACCCACTTTAGGAAGAAACCAGCTGATGAAGAACTGCCAATGGGACAATCATGCTCTGCCAGCTCCCGTTTGTATTGGTAATTCCAGTTTTAGGATAAAAAAATGCTTTTCTACATTGTGGATCCTACTTAAGACTTTTCCCCCCAGTCATTTTAATGCAAAATAAGGAAAGTTCACATCCTGCTTAAGACTTTACTTTCTACTACTTTGTGTTTAGAGCACAAATAGTGTATACTCGAGTATAAGCCGAGATTTTCCTGCTTTAAAATTAGCCTGAAAACCTAACCTCGGCTTATACTAGGGTTAAGTCCTAATTTAGATCTAAATGCTGCAATTGCAAATTGTAACCAGTGGCGCTGTGTTTAAAAAATCCTTCACCTACATAGAATGTTACAGGAGCTGATATGCCTTTACATGCCTTCCTGCTTCCTGTAGTCTGGCTGCTGGACTCACTCAGCACTGTCACTGCTCATCTGGATGCTGTTAATCTAATGGGTCTTCTAAGTTTGGGGCAAAAAACAGCTGCTAGTTCAGCGCAAATGGCAGCTTGAAACTACACCTCTCAGGTGACATTTTTAACTACTGGGGCCAGAGTGCCCTTTACTATATGGGGGTCAGAGTGCCCTTTACTATATGGGGGCCAGAGTGTCCTTTACTATATGGGGGTCAGAGGGCCCTTTACTATATGGGGGCCAGAGCGCCCTTTACTCTATGGGGGTTAGAGTGCCCTTTACTATATGGGGGTCAGAGTGCCCTTTACTATATGGGGGTCAGAGGGTTCTTTACTATATGGGGCCAGAGTGCCCTTTACTATATGGGGGTCAGAGGGCCCTTTACTATATGGGGGTCAGAGGGCCCTTTATTATATGGGGGTCAGAGGTCCATTTACTATATGGGGGCCAGAGTGCCCTTTAATATATTGGGGTCAGAGTGCCTTTACTATATGGGGTCAGGAGAATTGTAAATCATAGTAAGCTTAATTAAAAGTTTATTGAACCTTGCCACTCCAGATGTTTAGAAACTGAGAGTTGTAGTTTCCAAACATCTGGAGTGCTAAGAAATTGGGGGTTACTGGTACTGAATTTGGCTATAGTATGGGATTAATGTATAGGAATTCTGCTGTCCATTTAAAGGGCAACTTAAGCCACGAAACAATACTGAAACAGAAGACAGTAGTGGTCATAATTTCTACCCTCGACTTATACTCGAGTCAATCAGTTTTTACAAATTTTTCAGGTAAAAATAGTTACCTCGGCTTATACTTGGATCGACTTATACTCAAGTATATACGGTAAGTCTAATAAATAAATGGGAACCTTTAGGGTTGGGATGTACAGGCCAATTGATCACCTGGCCAAAAGATCATGTCTTTTTATGCAAAATATACACAAAAGGGGGGCTGTGGGAGCATTCCAGTGGCAAAATTACTTTATAACAAATAGTGGAAGTGCTACTGATCTGACCAAAACATTAGCACAAACAAGAAAAGAGATGATCAATGCACATTCCTGGGCCCCATATATCTTAATATCTATGCTAGTGCAAACGGTAAAAACATGGGGGTTTTAGTTACAATTTTATGCATAGAAATGAAAAGCGTTCCAACCACGTCAAGGTAACCCCAGTATGGAAGGTCCTAACAATTTACCTTGGGACATTTATCTGGGCTGACACTCCCTGCTTGGTTGCATTTTCGTGGGAAGGTTGTCTCCCTGACCTTGCATTGGATTAGTATTACAGGCTATAACTTCCCCCCGCCTACTGGCTTTTAACAAGGAGGGAAGTGGCCTCTCATCCAATGCTTAGTATTCAAGGTATAAGACCTCCAATTAAAGGGACGTGTTAGGGGTGCTACTACCACATTGAAGCTTGGTCAATTAAAGGGGGGGCTGTGGGAGCACTACTGTGGCAAAATTACATTATAACAAATAGTGGAAGTGCTACTGATCTGACCAAAACTTTAGAACAAACAAGAAAAAACATTAATTAGCCTATATTGAAAAGACTGTGCATCACTATTACCAAACATTTTTTACAGCGGGTAGTGTGGAATTTATACTTATTTGGCAGGATAATGCCTGATAAAGCATTGCCCCCTTAGTATGCAACACACAAAGTAATTCCCACAAGGTGACCTGGACATAATTTTCGTAATACTTATTTTTTATCAAAAATGCTTCTATCATTACTTACACTGTAATAGTGTGTGTCTGGCTCAGAAGCTCTCAGATTATTTCCCTGCCAAAGTCACCTAAACCAAAAAGTTTACATAAATATGATAGATAAGCAATTTTGTCACGTGAAATCGGTTTCTTAAGATAATTAAATTCTGAATTGAGAAAGCCAGTCGGATGACTAGCGAAACGTCTTCAAGAACTAAACTTCAAGTCCAGTTGAATATCCAGTTGAATAAAATCTAATTGAATACAACAGATATACCATGACCTGGATGAATGAGAACCTTCACAAGCATATTAAGATAATTAAATGTATTAAATAACAAAATATGCAGAGAAATGATACATGTAGAAAAACTATTTATACATTTTAACGTAACACTGCTTGGGTAGCATAGGGGGTGCTACCTAGAATGAAATGTAAACAGTGTCGGACTGACCCACAGGGTTACAGGGGAATCCCCCGGTGGGCCCACAACCCATTAACCCAAGTAAAAGAAAAATGCTAAAATTTAAATGCAGAGACAAAGGGACAGTTAGGCTGGGTACACACGAAGGGACTATTTGTCCTGACCGAGCGCTCGCTACGAGCGGTGCTCGGCCGGGACAAATGTCCGTCGGTCACGGCAATAGTGGCCGTGGCCGACATTTCGTCCAATCTGGACAAACAGACGATCAAGGTCAGCCGCGACCGGCCGCCCCACACCAGCAGATATTTTCGGGCAACCGACTGAAAGTGCCGTAGATCGGTTAGTCGGCCGAAAATATATGCTGGTGTGTACCCAGCCTAAGAAATGGATTGTAATAAACAGGAGTCAGTAGGAGTAAAATAGATATGTAAATGAGTGATAATGTAAAATGTTAGGTGGGCCCCTAAGCTTGTCCTGGTGGGCCCAAACAGTCCAGTTCGACACTGAATGTAAAATGTATATAACTCACAACTTATTGAAAACCACTCCTCCATCCGATTGTCCGCTGCCGACCATAATTCTCTTCGGTCCCTTCAATATATATCACATCAACCAATAGGCAGACAGACACTCGACACACAAATTAGTTGCAAAAAATTCACCCAACTGTGAGATTCATCTCCTGGCAATGGTTCGGGTGGACCTCCACACTTTATCAAGTTTGGAGTGTCTGTCTGCCTTTTGGTTGATGTGATACTGAATGTAAAATGTACAGAATGTATCAAGATTACATAAGAGATAAGCATAAATTAACCAATTGCAATGCTTAGTCCAGATTCTAGTATATAAAATATGTTTAATATTCCCCAACACAGTGTTTAATTATTCTATTTGCCCCACACAGTTAGTTAGTTGTACTGATACTAAAGCAAACTTTGCTTGTGTTTGCAGTCACAAAGCAATTCTATTTTAGCCTCAGAAACAAAAGGAGTATAAGTTAGAGCTATATAATTGGCATATGTTTAGACTGTGTATTGTATTAGCTAGGCACATTTGAAGCACCAAACATATTACTAACATATTACTTAAATATGAGTGATTGCCTCTTAGGCAGATGATTATATGATGGCTAATATGTTAGACAAAAGAAGCATAATTTCATCTATTTAAATATAAAAAAAAGGTGCATCTAATCTTTTATTATAAACAATAAAAAAAAATCTCGGGTTTCAACAAATGATGATAACCCTAATAATAATAATATGGTACGCAGGACGATGTATATATTAATATGTATATTAAAGGTTTCCGGGTTCATTTAAAAATAAAATATTTGAACACATTTCAAAAGGATGTTGAAATATATTTCCTTTCTTGTTTATTGCATCATCGGTCACTCCTCTTGAAAGGAAACATACGTATATATTGCACATAAATCTATTATATTGCGTATATGAATATTTTGGCAAACAATTGATAGATAATTATCAATATCTTTAACCTCACATTTAGGGCTAGGCCACACTAGCGCATTTTTCGCGCGTTTGCGCCCGCGTTTTGCGCTCGCGTTTGCGCCCGCGATTTTCGCTAAAATGGAAATCGCGGGAACGCAAAAATTCCCGCGATTTCCGATGCGCACGCGATTGCGCGTCCGTTCGCGTTTTGGTAACGCATGCGTTCACCATTTTTGGTGTGTTAACGCATGCGTGTCCATAACGCGAAAAGACGAAACCGCATGCGCAAAACGCGAGCGCGATTTTGTGCGCGATTCCTGTGCGTTGCAGTGTGGCCTCACCCTTACACTGGGACAGGGCAATCAAAATAGCTCTGTCCAGGCAGGGCAATCCTGCCCATGTTCTTTCTCTCCTCTTAGGCCAAGGCCACACTACAACGCACCAAATCGCGCACACAATCGGGAGCATTATTGCATGTGATTTTGTGCGCGATTTTTGTGTGGTTTGTGTGTGCATTTTGCGCATGCGATTTTGACGTTTTTCGTTATGCTAACACGTGCGTTAACGCACCAAAAATTGTGACCTCATGCGTTACCAAAACACGAACGGACGCGCAATTGCATGTGCATCGGAAATTGCGGGAATTTTTGTGTTCCCGCGATTTCCATTTAAGCAAAGAACGTGCTAGTGTGGCCTAGTCCTTATGAATGTTGGGAGATATTTGTGTTTTAATAATGATGTCATGTATACCATATGCATGTGTTTCTAGAATGCAGAATTACTGTAATAAATGTTTATTTAGCAGCAAAACATTTAGGCGCAGTTTGTTACATACATGTTCAGTATATAGCATTATTCTGCTTTTTTTCTGGGTTTAGATTAATACACTGTAAATTTCCATTTATTATTAACTAAATGCCAAAATGTGTTTCATAGGTCAATAAAAGATTAGACAAGGAATATTGGGGTTAAGTGCATGTTTATGATTGCTTGGATACCTTGTTGTCATGGCTTGATGACCCAATACAGATAAATCTTCCCGCTGGGAGAGTAACAATTGGAGTTGTCCCTTTTACTTAAAGCAGGTGTCCTGTGGGGTTCAATCTCCCTTGCAAATGTTTGTTTCAGGAATGTACTGCACGGCTGGTGGCTACTTTCTTACTGATTAGCCACAATCTGGGATCTTTCTCTCAATTGCAGTGCAAATTACTACAGTAGGTTAGAATTATAGACCCTAAGGGCCTATATACATTTGACTGGGCAGTGTAAGAAAGCATTGCTTTTACGCATTTTAAACATTCTGTTTAGTGTTAGTGTGTTGATTATATTTCTCCTTCCAGAAAGATATATATCCATTGACTTATGTTCAATGTCCAGGTGCTATACCAACCAACATATAACAAAAGATAGGAAACGCTCACCCATGCTTCCTATATAATATATATATATTATTAATTATATATATATAATATATATATATATTATATATATAATATATATATATATATAATAACTTTCCTCTGTGTCCCGCCCCCCCGATTATCTGTTTCAAATGCCTCGGTGCTGCCTGATAGTGATATCAGAGTTCCAGCGAAGGAGCACTCGTAGGACTTGCAAACAAAGTAAATTAAATTGTTTTATTTATCAACGCGTTTCGGCTGTGTTTCTACGAGTGCTCCTTCACTGGAACTCTGTATTATATTATATATATATATATATATATATATATATAACGAAGGCACTCTCAGGACTAGTGAATAGATTGTAAATAGATTGAAAAGTAACTTTTATTAGAAACACTTAAAACGCTAGATTAACGTGTTTCACCTTGGAACAAGCCATCTTCAGGATGTGACGTGTTATCATAGAGGTAAGTTTTAAATAACCTTCATAGTGGGCGGCCCAGCTTTAAAGATCAATTAAATATATTATAATGTTGAAACAAGATTAAAAACAGGAAACAAAAGATAACCATACTCACAATATTAATACTGTTAAAAGCATATGTAGCTACAGCGGAGAAATGGACACGTATCATTATACAATTTTCAATAGAATTAGTACTGTCTGTGCACACAGATCGATCCAGCACTGAAGCATTTAAAGTCCAACTGCACCAAATACAATATCTCAAAGAAGTACATTTTTAAAAAGCAATGGAAAGACAATTGCTTGTTTAACCCTTTGAGGAATAATGCACAAGTGCTTGTATCCATCTTGATTCTTTTTGAAGGAGCAATTTACTGGTATCGGGATCCTGATTAGAACTCAGGTCTTTTTTAAACTTTTTTAGTTAAGGTAGGTTCGTATACACGTGCGATCGCGAGTGCTGACCCGCGCAAAGTGTATGAACGGATGTTTCGGCCAATAATTGGCCCATGTATGGGCACTTTATCGGATGAAAAGGCCTTTCGTTCAGAGATCTTTGCCTGATCTGCCTGGCGGATCTCCAAATGAGCACCCATTTCAGCCAATAAAGTGCCCATACACAAGCCGATTATCGGCCGAAATGGCCGTTTGTACACATCGTGCGTTGCGGGTCGCACATGTGTACGAACCTTTAGCCTGTCAAATTTCAAACATTTTAGACTAGAAAGTGGGTGAGCCATTGTTACTTGCCATTGAAAGATTTCCATATTTAGAGCTAGAGGACATGGGATTTTTTGTTGTAAGGGTGGCACGTATAGATCACCAGTGGTTGGCTATGCGTTCTTTGAACATTGTGCATGTCTTCCCAACATAGTAAAGCCCACATGGACATGTAATATAGTAAATGATATGCCTACTCTCACAAGTAAAACATTGTTTGATTGCATATTGCCTATGGACCTACACGTGATGCAAAATCTGGGCATCTATAAGTCCCTCCCTCCATAGAGCCAGAGCATATGTTAAGGAATCTTGTCTCCCTATGAGTAATACATCTGGACAGCACAAACAATCATTTTTAACTTCTAACCTTTTTAACTTTAATTATGTTTAGCAAACATTTGCATTCCTCATACTTGCGCACTGGATCAATATAGCAGGCTTTCTCACTTTAGCTTTCTAAAATGAGGGAAGAGGCAGTATACAACTATAAATTGTTAAATAAAATATTTGGAACTTTCTATGATAAACTAAAGTAAATCAAATTTAATGAATTGAATTCCATTCCACTGTTAATAAACAGTAATATGATTTCTCATGTGCATAAATTATTACTGCATGTAAACATAATAAGGTTGAATTGAAGTGTTAAATGAAGAAGAGATGGGATCCGGGTCTGACACGGAACCCCTTGGTTTCCGAAATCTGAAAGATCCGGACGGATCCTACGGATTTTGTGACTTTGGGACTTTGCAACAAATTTTCGAAGATTTTCGAATGTACGGAGGTATTTTTGATAATTTTTGAAAATATCTTCAAACATATCTTCGAAAATATGATCGGAGACCACTTTCGAGTTTCCAATTGTATTTTCGAAAATAGAACGTTCAAGGCTATTTTCCATAATTTTGAAAATAGCCTTGAACATTTGTGAATCTTCGAAAATACGATCGGAAACTCGAAAGTGGTCTCAGATCGTATTTTCGAGGATTTTTTGAATGATCGAAGATATTTTCAAAGATTATCGAGACATTCTAAAATGTATTCCTTTTACGGATCTTCGAGATTTTCCCGAGATCCGGGAACCCGAAAACAGAACAAAACTATGTATTTTCGCCCATCTCTAAAATGAAGTGTAAAATGTTAAATGATCTAAATTGTAAATGTATGTATCTTTCATAGTTCCCAATATTTTTTTGCAAAGAATTTGAGGTACATGCATATTCATGCAAAGGGAATTATTGCCTTTTTACTCTACTGTTAAGTATGCATCTGGGGGAATGGTTATTGGCAAGCCATTGTGGCTTTTTGAGATGGGATCCGGTTCTGACTTTTGGGACTTTTGGAGCTTTGGCGTGCATTTCCAATGATTATTGAACGTTTGAGGCTATTTTCAATAATCCTCAAAAAATACAACCGGAAACTTGATAGTAGTTTCCGATCACATTTTTGGGGATTATCGGACATTCAAGTCTATTTTCAAACATTCGATAAATCGAAAATGCGCTTTTCCAATTTTTTATATTTTCCTGAGATCCGTGAATCTGAAAACAGAATGGATCTTACCAGTTAAGGCCATCTCTAGTGGCTTTTGAATTTACATGTGCCATAGAACTGTGTTTTTCTCTGGCCCAAAGTTAATGACAGATTCATAAATAAGAGCAATGGGTTAATTAATTAAAATATATTAAAATATATTAATAAATGTATTTATATCCACTGTGATAAAATTGTATAAAAAGATTTCTACATAAATCCTAAAGCTAAGAAAAAAAGACTAAATGAATATGAATTATATATATATAATCAAACATTAATTTTGAAGACAATAAGGAAAATTGATAAGCTATTTAATATAGGGCACATAGTCATTGAATAATCATTAGGTAGATCCATGAGGTCTGAAAATAAAGTGAGAAAGACAAAAACATCTATTTATCACAAGCAGTAGTGAACAAAGTGATTTTGACAGGAGGCCACTCTCCAACAGTTCTAACAATGGGTATGTTTCACATCAGAGTGTGACACTGGAAACTTCAAGGGCTAAATTATATAGCCTGGGTCAACTCTGAAACAAAAGCTTAGAAAACAGTAGATAAATTACTGAAAGAACCCTGTGAAGATTTGATAATGACAAGGAAGCGTTTTGTATAATGGATAATAATGGTTTGGATATATAGAGAAGAACACCACCCAAGAGAGTGTTAAAAGGTGAAACCAAAAGTTATATGGCTATATGGCGTTATAAAAAATACAGAATATGTGTATCTGTATGAAATTATATTCCTTACATTTTTTTTGTAGGGAAACCTTTTTTAACACTATTATTTTATGATAGAAAATGCATTTATCCTTGGTCACACTAATTTCATGGGTAAGCAAGCCACCTGACTCCAAATGTTTGTTATTTGTTTTTTTTGTGTTTTTAATAGCGACAGCAAAGGGAGACAAAAACCAAACATTAAGGCTGGGTACGCACGGTAGGACTTCCCATAGGGAACCACACAATCGTCCATGATTTACCAAAATTTCCAATCGACCGTTCGTCCAAGATGGACGAACTGCCAATCAACCTCGGTCACAGCTAGCCGTCCCACACCATCAGATATTTCCGTCCGAGTGACCAATACACGGCACTATTGGACGGTCAGCAGGAAATATCGGATGGTGTGTATCCAGCCTAAAAGTCAATATATTTTAGAAATGTTTGAAATTCAATGTGTTTTGTAGATTAAAGCATATATATTGCTCTATCCTTGTAGTCCAACCATATTGTGTGTATTATATCTACACATGGCTACTAGTTGAACTCAATGACTGAGTTACATTTGATTAGTTAAATAAAATACTTGTTCTAAACAGGTTCTAAATTCCTAGTAGAACAATTATCTTGGCTGCACTCAAAACTGCAAAGAATCAGCTTGAAGGCCGAGGTACTAGATTTGCTTTAGGAGTAGATTAAAGGTAGCAGCAGGATTGGGTGAGTAGCTGGAAACTAGATGCAGGTAAGTCACTAACACAGGTGCAGGCAGAAGTAGTAACCGAACACTGAAAACAGGCAGAGGTGAGAAGTTGCAGGCTGAGGCAGAAACTGGATACTGGAAGCAGGGAGATAGACTGGATACAGGCAAGGTAAGTAGCTGGATACTGGATACGGGCAAAGTGAGTAGCTGGATACTGGATACGGGCAAAGTTAGTAGCTGGATACAGGCAAGATAAGTAGCTGGATATTGGATACAGGCAAGGTAAATAGCTGAATACTGGATACAGACAAGGTAAGTAGCTGGATACTGGATACAGGTAAAGTGAGCAGCTGGATACTGGATACAGGCAAGGTAAGTATCTGGATACAGGCAAAGTGAGTAGCTGGATACTGGATACAGGCAAGGTGAGTAGCTGGATACTGGATACAGGTAAGTGAGCAGCTGGATACTGGATACAGGCAAGGTAAGTATCTGGATACAGGCAAAGTGAGTAGCTGGATACTGGATACAGGCAAGGTGAGAAGCTGGATACTGGATACAGGCAAGGTAAGTAGCTGGATACCGGATACAGGCAAGGTTAGTAGCTGGATACTGGATACCGGCAAAGTGAGTAGCTGGATACTGGATACAGGCAAGGTAAGTAGCTGGATACTGGATACAGGCAAAGTGAGTAGCTGGATACTGGATAAAGGCAATGTAAAAAGCTGGATACTGAATACAGGCAAGGTAAGTATCTGGATACAGGCAAAGTGAGCAGCTGAATACTGGATACAGGCAAGGTATGTATCTGGATACAACAAGTGAGTAGCTGGATACTGGATACAGGCAAGGTGAGTAGCTGGATACCGGATACAGGCAAGGTTAGTAGCTGGATACTGGATACAGGCAAGGTAAGTAGTTGGATAAGGATACAGGCAAGGTAAGTATCTGGATACAGGCAAGTGAGTAGCTGGATACTGGATACAGGTAAAGTGAGCAGCTGGATACTGGATACAGGCAAGGTAAGTATCTGGATACAGGCAAAGTGAGTAGCTGGATACTGGATACAGGCAAGGTGAGAGAAGCTGGATACTGGATACAGGCAAGGTAAGTAGCTGGATACCGGATACAGGCAAGGTTAGTAGCTGGATACTGGATACCGGCAAAGTGAGTAGCTGGATACTGGATACAGGCAAGGTAAGTAGCTGGATACTGGATACAGGCAAAGTGAGTAGCTGGATACTGGATAAAGGCAATGTAAAAGCTGGATACTGAATACAGGCAGGTAAGTATCTGGATACAGGCAAAGTGAGCAGCTGAATACTGGATACAGGCAAGGTATGTATCTGGATACGAACAAGTGAGTAGCTGGATACTGGTACAGGCAAGGTGAGTAGCTGGATACGGATACAGGCAAGGTTAGTAGCTGGATACTGGATACAGGCAAGGTAAGTAGTTGGATAAGGATACAGGCAAGGTAAGTATCTGGATACAGGCAAAGTGAGTAGCTGGATACTGGATACAGGCAAGGTGAGTAGCTGGAACGGATACAGGTAAAGTGAGCAGCTGGATACGGATACAGGCAAGGTAAGTATGGATACAGGCAAAGTGAGTAGCTGGATACTGGATACAGGCAAGGTGAGGAATCTGGATACTGGATACAGGCAAGTAAGTAGCTGGATACCGGATACAGAAAGGTTTAGTAGCTGGATACTGGATACAGGCAAGGTAAGTAGTTGGATACTGGATACAGGCAAGGTAAGTATCTGGATACAGGCAAAGTGAGCAGCTGAATACTGGATACAGGCAAGGTATGTATCTGGATACAGACAAAGTGAGTAGCTGGATACTGGATACAGGCAAGGTGAGTAGCTGGATACCGGATACAGGCAAGGTTAGTAGCTGGATACTGGATACAGGCAAGGTAAGTAGTTGGATACTGGATACAGGCAAGGTAAGTATCTGGATACAGGCAAAGTGAGTAGCTGGATACTGGATACAGGCAAGGTGAGTAGCTGGATACTGGATACAGGTAAAGTGAGCAGCTGGATACTGATACAGGCAAGGTAAGTATCTGATACGGCAAAGTGAGTAGCTGGATACTGGATACAGGCAAGGTAGAAGCTGGATACTGGATACAGGCAAGGTAAGTAGCTGGATACCGGATACAGGCAAGGTTGTAGCTGGATACTGGATACCGGCAAAGTGAGTAGCTGGATACTGGATACAGGCAAGGTAAGTAGCTGGATACTGGATACAGGCAAAGTGAGTAGCTGGATACTGGATAAAGGCAATGTAAAAAGCTGGATACTGGATACAGGCAAGGTAAGTATCTGGATACAGACAAAGTGAGTAGCTGGATACTGGATACAGGCAAGGTAAGTAGCTGAATATTGGATACAGGCAAAGTAAGTAGTTGGATACTGGATACAGGCAAGGTAAGTAGCTGGATACAGGCAAGGTAAATAGCTTGATACTGAGTTCAGGCAAGGTAAATAACTGTATACTGAGTTCAGGTAAGGTAAGTAACTGGAGAAGGGCACATAGAAGTCAGGGGTAGCGAAAGCTACAAGAAGGCACTGGCATTTAAATCATGACATCGCTGGTGTTGCCTACCTAGAAGCGCCAGACTGTTCCTGGAGCTGCGCTGGAACAGAGCAGAAGGTAAGTTCGTTACACAAAACAAGACCTTATTCATTTTGACACAGCTGAATAAATCGGGTCTTCTTTCAGCATTTACAGTCTGTTTTAAAATAAGTGTATACAAATTTGCACTAAGTCTGCTTTCTAGTACAGTGTTTCAGGAAGGCTTATCCAATGAATAAGAGGTTCAACCACACCTTCCAGTAGTTCTGCCTTGAAATGTTGTTGGTATTTTTGATTGGCGTAATTTTGAACACAAAACTGGGCATTATGATCCGATGCCATGTTTGGGTCTGAATTACAACACATCCCATGTTTCCTCTGATATGATTGTTTGGTGAACAATGCATCAGAGAGTTTATTGTATGGCGACTTGCCGGTTATCTGCCTGCAATCCTAACTACTTTCTTTAACAGTTTATTACATTAATATGTAACCAGATGCTGATAATAATAAGTTCTCTTCTGTTTTGGCAAAGGAAACTTCTTCCTAAACCTCTTGCTAAAGGACGTTGTCGTCCGAAACATGTTGTGTGGCATTGACCAATAAATCGTTGAGCACTTTGCAATTCCTTTGTGGTTGCCTTATTACATCAGGTATCTCACACTCTTATTTCTGCTATAACTAGTTTTGCTGTGTTGGGACAGGACACCGAGGTACAATATTACTATCACAGTGGCTTCTGAATACCATCAGCTGTTTGAAACTGCCTCATATCCTTGCTTAATGAACAGAGGACACAGCAAGAAAAAAAATGCAATCATTGGCTGTGATGTCAGCATCCACAGACTTGATTGATTTCATGGAGGGAGGAGCCAGCTTACTCTGGCAGAATGGGGGCAACATTTTTCCTTAAATATTTGGTTAGCAATACTTCTAATAGTGTGCAAAATATGTTGGGAGCAAATAACTGACAGGTAACCAGTTTATGTTTTAGGGGTGGACGTGCCCTTTAAGTGTGAGGATTTATGCAGTGAAATTGCTTACCTGACACTTAAATTTATAACAATACTTATATTTGAACTCAGCTAGGGAGACTGAAAGCTGCAAATACTCACTGACTAAACTTCCATAGTAAATTACTTGTTAGAAGCTAAATAGACAGAATTACCATGAAATGTATTTAATATATATTGGGAACATATTGGTAGTTTAAGAAGGGCAGGGACATAAAGAAAGTGAAAAGGTGTGCCTTTAAAAACTAAATTACAAACATTAAGGGGGAGATTCAATATGGGCCATTTCCGTCTAAAACCCACGTTAACCCAAAGAAATTTTGGGTTTTAAATGGATTTTAGAGCACAGCGCCATTTCCAAATGTTTTTGGAAATAGTGCCGTGCTATAGATCCAAAACCCCTACCTTTAAGTTTTGCGCTACTTAGTAGCACGCCACTTAATGGTAGTGTGTGGGAGGCGTTAAACTCACACTCTTACCTTAGCCTGATCCCGCGCAGTAATACCTGACGTAATCTCGTTTACGTCAGTTATTGTATCGCTGGATCGGGCTAAGGTAAGTAACGCGGCGTCCAGTATTGGATCTAGAGATGTCCGAACTTCGCAAAATCCGGTCCGCTCGAGGATCCGCGAATTTTAGAAAAAATTCGAAAATTCTAAAATCCGCGAACGGACCTATTAAAATAAAAAAAACTCAAAAATACTAGAAATCCTTGTAATTTTGAAAATTTTCCAAAATATGTATTTCCGAAAATAAGAGGAATCCTCGTAATTTCTAAAATTTTCGAAAATATGTATTTTCGAAAATACAAGAAATCCTCGTAATTTCGAAAATTTTCGAAAATACGAGAAATCCGCGGTTCGGAAGTTCGGAAGGCGGAAAATCCGGAAAAATCCGGCGTTCGCGAACGGGATAAGTCCGCGGCGGATCCGGGTTCAGATCTGCGAACTGGCCATCCCTAATTGGATCGTCCCGTTAGTTCACCTTTTGCTGACACTTTTTCCTCAGTTAGTTCAAATACCAGCTACAAAAGATGCCATCATAGATCTTGCAATCAGCAGTAATACAGGGTTTTTCTCAAGCTGAGATCACTTAGAGCAATCATAAAATGTTCTTTTGTGAAATAATGTAACAGAGAACATTAAATGAGAGGGCATGAAAAACCTTTACAAGAAGTGCCTTTAACTAAATAATCTATTTGGCCCTTTCTCGTAATAAATCAAATATCTTCAAAATGTTAGTAAACAAATATAAAGCTCTTGTATATTTCTTAGGTAACGTGACAAAATGACTTTCTCCTATTTTCACACAGAATTATTATAAATGATCAGGGTTATTTTTAATAAAAGTTCTTATCGTTTAAAATGGTGCTAATTTTGCCCCAACCAATCAGATCTTATTTAACGTTTGAAAGCTAACATTTGTTTGGTTAGGGCAAAATTAGCACAGTTTTAAATGATAAGAACTTTTATTGAATAACCCTGGATATCTTTACATATGACTTAAATTCCGCATTAAATGATATGTACATAGGGAGGGACAACCCTGACCCAATATTCCCATACAACAACCTACTGATCTATGAGCCAATCCTTAGTCTGTCAGTTTGGAATTAAAGGGACACTATACTGAAAAATGACTTTGCCTCATCTTAATCTATAATTGAATACATGCATTTTGTTTAGGAGCAGTATTCACCCTCCCTCTTTTAACCACTCCCACTTCCATAGGACCTGACTTTTTTCCCACAAACCAACTGTCAAGCCTGCACACAGCACACAGCATTCCAACTGTCAAAACCCTGTCACCATTCCAGCTACAGTAAAACTACTCACAGAAGAATATTTGTTGATAGCAAGGAACTTGATTGACAGCTGAAATATAAGAAGTTTTAGATTGGATATCTAAAGAAATAGGTGGCAGATCAACAAAAAATGATACAGTTGTGTTTGGGAAGAATTATAGTTTCCAGTTATTGGTCAATTTAAAATAACATATTTTTCGGTATAGATGCCCTTTAAAGTTTTTCATCCAATATTTTAATCTTGTCCAATCTTCGTTTCAGACTAAATATCAACCCATGTGCATAGTCCTGAGATGTAAAAAAGTTTGGTTGAACAGAAATGTCAGAGATTTTGGACAAATAGCAAATGTCATAAGGTTATTTTTTTAAATATACTATAGTTAACCATGCAACATGGAAAATGGTTATAGAACCACAGAATTATTTAGAAATAGAACGCATTTGTTTTAATGAAAGGTAGACAATAATATTACAAACTTATGGACTCTTTCATATTTTATACAATATCAAAAACAAAAACTATTGTTTTGTTGGTGTGTGACTTTTTTAAAAAAAGATTCAGCCCCAGCCAGGGAATTATTTAAATCATTGCCATCTAAAGAGGGACAGTAAAAGTCATTATAGAGACAATATCATAGAAATCCTTGTGAAGGTTCTTATTTATCCAGGTCATGGTATAATTTTAGTATTCACGTAAATCAACTGGAATTTATTCTGAATTGAGAAAGCCAGTCAGATAACTAGCGAAACATCTTCAAGAACTAAACTTCAAGTCCAGTTAATGTTACTGAATACTACAGATATAATATAGAAAATATATTTAATTACATTTAAGGGGACCGAACGTCTAATAATAAATTAAGTTTAGGTGATTCCCTGTATAATGAGAGCCCAAACTGCTATAATTGTAACATTAGACAAGATTTCAGTTGCTTACAAACTGATGTTTCTGTAGGTGCTGTTCCTCCTTTTCCTCCCCAAATTTCTTTGCTTTTGGTAGTACCTACCTGTGGGTCAAATACTTACCATTCCCCTAGACATAAATGTGCCACAAAAGACCATGGGAAAGTGAGCATCAAGAATTAAAATAGGTATTTGTTAGTATTTAAAAATGTTCCTCGTTAAAAAGTTCCTCATTACCTGAATTTCATTCCTAATTAAACTTTGCACACACTGTTAGACCTTTTACATGATAAGCTGAATGGCTGTTTCACCCAATAATCGCACATGTGCGGTGATCTGTCTCATCAGGCGTTGTGCGGCAAATCAAACTTGTGTAAGGAGCTTAAGATTTTAAGCAAATGAAATCTGCTTTAAAAATTCAACTATAAGATGAAGTAAGATTTAAAATTCCTCCAATTTTTGGGGTTTCAAGGATTGTATAATGATTTGTTTATGCACCAAGTTCCAAACATGGATCAACTCTCATGTTCACCATTTGACAGTGAACGACATACGGACAAACAGTAAATCCAAATTACTGAAAAATACTCTTCCAAATGTTTTGTAAACATTGTTTCTGCGTTCGTGGAAAACATTTATTTACCCTTCCATCATTTAATGAAATATACCTAGACTGCTTAAAAATCAACTAATAACACTGTTCTACACGGATCCACCACTCCTTCCTGTGTGCCTCTTAGCATGTGGTTGCCCCCGGCTGCCTGCTCTGTACTGAATATATTGAGCTTGGAGCACCCAAAGTGACAATTCTCTTGTAGCTAATTAATATTATTGTAATGCTGGGCAGGGGATGTGCCATTATTTATACTGTAGGAAGACTGACCTTCCTCTGGTTCACAGTAAATGATATTGTTTAAGAATTTTCCCATGTTTGTTAGCATATCTGTTCTTTATTTTCCATATAACTTTGTTTCATTGTATAATGGTATCTTCCAATTGTGTTAATTATAAGAAATGTGGCGCACTCAACAGCCTATGATCATGCATTAACTTTTAAGAGTCTAACAGGGAGATTCAATAAAAGTTCTTATCGTTTAAAATGGTGCTAATTTTGCCCCAACCAATCAGATCTTATTCAACATTTGAAAGCCAACATCTGATTGGTTGGGGCAAAATTAGCACCATTTTAAACGATAAGAACTTTTATTGTATAACCCTGTTAGAGTCGTAAGTTCCAAACTGAGCACGTATAATGCAAAGCCAACTCTGTATTAATCATCATCCATTCTTAACATAACAAAGAAAGCCCGTACAATTTGTTCATTCAGTTGCAGATGAGCCCATCATTAGCAACCATGAGATATAGCAAGTTTGCATCTCTTTGTGTGTGCTAAGTAAAAAAAAGCTCTGATATATTCCATATTGCAAAGACTACGCTCCAATGACATGAGAAGAATTTTTATGTTTGTAGGGAAGAACCTGACAGTTTTCAAGGTGGGGCAGAAGTGCTGTTGTGGCATGTTATCTGATATCATGGTTGGTTTCACCCTCTAATGCATTAAAAAACACAAAAAATGCAATCCCACTACTCAGTTTGAAGCGTGTCTGTCACAATAAAATCCCCTTATTTTCAAGTATTTATCATTTTAATTTGATGATCTACTTTTGAAAGAATACTGAAAAGTTAAGGAATATATGAGAGAAGAGAAAATCCCTGTGAGGTCATATATTCTCTTTGACGACGCTTGTGGTGAAGAGGTTGTCTGTTGATAGAGATTACTGTCACAGCCCAGATCTTAGTTTGCTTAGCTGTGGGAAAGAATACCTTGAAATTGATAATAGCTAAGAAGAATTCTAATGCCTTTTCTCTATTTTAATGTTGTTTTACGTGGTATATTTTTTGTTTTGTTTAAACAGGTGAGCTAAACGTAGTCATCCTTTTCTTGGGAGACTGGAAATGCTGGTTTACCTTGAGGGGTTATTGTAGATTGTTTTTTTTGGGTTTTTGAAAAGGAAGCAATTAAGACTGAGCTTGAACCTGTCTAGTCATTTAGAAGAGGAAGCTGCACCAAAAAACAAAGGTAAACAATATAGGCCAGAGTAATGTGACTAAACGTAACTGTGTGACGTTTAGTGTGTCTTTAAGCTGGGAACACACCATACAATAATTCGGCCCGACCGACTGACATTTCACTGTTTCGGTCGGTTGGGCCGAATTATTGTATGGCGGCTCCGGCCACCATTCCTTTGTCGGAATCAGATGAAAGCATGATCGGACGGGTCGGAAAACCATGACTGATCGTGCGGTCGCGGCTGCTTGTGCCGTAACCGACAGTCCTTCCTCCTACCCGACCGGAAAAATTGAATCTTGTGTACCAAACTTTAGATTTCAAGCTCCTTGGTCTGATGTAAATAAAAAAGAAACCATAAAGAGATATGAAATATTTTCCATGCATTAATATTGAAGGGATAAAAAAATCCCAGGTCGATGTAATAGTTTTCAATGGGTATTAGTTTCAAAACACATACTTGCATTTTTACTTTTTTGATGCTACAAGTCTAGAAATACCGCACATAATACATTGGTTGTCTAGTTGTCTAATTGCTATCCCAGATAAGAGCTTTGTGCACTAGAGTAGTTTGGATATTGGTCTCTGCCTGAAACAGGATGTATCCAGGTTACACAATTTATCTAAATTAAAACCAGATCACTTATGGGCTCTTTTCCAGACTCGCGGGATTATTTTCGAAAATCCTTGAACATTTTAGAATTCTCAAATGTATTAGGATTTTGGAATGGTCGGCAGGCCTCGAACGGCCACTTTCAAAAACCCCCGAATGGCCGGAGATTCCCAAAAACGGACACTCGCGGATTGCTGAACGGCCAACAATCCCACGGCCGGACATTCGGTGGTCCCACAGCTTGAAACTGGGACCCCTCCCAGGTCCTTACAAGGACCATTGCGGCCCTGACAAGGGCCCTTTGGGGTTTAAGGGGTGCCGCAGCTCGAGCAGGGACCCCCCTCCCCGGCCCTTGTAAGGGCCCTTGCAGCTCTTAAAAGAGCTTTTGGCGGCGTCTTCTGTCTTTCATCCGGTGACACCAGCTCCGCTGAGGCCACCAACCACGAAAAGTACTCCTGCGGCCGCCAGGAGTACCTCCGGCGCCGGTGGCATCAACGAGGCCGAAGTTACCGGCATCTTGATCCAATGTCTTCTTTCTTCTGCCATCTACTGAGATGACTTCTGCACTCCGCGGAGGTTTGCACCTCTTTATATAGGTTTGCAGAAAACCCTAATCCGTTTCTGATTGGTCAATTTTTCAATGCTTGGTTTTCATTATCCAATCAGATTTTCCTGGCATCAGCGACTTCAGTGTTGTTGGTGTCGCCAGCCCGAAGACATCTCGTTGGATCAAGATGCCGGTAACATCATGTAGCATTCAAGGCAAGGCAATCTACAAAACAAACAACTTTTGACTACAGATAGGCAATCTATATTGCTAATACAATTATAAACAGCAAACAAGCCACACAACTATATGGGATACTACAAGGCTACTAGCCCTCTGAAAATACATATAACGTTCAGTAAAAGTAAGATTATGCAAATCGACAATACTTTTCTATATGTTTTTTTTTTTAAGGCACGGTCTAAAAATCTTATGCACAGTTGTATCTACCATTTAAAATGAGAATGTTTGTTTTTTAAGGGTTTTTAAAATCTGATTGCTTGTACAGTGACTTCACTGTGTAAGAGGCTGTAATGGCCTGAGGGTATTGCAAAGTAAAACAGGCTTTATTATCTGTTCCCTTTTGAATGCATAGCCTTCGTTGAGAATCTGTGAGATCTTTTGAGATCCTAGCAACAATACTGAAGGAATGTTTGGATTTAATCATGAATTAATTAGCTGGTTAATATGTTAACAGAGATATGTAAATCGGGGTTTATCTGTAATACATACACAGTGAGAATATTTTTGATAGGAAAGGCAAAACAAAATGAGGGCTTTTCCTAATGTATGAGGAACTTATACGAAGTTGAACAATGTTATTTACAGCTTCAAAACCTCCTTTATTTACTTATAGAAGAGCTATAGTCTGACAAAGGCAAACACAAAATTGGTCTGGAAACAACACAACTGGAGACAAGTAACTGGCGAGTTTTGTTCCGGCAACGGTTCCACAGACCCTATTGAATTTCCGAGAATCTGAATTGAACTCAATTGAATCTGATGCGATTTTTAATAGGAATTTTCGATTTTGTAATATTTGCTTTTTCTATGAACATTTTTGAAAATCCCGGTCTACCTCTAAGTAGGGAATGAGTCATCCTCTCTCTATCTTTGTACAGGAGAGCACTGAGTGCTATAGGGTTTTCCTACCAGATCTGTATGGCTGGGTATACACGGAGGGAGCGTCGGCCAGGAAAAATGTCCGTCGGTCGCGGCAGATTTGGCCGCGGGACGAATTTGCAAACGATCGATTGCGTGTTCCCATAGGGAACCACACGATCAATCGTAATTTACATCCGATCGAACGTTAGTAGGATCCGGACGATTGAGCGATCGAGGTCGGTTGCGGCCGGCCGCCATGCACCAGCAGATATTTTTGGCCGACCAACCGAAAGTGCCGTGAATCGGTTGGTCGACTAATCAGAATTTTGGGAATTGATTATCTGTTAAAGGACAACTAAAGCCTCAGAACAACACTTTAATATATAAACAATTTCCGACAACTAATGTCTTTAGAGCAATCCTCTACTATTGACAGTGTCTGTGCTGTGATAGAGGATATGTAAATGGAATGGAGCACTATCCTCAATGGATTTTAAACTCAATTGCTTGAGCTATTCGATATTAGGTGTCTGTAAAATATCATAATTTACCTAATGATGTATAAATGAGATTATATTTGCCATGAGGTTTGATTTCAGAAAAATGATTAATAAATGTTTACAAGGCTCTAAAACAATAAAGATTGGAAGATAGATCAGAAATGCTGTTGATCCAGAGGAAGGCAAAAAATTTATGAAGGGGGAAAAAAAAATTCATTCCTGACTCCAAGTGGCAATCGGAAATTTCCCTGGATCAACTCTACTTTATGTATCAATACCAGTAACTTGCAACATTCCTTGTTTGCATAAACTCATCCAGCCTTTTTTTTAAACTGACCAATGAACCTGCCATAAAACGTCCGCTGGAAGACAGTTCAATAGCTTTACCGGTCTCACAGTGAAAAACCCTTTCCGGACTTGAAGCCTAAACCTTCTTCAAGTCTTAAGGGATGGCGACGTGTCCTCTGACATGCTCTATTGGTGAATAATGTCCCAAATAGTTTATTGTATGGCCGTTAATGAATTTATACACAGTAATCATATCCCCATGCAAGTGCCTTTTCTCCAGCGTACATATTTGTAATTTTTCCAGTCTCTCTTCATATTCAAGCTCCCCCAATCCCCTTATTAATTTAGTTGCCCTTCTCTGAACCCTTTCCATTTCAAAGATGTCCTTTTTGTACACAGGATTTCAAAATTGCACTGCATATTCCAAATGAGGCCTTACCAATGCTTTGTAAAGAGGGTGAATAACATTTCCCTCCCTTCAATCCATACCTCTCTTTATACAAGCCAATACCATGCTGGCTCTGGCTGTTGCCGCCTGGCACTGCTTGCTGCCTTTAAGTTTGTTAGCCATCAAAATTCCAAGATCCCTTTCCAACAGGGATTCACTTAACACAGAGGCATATATAGTATAAGCAGCACAAGGATTTTTAAGTCCAAAATGCATCACTTTACATTTATTAACATTGAATCTTTTACTAAAGTAAAGGGAGCTGACAACGGCAGACGAAAATTTTCCATCTTTCCGACCATCTGTAGTGGCGACTATGGTCATTCGTCAGCACTCCTGTCAGTTGGGAAAAGCCCATACATATGAACAATAATGAGTAAATCCCATTGTTTTACCCATTATCGTTCATATGTATGGCCACCTTTACTTCTGCTAAACCAGGCAGTATTGATTTACTGCTAGATAAACTGAATAGTTTTTTGGAGATTCTCATTAGGTTTTGATACTTTCTTTGTTGAAATGATAAAAATACAGTTCTGTCCCACTGTAGCATTCATGACCACATATTACCTTTCTACAAAATAGAGATGGCCGAACTTTTGAAAGTTCGATCAGTTTTCGAACTTTAGAACTATATGGAAAGTTCGAAAACAAACCCATAAAAGTCAATGGGAGTCAAATAATTCGAACTCGAATAGTTAGGCTCAAACTCGGGTTCGAGTTCGAGTTCTAGTCCATCTCTACTACACAACATTCTCCTAGAAAAATGAAAGTAATTACTGGCAATATATTTAAATGGGCATTACCACGGGGCCACATCTACAAGACATTACCTGGTCTCTGAGGAAGCTGCTCTCTGGCCGTGAAACACATAAGACCTATGGTAATGTTGTCTCTTTCCTTTCTATTTTTTGCACTAAGAGTTTGTGCAGTTTTGAGCTTCAATAAAGCGCAATGATATACTTAATAATTTTTGAATATAGCCTTGAACATTCGATAACAATTTAAAATTTGTCCCGTTTTTGGATTTTTGTAACTTCGTGATTTTCCCGAGATCTGGGAATCCAAAAGCGGAACCAAACTGGTGAGTTTCGTCCATCTCTAATAGGGATGGCTGGTTCGCGGATCCGAACCCGGATCCGCCGCGGATTTATCCCGTTCGCGAATGGCGTATTTTTCCGAATTTTCCACCTTCCGAACTTCCGATTCGCGGATTTTTAGTATTTTCGAAAATTTTCAAAATTACGAGTTTCAAGTATTTTCGAAAATTTTCGAAAATACGCGAAACTACGCAATTTCTAAAATTTTCGAAAATACAAAAAAATCTCGGAATTTCGGGGATATTTTTTATTTTAATGGGTCCGCTCGCGGATTTTCGAATTTTCAAATTTTTTGAAAATTCGCGGATCCTCGAGCGGACCGGATTTTGTGAAGTTCGGACATCTCTAATCTCTAATAGGAAACAGTCCTGAACTTTATCTACAATTTATTTACAAATGAAATGTTTAATAAAGTACTTTGCTTATCTAAAAAATATATATATATATATATATATATATATGTAAAATAAATAAAGTAGTTGATAAAAAAGGTTAAGATAAACGGATCTTCAATACTAATCTACTGTGTAACTATAAAGTCTACCAGTGACTTTTACTAATGGACTAATTGTAAAATGAGTCATGATTTGCTTATCACTGTGTATCTCTGTGTACAGTAACATCAACACTAAAAATAACCTTTCTGAGATTTTATGAACATTAGTGTACAGGTTTTTGCAGACGTACAATTTTCACTCTTGCATAGCATAACAAAATGTCAGTGACTATTATAAAGATTAATCCTTAGAAAAACATGTTGTTAAAATAGAAACCTGTCTAACATTTTTTTCATTGTTCTAAGACCATAAAAGAGCAGAAAATGATGTTTAATACATAATTGCCTAAGCGATCATATGGTATTTGAAACTTGTTGTAGTGAACAGATAAGCACCTTTGCACCAAATCAATTAGGATTAGAGATCCAATAAAGAGAACCCACTCCCTTATAGTATCATGATCACAAGTAAAAGAACTTTTTTAGCTAAGGAAGTAAAGCTTCTAATCAACAATGTTAACACCCAAGTAAATAGTTAAGGCATTTCTCTCCTGGGCTCTCCATTATTTTTCTGGAATATGAATGACTGGACAATGAAATCTGCAGTAAAGATACAATGCAATAAAAAAAAAAATCCATCCTAATATTGACATATTTTAATTTCAGCATACATAAGGACTCATTTTGTGAAGATTGGCTGCTTCTGTAGATAGAAGGAAAATACTGGATGCACATCAGATCCATACAAACTACAGGCGCTGAGCATGTTGGTTAAAAAGCTATGTCTTACCTTCTGTTCTTTAATTAATCTAGCAGGAGCAGCCAGGGAAACCTGTAAACTTGTAAAGCGCCAGGTAAGGTAAGTGTCGCTGTGTCCCCTGAGCAAACTATTATTCACAGGGAGGTTAGAATAAGCGTTCTCACCTCCCTGTGAATAATAGAAATGATTGGTAAACACTTATTTTTTTTAAGTTTACAGTTCCTTTAAAATCTAAGGATATTAGAAGTCACCAATAAGTTCCATGACCATATAAAAGTCTGAAACATGTATGTACATGGTATGGCAAACATTTCTAATCCTTTGTTTGGCACAAACTTCATAGATCAGTTTTTAGTACTGTGGGCAGCAGCTGTACTAAAAGGACCTACTTGATACATTTGCATTTGTGCAACTGAGTGGCCTCTGTCAAGTGATCAGTTTCACACATGCCCCCGAAACAATTAACACTTACTTTTCAATGTTTTAATTAACATTTACGTTCCCAATGTTTTTTTAAATTCCTCCTTGTACTGACACCTCTTTGCACTAATAACCTCAAGGTGTGAAAACTGCAGGTAAACTATATACAAGCAGAAAGAGGAGATTTTAGCCATTTGTAATCTTGTACAAAAAAAACAAAACCCACCCATGTATTTTGGTGGATATTTTGACTATCCATGAAGACATCTAAGCATCCTATGTAAACTTTACATAGTTTGAAGTTTCTTCCCCCCTAAACCCCCCTCCCCATTTTATTATATTCTTACCTTCACCCGATGCTTCCACACTGAGGAGAACCTCACTGGTCTCCTCTTTGCTTCCTGGTAATGACTGTCATGGCTACAACGGTTACGTCACAGTGAATGGCCTATTGCCATTAACGATCGAGAATTTGCGAGAGCGCTCATTAACAGCTCACAACAAGAGCTGTGAAGGAGAGGAGGCGGGACAATGAATCATGGTTCTGTGTGGTTCAGCATGGGAGCATCCAATGGAAATGGAGGTAAGAATAGAAAGAAAGCGGGGTTTTGGGGGATGATACTTTAAACTATGTTAAGTTTTTTGAGCCTGGACTTGCCCTTTAAAGGTGTTCAGAAGATCAACCAAAACAAAATTTTTAGGTCTGAAACATGTACAGTTGTGTTGTACATGTGTTGTAGTAATAACTGATATTGGCTAAATGGAGTTAAACCCACACTTTCCAATGTGATACTGGGTTAGCGTGGGTTAACTCCAGTTTACCGGCAGGCACAGGTGCAAAAAACTAACGCCTTTTAAATGGAGTTCTTAAGGTTCATACACATGTGTGATTGCAGGTGCCAACCCGTGATGCACGATGTGTACGAACAGCCGTTTCGCCCGATAATTGGCCCGTGTATGGGCACTTCATCCGGCCGAAACAGCCGCTCGTTCGGAGATCCGTCCAGCGGATCGGTCAACGAGTCCTGAACGAATGTCCATTTCGCCTGATAAAGTGCCCATACACGGGCCAATTATTGGGCAAAATGGCCGTTCATACACATTGTGCATCGCAGGTTGGCACCCCGATCGCACGTGTGTATGAATCTTTAGTTCAGCGCACCCAACCCTCCGAGTTCCCACAATGTAGTGAATCATGTTAAGCGATTACTATATTGCGAGTACCCAGAATGAAGAGAAGCGGAAGGTAAGTATTGCATCTCCTGGTAGTGTGCCAAACTTGTTCATACAAGCTGCACACATGTCATGTTGCCTTAAAGGCCACTCCTGTACCATTTCTTCAATAATTCCACTCACCTCACAGTAAATAACCATTTATGTTGCTTAAACTCAAGTCTGTAGGGGTGGCCTCTTATCTTTTGCTCACCCCAATGAGAAAATAGATCCCCTAATAATTGCCTGTAGTTCCCTCCAACATATTAGTAAAGGGCTATAATATTCCTTTGCAAATGTCTCTTTTCCAGGGAAAACAAACCCAACTTTGATCATTTAACTTATCAGTCCAGTTGCCTGTCGGTGTACTCTTTCTTTATTATGAATATCCTTTTTGTGGACTGGTTCCCAGAACTGCACATTGTATTCAAAATGAGGCCTTAAAGAGTTTGAGTTATGAATCCCTCCCTCCCTCCCTTGAGTAAAGTTAACATTATATTGAAATAACTGTTGCACTTTAATTTACTATTTTTGCTCTCTGGTATTAAGTGGATGATCGATGGATGAGTAGATGGATGATCCGGTTGGCCAGGAGGAAGGACTGTTTGTCGCGGCAAAAGCTGTCGCGTCCGACAGTTAGGCGCAACAGATTGTGTGGTCCATAGAGGACCACACGATCAGTTGTGATTTTCCAACCTGTCCGATCGTTCATTTGTCCGATTTGGACAAACGAACGGTCGGCGATCAGTCGCAAACGCAAAAAGCCGTCATACATTAATTCAGCCCGACCGACCTAAACACTGAAATGTCGGTCGGTCGGGCCGAATTATTGCATTGTGTGTACCTAGCTTAACTCGCCTTCCACAACTTTTATTTGTATATATGAATCAGAAAATATAGATATTACATGAACTGTACAGAAATTAGAAAGAGTCCTCAGATTAAAAAAAGATATGTATCTGGAACTTTCCTAACAGCTTCCTCGTAATAATTGTGGTTAGGCAGTTTTCCAAAGAAAATAAAAATGCACTTACCACACTTAAAGAGGCACAGGGATTAACAGTAACATTTCCACAGAAAAACAAACATCATTTTCCTTTCCTAAATACATTTTGTAAAGGGTATTCTAATTCTGTTCTGAGAGTCCTTTGGACATCTCTCATACATTTTGTAGAAAGGAGAAATTCAGCAGAGAAATTCTTAACATAAACCACATTGCCAAAAGTATTGTGACCCCCCTTTAATCATTGAAATCAAGTGTTCCAATTAATTTTAAGGCCACAGGAGTACAAATCAGCCACCTAGGCATGCAAACTGCTTCTTTAAACATTTGTGAAAGAATATGTTGCTCCATAGAGCCCAGTGCTTGGCACAGTGATAGGATGCCATCTGTACAATAAGTGAGAAATTGAGGAGTTTCTTAACAACTTATTATTCTATGCTCAACTGTTATTGGTACTGTAATAAGGTGGACGCAATTGGGAAAAACAGCCATGAAGATTTCAGATCTTGGTCAGTGCATACTGAGGCACAAGTTGAGAAATAGTCGCCAACTTTCTGCTATAGCTATATACCTCCAAACCTCATATAGCCTATAGTTTAGCTCACAAACAGTGTGTAGAATGCTTCATGGAATGTGCTTCCATGGCTGAGCAATGCAATGCAAAGTGCCAGATGCATGGGTGCCACTGCACTTAATCAATGGAGACATGTTCTCTAGATTAAAGAATCATGCTTTTCTGTCTGACAATCAGATGAACAAGTCTAAGTTTGGCTGATGCCAGGAGAATGCTACTTGCTACTAGCCCTTTAGGAAATGCCATACCTTGTAAGAGGCTTTAACAGCTTTCCATGAGCTCAATACAAAACCGGGGAGACAACTACAGACCAGTTTCAGATTTACTGGGCCATCATCAGTGTACTTAGGCCTCTGGTTTTGCAATGTGATGCATCTATTTAAAAGGCATGTCCACCCCTTTTTTTAACTTTTAATATATTGTAGGGCTTCCTCCCCCAGCTCCAACTGCATTATTCTTATGTCGGGGGAGTTTCTGGACATAAGAATAATGCGGTTGGGGCTGGGGGAGGAAGCCCTAAAATACTCCAAGGGGATTTTACACTAGGGGGAGAGAGAGGAAAATGGGAGGGAGAGCGAAGGGGGGGGGGGGCTGCTCTCTGGACTTTGGAGGTACTTTACAGGAGAACCATTTGGAGCAGGGATGTAAGGTAAGGATTTTTATACACTACAGCGTGGGGCCAGTAGTGGGTTAAATGATAGTTTTGGGGGTAGACATGCCCTTTAAATCCTTAGTGATGCCAGAATACCAAGACATTTTGGACAACATTGTGCTCCCAGCTTTTAGGGACAGTTTGAAGATGCCTTATTCCTATTTCAAAATGACTCCAGGTCACAAAACAAGGTCCATAAAGACAATAAAAATCGAGGAACTTGACTGGCCTGCACAGAGCCCTGACCATAATCCCATATTACCCCTTTGGGATGAATTATAGTGGAAACTGTGACCTCACTAATCGAATAACATAAACACACTCCAAAATCTTGTGGAAAACCTTCCCAAAAGAGTTGAAGCTGCAAAGGGTGGGCCAGCTCAATATTGAAGCATATGGATTACGAATGTGATGTCATCAAAGTTCATGCGTGCGTAAAGGCAGGCATCCCAATACTTTTGGCAATTTATTAAAAATCACAGGATGCCTCTTCAACACTTTTTGGTCAATGCATAGAAAGACATTATTATTCCCAAGTGCATTCCCTCTTTTTATTGCATGAAAGCTATAGCAGCTCTCTATGAATTCTGATCCTGCCATACCCTTGTAAGACATTAACGATTAAATGTAAAAGTCATGTAAAAGAGAGCTGTAAATACCCCAAAACTTATCCTTAGGCCTCTCTAGCCTACATCGGCGTATTGGTTAGTGCTGTCTTAAGTAGGAAATTTGCAAAAGTGCCTCTAGTTTCATTGCCCTATTTGTCTTTTATATAATTGCAATACAATATTATGAGGCATCCATAAGAAACCTCTTACCCCCCAGAAATATACTTTAAAATAAAGATTCATTAGGAACATCTTTAGCTTGCATAAAGCACACCTCAACAATATTTACGTTCCTAATGAACAGCTATAGGTTGACATGAAGACTAATTTTGGCTTATTTCTCCATCAGCCTCTAGTCCATGATATTCTTTTAGAAGACTTACCCTCAGGAATTTCTATACCAGACAGAAGTGCTTAATGTGCCTAAGTTGTTGGGTAACTAGCTTCAAATTTGTAAATTAGGTTTCCTTGTAGTTGTAGTTTATCAATAGCTGTGATTTTCTCCATGACAAGCAATATTATGGCCCAACCACGGGCTGGCTGGGCTGAAATATCTGATCATGTATACCTAGCTTTAAATATAATATCCTCATTGTCATTTCTAGCCATTTTAGTGCCCTAGGTTGCCTCCCACCTACGTGTGCCCTCCCCCCAAAAAAACTTGGCATGTCAAACTACAGATGGGTTTCCTCCCTCTGCTTCTGTCTACTGCGACTGTTCTTTATAGTGGGAACGCTTTACTAGTTGGTAAGAGGCACACGCTGTACCAGGTGAGGCGGGGGTGTATACATACGTTTGTGCGTACACAGCGTCAGTGGCCACAAATGAAATACTGATTGGAAGGACAGGATAGGTTTCAGTGGATGCACGGTATGTGGCACCAGTGTTCTCCCCAGAAATTGTTTCAAGTCGTATAGGGCAGAACAGGGAAATTTGGTGAGAGCTAAGATGTTTTACTCTTTCAGTGATTTTCCAAGAATACTGGCATTAATAATTTAATAATTAATAATTTCAGTGCCAGCAGAACATTACCATTAACCCTTTAGTGCCAGCAGACTTTACAATTAATACTTTCAGTGCCAGCACCTTTCCAGAGAATTGCTATTAACCCTTTAGTGCCAGCAGACTTCACCATGGTATTGGCATTTCAGTGCCAGAAGAGTATTTCCATGAACCATTCAATTAACATTTCTATTAACACTTTCAGGGCCAGCAGAGTATTATATTTAACCCTTTCAGCTGCCAGCATTGACATGATATACAGTATGTACCTGCTTTCCATGTCTCCTCCATTGAATTGTTCACTCCTCACCTACTGTAAGTTCTAATTGTAGAGTTGGATGAAAGGAAGAAATGGGCAGGGATTGGGATCCCATGGCTGCTAGTCCCAGGGTCACTGTTATAAAGTCTGCAGCAGCTTTTACCTGGCATTTTAGAACTGTTCTCCTCAGTACTATTAGCTGAGCTCATCCTCCCCCCTCCTTCCTTCACCTTCAGTTAATTTGCAAATTACAACATTTGTTGCTATGTAGAGTGTGCGGAGTTCAGGCTCTGTACTAGATACAGATTAGAGCTGAACAAGGAGAGCAGTTCTAACACAGCAAGTAAAAGCTGACAGGGAGATGCTAGTGAGAAAAATAGGCGCCCTGGATCAACATAGGTGCCCTAGTTCCTTGCCTAGGTGGCCTATGCCTAAAAACGGCCCTGAGAACTATGAGATTTGCAACGTATTTATTTATTTGTCTGTTGAACTAAAATGATCACAACCTATTATACACAACCTGTATGTAAGATTAACTCAATCTTGCATACATAATATTAACATTTTTTTATTTAATTAGAAGTGCAATATTTTGCCAAGCAGCAACCAATCTGATGTTATCAAATGTTTTCTAGCTGTAGTAGGCCAGTAAAAGGGTAACTTTTGATTTGGTTGAGGCAAATTAACAGCTCGGGCAATTGTTTGCACCTCTATTAAATAAGCCCATTAGCTTTAAATGTTTTGGTTTAAGGGAGTTGAATTATCATTAGAATTACAGATCTACCGATGACTGCATTGCACTGTAAAGTCTACTATAGAAAGTGAGTATAGTACAAAACCTCATGCTAGAAAAATGAAGTATAAGTGAATAAAACTTCTACCATACTAGTTTTTGAGATGTTTAGCGTGTAGAGAGGTATATTAATATTAATGAATGTGTGTGTGAATTTGCTCTAGATTAGAAAGTGCTACAGCGGAATTCTACATCACTAATGGACCAGGCTGAAACTGGCAAAAAGTGTCTGGCTTAGGATTTTGGTGAAATAAAACATAACATATTGTATTTTGCTAATTTCATATATTATAACTGCTTTTGTTATGGCTTGAAATAAACATTTATTATCTCGTAAGAACTACTCTAGAATTAGAATCTCTTGTTAAATACAATTGTCTGCACATCATGGTCTGGAGAAAAACAAATATTGGTCTTTAGAAAGGTTTCTAGCATTTAAATTTCCTTTTTAGTACTTTGAAAGCATACACAGGACAAAACATGCTAGTGTTTGTATTATTAATTCCTCCTAAATACATTTCAGATTTTCAAAGCTTAGCCCAAGCTGAAAATTACCACCTGCAAGTTTATAATAGAAAAAAAGACTTCCATGTTTGCAAATACATTTAGCAAAGTCAATGAATTGTCTTCTTTGGGCATACAAACTATCTATCTATCTATCTATCTATCTATCTATCTATCTATCTATCTATCTATCTATCTATGTATCATCTATCTATCTATCTATCTATCTATCTATCTATCTATCTATCTATCTATCTAGCTATCTGGCTATCTAGCTATCTAGCTATCTCTCTCTCTCTATCCCTCTCTCTCTCTCTATCTATCTATCTATCTATCTATCTATCATCTAATAGAAAGAGTTTTAAAGCTAACTTGAGATGAACAGGCTGTAAATTAATTTAATAGAATGAGAGAGTAATCTTTTTGTCCAATGTAAAGCTGAGCTGAATTATGAAAGCGAAAATAGTGTATTACAGGACATAGCTCCAAGAAATTTTATAGAAAACAAGAAAGAGAAAGTTGAAGTGGGCAGGTGTTCACTAGCAATTTGTCAGGGTGCTAAATCTCCTTTATGTTTATGTGAACCAGTGAAAATTAGAAGGGATCAGCGTGTACAGATATGAGCTGTCATGCACATAATCCACGGAAGAGAATAGGACATTTAAATCTGTGATCACAAAGTGGTCTTCTGATTTTATACTCAGCTAAAACTCTGCTATTGTCTCAGGACTTTAATCTCAAGAGAAGTCCATCTGCATTTCATTTCATGTGTACATCAGCCACTTAAATACGTGTTTTAGAAACAAAATAGGGGTTTTATCATAGTTTACATAATTATTTTCATAGGTTAATGGGGGTTGAAGTTTATTTTGAAAAATAGGCAAAACACCACCGGAAATGTCCTCATGATTTGAGACACAAAACCCCTATTAAGTAAAGTGTATGAAAACTTTTAGCAATAAAACACATTTATATTAAAGTATATTTATTTGTTATTTCTGGGAATTAAGGCAGTTATGTTCAAACTGAGCCTCTGAAGCTTTTTAACCAAAAAGGAAGAAATAACACAACCCTTATATTTGTTTTTTGATGGTTGTGCATCAATTAGTATCAAAAGAATAAACTTGATATATACAATTTAACAGAGAATATATACCATTAATGGAGACTTAAAATGTTATCTGTACAGCTTTATTTAAAAAAACACCAACACTGGATCATACCTCTTGCTTGTGTCAATCTGCATGCTTTCATTACTAATTAGAAACACATGTTTTATAAGCTTTCAGAAACCAAGCACACAGATAGAAGCAGTCTGGCCCAAACAAAGAAGAACTATTGGGGATCTATGAATGGAGTACTTAGCTTATAATGTGAGAATCTGAAAAAATTGGCAGCAATTTGAAAAATTTGGGTGTTGTGTATAGATCCATCAAGACGTAGAGTTTTCGTAGCTGGTCAGGGGGGTCTGTCTTCAGCGACACAGCTCCCTCAGGGTTGTGACTTCTCTGTGAAATCATTTTGGGGTACACAATGCTTCAGCTAACATCTTAGTAATCAGGAGAACATTTATTTGGCATGCATTGTATTTGCATATGCACAGCTATGTAAATATATATTTCAACTGATCATACAGCTCATACGAGAATGCACAATTGGCCATGACCCAAATGTGCTATTGTAACTTACCCAAATGTACTATTGTACTTTTGGACAGAATTTGGTTGGTCGCAGTCACTAAGGTATCGCCAATATTTCAGGTCAATCAACCGAAATTCAGAAATAGTGGTCGGTTGTCCCAAAATATCTGCTTGTATGTACCTAGCCTAACTGAAACTATGCTCTTGTCATGTGCTTGAATGCTCCTTCAACTTTTAGACTGTGAATAATCCTAATCTTTAGTCTTCCTACAATTAATAATTTTACTATGTACCGTTTTATAAACCAAAACAAAATCATAGCAAGGAACAATTTTAAAAAAGGAGGAATTTACAGTGTTTAGGTCATTAAAGGGCAATTAAACCCTTATAAATGAGCCCCCTCTAACATAAAAGTACCCAGGGTGAATGCTTCAACCTCAAGATCCTCACCTCTAAGAACTAGCTTTACTCTACATAATTATGTAAGATCCAGAGATGAGGACCTAGTGGTTTAAGTCCTTACCCTGGGTACTTTCACTGAGAATGCAGCGAGGGAGAATAATTGCCCTTTAAAATAGATGAAAAGCCTTTGAAGGCATTCAGCACATGGGCTAATTTTCCCATGTGGTAATTTCAAGGGTATGTCCACCTTAAAAAACAAAAAAGTATTGCTCTCTTTGGCAGAGGTGTGTTTACAAGCATGAGCATGCAAAGAGGAGCCCTCAATTAGAAGAGCAGTCAATCATGGCCATTACGTTGACTTTTACTGCAATCGTACTGCAATTGTTGACCAGGTGAAGGATGGGGAACGCAACTTTGTGAGTAGTATATTGGTTGTGATTGGGTGCTGGTAATAGACTAGTGAGATTTTTTTTTTTCTATGTTATATAGGCTGTGTTAAGTTTTGCACTACCATGTAGTGGAATAATTAACACGCTTAAAATAGAGGAGCAAAGCAGTACTTCTTACCTGACTGCAATCCCCCAATGTAGTAAATCTCACAAGCTTCTGTTACTGCCCTGTTAATATTGCTATTGCTTCTCTTGGTAAATCAACTAAACAGTGAAAATTCCATAGAATTATTGTGCAAACTACATATACACAACATTTAAAGTAGCATCTGTTGCACGAGGAAGGGCGTAGTTTACTCCCTTAATGGGAATCTATATTATTAAATATATCCACTTGTGCTTACCACACATACACACATCGTTTAGAAGAGCAACTGTGAACTGAGGAAGAGCAAAGTTTGCTTCCCGAAATAATAAATATGAAAGTGTCTAAATTTTCATCAAATACTACAGATAAAAGAGGTTTACTTTTGCACTAGTCTGCTGACCTTTATAAGCAAAAACCCTTTAGTCCCATTTCTTAATAGCTTGACAATTCCAAACAAAGCTAATAGGCCAGGAAAAATACTGTTAAAGATAAGCTTTCAAGGACCTATGTTTACTTATATACACTTTGCACTGCTGTAGCAACAGAAGAAGAAACCATCAGGGCTATGTTCCGAGAGCCGTTATTGGCTATTTGTGTCTTAAAGTCACGTTAACTGATGTACCAAGCTTTAAACTGTGTCGCGCAACTGCCGCAACAAATGTACCGAGCTGATAACGTCTCTTTAAGATGTAGTCTAACGCCAGCAGATAGCTGATGTTAAAGATTTGCAGAAGGTAAACTCCATTCGCAATACACTAAGAGACACTATCGGCTCTGTGCATTGCCTAAGGGGGCAATAGAGAGCGATAGTGGGTCCATAGCCCTGCATGTTCTGTAGGTCCCTAAGATTTATTGGAATAGGGAATTTACCCATAGAAGACAGGTCCTCAGTGATTTGAGATCCCACTGCTTTTCTTTGCATATCCAGGATTTTTTAATCTGTGGAAGTAGCTTCTCCATTGACCAAGTTTTTTTATCCACAATATGATGATGTTAAAAAAATGTATTGCTGTTTTTTTTTTCTCCATTATCAAGCAGATGCAGAGCAAAGCTAAATTGTAAAAGTTCTGCTCTCTTTGCTTCTGCTGAATATAAATAAAGGGAGATCACTGTGCTTTGGCTTGGTATTTGTTTCAGGACAGGGAAACAGTTTTGGTTGAAAATATGTTACATTGCAGAAAACTACAAATCTGTTGGACTTTCCTTGCTCACATCTCTAGGACACAAATGATAAAATACTAGAACGTATTAAATACTGAAGGTTCCCGTCATTGAAAAAATAATCTATTATTTCTATTTGTGAATGATTTTATTTAGATTAGGAAAACATTACACTTTTCCTATATAGAGATGTTTCATATTGAATCTCTATTTATATTTTATTACAACCTTTTGGAAATGGGGTTTTATAACTGTAAATTAACTTTTTTACTGAAAAAAAAGTTAATTGTCTGAAAGCTGCAGCTTTATACTGCAAATTATGTCATACTGGCAAAAGCTTCAATCATGCCTTATAAAATATTATATGCACCTTGGTCTGTCTTGATGGCAAAAAAAACCTGTCACAAACAGGATTTCCTAAATTACCATCTATTTTAGAGTTAGCCTAAGAAATTTCTCTGTCACATAATATGCCATTGTCAAGTAGCTGGAGTTTTTCCCTTCTGTGGAGTATCTGTTGCAAACACAATGAGATTGGATCTATTTAAATCCAATATTTAACATTGAAAGGTGAGATCTTAATTGGTGTGCTCCTGTACTATAAAGTGGCAATTGGTTAAGTCTACAATTGTCATCTGATAGTTCCATGAAATGTTAGAACTTTAGTAAATGTCTTCCAGAATTAACAGCTACCACACACTAACAACTAATCATATTTTGGTAATTCAATATTGAGTAACCCAAGTCGTATTTTCCTACTTAGATGCATGTTTGCATTTGAAGAATAAAATGCGCTGTGGACATTTCTGATGCCATAGAGAACCAATTAAATTTAATTCAATATAAAAAGAACTTTCAGAAGAGGAATTAATAGCCCATGTGACAATTTCCTCCTTAGCAGTTCTCTCTATGTACATAGCAGTTATTATGAATCACTAGGGCCTTCAGAGATATGGTGCTTAATGCCTTATAATCCCATAGACATTATGTTAGCTCAAGTGTGTGTGACTGGGTATTTAAAGTGCAATCCCTTCAGAGTAGGGCCTGATGAGAACATACAAATATTTTGTAAAGCAATGTACAATTAGTTTGGATTTGTATAAAAAATAATACAATTTCTAATATTTCATCTGAAACACATGCACACATACTATTGTTTACCACTTACAAAACAAAACCATTAAAATGTATTAATAATATGTTTTTTAGGGCTGGTACACACAGGGCAACATACACCCAAAATGTATACCTATATCGATTTATAGATTGGTAATTAGGAATTAAAGTGCCTTTGGCAATATTTTTACATAATCAATCTTGTAGTTCATTGAAGACTGCAGGATTGGCCATGGTTTACAGAAATGTTAGGATTTTGCCTAATAACCTGTTAGTAATGATAGCTTTGGTTGTAAATCTCAACTGGTATTTTTGCATTACATTTTGAGACAAATTTTGGACTGTGTGTACCGACCCTAAATCTGGGTACACACAGTACCGATAAAGCCCCGATACTGTCGATACTGTTTGTATCAAGGCTTTGTCAGTACTGTAGCTATGTATGTACCTAGCATAAGGGTCGTCCAAATGCTCGTTCGGAAAAGAGGGAAAATTCCCCTCGGCCACGGTAGACTCCTTATAGGGGAGTCGACCTCGGCCGTGGGAAACACAGAGTCCTGAGCATTCTCCCTATGCTGTGCATAGATAGAATACTCGGGACTGTGTGTAGGGGGATCTTTAAACAATGACAGACAGGATCAGAAATCTGTAGTGTGTGTACCCAGCTTTAGAAGAGAAGGCTGTCCCTCTGTTCTGTTTTAATTTTTGTTTAAGGGTAACTATCGTGTTCATAAAGTTTTTTTAAAAATACCGTTAAAATGAAAAGTACTTGGGACTGGTAATTCCTACCTCCCAGTTTCTGTGAGAAGCACCAGCCCAAAGAAAGCTGATTCTGCCAGTCTTCCTCCTGACTTCAGCCCAACCTTTAATAAAGGATTAGTTTAGGACCAACTTGGCAAATTAAAACTGTAGCCCCTTAACAAAATAATATTGTGAGGTAGGAATAATCAATCCTACCTCCCTGCCCCAGATACTTACCATTTTTATTAAGTTAATTTTTAGAGTATAGTTATACTTTAAATTACCTTTGTCTTTCCTAATCAGTGTTTCAGTTTTTTGTTTGTCCGATTGTTCTTGTGCAATGTGGTTAATAAAAATTCTGTGTAGAAAGTCAACAACATGCAAAGCAAATCATTTTAAGTTTTAATCTTATTATTCTTTATTAAAGGGCTTGTCCATTTATCCGGCTCCCCAACATTCCTGGAAGGAGATATTCACAGTTCACCGGTTTCTCTTCTTCTCGTAGCCACTATTTAGTAATGGCAGTCAAACCACAGTCAATGACTTGTGATGGCCATGCGATCTCATAAGCTCAAAAGAGCTGGTACGGCTGTGATAGGAGGTAAACACAAAGAGAAGAGGGGCCATTGAAGTTTAAGTGTAATATATCTCCTTCTTGGAATGCCAGGGAGCCAGGTAAGTAAAAAAAGACATCCCATGGACTATTGGTAAAGGGCCAGCATCCACTGGTCTCACAGCTCTGTTGTTACTGAATGGAGCCAATATGTATCTAACCTCACTGAATGAGTGCAGCTTTTGGGGCACAAGCCCAGTGTCCTCTTCTGTCACTATATAGTGCCCTGTGCTCCTACTGTATGGGACAGTGTCATCTGATCTCACACTATGGGGTAGCAGAACTGTATGGGGACAGAGCCCTTGAATGCCTGCCATACATATTGATGGCTGCAAGATGGTTGAAAACTTGTCAGGGAAGTTCCAGTCAAATTTAATTTCCTTGCACCACCTATAATAGGCAGATTTCAGCCTAAAATCTGCCCAAGATAACTGCAACTGTGGATGAAATGAAGCTATCTGATTGATAGACTTATAGCCAAATACAATGTGACATTTTCATTTGATTGATTCAATTTCCAAACAGAAATATTGACTTGAGTATGCCAGACTTGACCTCACTGAATCGGGCTTGTGTTCTAGCATCTCAAAGTGTGGGACCCTTGTCAAAATGAAAATTTTTCAAACATTTGGTAGATATTAGTATAAGATATACGGGGAGATACAATATCACTTCTCCCGTTACTTACCTTAGCCCGATCCCGCGATACAATAACTGATGTAAGCGAGATTACGTCAGTTATTGCATCGTGGGATTGGGCAATGGTAAGGAGCGGGAGTTTAACACTCCATAACCCATAGCGTTAAGTTTCACGCTAGAAAGTAGCGCAAAACTTAACACTACAGGTTTTGGATCGTTAGCACAGCGCTATTTCCAAAAACATTCGGAAATGGCGCTGTGCTCGAAATTCCGTCCAAAACCCACGTTAAGCCAAATTTTTTTAGGGTTAACGTGGGTTTTAGATGGAAAATGGCCATATTGAATCTCCCCCATAGTTATTTATTCAAAAAATAGTCAACAAATAAAGATGCATATTTCGGGTGCCACAAATTAATTAACCTGATTAATTTTTTGCATCATTATCGTGTCTTGTTACAGATATGTAATTCATAAAACCTTGCATAATCAGCTGTAGTTTCACTATTGTGGCTGGTGAAGTGTTAACAATCATATCTTTAGTAAAGCTGGGTACACACATTTAAAATAAAGGGACGATTCTGTAGGGATTAAAGCGAGTAGAGCATGATTAGATTGTCACCAACATTGGCAAATGTATAGTTGTTACCTTCCGCAAAATTTCCCTCAACCGCGTCCGGCCCCTTGTAGTAATTTATAGGGATTTGCCTGTGGCTAAAGGGAATGTGGCAGTCCTGAACGTTCCCACTATACATTATAAAGGGAGAACGTTCTGGACTGCGTTTAGCCTGATCTTTAAAAAATGACACACAGAATATTAAAGATTCTGTCTGTGATCTTTTAAAAATCATGACAGTGTGTAGCTTTAGAACTGCAGACTGCCTTGGTCTGTGAATGAGTGTTTCATTGATGTATAGAATTGTCCTATATGTCAGACTGACCAATGTGCAGAATCATCAATCGGACCAAAATATTATGCCAGCGAATAACGGTAATTTTTAGTTTTTTTCTCTTATCAACCCATGTGGAACAGCCTTAAGGCTTCTGGGACATGAAGCGTTAAAAACATTGCTGGCTTTCACAGCAGGGAAACAACATGGTCAGGAGCAGTGAATAGAATTTAACTATTCACTTTAATGTAAAACTTGGCACACTGGATTGTGAAAGTCTCAGTGAGAAAGTAACAGTTCTCTGGGCCAGGTCAGAGGCATTTTACTCATTATGTTGTTATTCAGTTCTCCTAACTGTGCTGGTTCCCTGTTGTGGAAGCTAGCAGGTTTTTTTAGGCTCCATGTTCCAGACCCCTAAATAAGTGTTGCGTGCATACTTGCGTGCGTGCACACACCTGACAAATTACACACACTGGTAAATGTAGTACACATTTATTTTGCATCAGCACAGAATATATGCTGCATATTAAGGCACACAGCTGATTAGAAATGAAAGAAAGGATATTAGAAAGAGCCCTTGCAGAACTGGTAAACAGACATAAAACTGTTGCACAAACTATTCTAATTACAACTGTCTTGAAAGACTGATCGTCATTTTTCAGATACGGTAAATACATTTTTATTAGTTGTAGGTATACATATGATAGACTTCAATGGTGTGTATTAATCCTTCTTGTATGTTGCATTAATTATCAATTGCCTATTCAACAGGTGTATTTAGTTGGTGGCATCTTTTCCACATGGAAATAAAATTATTCCTTAAAATCGCCACAGTTATAAGAGAATTATTAGAACCCTAACATTTTCCTTACAAGGGGTGCAATACATTAAATGTCATGTTTGTTTATACAAAGGTAATATATAAGAATTTAGGTCACTCCCACAACAATAATATTTTATATAATGCTAAATGAGTATGATTAATAATTAAATGATTAATACACAAGCCAATGAATAATTCTGTAATAATTAGTATGATAGTGTTCGAAGTAAAAGATTACGCTGTTTATTGTTTTAGGAGGAGAGTTCACTTCCAGCCTATTAAAAACTTTACTGGAAGAACAGAAATATAATCCATGCATGTGGCGAATTGAAACACTCCATAACAATAACTGACATACTCGTTTAGAAACTTGTTATGACCCTGAAGGTGTTCTCAGGTGCACAGAGCTTAAAAGCACTTTAAAAAGACCCAGCAACAAACAAAGCCTGTTTTTTGTTTGCCAAATAAAGCATGAAAAAAGAGTGACAAATGTAGGAGGGCCAGAATCCCTCCAGACAAAGCTAGGAGGAGGGGTCCTTATGAAATGGAAATGCAGTTCAGTGGTCCTGAATTGATATGCTCATCCTTTAAACCCCTAGGGCTGGGAGATCACAGGGCAGGAAAGTCCATCAAAGAGTGTTTTTCTGCATTGATCCAATCCAGAGTGGACGATTAGTGGGGGATGCTGCTGGTTTTTTTGGGGGGTCATCAATAATTTCTTTTTCTTTTCTCTATTCTTAAGTTCAAGGGGAACACATACATATAGTTAAACAATAAACAATTACGAAATATTTTTATTAGAAAAGTATTTTTATTAGAAAAAGGTTTTGTTACATAAATGACTAAAATAAGTGTAATTATCATCAGTAAACCAAAAGAAGATCAACCTGTTGATATATTAAGGTGAGTTTAACATGTGATTGCTTTCCCGCTTTCACTGATTGCACATTGATTGCAGTGCACAGTTATCTCAGATATGAAAACTATGGGGGCAAATTGTGGCATGGTAGGGAACTCCCTGTACAGTTCATGTAATCCCTATAAAAGGTTTGATTGCATGTCTGATGGACCTTTCTTTTGAAAGAATTAATACTTTTCTGCATTTACCATAAATAATTATTGCAATATGCCTCAAATTTGAATTTCATGCAAATCTCCATTTTTTTTAAATACACATGAATGTCCACTCCATGGTCCTCTAGCTCTCAATGGATGATCATTCTATGCAAAAAAACAGTATCATCAAAGGGATGTTGCAAGCCTCATTTCCTCAACACCAGGGGGGATGTAAATTTTCTAGATTTAAAATAATTCTGGTAGTAGAAAAAGTATAAATGTGGCTAAAAAGAATTAAAATACTTTAACTAGTTTTTGCTTTTAACATTATTTTCCAACTTTACTAACTTTATCAATATTCTAATGTTTGGATTCTATAATTATCATGACACATTGAAAAAAACCTTTAAATTAGAACAGCAGCTTATAATATATACTGCCTTCAAATGTAATTATAAACTATGAAAAACAGTTTAAAATATGTTTAAAATAAAATATTTTCAGGAAAATTCATTTTTAAGTGTGAAATACATAATAAAAAGGTTTTGCCATATTAAAAAAAGCATCTTTTTATTTGTATCCTTCTAATAGAAGAGGAAGTGATTAGTGGGCTGTTTTTGTGTCAGTTTTATGGAGATTTAATGATAAAACCTTGGGAAAGCTCAGCAAGGGTCCTGATATCTGCAAGGATTAAGCTAGAGTGTACAGTGCTTTGCCGGTTTGGAATTTGGTGCAGCCAACCTGAATAATCAAATGCAGGAACAAAAGTTGTGAATCCCTCTTAGTACTACTTCATTAGGATCTCGGTGCTGAAAGAAAATATGGTTCATCTGATCAGTCAGATTTTATGCCACCTGATTAGACCCCTATTTTCCCAGCAGGATTCTTACTTTAAACTGTTAACTATAGATGGCCTGCTGGAAAAAAAATAACTTTTAGATCACTAAATTGCACTATTATGTTATTTAGTGTAATTTACACAAAAAAATGGTAAGTTATGATCACCTACTTCTTCTAGTTAATGACAGTTCCATTTACTAGTCAGGTAAACCAAAGAACCATTTTTTCTCTCTATGTCATATAACATTGTCCACTTAATGATCAAGAGAATTATTATTATATCTCCCTAATGCTGCACAAATGATACATTAAAAATTAATAGATGATCCTCTTGTGCGCTCTTTAAATTATTGGCTTTGATTTATGTTTTTTAATTGTCTTTATTAAATAATCCGTAAGTAATTTTCAGTGATTAGAAACATTTTCTGAACTGGATGTTCTTATTTTTTTCCTTCCTTGGAAATTACCATTTTAGTTTAAAGGCATAGAATTATTTAGTTCCAAAACACAAGAAAGCTGACAAACATTTTTTTTTTCTTTCATTTCCTTTAGTTAAATATCTATTTTAATCCCTAAGCTATCTAGCTGCTTTGTCTACAAAATAAAATATACAAAGAGCCAAAAAGACAGGTATCTTCTGTTGTCAATTACATGGCTATAAGTTGCAGCAGAAGTCTACCCTTCAAGGGATAGCAATTTATTATTTGACAAAGGTCCCACCTATGGAGTCTAAACAATATAGAATTATTCATTCCCATAAGAAAACGAATCTTCAGACCTACAGTTACACTTAATATATATATGGTAACATAGTAATTAAGGTTGAATAAAGACATATTCGGGATTTCTTCCTGACTCCAAATGGCAATCGGAAAGTATCCCTGGATCAACCAGTATATGTTATTACACCAGTACTTCTCAGTATTTTTTAGTTTTAGCAACTTATCCAGACCACTTTTAAAGCTATTCAATGAACTTGCCATTACCACATATCCTGGAAGACAGTTCCAGTTTGACCATTCTCACTGTAAAGAAACCTTTCCTAACCTGAAGTTGAAACTTCTTTTCTTCTATATGACCTATCAGTAAACAATGCACCAGAGAGTTTATTGTATGGCCCATTAATATATTTGTTTAGTGATATATTTATTAAGTGATCATATCCTTGCACAAACAACGCTTCTCCAATGTAAACAGCCCTAACTTGTCTAATCTGCCTGCAAAGTCAAGCTCTCCATTCCCATTATTTTTTAATTGTCCTTCTTTGAACTGCTTCCATTTACAAGATGTCCCTTTTGTATAAAGGATTCCAAAACTACACCGCATTTTTCAAATGAGGCCTTACTAAAGAGGGAGAATAATATTTTTCTTCATTGAATCTGTTCCCCTTATTATAAAAGTCAATATATTATATAAAGCTCTATTAGGCTAACTTTATTGGGCTTCTTAAGGACTTAATGCTAGAACTATACAGAGACTTCTAAAACTGGATAAGTAGTACCCCCAATAAATTTAAATTTTTGAAAAAGTTCAGTATACAACAGCAATATATGCACTGCTAAGAAAGCATGAGTATATGCATACATAAGCATAAGTCTTATGGTAATTTATAACAACAGTAATATATACTGTATATTACAGGAGCCAGGGGGGCCCCATCTTCCTATTTTACTTATGACTGGTACAGCCTCCTCCAATAAAAACCACTGTAGATGAAGCAGGACGAGGGACCCAATCAGGCGTGTAACTACCGGGCCTGTAGGCCCCTCAACAGTGGGGGTCCCGGGGATGAAAGGGCTCATCGTCAGATGTTTACAGAATACACGTAATCAGCTGTTTAAAAACAGCTGATTGTGTGCGCTGGGGAGGGGTGTGTGTCAGGGGCAAGGCCTCTCATCTTTTGGGGGTTTGGGGCAGGCACTTCCAGTTACTCACCTGAGCCCTATCATACTTTTGCTGGGGGGCAGTGATTCCTAGTTAGGCCATTGGAATAAATGAAAAGCATAACAGCATACAAGTGAGTGTGCTCGATTGCATGACTCTCTCTTTGGTTTAGGTGATTCTATACTACTGTAAGGAATGTTTCTTCATGTCTCAAACACAGTTCAATCATAGATACCCATTTTCCTCTATTCTTCTCAATGAAAAATGCCTTCAACTGTTAAATATTGATTTGGATGCAGCCCCACAGACCTAAATAGGAACAAGGAGGACAAAAGTGGTTAGTATGTTTGACTGAATCACAGTTTGGGAAAGTAATTGTATTTCTAAATAAAATAATACTTGCAATGAGAAACCCTCAGGGAGATTATTAAGTTTGGTTTGATATGGAGAATTGCCCTTACAGTTGCACATATCAGTTTTAATGAGATCTAATGTCCTCTTGTACATAACATATTTAATTTGTTTGCACGTTTTATATAAATGTTACTTTTTATACACATATTTAAAAACATTTCTTTTTGGTACATCCATAGACCCAAGCAAATTCACAATAAATGACTGCCAATGTTGCCATAGTGAAAGCTGCTCATATTAGAAGAAAAATATGTAACATACAAACCAAAGTCTTTATGATGATCCTAATATATATACACCCCACTGCTTATGTCCTTGAAGTAATTTTAGATAAACACAGAAGGGATACAAAGTCCATATTGTTTTTTTTCTTACCAGAACCCTTCATGATCATCAACACCTATTTTCTTTCATGCTCATGCTCTACAGAATCAGACAATTAAGAGAAGTAGAAGGACTCCCATCTGGAAAACACACTATTCAATTTGTTCAGACAATTAGTGGTGTCACAGTGCACATGATTTACCTGGTACTTCAGCTGATAAGCAGGCACTGCTCTCGGCTTTTGGTTTATTCACTAAAAGTTGTACTTTCCATGGCAACACATGAATTACATAACACTTTGCAATGAATAGACTGTACGCATTCTTCCTGCTCTTTCTATGTCTTATTGCCAAACTCATTAACAGCAGTATACAGCACAGACGCAAAGAATTGCATTCAAGATTTATTTTTAGACTATTACAGTTATTACAGTTTTTTTCTTTCAATGGGAAACAATTCTAAACTTAACTTTCTTAACATGCTGCATTGCTAAATGGGAAACTGGACACTGAAATGGGTAGTGATTGACCAATTATTTTGTTTCGTTCATGATCTACGTCGTAAAATTACTTTGATCCTAATTGTGCTCTTACATGATATCTGTGCCTGCTTTCTGGACTAGTACAGTTTGGGTATGGTGATGATATTTTAGATTTTATATGTGATGATCTATGATTGGAAGCATTCCAGTTGATACTTTTTGTGAATCGGGTATGTTGTGATGGAGTTTTAATTGGTATAAGTTTGGTGGGTGCCCTCTGGGGGTGGGACTCTGTGGATTTATTAGGTTGGTGTTAAAAACTCTGGTTATTTCTGACAACAGCCCTGTGGAAGGAAACACATTAAATAAATGAAGTCTCTAATGAGTTCACCATGGCCGTGCTCTTGGTCATGTTCACAAACATGGCATTGCAATTAGATGTAGATGCTCAGACAGAAGCTTAGTTCTTTTGTTTTGTTTTTTTTATCCCATTTCAATTAGTAGTCAGCTTAACCTGACCTGAAATTTTTTCCTTTGCAAATCCAGAAATGAACTATGCAATACACCAATGACACCTAATATGACAGAATGTGTATGTTGTATTTCAATGGAAAGTTATATTGTATTTAGTAGAAATACAGCAGGTAATCTGGGAGGTGATACTTTATTGCATCATATTTCGACTGCAAGAACATTTGCATTATTGCATTGCACATGATATGTAATACATTGTCTCTGTTTGTATTGTCCCCTTAGTGACCTGATTAGAGCATTAGAGCAAGTGGCTGCACATCTATCCACCTCTCCATTATAATGTGTATATTTATCCTTTACATTAAGGGGAGATGTGTGCAGATGAATCTCCAATTGGAAGTATAATTTTTCATTGCAGACTATTAAGGGGCCTATACATAGCAAATAAGGGAACCCAGACCAGAAATGACTATATATTCAAACTATTAAAACACAGCCATGGCCAAATTAGTGATGGCAGAGCAAAGGTTCATGTTCAGCTGTATTCTTTCATTTCTAAAAGCAGTTTCCCAACCCATTCTTATCTTCACACCAAAAGAACATATTGAAAATCAAGTTAACAAGTAAAATCAATAAGATATATACCCACTCTGCTAGTCATTAAACACTTTTAGGGCGATATATGGAGAGGAGCTCTGCAGGAACAGTGCTGCCTGAAACGGTAAAAGTCACGTTAACCAATATATGATCGGTTAGCATAACATTAAACCCTAGTTTGTGGCTGCGCGAGTATAGAAAGAGACACTTGTGCAACCGCTGCATGCCTATTTACCAGAGGCTCTACAGCTGTGTGCATGTAAATATTTAATGGCAGCTGATTGCTGGCGTTATATACTTTTGTGCAGGTGAGATTCACCCTGAGCCACGCAGCCTCTGATAAATCTCTTCTGGGAAATTCGCCCAGAGCAAGTGCGGCTCTTGATTAATCTCCCTGTATGGGGTTGATGCAAAATGAGGTGAAAAAATTACCTATGTAATTAATCAGCAATATCCAATGAAATGTTATCTAACTTCAATAGCTCAGTAAAGCAGGGCCCCATCTACCATGAGGCACAATGAGGCAATTGCCTCAGGCAGCACCCAATAAGAAGGACAGAAGCATTCAAACTTAACCAGTGCCTGTGGATCGCAAGATGCATGCATGTGTTCTCCTGATGAATTTTGTTGAGAAGCAGAATGTAGGAAGGAAGCAGACTTTAAAGCAACTTGAAGGTTGGAGACCTGGAGTCATGCGGCGATTGGCCACGTGTGCACATTCGTGACCGCACTACACATGACTCCAAGTCTCCAACTTTCAAGTTGCTTGGAAGTTCCCTACATTCCATTTCACAACAAGAGTCATCAGGAGGACACTGCAGCCTGCTGCTTAGCAAGTCCAACAGGCCATCAAAGTCAAGGAAGAATGTTGACGGTGCACCAATCAAAAGAAGAGGCTAGAGGCACTTCCCATAGTGCACTATTCCTTGGCTTTCTGCCCAGTGCCTTTGGTTCTCTCTTGTGTCATCATCAGGTCACAGGTGAAACAGTCCAGCAGCAACCAATAGAGAGATGGAGGAAGGGAGAAGCTGGTGTAGCACTGGCAGTTAGGTGCAGATATTAGTAATACTACAGAGAGAGCAGCTGCATCCGATGAGTGGTGATTGAATCTTCAGTATCTGTTGCCAGCCTTTGCCTACTACTACTTTGACAGTGACACTATGACAGACTAAGTTTTTGTGTGACAAAAAAGTGCCTTTTCTGTGTGTGTCATGTCAGTCAGTTGGGAACCTTTGGGGTAGGGTGCTGGGACTTGCTGGGTGCCTGCCTTTTCCATATCAGAATATTTCAAATTGTTGTGAGTAAGATTTATGTGCCAACGTGTTTTATGTGCTTGTGTGTTTCTGGGAGCCTTTTTGGAGTGTTTGACTGAAACAGGTGCTGGGCCTATTCGCGTGTTAGGTGGCACTGGTCTTTGTGTATTGAGCATTCTAGGATTAATGTCTTGGTTCTATATGTGGAGGAGCAAGGGAAGGGTAAGTAAAATTGTCCCTTTAAAAGAAGTTGTTGAATTTATTTAATTATATTTATATATAACGAGTGTTCCTTAGTCTGACAAATAGTACAAAGTGGCATATACCAAATACTTTTTTGGAAGTTTTTTTTTTGTCTGCCTTAGGAAGAGGATCAAAACCTGAAAGGAGCAATATGGTGGTGGCAACACAAGGTGTTTGAGAAAGGGGTGTAATATTTGTTTCTAATAATTTACATTATCGCTCATTGACTGTCTGAGGAAATATTTAAATACCTATGTGATAGGAATTTCCAAATTGTAATTTTTAGCCACACCCCCAGCGAAGCCACACCCACCTTGATACGGCGGTGGCGTGCTTTGCACACCGTCTAGAAATAATCAAGGGCAGCATTCAAAAGTTTGCCTCAGGCAGCAAAAACCCTAGAAGTGGCCCTATCAGTAAGAAGCTAACACCTGATTGGTTGCTACAAAGTAATGGCACAATCAACTTTTGAACCTCCTATTGCATCCACCCATCAGCCCCTATAACTTTCAGCAATATCAGACAGACAGTTATGTATGAAATAAATACAGTTTCCACATAACAAGTAGTTTTTTTCTGATAAATCAGAATATTATTTGATAAAATAAGGATCAGTGACATAACTATAGGGCACACAATGGCAAGGGGGGATTTGGGGAGTAAGAGGGTCTGCAATCAGTGGTTTAAAAGACAACCTGCAGAGAGATAAGGACAGAGAATGGAGTTGACCCGAAAATTGGAACTTCTGCCGGTTTGGATTAACAGCTGATCACAAAGCCTCAGGAGAAGGGAGGGGTGTGTGTGTCAGGGCCCTAGTTTCCAATCTTGAAGGGGGCCCCTGATAAGGATGTTCCCTCTGTTGGAAATGTGTCATACTGCACCTTTGTAAACATTATAATGAAAAGTAATACTCTTCCATCACATTTTCATGGAGATATGGGAAAGTTTAAATCTTTATTTTTTTTCAGAAATACAAGCAATTGTGTTTAAAGGTTTGGAGCTACTATTATATTTTCTGTGCAAACAATTAAATATTAAGTAAACATGTATGTGCTAGAATAAAAAATATAACAAAAGTAGTTTTACTAAATGGGGCAGTTTGTTAAAGGCCATGTCCACCCCCAGAATATATACTTACCTTCCACACCCCAAACCTTAAAATCATTATATTTACTCCTGTGGTCCCCTAAAGCCCAGAAAATGTACATTTCCCCTCTGCAAAAAAAGTCGGCATCTGTCATGATGTGTCATGTCATGATGTCATGGCCAACAATTTACTCATGTCCTGCGTGTCTACTATTAAAAAGCTCTCAGAAATTACAGAAGAGGTAAGGACCAGGGACAAGAAGTGTGGCAGTGAAAGGTAAGTTTTTTGGGCTTGAGGGACTGTGGGAAGGTGAGTAAATACCACACAGAACTGTAGCTGTGAAAGGACAGGCTTAGTAGGTCTACCACATATTTTTCTAACATCAGACTTTCAGAATACATGAGGTAAGTTCAGACTGGCACCTGGCAGAATAATGAGGGCATTATTTTCCTAAGCTGTTCCCCCATGGGGTGAGGACCTTGAATTTTTGGCCCTCATCCTGGGTACAGGTCGGGAGGGAATTATAGATTTGTAAAAAAAAAAATGTCACAGCACTGGAAATAAAGCTTTTATGTTTATAGAATACATTATAGTGCCAGCTAGAATTACTTGTTATCTTTTCTACTATAAAACTATAACATTTGCTGTGCTTCATTATACAGAACAAAGCAATTTCCTAATGAAATAGTTTATTTTTTAAATTTATTTTTTATTCTATTTATTGTCACAGTACTCACAGAGTCCAAGAAATTTAATTCGCAATAAGTACAGGTTGAACAGTTGAAGTGCAGCAACATACAGTAGCCATATACATAAATATAAAAAGTTACAGTATAAATACTAACAGGGTAAACTATTCAAAGATACAATGTTACACAACAATAACAATGTAATATACTTGTTTTGCTAAGAGTTTAATAAAGACAACAGATGATGGATAAAAAACTATTTCTGAATCTACATGTTTTACTAAAAAGATTTCAAAATCGTCTCCCAGAGGGTAATAAGACAAAAAGTTCATGATTTGGATGAAAAGGGTCTGTGATAATCTTATTAAGTCTTGTTGATCTGTGTTGAAGGAATATAGCCTCAACTGAAGGGAGTTCAGTACACACAACGTACTGTGCAAATTTACCAATTCGCTGGAGGTGCTGTAGCTCTGCTTTAGTGCAATTTCCATGGCAAACAAGAAAATTATATGTTAAAATACTTTCAATAGTGTTGGGCCTTCTTAACACACTTCTTAGTATTACCCCCCCAAGATAAATAGTTTCACAGTATACACACAAAAAGGTTAGACTGTAATGGCACTTGTACTATATATGGTTACATTTATAGGGGCTAAATGGCAGGGTTTATAGGACAGATTTATTCCATGGGGATTTGGTGATTTCAAAAATATAGTGTAGGAATAATTAAAAAGAGGTCCATATAAACAAAAAAGTTTAGAAAGGACTTTTATCTTAAAAGCTTTTCAGATAGGGGTAATCTAGGACCTAATATCTTTTAATTCAAGAAGAACTTTAGTGTGTATAAAAAACAGTTACATTGAAAAGTACTTGGGACAGGGATATAGGATTGGGACTGGAAATATCTACCTCCCAAAATTATTTATTGTTTCTATGAGAAGCACCAGCCCAAAGAAAACTGATTTTGACTGTCTTCCTCCTGGCTTCAGCACTTTCTTTAATACAGGAAAGCCCAGGACTAACCTGGCAAATGAAAACCGTATATCCTGTAGCTCCTCAACGAAAAAATTTTGTGAGGTAGGAATAACCAATCCTACCTCCCAGCCCCGGGTACTTTCCATTTTTTAAAAGTTAATTTTAGAGTATAGTTACCCTTTAAATTCTGTGCCCAAAAATAAATCCCAGGGAACTTTTTTCTTTAAACTAACTCTGAAATGCAGCTGTATTTATAACGGTATCAATGAAATATTTCATATTTTGTTTCTCTGTTGGGTGCAAAAACCTTTAATTTACATATAGGGGGAAATTCAATATCGCTTCTCCCATTTCTTACCTTAGCCCGATCCCGCGATACAATAACTGACGTAAACGAGATTACGTCAGTTATTGCATTGTGGGATCGGGCTAAGGTAAGGAGCGGGACTTTAACGCTCCACAAGCCGTAGCATTAAGTTTCCCACTACAAAGTAGCGCAAAACTTAACACTACGGGTTTTGGATCGTTAGCACAGCGCTATTTCCAAAAACATTCGGAAATGGCGCTGTGCTCGAAAATCTGTCCAAAACCCACGTTAACCCAAAATTTTTTAGGATTAACGTGGGTTTTAGACGGAAAAGGGCCATATTGAATCTTCCCCATAGTATCTAGAATTTTGTTGCTTAAAACTACCTCTACACAGGCTCGAATCTTCGAGCAATTTCGACCGAAAAGTCAAAACATACAGTACAATCAATTGTGGTTCCACCCAGCAATTATTGTGTAAAGGAGACTTTAACTGATAATATTCACTCCAACAAAAATGTTCCCTGTAAAAATGAATCAATTTTTGTTCAATTTTACCACCTGCCCCCACACACATACAATGATTGTATGATAACTGAGTATTGTACAAAATGTATGTGGTGTTGTCCCTTTACATTATCATTTACATTATCAAAACACAAAAAAAATCAGTAAATTCAAATATGCTCCAAAATAAACGAACTTCTGTTTCCTCCTGTTCAGGAAATGATTCCATTTCCACCATGGCCACAATGTATTGGTTGGTATCATATTATTTATGTTAGGTCTTACGTCCTAAGAGTTTAGAATAGAGAATCAGACAGGTATTCTTTCTGTTGTTCGTCTTTGTACATTGCTGCTCAGAGCAATGAGAGAGAAAAAAAAGATCTCTAAGCAACATAATCAGAGTGTTTTGTAAATGCTTGCATGTGTCCTTGTATCTGGACCAGATGTCTTTCTTTTATCCTGCTGTGCTGAAAATTTCTAAATAAAGAAAATGTAAGTATGTCAATAGTGTAACAAAACGGTTGAAAAATAGTTAGTGTGTAGTTTTTTAATTTTTTAATTTTCCGCCTCTCTATGTGGCCAGTAGATGTGCAAAGGGGTTGAATTCAAACAGCTTGCAAAAGAAAGAATTATAAAACAATCAAGTTCTTCTAAAGTGTGATACAAGAAAGGAACAGACATATTTTGTTGCAATAGCATTGGTAAAATATAAACTGTGCAATAAGGTTAATTGTATTTTCACAGCAAATAATTTGTTGTGATACAATAGCAGAAACATTCATAAAAAGTTTTCATATTTCTAATCCATATGCAAATGTATCATTTTAGCATAGTGTGATATCAAATCCTCAGCTGCATAAATCTTTTTTTCCTATACAGTATTACATGCAAAATTGGATTTCAACACACCCCAACCATAATGCACAAGAAATGTCCCAAAACGGAAAGTGCATCTATTATATTGTTGCTTATTATATTTTACTTACAGGATAACTAAAAAGTCTAATGATTAGAGTTTATTTCTGCTTTCTATTCAGACTTACAGTGAGATTCAATAAAAGTTCTTATTATTTAACATTTTAAAGCTAACATCTGATTGGTTTGGGCAAAATTAGCACCATTTTTAACGATTAACAGGGTTATTCAATAAATGTTCTTATCGTTTAAAATGGTGCTAATTTTGCCCAACCAATCAGATATTATTTAACATTTGAAAGCAAACATATGATTGGTTGGGGCAAAATTAGCACCATTTTAAACGATAAGAACGTTTATTGATTACCCCTGTTAATCGTTAAAAATGGTGCTAATTTTTCCCAAACCAATCAGATGTTAGCTTTAAAATGTTAAATAAGATCTGATTGGTTGGAGCAAACTTAGCACCATTTTTAACTATAAGAACTTTGATTGAATAACCCTGTTAGTTTCTCCTTAAAATCCTTGTTTGGTGTTGGTGCTGTACCCTCTGGGCTGCTATCCACAAACAGCTTTTGGACCAAATTTGCATATATTGAGGGACGTATCTTATCACAATAAAAGCCATATAAAGAAGTTTTGAGTGAGTCCCTTAATATACGCAAATATGGTATAAAAGGGCTTATTATTTCTTGGTGCACAATATCACCTATTTACATTTTTTAATCTTTATAAACAAGCACCATGCTACCATTGCTGGCAAGTGTTTCAATAATGAAAATCCTGCATGATTCTGCGTATAAAATTGTATTATAGCATTCACATAAAAATGGTAAAAGAAAAACTTGGGGGAGCCAAAAACATGGGCAATTATAGGCAATAGTTTATTTGTGAATCTGACTTTCTGCATGACCACCTTAACATCCATCTATTGAATAAAAGAAGCATCACCCCCTCCCTGACACCCCCACAAGTTTCTTTGACAGACTTCTCTGATGTTTTAACAACAAAAAATAGGCAAAATCTTTTAAACTGGGGAAATAAACATAATGTAAAATGATTACAAAATAGTTATTTTATGTAATGTTTAATAAGTTATTATATCCTGCAAGCGACAGAGTCCAAACCCTAGGTTAAGTAAGTAACATCCAACAAAAAAAGCCAAGCATGGGACGACTCCTTAACCAGGTGCGATATACAAACTTTATTCAATATGAATTCAATTCAGCAACGGTGCAATGGGGGAGACAAAGGAAAAAAATCCCTCACCTGTTTCATGACTGCCAGTCACTTCATTAGAGGGCTTTATTGTTGGATGTTAATAAGTTATTACCCCTAATAATTCTTACAGAACAGTTACTGTGTCTTGTAAATCACATACAACAGTCTAGGATTGGGGTTCAGTTAATAGTCTGATTGTTTTTAATAAATACATAAAAAAATAGAGAAAGTTATAGTTAGAAGTTGTTCATTCTTTTTCAGTCCCTTCTGAGCTTCAGTATGTGGGATTTAACATAACAATAGCTGACACACAGAAATGGTTTACTGCAATGCCTGTCTTGGTTTATCTCCTCAGAGGAAATTCACCAAACAGTCTGATGCTTAATGAATCTCCACTAGTGACCATTCAGTCCTTTAAGTGTAGTAGAATAAAGATTAGATGTACCACAGCTGGAGGCATTAAGGAAATATATTTGGATAGACTGAAATACAAGACAACACATATCAACTTATTCCATTCTATTACAATTTAAATATGAATAACTTTATTATGGTAAAAAAAAAGAAGTGTATCTGGGTCAGAGTGAGTTTAAATTAAAAATAGGTTTGTCATGGAAAATTATTGCCTTCTAGAAACTGACGTAGGTTTCTGCTTTGGGTTTGAACATTCATTTCCATTTGCCATTATAATGTAGCCTGCCTTTGGGTGTTGGCTTTTAAAAAAAGTGAAGGAACTTGATTAGCATGTCAATCTGTTTTGCATGTGTTTTCTAACAGACATTCAGACAACTTAACAGTCAATGGCAACTGTTAAAGTTCAGGAAAACCAAACAAACACACCTCTTGCCTCTCTGCAGGTGCTTGTAGACACATGAATTTTCAGAAAGTAAACAAACTCACCCAAGTAGGTAAAATATACCAGTAAAGTAGCAGTGATATTAAAATAATTAGAAAAAGTCCTGTATCACTTGTAAATTCAGATGTACACGTTGCTGTTTCTCTCTAAATAGTTAAATCAGTTATTTCTAGATGGCCTTTTATATTTGGTCATTAGGGTATGAGAAACTAAAGTAAATAATACAAACTCTGACATGCCTTTTAATACGGTTTTCCAATATATATTGCATGCTAAAGTAAACGCTGTTCATATAATAGAAACAAATAGGAATTATACAGCACATACCACCTTTGGATTCACATACATATTAACAGAGGATTTCCACATAATGGAAAGTGGCCTAAGTCATTTCCATGACTTTTTATAAGAATGGTGTTACCAAAACAAAGAATGGGCTACTTACCCATTAGATAAAACTAAAAAGGAAATTGTTGAAATTATTAAAAAAAAAAAAATGAGAAAAGATGTGTTTATTTTGAAAAAAAAAAACCCTGAAATTAATTTAGACATTTACAGATGCTAATGATCTTTCTAAAGCTGGCCATACCGGACCAGATATTCTTCGGATTTCCGACTGAGAGCAACAATTAAGAATCTGATTAGAAGACCGCTCAAAGCTTTGCACCTAGAGGCTCCGGTTTTTATTTAGATTTCCACTTGAAATCTGAGGAAAGATGGGGACTGATGATAAGGTCAGTAGACAATTTTTAGCCTTGCCCAATCTTTGTTTTTCTAATAAACCACTCAAAATTGTCTAGTGGCCAATCAGAAAAGGACGAAAAAAATTTGACTTTTCAAGAGATCCAATAATTTCGGGCTTAAAGCGAATATTGGGTCAGGGTTGGGCTGTTTGTATTAAACATAAATCAGAACGCAATGCAATAGAGCCAGGCACACTACTCCACCATAATTTTGTTTATGACCCGCTATCTGTTACTTTTCAGAGTAAAAAGTCCTGCTGTTCCCATTGCATCATGCTCATTATGTTGAAAAACTTACAAAAGTGCTGCAGTAGTGCTAATACCCTCTTAAACCCTCAACAATACCTTGCAACGTATTGCCACAAAATGTGTCAGAGAGGGTTTTTGGGGATTACATAGCTCTGTAAGAGTATTGTAAATCATTTTCCCTAATACCAATAGTCATGGCAGGATATATGCACTTTTACAAAGGAAGGGGGATGTTATTGCTGTTCATGGAGATATCTGAGCTGCCCTCTTGTGAAATAAAGAAATATAACAGCTTCCATTCATTCATATGTTAATATAAAATATTAACTAATTTATGTAAATAAAGGATAACGCTTTTGAGATGAAACATAAAAAAGTGGTAAATTAAATATCATAGGTGACAAGATACACTTTACTTTAAATCTGGTAGTAATTGAAATGTTTTGGAAGTTGCTATGATTACTAGAGATGGCAAAAAAAAAATCCAGAACCGGAACAAATTTTCGTTAATTTTCGAAAGCACAGGGCTATTTTCGATAATTTTTCGAAAATAGACTTGAACGTTCGAAAATGATTGAAAATACGATCAGAGACCATTTTCGAGATTCCGATCGTATTTTCGAAGATTTTCGAATGTTCCGAGGTTATTTTAGAAAATTATCAAAAATAGCCTTGAACGTTTGATTTTCGAAAATACAATCGGAAACTCGAAAATAGCCCCGTACATTTGAAAATTATCGAAAATGTCTTCCGAAGTCCTGAAATCAGGAGGATCCGTCTGGATTCGGACAGATCTTTCGGATTTCTGAACCGAGGGGTTCCTCTAATGATTACCAGTCAATACAACTATCTTTTTTATGTTATGTTTATTATGTTATTGTCCCAGGTATCTTACCCTGCAATTTTTGGTCTTCTTAACTGTTATATTGACCTTCTATATTATATAAATAATGTGAAATCAAGCAAAAGCTCTAACTAAATAATGAGATCAGTGTATATTTTTGAAATATTTTCACAATAGGAACCAAGCTGTACACAACAGTTAGCTAGTTTATTTCAATAAGACTCACAAGATAAAATATATAAGTTTTCTGTTGTTATCGCAAAATCAGTGAATTCTGTTCTGTATTGACAACAGCCATTGCATGTCTTGGGTAGAAAAACAGAATGAAACTGTGAACTTGTTGCTTTGCCCTATCTTTACTACAGAACCATGGTAAATCAGGAGATTCACAGTCAGTTAATAAATAAACTTCAGTATGCTTGTACAAATGGGATCAATCAGTGAACAGTGGCACGTGTTTTTCTTACTAATAGGTGAAGGTGTTAAAACCACACTGTTCACACACTGGTGCTTATCCAAATGTCTACCCATAGACAATGCTGCTACTGGGGATTACAAAGGTGTCACAAACTATGTGAAATACTTTACAACCAAAACCTTTCACTTTAGCAACAACAACACCAATTTGCAGCCCATTTATAAAGTAGTCCATTTGTTTTATAATAATAAGCATGAATTAAAGTACAAGAGTTTTAATCCCATTTTTTAGCCAAAAAGTTCAGAAAGTTTGAATATCGGAAAACGAACCCAATAGATGTCAATGGGAACTGAATTTCTGAAAGTGTTGAAACTACATAATGTAGATAAATATCTACATTACAAAACTTCTCCATTTCTATTTAGTGGCCTGTGTAATAATGCTTTCCTACTTCAACTCTATGGGGCGTATTTATAAAGGTTTGTTCACTTTTCACCGCCTTTTTCAACAGAAGTACCGCCACATTACCGCCACCTATTGCCACTTCGCTTATCGACGCAGAAATCAACATACATTGAAGCAGAAACTGCTCAATTGTATTTATAAAATGGGGAAAAGTGTTTAAAGGAACTGTAAACTCAAGATTTGAAGTCTTTGCCCTCAGTTTGTATTATTCACAGGGAGGTGAGAACGCTTATTCTCACCTCCCTGTGAATAATATTTTGCTCAGGGGACCGGGAACTTACCTTCGTTCCGCTCGCAGCCGCTTCTGCTCAGAACAGCTGTTCTGTCCCAATCGTGCGCCCTATCTCTTGTATTGGCGCGCATGTGCCTAAGAGAGCGCTCATGTGCCTAAGAGAGCGCGCATGGTCGGGACAGTGCTTGGTAGAGCAGGAGTGGCTGCGAGTGGAGCGGAGCGAAGGTAAGTTCCAGGTCCCCCTGAGCAAAATATTATTCACAGGGAGGTGAGAATAAGCGTTCTCACCTCCCTGTGAATAATACAAACGGAGGGCAAAGACTTCAAATCTTTGGTTATGTGGGTTTACAGTTCCTTTAAGTTCAGCCTTTCCAAATTGCCACGTCTAAGGTGGCGAAAACACATAAGTGCCAAAATATCTAGCCTGTCAGTGGGTCCCTGGAAGGTGTCAGTACATGGTGGAGTGTTTCCCAATACAAATAAGGGGAATGGAGGGTGGGGGATGTTAGGCTATTTTCCAGCATTCACTGATATTTGAGGTATCAAATCATGTATCATGTTAGCCATAAACAAGAGAAGAAAAGTAGAGCCATGATACCTTTTATTGGCTAACAAGACAATAAAAAAAATATAGGAAGCTTTCGGGAGTCCTAAGCCCCCTTCATCAGGCTAGATGTTAAAGGTTCCATATTTCTCCATTTCCAATTGAAGTCAAATAGGCGTCTTATTTCCACATAAATTGCCCCTTTTAATGTTGGCAAGTTTTATGGGTATGTCTGAAACCATGCTGGGGCTTACTTAGAATGTTGCAATCAAAAGTATATTCCTTAAATAAGCTTCTATACCCCAGAAGTCAAACTGACAGGCCTATTATTACCTGTCTGGGATTGGAGTCCCTTTTTACATAATGGCCCTATCAGCACCCAATCAGCTAATCACTCAGACTAAATATGCAGAAAATATTCATTTCATTGGACTGGCAATGCCAAGCTTAGCTAATTTAGAATCCTGGGATGAATATTATCTTGCCTAGGGCCTTGTTTACATTTAGGTGATCCAATCTCCTTTGCACTTCTGCCTGGGCTAGAAAATCTTCTGTTTTCAATGAACTAGAAGTGGATCCATTATAAATAATTCACTCAATTACTGGTGCCTCTTTAGTGTACAGTTGTTGCAGACCCACATGTGTCACAGCAGACAGCTCTCCTGCTGATTCCCCATTCTGCCCGACCTCCCTCTCTTATATAGGTGCATGTGCGCCTACATAGTTTCATTAACATAGCATGGGAGGCTGAATTTGAACTTCTAAACCACAGTAGGAAAACAGCACTGGGAATACTCTGAGGTGCAGCTTAACCTTCCCAAGCCTCCCAGGGAAATCATACATCTTCTAGCTAGGTAAAGACACATCTTATATAAAACTTTCACAAAGTGTTATTAACAGTACTGAAAACACTAGGGCTTATTTAAAGGTGAAAATTTTGCACATGCAGGTAATTTGCAGCAACCAATCAGGAGTTTTCTTATATTTTCTAACTTTAGTAGATCAGTAAAAAGAAAAATAGGAAATTATGAGCACAAGCAAATGTTTGCACCTCTTATTAAATAAGTTACTGTGTGTTTTTGGTACAATATGAAGCTTCTGTACCTTGCTTTATTATGTTACGCTGTACACAGTTTAAAGGAATAAGGAAAGTCATCACCTTTCTGAGGTCTCTTATGCCTATTTTGAATCCTTCTGCAAATCTCTCAATTGCATTGAGCTTGTTGGCCAACCTGACATGTGACTAATGTCATGACCAATAATCAAATGATGCCAAACCAGCTGTTGCAATCACACGACAGCCTGGTCGTGTGATTGCAATCAGGAGATTTTCAGGAGGATTCAAGGTGACAGAAGCTGCAGAGAGAGGTATGAGCCAGCCATTTATCAACTTCTTTCAGTGACATTTAACTTTTCTTAGTCTACAGACTAATTTGAGAAAAAAAGTTTGCTAACTTGCTATAATAACTAAAAAAATATAGTGACCAGTAAACCACTGCTTAGTGGCCTTAACCATTCCCAGGCAAAGTTTTTCCCTCTGCCCTAATCATCTAAAGGAGCTTGGGGATTAAATTAAACAACTAAACTCTTCATCCTGTACCTGGACATAAAGGGTATAGATTGAAATTTCAGTGTCTTTTCACTTCTTTAAAACTGCTTAACCTGAACCATCTCCAGAAACCCTAAGGGGCAATGTTTAAAAACCTTGCGGGCATAATGTACCTGACCATAATCCCGCCATGCAGTAAAGCCTTTGTGAGACTTACTGCATTGTGGGATACTGGTCAGGTAAGACTTGCGGTTTACACCTCCATTTAATAGTCAAATAGTCAATATTTTAAATAGTCAGTTAAATATTGTGTTACAAGTTAGCGTAAAACTTAACTTAGCCTACATTGAATAGGCTGCCACCGCAAAATTACTGTAAAACCTATTAATTTTGCCAAATTGCTGCCAATATTCCATTGCCCTGCATACGCCTTGATCACGTCCATACTCCATAGCTTTAAACATTAGCATTGTTATGCTAATATTGAATTTTTTTGTTTTTAGCTGTTGTTTTTATTTGGTTTGTTTTTTCATTTGGATGGACACATATTTATTAGAGAGGAAAATGTTTAAAGCTAAACAATATAGATACAGTGCCTGAAACCTAAACAACATATTTGACAGTAAAGAGAATTATTATTGAAACATGTCATGAGGGGCTGAGTGACTTTGCAGGGGCAAGAACAAATCATCAGCATTTGTGATTCCACAACAAATTGGGCAGTGTGTAGCCAACCTCTACAGACCTAATGCCACATTAAGCAGATGTTAGTCAAATTCAATTATCCTCACCTACAGTGGGTTAAGCAAAAAAAAAAGACAAGGATCCACTTCTGTTGGCATTAACATATAGATATTAAAACATAAAGGTAATTGCTGCTATTAGCTGTTAATTCCTTCAATGCACTTCCACAAAAGAACCAACAGGCACTTTCTCAAAAGTTACACGTATTAATAACATATTTTCCTATAGTAATATGGTTTAATGGTCAACAGGCCATGCACGAGGGAGTTAGTAAAACATCTTGGTATTGTTTATTTATAGTCATGAATGTAGGTCACATCAGGTCATTGTACCCTGTATCGTCATACAGGGCATCACTGCATTGTCATTCCTAATTATATTCATCTATAACTGTGAACAACTAACAGCAATTCTCTTGGCTGTCATGGATAAACCTTCTTCCTACCCTCAGTGGGGCCCCAAAGCTAAGCTAGAGAACACAAATGTACTGGCAGGCCCCAATAGATACAGAATGCATGCCTCTGCTTTATACCAGAAGTTCAGCTTTAAAAACACTGGGTAACCATAGGTTAATATCCCACATATATTGGGATATATGTTACAGAACTGAACACGGGACTCTACGGTAAAACATATTTTTAATGAAACAGCATTTGAACAATTCTAATTTAACTTGCTAAAAACAACGGAAGCACCGTAGACATGGATATAATGTGACATATAAAGCACAAATAAATAAAAATGGGTTCAAGGGGATTCTGGGCAAAAGAGAATCACATTCTAATTTAATAAAACCCAGAATTTTAGATTTCATTTCTGGAAAACTTAAGACACAAGAGTACCTGTTACAACTAATGGGCTACACCCTAGAATCTGTGTTTAAAAAAAAAAAAAGTAATAAAATACCGTAATACTGGCCATACACTTAGATACTAGATGGGGTAGCTCATGGTGTTCTGGCCCATTCATTTTGCGGATTGAAAACAGATTGCAATTCTTAGTTGTAAGAATATCACAGGAATGTCTGGAGGAACGTTGCTTAATGTATGGCCAACATAAGGCAAACATTTCCTCTAATTGTTTATATAGGTGTGTGCTTAGACATATTTTATCTGTACGCATACACAATGCATTTTTTTAAGAAGGAATGTTGCATTAGGCTATTTATACAGGTTAGATAAAAATTGTAAGTCTAATTGTTAGACGGTCTGTCCAACAATCCTTTAACCCCCTAAGTACTTCTTTTCTATGGAGAAGGGAGGATTAGGTGACCAGGAGACCCCCACGGCTTCCCAACATTGTTCACTAAAGGCTGGCATACACTGCTCAAGATGGATGACACACAGTTGGTGGTGCAATCGCCTACACAATCATGCAGTTTTCTAATATTTATAAGTCTTGGCCATTTCTGGTCATTTTGGTTCCCTAAGACCTTGGTGCCCTCTTTCCAACTCAAATTCCCATAAACCACCTCTTAAACTAGTCTTTGGGTAGATCATACTGTATTTGTGTATGTCTGGTTGACTTTTTCAGGCACATTGTATTCACACTGACAGTACAAAGTGTGGTGTATTGGAATGAAAGATATCCTATCACTGCTGTGTACTAGCCCATATATTATACTGTATGCACACAGGGAGGCTACAGTGAAGAACATCAGTAACATTATGGCTGATAAGGATCCCTGTCTTTAGAAAGAAAGAAAAACTTTGAATGGCATCCTCTGCCCTCTCAATGCCTTAGTCATTCGCCTACATCCCCTATGCCAAGAAATGCATAGGGAATGGGCCAATAATGATAATAATTTTACCTGGACTCATTTTTTTCTCTCAAAATGAATTGACCAAGCAGGGGCCATTGCAGTGTACTCCACCCAAAGTAAGGTCATGTGCTTAGGTAAGTAAAGTACTTATAGCAGGAGAGTTAGTCCCAAGGAAGCTAGCCACAGTGCAGCAAGGACTTTCAGCTCATAAATGGCAAGAACTGATAGAGTAGGACCCAGCTGAAAAGGCAAACCTTGGCTGGGCTAAAAATGATTTGGCCAAGTTATTGAACTAATTGCTTTTATTTATCCAGAGAGAATGGCAGGCTTTTTAAAGCAGCATCATAGAGGGAATAAACATGTAAGCAGATTGAATTGGGTGTGTACTAGGCTTCTATTTTGTATGTATACTATATTAAATTGGTCACTACTTGCACTTTCTAATGGATGGACAGTATACAATACCGTCTTTATATATTTTGTGGCCTGCAAACACATTGATGGATTGGATGATCAAAAGCTGAATCTATTTAATGTCTATATAGTATATGGCCAGCAAGATTGTTGGAACTTTTCATCCTACTAACTGCTGTTAATGGATGTGGGCATCTATTGGTCATCTAGAGCTAGCCATACATGGGCTGATTTTTCTTCAACATTGAGTGTTTAATCGATTCAATTTTGATTATCTAAGGTCAGAAATCTTCAGTTGATTACCCAGGTATGTAACATTCTATCAATGTTTGATTGTACTAACAAGCATGCACACTAGTTGAAAAACCAGTTATGAATCACACAAAATAATATAGTAAAGAAAGAATCACATTTATAAAAGAACCATTTTATAATGGAATCACTTTAGTAAAGAATCACATTGATAAAAAAAATATATTTTGATAAAGAATTGAAAATCCATTCCCATGTGTTGATCTGTGATTGATTGATTTTCAATCAACAGTCTTTATTGTATTATCTAACATGTTGAACCAAAATATAAAACAATTGAACACCCCTTAAAAAGCCTGCTATTTTAAGGGGTGGTTTAAATTTGCTACTTGTGTAGATGGCTACAGCCAATAAAAAGGCTTATTTTAAAATCATGTCCCAACATTCTTACTGTACCAGCTTAGAGTCGCAGCAATCCTATGGCATTGGGCATCTGTGATTCTCAAGTTTTACAGCTTCTTTTCTACTCTTCTGTAGAACGCCTAGCACTATCTGTTCTATTCAGTTACAGCAACTGGACTTAACCATAATTCTAAAAGACATTTTGCTAGACATCTCACTGGCTTCCTCAATTTAGACTTCTGAAGTTAATCTAACCGAAATCCACAAATATACTATGGCCTGGACAAATGAGAATCTTTACAAACAGCACCCAGCAATAATATACATTTTTAGAAAGTAAGAAAAATTGTCATTTTCAGGTCCCCGTTGAGAAGGCAGATGAGGAAATGTGATTTTTTTTTTTTTATAAAGTTTGTTTAATTGATTCTGAGCTATATTGGACAGGTGGAAAGTCTTGATCCCCCCCCCCCCCCCAAGCTCTACACAAACAGAAACAAAGGCATAGGTAGCTCATTATGCAAGAATATTCTAATTGGGGGAAGCCTAGTGCACAACATATTAATCTTTGGGATTCAGACACTCTGTAGCTCCGAGTGCCAGAAGGCATATAGCTAAAAATAATGATTGTTTTGTGTATTAGTCCAATATACTGTGATACTTTTAATGGACTAACAGTTTATTTTAGTAGACAAGCTTTCGAGGGATCAACCCTCTTCCTTAGGTCAGAGCAGTACTTTATATATATATGTAGTACTTAGAAGACATACACATTTTTTTTCTAAAAGCCCCCCAAAAAATAAAATTTAAGAATGCTAAAAAAGTCCCCAGAACAGCACTTACTGCAAAAATGCTTTAGTTCTCCTTTAAAGTTTACCACAGTTATTACCAGGCTTGCCTAATGTTCAATGTTATGTTATCTTTTTTTCATAACAAATTAATCTATTAAACTTAATTTGAAAGACTGGGTTTTTTTTTCTACAAATGTGTAAATACACACAGACTTCATGAGTAAAATAGTCCTTAGTGCATACTCTTATTATAAACATTATTGTGCATATACATAACATATGTTCCTGCCAAAACAGACTGTTCCCTATGATGTAAGATGCACAGGCTAAAATGTACACAGGTTTTCCAAAGAAAACTATAAAGCAGCTTTGCTGTTGCTGTCAAATTTCTAATAATGCACAATAAGGATCCTTATTTTAAACGTTCACCTGTGTATTTGGTTACTAATCCTTGTCTGAAGTACAGTAAGTTTGTTATCCTATAGCCTGTGGTTCTCTCAGCATTCACTAAACAGTGTTATACTATATTATAGGGCACTTTACAGTGTTTACCTGGGAGTCTAGAAGATTTTAATTGTATAAACAGTTTAGTCACTGTGCTTCTGTTTGTTGCAGCTTGAGGAACAATTACCCTGTGGAGACCATTGCCTGAAAGTCAGATTTACTGTGATTCGCAAAACATTAAGATTTTTTTTATAAAACTAACTTGATTATATATATATTTTCAAATAGTACATTAATTAGGAGGTATTTATTTACTATAATATAGCAATGTATATTTCAGCATTAATTACGAGCTTTAAATAACCCAATAAGGGATTATAACCCAGGCTGTTCTAATGGTCCAATACAAAGAAGGGTAAATTTCACTAAAACTATAATAAAGTGAAGATAACTTAAATTAAAAAAAATTGTGAAGTGTGTTTTTCTGCCTTAGCTGCAGTTGATACATTTATCTTTTATTGTTAATGCTGCATCTGTTTGGGACTTTGACTGGGTTGTACATCCCCAACCAACACGTTTTGCACCTGCTGCCTTGCAGCTCCTGCTCACAAGATCAGTCTGTAAAGAGGGTAACAATATTGTTTTTGCTCTTCTATTTACACTATTACGTGCAAGAACAAGTTAGATTTAAACAGGATTGAAACCACCACATTAACTATTACAGTTAAAAGTAGTTATCCTAATAGCACAGATTGTCAAACACTTATTAACCCATTGTACCCTTGTTCAATAGAATTTGCATTAGGAATTCCAATTGCACTTCCCATTGATTTTAAATCAGCATCAGGGTGGCAGATTGACTTGCTTATGTATTAGTTCATTACCCACAAATCTCTCTAGGGATTAGCTCATTACCCACAAATCTCTATAGGGATTTTTTGTGTGTGTGTTTTTCCCTCCAAGACCAATGAGCACTACACTGACAGTAAGACCCAATGTATTTCTACTAGAAACCCTTTAGCTTGCCCTTTAATATTACTATTGGAAACATCAGTGACAAGGCTTTCTAGTGTGGCAACTAAATTTAAAAAAAAAATGCTGGGGAAGCCCTTAAAGGAGCAGCACTGTGCTAACGGCTAGAGGGGGTAAAAGTTATTTCCCTGTGGAATGAAGGACCCTATGGGCTTTTAACGCTCATTAAAGCAACAGATGGCAGGTGAAGTCCAGATCTCAGCTGTGCACAGAAACCTCTGCATACCCTGTAAATATGCATGACCCACATCCCATCACCCTGTAATGACTGATATCATTTCATTAGCATCTATAGCACATTAAATGGCACCATTCCCGCCCAGGGGATAGACAGGACACACGGGCTACAGAAGCCGTTAGAACAATCACAGCATGTTTTTCAAAAAAATATATTGGAGCAATTAAATGCAACCCAGGGGCCAGTTTACCATAGAACCTTCAGTTTATATTAGGGGGTTTCAAGAAAAATATTTTGGCAACTTAAGTTCGATAGATCGGCCGATATTAAGTGAATCGATCGTTGGGATAAATAGGGATAATTGGATGTAATAAGACACCATAGGAACTGTACCCGGGAAAGCAGAGAAATTGAAATAAAACAGCTTAGATGTATGATACCAATTTAATGTTAAAGGAGAAGTTAAATTCAAACAAAACTTGACAAAAACAAAACTATTGACATTCACAAAAATAAAATCAACCTTAAAAATTCTCTTTAAAACAAAATTTATTGAATGTGGGTTTTTCGCTTTCATAAAAAAAAAATATATATATAGTTTGAAACCCCCAGGACAATGCTAAAGGGTTTCTGGAGGGTGAGAATTCACAGTAAATAGGAACCAGACAGGAGAAAAGGGGAACTTAACTATAAATTAAAGGGGAAAAATAAAAATCCTGTTTGCGACCCGCACGTTTTGTTTTTTTGTAAAGTGAAACAAACACAAAGTGGATAAAATCTACAGTTTTGGGATAATAGTCCAGGAGGGTCTGGGTGGGGGTCGGACCGTGTAAACAACCGGATCGGATCTTCCTTCTCCCACATTGGAGGTTCCAGATTTAAAACAGATATAAAAAGTTCAAGTCAACGGAGGTTAAAAAAAGTCCCAGATTAACCCCTCACTCCCCACAGTACATAAAATATTGTGCTCTTTAAAGGGAATTCTCCCCAAACTCCGATTCATAGTCTGTACATTGACATTCAGTCTGAGTCTCATTGTCCGTTAGGTTATATGTGAGTGAGCGGTACAGTGCCGGTGACTGAGGCGCCTGCGCTCTGATAGTGCTGGTGGACGCTGTGTAACCTGCTACTCTGCAGGGAGTTGGGGTCGGCAGCGTCTCCACCGCCAGGGGGCAGGTACATACTGATCATATCCCGCAGGTCTCCCAGACAAGCCCTCTGGGTGTGAGAAGTGATGGCCGGAGGGGGAGAACTGGGTTCGGACTTCACCACGGATCCCATGGAGCCCAGACCCATGGCGGTGGATGTCTGCTGGCTGTAGGCTGGTGACATGCTGTAGGTGGAAGCCGCGTTCATGTAGGTCTGGGCGGAGGACATGATGGGGCTGTACTGCAGGGCGCTCATATCGTAGCGGTGCATCTGCTGGATCTGCGGACTGTTCATGCCCGGGTGCTGACTGTATCCCAGCTGCTCCTGCATTAAGGAATAAGCCCCATTGGTCCAGCCGTTCATGTGGCTGTAAGTGTCCATTCTCTGGCCAACCCCGACCCCGCCGGACACAGGACTGACCCCCGGGCCCAGCAGGTTCCCAGGCAGGGAATACTTGTCCTTCTTCAGCAGGGTCTTGGTCTTCCTGCGGGGCCGGTACTTGTAATCCGGATACTCCTTCATGTGCACTGCCCGAAGTCTCTTGGCTTCGTCTATGAAGGGTCTTTTCTCGGCATCGCTGAGCAGTTTCCAGTCCGCTCCGAGCCGCTTGCTGATCTCAGAGTTGTGCATCTTCGGGTTCTCCTGGGCCATCTTCCTCCGCTGCCCTCGGGACCAAACCATAAAGGCGTTCATGGGCCGCTTAACCCGGTCCTGGTCTGGGGTAGAGCCGCTCCCTTTTCCCCCAGGAGTCCCGGAGCCCCCGTTCTGTGCATTGGGTGGCTGCACAGGGCTCTTTAGATCGCTCTCCAGCATACTATACATCTGGGACAGCAGGTGAGGTTGGAACTATGAGAGAAAGCTCAGAGCCCAACTTTGTCTCATTAAGTAACAAGTGCTACTGGTTGAACAGCGCTGAGTTCCGCTCATTAATGGCATCTCCTTGACCAATCGCAGAGCGTCCCCCAGCCCCGCCCTCTCCCCCTGGACTCCCGTGGCGCATTAACCCCTCCCTAGTGCTATGCAGGTGTGCGTGGAGCCCCAGGGTAGGAACAGCAGCCTTGCACCTGCAAGGGTTAAAACTTCCTCTCTACAGCTGATTCATATGATTTCATATCCAAGCAGGTCCCATCCTACAGCCCTGATTCCCAACTGTGTCTGTGTTCCATGGACTGGGCAGTCAGGAGAATGGGGACCAACTGTGTAGAAGGGGAAGTGTAGACATAATAATATAGATCAATGTGTTTTACTAGGGACCCTGGGGTTATTATATCACATTACAAACCAACCAGCAACTGGGAACCACAGATCTACCGTTCAGGTGTGTGTTTGTTAGTAGTATTAACATAGGATTATTACTATCACTCATCAGTGGCTATTACTACAATAAGTATTATTAGCATTCTCTTAAATGCTAATAATACTAAAAGAGGCTTCTGGGAGTTGCAGTTTAACAAGTGATTAAATGACAAATGTCACATTCCTACCCACCTATTCAATGAGTTCACTTACGATGGGGGGTCTTAACAGCTGTACCTATTTAGGGTGATGTTGGAGGGTGGGAGATCAGACCTTTTTATTTCCAAATGCAGGGAAAATAACAGAATTGGCAGTAATAAGGTAGAAAAATGACCATGTTCATAGTTGTATATAATTAAATGAAGCTAGAGTAGTATTTATTGAACATACATAAAGATCTCCCCCCGGGGTTAATATCCTTAACTCTGCCATGTCCTATTCTAAAAAGCGTGTTTTATAGAATGTAATTAAACTGATTCATATCAAACAGAATACTGATGAAGCCAATGGTTTTACTGAGTGAGGTTTGTTTTGCAGATCCACACAGACCTTGCTCCTCTTTGTTACATACTAATGGAGTTTAAAAGGACCATGTTTGTATTTATTTATATGAGTCCAGGAGTGTGACAGGCCAAGCTCTCCTGTTATGGAGACACAGGGACCCTCTGTACCTATTGAAAGGTTCTTTCTATGGAATTGGAGAATGGGGAGGGGGGCAGGTGTCAGTGGTAATGGACTTTTGTTTACTTTTTAAAGTCTCCTTTACAAACATGCAGGTAACAGAGATGTATTGGTTAACTGCTGCCGGTTATTTCAGAGCAGGGAGATTGGTGGGTAGGGTTGGGATTTGCACAGGTGCTTAGGATGTTAAAGGACAAGTTGTTCTGTACCAAGTTATGGATTGTAAGACCAGTTTGTGTAGGGTGATTGGCTGTTGGGAGATTGGGGGAAATAAAGAAAACCAACCACCTATGAAATAAGGTCACCCCGCACTGTGATCCCTGTGGCTGATCTGGCTGCTGCCCTGGCCGGCCCTGAGTAGTTCAGATGTAGTTCAGATTTCAGTTTTCTGGACTTTGGGCTACAGGCTGGAAGCTGCTTGCAGTGCAGTTCAGTGTTCTGGGAACCTCAGCTGTGTGTCCCCCCTCCTCCCCCATTCATTTAGAAAGTTTGAATTTCCCTGCGATTTGGGACATGTTGAACCCTCCTCCTAGCCCCTTTGCCAGTTTGGTGTTTTTTCCAGTTGGCTGCAGGTGGGGGGAAGGGCTGGCTGGGGGAATCTCTTTGCCATGGTAACATTAAGCCTTTGCCAGTGAAAAGAAAGTTGGGGGGGAGGTCAGAACTGTCAATCAGCAGGAACTATCCACCCCACCCCCCACAGAGCTGTTCCTCCCCACACTACCTGCTAGGCGGGTTGCAGAGGGCTCCTAACAAAGGGCCCTGGGTTGGCAGGTTCCGGGGTCCACATGGGACCGAGTTGGAATAAATTCGTATCAGCACCGGTCACCACTGGATTCTCTTCTGGGTCAAAGAATGATCGTGTCACCAGCAGCTTCCTAATTATTATTATTACTACTATTATTATTACTATAACTTATTATTATTAGTATTATTACTATAATTATTATTATTCCTATTGTTATTATAATTATTATAACTATTATTATTACTATAATTATTATTGTTGTTATTACTGCTATAATTATTATTACTATTGTTATTATTATTATTATTATTATTTTTACTATCATTACTATTATTATTATTATTACTATTATTATTATTATTATTATTATTACTATTGTTAATTATTGTTACTATTGTTAATTAATATTATTATTATTATTGTAATTATTGTTACTATTATTAGTATTATTATTATAGTTATTTTTATTATTATTATTAATATTATTATTGCAGTTATTATTATGACTACTATTAATATTATTGTAGTTATTATGACTATTATTAATATTATTATAGCCATACAGTTCCCATAATAATAGATCTAACCCAATACCACATTTCGTTATTAAACGAGAAGAAAAAGAATTTCCAAGAAAAATAAATAAATAGTTTAAACAAATTTGTTATAAACAAACCGACAGAAACAAATATAAACCTCACACCGATCAGATTGTAATCACACACGCAGTGTCCCAACGCGATCACCGGCCACATCGTCCACACACACACAGACCAGCAGCAGTGATCCACCTGTTACATGGTTTTCATCGGGGGAACCACATCCTACAAATAAGTTCATTACACTGAACCTCCTTTATTCATTACGAAAGATAGATAGATAGATAGAAAGAATAGATAAGATAGATACAATAGTTAGAATAGATAGATTAGATAGATAGATAGATAGATTAGACAAAATAGTTAGAATAGATAGATAAGATAGAATAGATAGAATAGACTAGATAGATAGATAGACAGACTAGTTAGAATAGATAAGATAGACAGATAGATAGACTAGTTAGAATAGATAAGATAGATAGATGATAGATAGATGATAGATAGATGATAGATAGATGATAGATGATAGATAGATGATAGATAGATGATAGATAGATAGATAGACAGACAGAATAGATAAGATAGATACAATAGTTAGAATAGATAGATTAGATAGATAGGTAGTAGATAGACAGACGGATAGATAGAATTGACAAAATAGTTAGTATAGATAGATGATAGATAGATGATAGATGATAGATAGATAGATAGATAGACAGACAGAATAGATAAGATAGATACAATAGTTAGAATAGATAGATTAGATAGATAGGTAGATAGATAGACAGACGGATAGATAGAATTGACAAAATAGTTAGTATAGATAGATAAGATAGAATAGACTATTTAGGATAGATAGATAGATAGATAGATAGATAGATAGACAGATATACTAGTTATAATAGATATGATAGACAGATAGATAGACTAGTTAGAATAGATAAGAGATAGATAGATAGATTAGTTAGAATAGATAAGATAGACTAGTTAGAGTAGATAAGATAGATAGATAGACTAGTTAGAGTAGATAAGATAGATAGATAGACTAGTTAGAATAGATAAGATAGATAGATAGATAGATAGACTAGTTAGAATAGATAAGATAGATAGATAGATAGATAGACTAGTTAGAATAGATAAGATAGATAGATAGATAGACTAGTTAGAATAGATCAGATAGATAGACAGATAGAATAGATTTCATTTTAGCTACCGGACAAATATTAACCCTATAAATACTTCTGATTGGTTCTGGGGTGTTAAGTAGAACCAATGAACGAGGGGATAAATGCCCTCACACTATTTACCACACATGGATCCTCATTCATTGTACTGAGGTGATACCAGGGTATCCATATCCATGCACAGAACTAAACAACATGTATTCCCCATAGGGTAAACGGAACGAAATGTTTTTCCTATAATAATGTTTTTATCCCTACACTTATTTATAATTTAAAATAAAGATTAATTAACCGACACAAACTGTCATATGAGGTTTTTGTTATAACTGACACCTGCCATAAATAAGAAGCCCACAGCTCTCCCATCCCTTGTAGGGATCTCCCTGCTATACCCCATGCAGTAGAGCTGATCTACTTGGTCCTGGCTTGTGGTTCCCCAGGGCTAGAGTCCCAACCTGCCAAGCCCCCAATGCAGCAGATTACAGGTACAGGAAATCCACACTCACAAGTCCCTTAGGGCTTTCCAGTTGAGAAAGCAGCAATTAGTACTTCCCAAATAATAAAATTAGCTAATAGAATAATAATATATCTGCTGGTAATTGAAGAAAGTGGATGTCAAGCAGAAAAAAAGAAACCAACTCCTTATTAATAAAAATGTGGCTTCCAGAGTGAGGTTTAAAGAAACACTCCTCATTAAACTCCTCTAACTGGCAAATCCCAGTCTAAGGCATTGGAGCTCTTTACCGAATATTAAATAATATTTAGTTCTTTAAGTGCCAAAATACATGTAACATACAGGACATTTCATTGCTAGGTTGATCCAAATGCTAATCATTATTTAGGGGGCTGTAATCACTGTCTACCTTATAATGAGTCCTTCCATGTTCCCAGTTTGGAGACCTTGTCACTTAATATACAATTATCATTAATCTGCTGAGACAAACAGAGTTCAGCTAAAATACATTTACACATTGTTTAACCAATTTTGCAACATTGTAGCTAATACAAATGGTGAACCATTGCTTGGCTACAATTTGTTATAGGAAACAGTGTAATCACATCATTTGTTAAATTGTATTATAATATAAGAAGATCAAAATCGAATTTCACACTAGCAAATAAAGTAAAAACATTTTTGCAAACGATATTCCTTTTAAAAATCGCACCGATTTCCCCTAATTATTGTAATTAATTAACATCCTCCAAGGAGAGAGAATTTTTTTTGCACAGCTATCTGGAGAGTAAATGAAACACATTAATAGATTTGGACATTTTTGAGGAAGGGGTGTTGGGGTTTGAATATCATTAAACCAGAAAAAAAACAGATTAATTTTCCATAGTGAGAGGGGATTTCTCAAGGGTAAAACATTCTACAGATCTCAGGGATGAAAATATGGGGGTTTGTGTCTCTTCCAAAAATTCTGAAATTCTACCAAGCACAGCGAGAGGGATTAATAACATTTCTGCCAATATTATTCATTATAGATGTAAAAAGCACAAAAATCTACCTTTTCCTACCTGAAACCCCCTTAATGACATCATAACATGTTTACCACCGATCAAGATGATGATATCATAAAAATTCTCAAATTAGATTTAAAACGCAAATAGAACATTTACACACATAAGAATCTAATTCTATAAAAAGTTTGTGCACATAATCATTTATAATTAACAATACCTACTTGTTTAATTTACAAATCCCATCTCCCTCTTCTCTGTTACTTTGTCACTGATGAATATTTTATATCCATAAATATTTGCTTACAGAAGTTTTAGTGACAGATCCAGAAGGCAAACGAAAAAACCCTGTAGTTCACAATTCTAGCTGCATTTTTAAAGTACATAAAAAGTATTGCTATATCGCCCCCTATCGGAAATTACCTATAATCAACCATTGCGAACATTTGTACTGAACAGCACAGAACAAAGTAATCTTAAACATGTAGCTTAAGCCTTAAAACCTGTATATTCATAACTTATATGGAAGTATATGTGGGACACTTGAAATGTGAATGAGCACTTTTCTTTTATTACATATTTATTTTTAACCAGCTCCTGCTGAGAGTGTGTGTGTGTGTGTTGGGATGCTGTACAATTTTACAGGTACAGTCTATATAGTAAACGATAAAACACTATCAGGGATATTCAATACAATTTCTTATCGGTTAAAATGGTGCTAATTTTGCCCCATCCAATCAGATGTTGGCTTTCAAATGTTAAATAAGATCTAATAAAAGAACTTTTATTGAATAACCCTGACTATGTGTAATATTGTGTATAATAGTATATGTGTATATGTATATTAATTTATGTAGAATGTGTATATATAATATTATGTACTATATATTATGTAATCTGTAATAAATAAATAAATAGGTTTAGCTATGATTGAAGTGCTTGAAACCCTAAGATGTGAGGACAGAGTTTCCTGCCCAAAGAGCTTACAATCTTGTGTGTTTAACCAACATAGGAATTAACGTTGACACATTCATTGATATGTTTATGGCAGGAGAATAACATGCAAATTCATAAATATACTCAGAAATAATTATTTAACAGTTTATATTTTCTTTAAGTGAAATTAGAAAGTGTAAGGAAAAGAACATAAATTAGGAAAGTTCCATGTTTATCACTGCACAGTGCACATTAGTGACTGCTGACAACTTTTCCTTTCTGAAGCTTGTTGTAAATGTAATGAGAAGTTTCTTCCAACAGCTCAGAATGCTCCAAGCTCACAAACCCCATGGAGTTTTTCCTCAATAGGTTTTTACAAAGCATAGATTGTTCTTATTATGGTAAAACAGCACCACTGGCCACATTTCTTAATTAGCAAGTTCCTTCAGGCTGGTTATTCAGGTGTTCTTGTGGAATTTGTTTATTAGGGAAAGACATACTGATCTTCTGGTAATCCGTCAGTATTAATAGGGACATCAGTGGGGGGTGGATTGCTATAACATGGCTGCTTGTTAATAAGGATTATTTTTTACAAACTACTAATTATCAGGCTTGTAATAAAGACCACCAGTGCTGGGCTGCCTGAACAAGAACAAAGCCCCAGGGATCTGTGGAGATGCACCATGATGTAATATTACAGTGTAAAAGTTCTCCCAACTGTTTAATTATACAGTACACAGTAAAGCAATGTATTAATAATTTGTTACATATACCCACTTTATAAAAGTTTTTAACAGCATTAGTCAATGTTTAATTTGCTCTAAGGCTGGGTATACACCATACAATATTTCTGACCAAACAACAATATAACCGATATTGGTAGGATGTCCAGATATATTGTATGGTGTATGTGCAGGTGGCCAATCTCGGCTACATTTGACAGCAATTTGTCCCAGCCGACCACTTGATAGTGGCAAAAGGTCAGGTGGGACAAATCTCATCTTATGTTTACCCAGCTTTAAAGTGTCAGCTTCATGTATTTAGAAGCTGAAACTGTTTGAATCCAATAATTTATAAAACAAGGTACAGTGACTTGCTAATTAGTAACCAATCAGATTTTATTTGATTGGTTAAAACCTACAGGTTTTCATTAAGTTCTTATTGTTTAAAATGGTTCTAATTTTGCCCCAACCATCAGATGTTAGCTTTTAAATGTTAATATGTCTGATTGGTTGGGGCAAAATTAGCAATATTTTAAACAATAAGAACTTTTATTAAATAACCCTGCTAACATTTAATTGGTTGCGCAAATCAGCTAGTTAGGGCCCGATGCAATAAAAGGTGCAAATGTGCTAATGCTAATAGTCAGCAGAAACCTATCAGATGTTATATAACTGCAGTGACCCAGTAAAAAGCTAACATCTATTTGGTTGCTGCAGATTATTATCTTTTTGCATCAGCACCTTAGTTTACACATATTATATATAATGCCATATTAACTGGTGGGATGGGATTGGTCATTACCCATACTGTGGGTCCTACAGTCCACATCAGAATTTTACAACGTGACCATAACCCTGTCCAGTATTGATAATTTACAACCAAGCTTTAATTTTAGGATTGCAACATAGAATACCACCAAGATCAGTAAAAATACTCGTGTGGGCCAATAAGAACCATAGGGTGTATACCTTTAAGTTTCTGAAAAAAGGAGGACCTATGTATGTGTGGGAGGTACCTGGTTTGTTTGTTTTCCATTTTTTTTTTAGGGCCTGCATGCCTTACACTGTGTAGCTTGAGAAAGGGGGTTGCTTTATGACAGTATGAATTGACATTTACTTATTTTCATCTGCAATGTGGAGTGCAGTGGTTAGTGTGTATATATATATATATATATATATATATATATATATATATATATATATATATACACATATAGCTTGATAAAGGCCAATAGAACAAGGCCGAAACGTTGCTGATTTTTGCACTATGCACTTTTGTTGAATTTAATAAATCTGTTAAAAAGACCTGTGGAGTGTTGGCTATTACTCATTTTCTGTTGTGTATTGGAACCCAAACCAGCAGCTCCAGGCAGATCAAATTGTAAAGGAACGCCGTGTGCACACTACTACAGACTGTGTGTATATATATATATATATATATATATAAATATTATATATATATATATAGTCCAGTGCACTCACAGGTCTTTTTGGTGCAAATAGTTTATTAAACTACCTGCAACCTGATGTTTAAATAAACTATTTGCACCAAAAAGACCTGTGAGTGCACTGGACTACTTCATCTATGTAAATATCTAAGATACCCCAATGGCACCCAGGCAGTCAAATGGTTGGAGCAGTGAGTGCCTGTTTCAAACACATATATATAATATCTAATAGGACTTTTTAAGATTTTTATTGTATAGGTCTTCTTTAAAAAGTCCCTGGAGTGCATCTACTTCAAGTATCGATATGGGTATTTATTATAATATGCCAAAGAAACATGGCAATTAAAGTAAATAATCAAGTGAATATTAGTGTGTGTGTGTGTGAGAGAGAGAGAGAGAGAGAGTGTGAAACACAGAGAGAGATTTTGTATTCAGTAGTTCTTTTGTTGACTATGGTACATATAGCATCTATGTGCAACATCTTACATTATAATTACATTTCTGTTGTTTGATGGCAAAAATTTGAGATGTATTTTTGTGGGCAATATGTATGAGGCAAGCTCTATAATTGCTGTATCCTAACTGTCTAATTAGTTTAAAATAACACCTTCATTAGTATTAAATAAAAAAAAATACAAATTTCTATCACCAACAAAAATCCAATTTCATATTACATGTTCATACAGAGTTAATCATAATATCTAAGGCCTACTAAATTAGGTTTCTTAAGGGCTTTATAGGATAAATAATGAAATTATATTCTGTGTTAATTGACATGATAAAAGCACAAATGAGCCTTTTTCTTTAGGAACACATAACAGTTTCTATATAAAGCAACCAAAGCAGTGAAAGGAGGTTTCAAGCAAATGAATAGTCATTACTACCTTCAATGATGTGGGTCTTTTGATCAGAAAGAAATTAGCTGCACAGAACAGACAATAAAAGCCTGCCCTGCAATAGGGAGAAAATTAGATAGCACGGCGTACTTTGCACCTATTTCTATAAACTATACAGCTTCTTACTTTTCAATTACAGCTGTTCATTTGAAGAGCTCCTAGAAAACATGTGACTGATGAGAGCCAGGCTGTTCTAGAGTGCCAAGGACTGAACAGGAGAGGACGTAAAATATATCAATATATTCTTAAGCATGTTATGGTGTCTAACGCTATATAAGAATTGAAGAGTAATATACATTTAATTTGTGTGCAGTTTTACGATTTTCCTTTCCTAATCTCTCTTTTATTTTAAAATCCAAGGCAGTTATTTCTTTGATAACAATATTACAGGGGGTGAAATTAATGTAAATTCTTTTTTTTTCTTCTATTCTTTTTTTCCCCTTACCACTCTCTCTCAACTTTTTACATACACTGTATAGAACCAGGCTTGTTACTGATGTTCTGATGTAAATCTTTAAACATCCGTCATGTTTATAGAGTTACTAATCAAATCCACTTTATAGTTTTGCCAGTGCTTAACAATTGAGTCTAATTTCAGGTATGCCAACTGTGTAACAATAATATTATTGGTCTGTTTGTGTCTGTGTGCTGGCATTTGAATCATTTTATTCTGTCAGATATGACACCGCAAATGGATCAAGGTTGCAAAATAGTCAAATACAGAAGAATTCTATTCAGATAAGCAACTCTATTTAATGCAGCAAGTATGTGTGACTACAGACAGTCCAAAGTCTACAGTCTTAATGAGACCCAAGGCATACTGTACTTTGATTCCAGTGATGATATATTAACTGTGTGAGCACCTATTGTCATACAATATACCATTTTCATCCTATTTTTTCCCATTGGATTATTTGAAAATAGTTTTCATTCATTATAGGCATTATAAAGTAGAATAATTGCAAATGAGGTGACAATAATTGCAAATGAGGGGAGAGGGATTGCTGTTGGAGCAATTGATGCCCTGAGCGCCTCAAAGGTAAGACATGCTTCAGGACACATAATAAATATTGGAACATAAGAACATGTCACATTGATCAAAGCCACCTAAACTTTACCTAAGGGTTTTACATTATTTTTTCTACTGGAAAGAACCCGTGGCTGTCTTACATCTGCATGTTTGGGAAAAATCCCTCCATTGTGCCACAAGAAAGTATTTGCTGTTCTTTCCAAAATTGTGATTTTCGTTGACAAATCTAAATGCCCTATAGGAAAGTAAAAATAGATATTCTATATATGTGGTTCAAGTAGCTTTTTTATTTCCTTAAATCAAACGTAATTTTTTATAGTCTTATAAAAGTCGCTGTAATAGGTCACTACTGTAATTGTGACATACTGTATTGAGTATTACATAAGCAATAATTCCAAAGTACAGATGCCCCTCCGTATTCAGATTGGCTAATCCGTGTTCACACAGAAAGTCACATAGCTGCAGATTCATTACTCTACACCAAGATGTAATGAAGAGGCAATCAACCATTGGGTTAGCATGTTTCTTTTTTAGAAATAGTGCTGCACAACCAATGTAATAAAAGTAAATGTTGAGCTCTATGTAGCACAGAACTTAACTACTAATTAATCAGCCATTGAACTGGTGCACCTAACTACGTCCCAGTGATGCAGTAATCATTGGAACATATAGTGCACCCTATTATAAAAGCAATTCCTTATGCTAATAAAAGAATGAAGGAGGCCAGAGGCCAAGGTGATTTCTAATAGCTTCATATTTAACAAATAGTAAGAGTTATTCTATGCAATACAGAAGCGTTAGTGAGTTGTAACTAGGAATGACATAGCTAAGCACTGTTTGTACAGACCTACTTTACAGGTTATTTATGGTTCATGTCTATTATAAAGATATTAAACTCACCTAGGATATAGCCTTGTGCTTTTATAAGGTTATGAAACTCCTCAATATTTGTTCTATAAATATATTATTAGATATTTAAAATGTTTCTCTTGGTAACAAATATGTTAATGTTCTGTATTTCATCAACATTTGGTCACTAGATGGTGCTCCTTCAATAGAGTCATTGAAGTTTATCACTTTTTGATTAAGCTACCTAAAGGCATAGCAAACGTAAAATAAATAGCAGAGGAGCACACTACGTAACGTGATGAATTCAGTTTATTTGTGCAAAAACATACGTTATATTAACACACACCTAAAAGGAGGGTTTTAAGTGTGTGTAAATATATTAATATATTTTTATTCATTTTATTGATTCACTGATATAGTTAATGCATTGTATGTTTTAATGTTATGAGATGTTTTAATGTTATGGGATACCTGAACATGGTGCCCTGAGAGATCAATTACGCAATCTCATGATTTGTAGGTGGTGCTTAGGTGTATAAATGTTTGTTGTATACTGGTTATACCTGAGGAAGGGGCCGTGAGTCCCAAAATGTTGTATGTATTTTGCTCAAATAAACTGAATTCATCACGGGTGCTTCTCTGCTATTCATTTTGAGTTTTGTGGCCCTAGGAGTGGAGAGTTGAGAGGACTGCATCTACTTATTTGTCTGGCTAGTAGCCAACAGCAGTGTGTTCCTGAACTGTATAGCAAAACTAAATCCTAATATAATACATTACATTTCATCTATTTGGTTACTGAATGTATCCTCTTTTACTCTTTTACATCTATTTGGTTACTGAATGTATCCTCTTTTACTCTTTTACATCTATTTGGTTACTGAATGTATCCTCTTTTACCTGTAGTAGACCAGTATAAAGGCATCATCTGATTGGGTGCTGCAAATTAAAGACAAATATTACCACCTTTTATTAAACAGGTCCTGTGTCTGAAAATAACCTGCACTTGCTGTATCCAATTTTACTGTTACCTCATTTGGCTTTGCACCAATTTTTCATGTTAAATTACTTGATATAACTTGTATAAAATTGTTTACCAATTTGCATACATTGCGTGATTTTTTTCTTTATTTTTGCAAGAACTTTAATAAACAAAATGGTTGTAATTCTGTGGAAGTTACACTATTGGTTACAAAAGAATGGCATAAGAAATGCTCACAACTTTCTGCACTGTAAAATCCATTATAGAGAGGGGATTTATTAACTGATTTCTGATACTAAGCAAGTTAACATATTTATTTACTACGCTAACATCTTCTATTATTAAAGCAGCCCTCTCCACATGTTTTAACACCAGTCTTACAAATCATAATTTTTAAAAATAGTTAATAGGAAAGTTAATAAACAGCACTAAAATAATTACAATAAAGTAAAACGTAATTTATTGTTACAACTGTAAATCCCATATTAATAGTAATAGTAAAATAGTCATTTTTTAAGTAAATCACATTAGTGTTATTTTGCAGTAATGACTTTTGATAAATGACCTTAAAAACATCTAATTAAGAGGATGAAACAGGATACAATTATTATATTATTGATCATGTGACCTGTGATGAGCTTATTTAAGCCATCACAGGTCACATGATCAATAACATAAACATAGAATTTTTATGGCATTACAAAATCACAAACAGCGAAAAATGTACTTAAGCACACCAGAACTGGCTATTGTCTTTACTAGGTAGGTGCAATGCTCCTAACCCTCTACCCCAAGGGCTAACACAATCCAATATATGAAATCAAATGGAGGAGCATAATCAAAAATTATTATTTTTTTATTTAATATTTATAAATATTGATTATTTTCACTTAAATGTAGCCTGCTCCTCCATTTGGTTTCATATATTGCAGTACTAAATTACACAATTTTAGTCTTTAAATTTGGTACAATGTCTAAATGTTCTAAATTTATACTAGTGTGACAAGAATCACAAAACACTTATTTAACATATTTTGATTAATCTTCACTTTGGTGATCAATAGATTCTTGATCACCGTTCAGGCAGTCGATCTGGGGGCTGTAATTATGATCTTCCCTTCCCATAGTATTCCTGTCTGAAGTATTTGCTATTAATATACACTATTGAATAAATTTGCAACATCTAATCTAAAAAATATATAGTAATTTATTGGATGTTGATAACTGAGATAAACGCATTTGTTGGCTAAGGATGCAGGAAACTATATTTCATTGGTTAAATCTTTCACAGATTTCAAGTTTTCTGTAACATGAAAACACAGTAATGTAATCCTGTATATTATTGTAATACATCAAAATCCAGAATTTGATAGCAGAACCGGTACTAATCTGCAAGCTAAATGGTTGTTTGTATTTAAAACTGGTTTCTTATCTTTATTTTGGACTGAAGACTGCATGCATGGCTCATTATTAGCGTTATTATGTAATCATATACAATACCGTAAGTAATAGGTAATAATAATCTTAAATGTAATTAAACAATACTCTTCACCTGCTGTAAACTACATTTCCCAGCATCTTGTTCGAGTCACTTTCTCATTAACTATGCTGGAATGTGTTATTCACAGGACCTGGAAGGTTAAAGGTTTGACACTCTCACATTAGACCAATACATTTAAAGAACAGCAGTGTCTTCCTTGTCATGTAAATTGGCAACTTCAAAAAGGAAGATGAGAATGTGAGTGATGGTTTATTTGTAGTACAATGTGACCTCTCTTGTTCAGCACTGGGATAGAAAAAGACCATTTAAAAAATACTTTCTACTACAAATGACATTTTTATTGATTTTTAAAAAAATTGCCAGGATTTTGTCTAATACTATGTATACATTTCCTAGACTTCCCTATATTGTAAATAGTATGTCATTACTACTGCAGTTTGTGTTTAATATTCACAGAGTTGACACCTGTAGCCATGGATAATGTTCATATTGGCAAAATATTGAATAACAGGATGATGTTCAGGTCATTAAAATGTCACAAGATAGCCAGCTGACATCACCATGAGCTGTCCGTTTCTGATAAAAGCTTCCATACTGTGTACTGCCTCAGGAAACCCAAGCATTTGTAAACTGATCTGGTTTTCTAGTATTATATTAAGTTTCATTTGCCATCAATAGAAATGTTTTACTACAAGTTTGTTTTAACACTGTAGTGATGTTGCAAATAGGTTCACACTTAAAGATCTTCCATTAATAACAGTTTCATTTCACCAATGGGAATTTGATAAACAGCAAAATAGAATGGTTGGGAAAACTGTGTTGGGACTGTGGCTTGAAGAGTGAAACCAGTTTTCAGTGTCACTATTATTTAATACAAACTGTTATTTTACACCTGCAATGGAGTTTCCATCTTAAATCCACATGAACATCTCTTCAATTATATGAGACCTCCAGGATTGACTTTGGGAACCAAGACATTTTAATGGTTTGTTTCTAGTTCTATTAGGACTGAGAAGAAACGATAGATATTATATTATTATTATTATTACAGGAGTAAAATTAACAGAAGGTCCATGAAGGGCTGCAAAAAAAATAACTTTTAAGCTTTAAGGGACAATTATACTCAGCCTGCTCCTCTTCTTCTCTGGGTCAATTGAAATAAAAGGCCAATTAATATGTTCATCTTCAGGCTGTATATGTGCAGTTACCGGTCACTGTGATTTAATACATTTAGGAAGTACTATGAGAGAGAGAGAGAGAGTGGAAGAACATTGAAGGGCAACTCATAAAGGGGATACTCTCTGCTGATGCACTTAAACCAAACTCAGATCAATATAATGAAAGGATAGATAGTGGTGATCCTGGAACAAATGAATATAGACAGTATAAAAAGAAACATTGTGCAGACCGTGAAAGAAATGGATGCATATTAAAAGTATATTCTTAATACATTGACCCCAAAACATAGGGTTTTGCCTCTGGTGTCAATACGTATGTATGCAACACGTTTTTTTTTAACTTTATCATTTGTTTTATTGGAACCCCAATACAAGCCTACATGGCACCAGGGCCAAGGGGCACAACATGATTCATGATCGTCAATTCAAGGAGCAGTAAGAACTCTTATTAATATGGAAGAGATTAGAGTTCAAGTTGGGACTATCACAATATTGAGGATGGCTACCGACAGGTATGCTGAACACATACAGATTAACTGCAACCTATCTTTGAATATGCACGGGACACTTTTCTCTTGGAGCTTCCTATATTTAGGTCTCCCCAACCATTTTGAAGTAATTGGTTTCTATGTAGTTTTAGTATATGTATCATATAATATATACAATGTTTTCAGTTGTTGCATTATTGTTAGTTATAACATTTTACTTATAATGGCTTAAAAGGCTTATTGATGCTTTTAACTGTCCACAAGTTGAGAGACTCATTCTGGTGCTTCTCACTGAAAAGTCCATCTGGAAGTCCCACCCCTCTCTAGTCATCGGGCTGGCATCAGTAGGAGATGGAATATGAGCATACCAACTCCTTCCTATGAGATGGCAAGACATCACTTGCAGAGCTACATGGAGACATTAAGAGAGTAATTAAGTAAAAGAATCTGTTAAAGACCTTTGAATAGTTTAAGGCTATATCATTCCCAAAAGTTAAGATTTTAGGGTTTAAAAGAATAGTTCACTGCAAAAGTGAACTATTCCTTTAATTCATTGATTAAAGACCAGGGGGTTAAGGAGCTATTCCTTACTTTCTGTTCTTCAATCAATGCCTGTGGAGCCAGGAACAAATATAGAACTCACTTACCTTTTGTGCGTTCCTCCGCTGCAGCACTGACATTTCCCGACCGCTTCCTGGTTCTGATTAACTATAGCGCGCATGCGAGATAATGCATGCTATAGTTAATCAGAACCAGGAAGTGGGACCTGTCAGTGTGACAGTGGAGGAGTGTGTGAAAGGTAAGTTTCTTGTATCTTCATTCGTGGCTGCTGAGACATTGAATGAAGAATGGAACGTAAGGCATAGCTACCTAACCTCCCGGTCTTCAATCAATGCATTAAAGAAATAGTTCACTTTTGCAGTAAATTATAACTTTAAAATATGCTAAATTGCCTCCCTTTATATACTTTATTACATGGTTCTAAATATAGGGTTTTACACTGTGTGCACAGTTATTAGGAAAGTGAATATTTTAAAGGACAACAATATCAAAAACATCACTCCCATTACATGTCCACTCTTTAAGCAGGTGAAATCACTTACCCACATTACAACTATGCTGTCCTAAGTTAGATATCACACAGCACTTATCTGCCCAGGGCCCAGATTAACACAACACTTGTCATTGGCTGTTGGAAAAGTCTGTTACAACCTCTCTCTACCTCCTCTCCCAGTCAAAACAAACTTGAAGTGCCCTATTGCTTGGATACAGCTTACATAATTAAGCTGATAAAGGTTGGGTGGAGGAGTTGTTACTCCCCTTCACAGCATGGCTAACTGAAGGCAGAGAGAGGCTCGAAATCAGAAAAAAAGGTATGGGGAGGACTGCATACCTTTACACTTTTTAAAGCAATTAAAAAAAAAATACATTGAGGCAAGCAATTATCCTTTAAGAATTAATTTAAATATATAATACTGTGCTATCAGTCAATCTTTCGTTTTGTTTTTTTACAAAGGAATTTTCTTAGGTGAATACACACCTGTTAGGGAGGGTTATAGAGGAGGCTTTAAAGGTTGGACTAGATTGATTTATGTCTTTATTCAACCTTAATGCCATTACACAATCACCTGATGTGCTTAAATCCAATAAGCTTATACATTTATACAGCTTGGAGTTATACTGCTTAGAATTTATGCATAAAAATATTACAGGGTCAAAGTACCCAGCTGCCTAGTATTTATGCACATGGTTAAGAGAGAAAAATATATATTCGCATTTACTTATTTTATATTCTAAACTTTTATGCAATAGTTGAGGTTTGTACCGTGTTAGCCATAAGTAAGAGAAGAGAAGTAGAGCTGTGATACCTTTTATTGGCTAACTATGAGACCAGTTTTCTCTTCCTAGAAGCAGAACTAAAGCCTCAGTTTGAAAGTGACCTTTTTCTGCCAAACACAGACCCCCTAAAATGCAGATGACATAATTGCATTCCAATTAACAGGGTCAGTTCTGTCTTTGTTTCTTAAGGAACAGATCTTGGCAAATGGGTAACTTTGATTGCTGTTATATTTTTTTCTCAAACTGGGTACTGGATTGCTGTTATATTTTTTTCTCAAACTTTTATATTGAGGATTTTGTCCCTTAAATATATATATATATATATATATATGTGTATACAAAATGAAGAAATGGAGTCGCACACAGTTTTTCTTTGTGTGTATATGTACATACAGGTGTATAACTCTTTTTTATTTTTTTGAATGAGAGCTGGCAAATAAACTATATCCTCCTCCATACATTGCAATAAACAAACCAAGATATTTTCCATACCATTAAACAGAGATTTACCAGTGGTTCAGGACACGTTTAATATACCTGTACTAAATTTTTAATAATTCTGTAGCTTTATAATAGTTTAACATAAAGGATTATACTAGAAAATGAGGACACTGCTCTTTACTAGTGAGCTATTCACTGATGCATAACATTTCCTGTCATTACAATTTTTAATTTTTTAAAACAAAATAATGTACTTACTCTTTTTAAAAGCTACTATTTTAAGATCTGTCTTTATTAGTAAATAATACATTAAAATACAAGGGTGCAATCACTCTACCATAAAAACACTTGCCTTGACAGATAGTTAGTTTTCTGTAATAGCTCAGATCTTGAATCATTTCGGTCTGAATATACTCTCATCCCAAATGTTTAATTAAGCACTGGGAGACATGTCAGTACCAATATAATCCTTTCCAGTACATTAAACACCCTAATCCCTTACATTTCTACTCTGTCATCACTGCCAACTATTAATTCCCTTCCAGTGTGGCTCTGCACTTCCTGTTCCACTAGTGTCTAAAGAATAGAAATGAAAAACAAGGTTGAATACAAGGAATATATATATAAAACTATCTAAAATAACAAACTGTGATAGCATTACATCTAAGAATAACATGCATCTAATTATTTTGGCTTGATTTAGATTTTAGTTTTCAGAAATACGTTTCCCTCAAATTAAAGGCTGTAAATATTAATATACTGAATATTAAAATAAATTGATTTAAAAATAACCAGCCTATGTGTATGTAAACTATAGTTGTTACCCTATATTCCTAGACAACAGACTACTCATCAATAAACTTGTTTAAAAAGAAACATGGTACTTCCAATATTTTGACACAACAGATTAGTTGGCCTGTTGTGATGAGCTAAAACTTAGGACCATGTGATGAACTGAAACATATATCCAATGAAATTGTTTTATTAACAACAGAGAAAAATGTTAGGTTAAAGCTAAATTTTTCATTAATATTTTAAAATATCATAATGTCTAACAAGCCTTATCTGTTTGTCAAGAGTATCTAACCTTTTAATTGTTAGTATGTTAACTTTAACAATGACAATTTTTTGGCAGTAATTGGTGGCCCCTTGCCCCAAAATCCCAGTTGGGCCCCATGAGCCCAGTCTTACACTGCAATGAATTTAGAATCATGGGGAATGGATTCTTATTTTTTTTTGCTCATGGATAACTAAATAATCCAATTTTTTCCACTGCAGTTTCCCATTCACTTCTATGTTCTCTTTCCTCATGCTTTTCTGATTTTTCTCTTTTCTGACATTTCTGACCCTCCCTTTCCACATCTCCTCATTTTCACTAATTCCCAATATCCACACCCCTGGGTACTTTGCAGATTAGCTGTAATACTTACAAGTTTTTCCGCAGTTCCACCACTCTGTTACTGCCAGTGACAGTCTATAATCTAGCCAATGGGAAGGCATGCTTGTTTTCAGAGTGTGTTTTCCCATTGGCCGCATCACAGACAATGTGAGAACCTTCATGTAAGTATTATAGCAGGTCTGTAACGTACACTATTAATAGGTGGAAGAAGAGGAGCAAGGGGGAAGTAAGTATTATTGTCCTTTAAAGGGACAGTTCAGTGGAAATTTGTGTAATGCATACATGCTGCATATTCTCTCACATTTTTAAAAAATCAGTTGATTTCATACCCTTTGCTGTTCCCTGTTGTTGACATTTGTGAGCTGACATTTCAGGCTCTAAAGGTGCTTCTTCTTCCCAGGATGCACCACATCCTTGGAATGTTCCTAACAGTAATTTCTACTGATGGATGGGTCAAAGATGCTCAGATCTCTACTGAGCAACTGAATCAACCCAGGTGCTGGGTCAAGGACAAGACCATAACGGTCTCTATTAGGGGTCCTGCAAACAGGAAGGCAGTATTTCAGTTGCATTTATTTATACACAGACAAAATGCTGAATTGGTAGATTAAGGTCATGAGGATGAAAAAATACTGCTCTTTTTCTGAAAAGCATATGTATTTGCACTGAACTTCCCCTTTAATTAAAAAAAAACTATATTGTTTACTGGTTCATTGTAAACTGAACACTTTCTATACACATTATAGGTAATTACATTGTCAAGGTGTATTTGTGAATAATTGCAAATTCACTCATTTATCTACCAAAGACCAAGGCCAAATTATCAGAATACATACACAAATTGTTTTTATCCAGCTAATTCACAATTTACAAAGTATTGATGTGCTTTAGAAAAATGGAATGCTCTTTTTTCCCCTCTTATTCTATGACCTAGCATGGTTACCTTAGGCTACTCACATTATGGTCTAAAGTTACTATACGGTGGGGGGAGTGATATTTTAGGTTATGTATTTCTCTATCTGGTACATTTTTCAACCCCACAGAAATGCAATGCTAATGAATAAAAAGGAATTAAATACAATAAACATATAAAGGTATGAAAGCTGATATAAGAGACTACAAGCTTATTAAATAAGAGTTGCAAAAGTTTTTCTGTGGGTTTAATCTGCACCTAATAATCAGATGTTAACTTCTAACTGACCTACTAAAGTAAAAAAAATCTCTATAAACCTGTTTGGTGACTTCAGATAAATAACGCAGGCAAATGTTTCCCCCTCCTATTATATAAGTCTTGTCATAAATGAGGGCTGTTAGATCCTGAACAAAATTAAAAGAGATGGTAAAACATTAGAAAAGTATGTGATTACATTCAAAATGAAAACGCATTTACTAAAAAGTACTGAGTATATAGTATGGATCCTCCTGAGAACTTCCTAAAGCATTGCTTTAAAAAAAATGCCACCTTTCACCCTCCCTGCTTTGGTGCGTATTACATGCCTATATATTTTTCTCAAAGTGTACAAATGCACTTCTCTATGCACAGTTTGATGATGTCATCCAAAAGCACACATAATAATGTATGTGTGCGCCCATCCAAATACCCTGAGAATGCACTATAATATGCCTTTTTTCTTTTCTAAGCTGATTTTTTTGTACTTTTTTGAGTTCTGCCCTTTTGAAAATGCAAAAGCTCTGCTGAATTGGCAAATTTTTGAAACCCGCTGTTCCGCTTAGAGACCAGGTTTGGTTTGAAACCGGGATTCATCACTAAATATAACAATCTGGGATGGAATGTGCGAAACTTCCTACTCCATTAAAATGAATGCAGGCCCCCTGGTTATTAGAAAGTCATCTGCGAATATGGATAAAGTTTTATAATGTATGATTTTTTAATGCACATAACATTAACATTGCAAGTTAATTATTGTAGAATATCTAATATGCAATAGAAATTCTAGTAAAGGGAAACACATTTTCAATAGTTTGTTGTATGGTGATAACCACTAAAAATGTGGTTATTGTAAAATTACTCACTATGGGGATTAATAATGCTCAAATGTGCACAAGAGCTGTTCTTACTTAAAGTACTCTGATGTTATTAAAAGCATATTGCCATGGTCATAGATATTGAATATTTATACTGTCATACAATAAAGGTCACAAGGTGCCTGTCATGTGTTTATAGACTGGAATTTAATTTATTGCTGACAGACTATATAGAGCCCCACAGCCGTGGTTGAAGTTTGATCTGTCATCTGGAGTATTATTCTCTGTAGCCTCTGATGATGATACCATGTTATAGTTCTGAAACTCTGAGAAGATTGTATCTTTTTTGTGGTTTGCTTTTGTTAAGCTTTTATGCAAATAAAAATTTGCCACCACATTTTTTAGTTTGTGTTGCATTGAATTAATGCATTACTTTCAATAAAAACATTTTTTAATAAATTAATAAAAAATCAGAATCAGAACCCACAACACATCAGAATCCAGCAGCAGTGTATGTACACAAACAAATATTGTATATCTTTAACTTGCTACACAAAGGTAATTACTTGCATTGGGAAGAACCTATTTTTAAGTTCCTAAAAGTGGCACAAATTAACCAACATTTTTCTAGCGCTTGCCAAAAACAGCAGTCTTTCCAATAGGCTAGGCACAACATTTCACATTAAATCAACATTCAAAGCACTTACCAGCAGATGTTGCTGACATGTACCCAATGTTATCTCTTTAACCTCGTCCCAGAAAGAGCACACTAGTCATGACCATGTCATTCAGATGAAATTAGATTTAATGTGCTAGTTTAAAAACTTTGGCTCACTCCCATTTTTTTTTCTAGTTGCTACACTAAGAAGAACAGAACATCAACTGCCATTGCATTGTATTGCTAAAAGATGATTTCAAATGCTTTGTCCAAAATGTTTTGTTTATACACATGCCAGTGATGCCCCTTTAAATTTACCCCTTACAATGGATTATGAATGTTTGTTTTGAACAGTTAAAGGTGTTCTTTATATTGTAATATTTGCCATTTACTTGATAACAAGCACAGATATAAACATTACTATTTATTTTATAAGTTTCTTTTTAAAAAGGCTGTCATTAATACATTTTATAAATCATCAAGGGCAGTTATTATTATAAATCATAAAGAAATACACAGGCAAAAAAAAATACTACAGCAATAAAATTTGCTTATTTGAATAAATAATGGGAAGATATTCTAATCAAATCTCTCTTCCCCTGTCGTTGTGCATCCCTACCCCCACCCCCTGTAGTATTTGTAGTAGTAATTATAGTAATATAGATAGATTTTTTTTTCTTCAGTATACTATTTCTTCTTTAAACCAATCCAAGGCTTTTAAAAAGTGCTTGAAAGTGCTTAATGTAAATCTCTGATTTATTCACATCAAAACATTTGGGTCCTTTATTGTGATTAATAGAATTAACTTTTTATCACTATCTGTCATCAGAATTACTATAGAAAAACCATTTTAGCAAACTAAGTGCAAAATGGTGGCATAAATTTGCATTGCTATGGAGCTTAATTAAACCTCAGAACTTATAAGAGGAGGCAAGAGAAAAACAAACACATTTAATTTCTTCAATTAATTTAGTATCCTGTTCTAGTTAATCAAATGATACTTTTTGTTGAGCATGACAAATCTCTTTGTCAGAATAGGTATGATATAGTAGATAAAGGTCATATATTTCCACTTCAAAAAAGGTCCAGCTTAGGGAACCTTAATTACACAAGGTAGTGATGAAACATTAATTAGGTTCTGTCAGAAATAATTAGGTCCATGTTAAAAATGATTTAATTAAACATTTTTCCTCTTTAGTAAGAAAAAAAGAATCAGGTTCCTATATCTGACTGCCACCAAGAAAATTAATATAGGTCCCATTGTAACCTTGGTTTATAGATTGAAAATGAAAAATATGGTGGCACCAAATTGATAGCAATATAAAAGTTATTTTTGAGGTTTACAAAAACGTGTAATGTTTCAGCGCTGAGTTAAGGATAAGTGGATACTTTTGATATATCAGATAAAATCTTTGCCTTAGGCTCTAAAATAATAATATGTTATTCTGTAATTATCTGGTAAATGTTACTTTCCTACTTATGCAAAATGAAAATCTGGTCTAGATGAGATTCATTACTGCAGAGCAACACCTTGAACAAAAAGATTTGCTGATCATATGTTGTGCTCAATATTTATTGAGCCTGTGGTATCAAAACACCTGATCAGCTGTTGAATGCTTTATCCGTGTTTACAGACTGGAATGAGATGCAGTCAATGGGTTATGCAAAATAGTGTGTACAGTTCTATATACATGACAATTTTAATTCATATTCTGAATTTTCATTGGGTGGTATGCCATTGAAGACTTTTTTAATATAAAAAGGACAGTCTATTAATCACTAAGTAAAGCATTCTGATAATTCCATTATACAGAGATAAAAAAAATAATAATTTTATGCCAAAAACGACAAACAAATCCCAATTTTATTTTACAGCTAAAATCACCTTTGTTATAGTTGAGTCATTTTTTTAAAACAATTTATTGTAAAACCTTTTTTTATTTTAATAAAAGAATAACAATAATAATAATTATTCTAATTATTATTACCAGCATTATTACTAGCATTATTACTAACAATAATATATTTTATGTAATTAGTGACAAACTATCTGATCTTATTGTTTTGTATTTATGTTCTCATTATTTTAGAACGCTTTGGTCTCCAGATCTCAAAGCACATTTTAGTCATTCTCTTTTCAAAATGATAAATTGCAGTATCCTGGTACTATATGCACATAACATAGTAACAAAAATGTTCTTATTCGATAAAAAACATTTGCTCCACTAAGCATTCTAGTATCTAGTATCTAAATTAATCCAATACCTAATATATTTACATATATTAGCATTTTAGAATCGGCATAAACACCTAGTTTAAAAATCCAGTGTTTTCATTAACATTTTTCTGGTTAACTCTCACTAGAACTTACCTATGTGCTTCAGTGTCTTAAATGAGTCCTATGAACTTTGGCTGTGAATTATGCTGCTTTAATCTTTTCAAATAGATAGAAACTTGCCCCCTTATCAGTAATACACATTCAGTCCTGTGCAGCACGGTAGACATAACCATAAGCTCTGGGACCTTCTCATTGAGAGAAGATTGGTTCATACAAAGTTGACAATACACAAGTGAAAGCCATTGTTGATATTCAACATTTTTTAAATAGCTCTACAGAATAGACAATAAGGCTTACAGGAAAACTTGGTCAGGAAGATGAACTGGAGCCTGGGTTAAAGAAAATAAATCAGTAAAAGAAACATAGATGATATTAACTGAGTAAAATCTCCAATCAAAACATGTCATTATGAATCTACAAAATACATATTTCATGTTTTCTGTGTTTGGTTAATGATAATATGAGCAAAAAAATAGATGTAACTTTTGTATCACAAGACAACGCTGTCTGCAAATAATAGTGAAATGTGTATACACAGGAATATTTGTAATATTTCTTAATATATTTTATGTTTTTAACTTAATTTATCTCTTTTGTTGTAGTTGCTTAGAGAAATTTTTAAATTGTTAAAGGTTCACAAGTGGCAAGGTAACAGTCAAATTATTAAAGACAAAGGAGCAACAACCTAACAGAAGGGGAGATGAGCTAGAATACCGTCCTGTAGTTCAAAAGGAATTTTGAGGGTACCGACTTAACTGTCTTACAGTATGTACTTTGATTTCTTATATGTAGAAGTATTATACATACATGGATTTCCCCCAAGCTGTAATTAGGTATTCTGGGGATTCGTAATCCTGGAAAGTCTGACTGCACAGTATTAAGGCTACACCAGTTGAGAAATAAACAAGCATTGCTCCTCTCCCCTTAAGTTGCCCTGGTTGCTTTTAAAGAAGGAACCCACCCACTTAGATTGTAAGATCTTTGGCACAGGGACCTCATTCCTCTTAAGCTGGGTACACACAGTAACGATAAAGCCCCGATACCGTCGGATCCGATGGTATCGGGGCTTTATCGTTACTGTGTGTACGTTCGTTTCCCGCTCGTTCGGGAAAGGCCGAAAATTTCCATCGGCCGCGCTAGACTCCTATAGGGAGTCTAGCGCGGCCAATGGAAACACACAGTCCCGAGCGTTCTCCCTATAGGGAGAACGCTCGGGACTGTGTGTATGCAGATCTTTGAAAGATGGCAGACAGGATCTTGCAGATCCTGTCTGTCATCTTTCAGAAATCGTTACTGTGTGTACCTAGCTTTAGTCTAGCATGTAATCCAGCAAGTCACCTTTTTATTTATTCCCTTACACAGATGAATAAACTGGCAAGTTTTTACCAACAACAGTTCCCATGGAAAAATCTGTTTCAAACCCAACTCGTAGAATCCCAGTTCAAATTTTTGAACAATTTTTCAATCTAATTTTTATATTTTCTAAAATTTGTTGTTAGATTTTTGGATAATAAATTTTGAGCTTTAAAAAAAAGCTCAAAAATTCAGTGAGATCCGCAGATTTTCGAAACCAGCAGTTTTAAATTGAAACCAGGTTTGTTTCAAAACCGGTGTTATCTCTACTCCCTTGTCTGTATTCTAATGCACACACAAATCTAGTTAATTAGAACATTTTCAGTTGACATAGATGAACCCTTGCGTATAAGTTCAGTGGCATGGAGACTGTGCCTGTACAGTTATTAGGCTTTTTTTACCTAACCTGGAGGTCCCCATTTAACCACACGATACTGCTCCGCCTTCTCTCAAAATTGTATTGGCAATGACCCATTGTGCTGTGTAAAACATCTGATGGCCCATGCCACCTTGAACATTTGCAAAATAAGAAAAGTTTTAAACATGGTGAACAGGGAGATTCAATAATATTAAAATATGTGTAATACACACATTAACCCAAAGTAATATCGAGTTAACGTGTGTTTTACACATATTCTAGGGTACTGCGCCATTTCCAAATGTTTTTAAATAGTGCAGGGTACCCAATACAAAAACCTCTTTGGTTAAGTTTAGCACTGCCTTTTAATGCAAAACGGAACAGGGCTTTGTATGAGGACTTTAATGAAGAGCAACCCCGAGCTTTTTTACCTGTATGCAATCCCACAATGCAATACCAGACGTATTCTAGTATGTGTCTGTTATTGTATTGTATTGAGGGATCATGAGTAGCATGATGTCTGATTTCCCCATAAAAGTTTACCCCAATTAAAACTCCACCTGTGAACTGTGTCAATTCTTAATTATCAGGGAATTGGCTATTTGTGAATTTGATTGATATATCTGCACTGCAGTCCAATAGTATAGGGCGATTTACCCAGACTCGCTGGGCAAATATATGGAGTTAAAGTCGTGCTAGCCGGTTCGCTACTGGTTAGCTCGAATTTAACTTCATATTAGCGGCGGATGCACAGGATACGCAAACATCACCTGCTCATCCGACGCTCGTGATTCAATATCACGTTTGCACTAAAACTAAAAACACGTCTGCGCTACTAGCTGGCATTAAAATCCCGCAGTGGGTGAATGCCTTACCGGGATTTACTCACATTCACAATCATGATATTAAATCACGAAAGCAGCATTTACCCAGAGCGATAGGTCTCTGCATGTGTTTAAAATTTATAAAAACAATAACTGATACAAATATTTTATTTCCTTTTCCCTTAAAAGCATTGCTCAGTCATTTTCCTATTTCACAAACTACTTAAATGTTTTACAAGAACCTTTTTGAAAACTAGAATGTTTTAGAAAGGCCACCTTCATTGAAAAGTTCAATAAAATTACTGAGTACTTTTAAAATAAATCTGCAATTATCTATCTGACTAAAGACCATTATTAAGGTATTCAAAGCCTTAAGGACTCCTTTAAATATGGCTACAATCAAGTATAATAAGGTCTTGTGTTTTCTACTCCCACTTGAATGCTTTCCCGTAGTTTAAAATGGAAATTTCCCATGCTGGCATTGAGTTAGCTGCTTTCAAAAAAAGTTTTAAATAAAGGAACGTTCTACACATACAAATGACCTGATATAGTAGCATTTACTAAATATTAGGGGAAAGAGCAATTATAGCTAAGAATTGTAACAATTGTATAACCTCTTTTATAGTGGATAGCAGGTACCTTCTGAACATCGGGATGAGGGTAAAGAGGATATTTAAGCCTGCAATTTTTTAAAATGCACAGTAGTCCACTAAAGTAATTATTGAAATATTTACTATTGATGGGTAAACCCAGCCATTGACCTTTGACCACAAGGCAACAGGAGATGAATGAATATGCTAAAAAAAAAACAGAGGCATAATGAAACAATTTCTGATGTCATAAAATTAAAATTTCCGTTTTGAGACTCTGCTAAGGTGGAGGCATTGGTCACAGTAAATAATAACATTGTCCATTTGCTCAAAAAAATAAGTCGTCGCCCCCCCCATGTTAACTAGTCCCAAAAATATGTATTCTCCTGCCTGTAAAGGTTTATGCTTTAAATAACAGAGCAGCACATTGCCAGTGTAAAGTGTAGAGTTAAAGGTCTCTTACTGTGTTTTATTTAAAAAGTGGATTTTAAACTACTTTTTAAAAAGTAGTTTATCCCCCTCTTTACTCTTTTGGTGCCCACCCACTCTTCTTATCGGTCAACAGAAAATCCGAGAAGCATTGTCAGGCAATGACTCACTCCAACTACAATTGTTAGGCCAGGGGCAGAGCAGAAAGTAAGAGAACCAAAACAGTAAAAAGGAGAATAAGGAGAATTAAAAATGCAGGTAGCAGGAGAAGAACATACATTTGGGGTAACCTCACTAAAATATATCATATAATTCAAAACAAATAGAAGGAGACTCTCACGCAGGTTTCAAACTGTTAGAAACTTATTTTATTGCAACATGTTTGGGATCATGTGATATTGTACCATTTAAAACAGTAATATTAAATTTTTCCACAGTAATAATATATATCTAAAAATCATACACATGTTAAAAACATATCCACATACCTATCTTGAGTTTCACTAATCAATAGTAAGAGCTGAGGTAACAAAAAGCATACCTTAGTATAAAAATGGTTTAATAGACCACATGTCATTTAAACCTACTGGATTCAAACTTTGCATTCTTTTTATCCATTTTGCTTCCTGGGTACCTGGAGCATAATTTCTAATATTTCTCTTATGCTCCTAGATTCTTATCTTGACCTGTCTCTGTGTCTAACCAATATACACCATCCAACATGGACATTTTTCACATATATGACCTCCCTTGGTCTCACATGTGGAGTAGTGCCTCATCGGTACTTTAATTTCCTTTGTACAATTCAGACATGGAATGGTACCTTGTCTTTTGCTTATAGTTATTAATGATGAACATAATTTATCCTTGATATTGTAGCAAAATGTAGGTAAATCTTTAAAAACTTGTTCGTATTACATGTCTGCCTGTAGTATTGCCCAGTGATTCCTGAAGATTTGCTCAATTTTCCTGCTGGGTGTTCTATCCTTTTCTTTCTTGTGGAATCTTGGTTTTGGGAGGGACTCTCTGCTCAGCTTACTCATTTCCTCTTTAGCTCTTTCTATTGTCTCTTTTTGGTACCCACATTCTAACAATCGATCACACAGCATATTTGCTGCTGATGTTTACTTCTCTTTTCTTGAGGTAATTCTCTTAGCACTCATTAGTTGCCGTTTTGGAATATCACAAAACACTCAAGTATTGTGATAGCTTGTGGCATGCAATAAATTGTGTTGGTCAGTGGGCTTCTGATATAAATCTGTTTGTATGCCATCTGCCCCAAACTCCACAATTACATCTAGGAAAGAAAGGCTTGCCCCTGACACGGTATGTGTGAACTTAATTGTCGGATGCATTTAATTCACATGGTCCACCATTCTGTGTAGTTTGTTCAAAGGTGCCTCGCACTAGAATATTGTCTACATAATGATAGTATCCTTTAATATGCTCTTTAAATGTATCGATATGAAGAAAAATCTTGAGTTCCAAACTGTGTACAAAGATATTTGCAAACGACTGAGCTACCAAGGCACACATTGAGATGCCTTGGCATTGCCAGAAGTATTAATTATGGAACTTAAAGTAGTTTTAATGTAGGACCATTTGTAGACAGTCCAACAGAAAATAAATCTTCTGTGTTGGTAAATCTATACTCAGTTGGAGCCCTTCCACACAATGTAACCCCTCTTCCTGAGGGATAGATGTATACAAAGCCTGAATGTTAATTCCACATAAGAGTGTCTTATTAGTTATAGGGCCAATCTCATGTAGTCTAGTTAAAAGATCTGTTGTGTCCTTTAGGCATGTAGGAATAGGCTGTGCTAAAAGTTGCAGAAAACTGTCTACAAACCAAGATAAAGGTTCTAATATTGACTCTATACTGGACACTATTGGTCTTCCCAGTGGATCCCACAGATTCTTGTGTATTTTAGGAAGCATGAAGCAGTATGATTCCATTAAGGGTCGCCTCCTCCAACAAGGAATCCACCTCTTTTTTTTTAATTGTCCAAGTGGGGTCCACTGGGGAGGCCTTATAGTGTTCAGATATCGAAAGTTGCCCAGCAATTACTGTCACATATTTCCCTCTGTCTAGCACAACAATTCCACCACCTTTATCAGCTCCACATATAATCAAATTGCTGTTATTTCTCAGGTTTTTCAGAGGTTTGATTTTCCCCATATGTGTCTATGATTTAGACTTTTTTAACATTATTTACTTCTTGTGACACAGTATTTACAAACACCTCTAGTGAAACATCATGAATTTCTGGTAGACTTTTAGGTCTTAAGTTACTCATGGGTACTTTATGTCTAATTTTGAAAAAAACATGCGTAGTTTTAGCAATCTAATAAATTTATGTAAGTCAATATCCCAGTCTGGTGTACATCTGTCTGCGAGATAGGGCTTTTCTGTAATCTTTTTTCTTTTGCCATGCCTTTTGCCCATGTTGTAGACTCTTCACCACTGCTAAAAGTAATCCTCTGTCTGTTTCCCCTCCGTTGTTTCTGGTGGCGTTTGTGAAGTTTCCCCTTTGATCTAGGTGGGCGGTCCTTCTATGTGTACACATGCTCCTTTGCGTAATCTTCAGAGTCTCTAAGCTTCTTCCAGTTTTTTCTCTCCACAATACTGACTCTCATCCGCTGTAAAATCTCAGTATGGTTTTTTTTCATCTCTGTTCTTTACTGTATATACGAGTTGATTCCGTTTTTACTTTGGCAATCTCAAATTGAACCTTATTAATTTTATGTTGCAATCTCTCGATTGTCAAAACCATCAGGTCCAGACTGTGTGTGATAAACAATAGACAGTGTCCCGAACACCTCTTGCTGCTGGATCCTGCTGTGTACTGTCCCAATCACCTTAGCTTAGTCAAATTGGAAAGAATGGTATGCAGGAGCTTCCAGACAATGAAGACCCAAAGGGTCTTCATGATAAAGGACTTCACGTCATGCATGTCGTATCAACAAAGCACCAAAATATATCCTTTGGAGTCTTCATTGTCTGGAAGCACCTGCATACCATCCTTTCCAATTTGACCAGACTGTGTGAAATCTCCTGCCATCTTGTTTGATATACCGGATCATCTTTGCATAATGCCAGTTTTGATTTGGATCTTAGAACTCTAGGTTCTCAGCTTCTCCAATAATATGTTGAATTTCGTTGTCACTATAGATAAATATACTTAGGGTTGTTTGAGGTGTCGCTAAGTCAGCCATGCTTGACTCTCTGTTAATGAAAAGGGACACAAGATAGCACAGTTAAAATGGAGTGTTCCATTGACAGACCAGCAAGAGGGGGGGCATCAAAAAACTTTTATGCAATCAGAAGCAAAATGGATAAAAATAATGCAAAGCTTGAACCCAGTAGGTTTAACGACACGTGAACTACTCCAAGATAGGTATGTGGATATGTTTTTAACTTGTGTATGTTTTTTTAGATCTGTATTATCACTGTGGAAAAAGTAATATTACTGTTTCAAATGTTGCAATAACGAGTTACCATTTTATTTACAGTAATTCATTAATACAAAGTAATTTATGGCACAGGTCACTTATGATAAACCAAATTACACACTGTGAACCATCATTAGCACATGTAACTTTTTAGATATATAGGTTTTTAACATGTTTTAATAATATTTCCAGTATACATTGTGGTTTAAGTCACGTTGTATATACTTTGCATTTTATACAGAAGAGATAACTTGGACAGCAAGTGGATGTGCCCAATATGGATTTTGATCACTTTGACCACTGTTACATTTTTGGACACTATGGGGCCTTATAAGGTGTTACACTGAAGAAAGTTGGATCCCACATGATCCAAAACATGTCACAATAAAATATGTTTCTAACAGTTTGAAACCTGCGAGAGAGTCTCCTATTTGTTTTGAATTATATTGTCTGTTACCTGCAACAGTGGGAGCAGGGGAGTGAGACTGGGGAGATCTGGTCCGGATGTGCCAATTTTGAAGTGTTTTCACTAAAACATACCACTCTCGAGGGTTAACCTGACCTTAGATGTAATGATTTTAGGGTCCCATACAGCAGAATCCTGATGGTGGCAGCAATTAAACTTTTTATGTATTTTAAAAAATAATAAATGAAGCTCAACATGGAGTACCATTGCTTCTCATTATTTTGGCTTAAAAATTAACAAATTTCAGTTATTTTATTTCTATTTTTTCTTTTAATCCTACCATTTTTTGAAATGTATCGCCTGCCTCAAGATAGACACAGGAAACTGGGTATGAAAGCATGGTGCATATAAGAGAAATGTGTTGTTTTCTTTTAAAGAAGTTTGTGGAAGCATTTTAAGGTTACCCATAAATTCCTCAACCTTTTTTACCAGAAATGTATAATAATTTGCCTCTTGAACTGCCACTTTCTTGATTTTAATGCACCTGATCTGAGAGTGCTGTAACCTATAATAACATTTCTGTGATGTCCGATAATGGAAGCAATTATTGAACAATACCATGTATAAGCTATTGATATAAATTTGTGTATGGCCAGCATAACATTGTGTCTCTCTGCCACATGCAGAGGGTATGTCCACCCCCTAAACAAATATTTCAGGATTGATAGAACCCCCCCCCCCCCCCCCCCCAAAAACATAGAGTTCACAACGTCTAAACCATTCAACACTGCTCCTAAATGTACTTACCATCCCTCATTCCCTCAGCTGCTTTCTACTGAGCAGTGGCTGCAGGGGCCAGACCAACATCACACCTTCGCCAATCACTCATCGGATGCCATTCCGGAACCTCCTGCTGTTTTAATGCACAGACAAGGCACAGAACAACAGCAGTAGGCAGCTGGGGGAACAATGGTTAGTAAGCACATGTAGGAGTTTTTTTGGGTTATTTTTCTATTAAACCTGAAATTTTTTTGAGGGGTGGACTTACCCTTTAAAATTACAAAATTAAGGCACAATAACAAAATACATGTATTTATTCAGAATTAAGTTTAAAATTTGTAAGCAAATTTAAAACTTTCTCACACATTTTGTCACACAAGTTATGTAATCACTGAAAAATAAATATGATCAGTGTACAAGCACACATTTAATAACTAGCACAATGGAACATACAGTTCATTTTATTAAAGGATAAGTGCACTGTAAAAGTTATGTTTATTTGGAAGCTGCAGCTTTAAAAATACTGTTGCCATATTTTTTTTTACCTATGCCCCTCCAGAGCCTAGCTTTGTGCCTTGAAAGTTGTTGACATCTTGTTACTGGTTTGCTGAATGTTAAGCTCCGCCCCTCTGAGATTTTCTCTGCTTTCTCCTGCTTGAGCCTCAAACAGTAATGCTTGTGAGTTCCGTGAACACGCACGTGCACGGAACTCAAAGGCATTACTGTTTATTGCTAACTCGGCATACTGCTTACATAGGTGGCCTGTCCCATTAGAGTTACTGATGTAGAAAATATCCTGTCCAATATCACAGTTATGAGCAATGCTGTATCTTTACAGAAAAAGGTTTGGGGATGATAGAGAGCTTGTATAAATGGAAAGAAACCTAATGTTGAATTTCAAATATAAGAAAAATCCAGGATCAACATCTTGATAGTCTTGGAATCCACTATTTGCACTCATGGAGTCCAAGACTATTTATTTAACTATAAACCTACTCTTCAAAGGACCACATTCTTATACACTCTAACTTAGGTGGGCCATTTTTTGCGACAAAATTTTGGATTTTCATCCCAAAAATTAGATCAGAGAAAATGGTGATGATGGGGACTGGAAAAGGGGTCAATGGAAAGATATCCACCTAACTTGATGGTTGTTTTTTTCAATCAAGCACTCAACTTCATCAAGCCGTTGATCAAAATAAAATTGCAAACCAAATCTGCATATTAAATTAGTCAAAATATCAACCTCATTTATAGCATGTGTTACATTCCTTAAAGTGGAAAAACCTTGAGTATTTACAAAATGCTCTGAGTTACTTTTCTCATTTGCTTATTCAGCTCAATGTCATTTGTGTTCTTCTATAGAGAGTGGATGGGGAATGATGGGGGAATTAAAACATTAGCAATGCAAGGCTGACTTATTGCTGGTGAAGCACTGACTGGATTCCTCTGGAAAACAAAACAAAGTTTAGCAAGGCAAGATCTTTATCTAGTGTAAATATCCTGTTGGCTTTTTCCTGTTGCCACTCCAAATAAGTTGTCCTCACATTATTACAGAATTTACTGATGATCATTATTAGTAATTTTGATCTCTGCAGTGCAATTGGAAAAAAGGATAAATAATGAAATAATACCCAATCAATTTAATACTATTACTCAACACCAGGCTCTCATTATCAAAATGAAACTACTAAAGAACACTTATAAATAATATCAAATCAAACCCACTTCACTTATTATCTACATTTAACTTTCTTTTCTATCCCTTGCCCACTAACTCTATTCTCTCCAAATTCTTCATAAGATTTTGCTAACTACAAAAATAAAGTATGCAGATTCCTAGTCTTCAGGATAGTTCTCAGATTCTTTTAGCCACCTCCTCTGCTTTTCTTAATTCTTTTAATCCTGGGATCCAGTCAGAGGCCTCTAACCTGCCCCAGTCCTGTCCACTCACTACATGTCCCCTTAATCAAATGCCCTCTTTCCTACTGAAGTACTGTGATCAGGTTGTAACACGTATACTTACCTACATATTTAATGCCTCCTTGACATCTAGTATTTTTCCTTTACCCCTCTTGCCTAGTTAACCAACTTAAGGAGGCCATACATACTAACAATATTGGGTAAATCCCGACGTTCTTTGACAGGATTTACCCATTATTGTTCATGTGTACGGGCTTTTCCTGACCGTCTGTCGGGAAAGACGGAAAATTTCCGTCGGTTGTTAGTAAAGAGAGCCGATACGATTGTACCGTGTATGGCTGCACGACCAACTGATCCCCATACCGTGTATGCGGATTGGTCGGTTATGTGCATGCGGTTCCCACACCATGTGTGTCAAAAGATACCAATGTGATCTGTCGGTACACATCCTGTAAAAATCGCATGTGTATGACCACCTGCAGGGCACGGCCACATTGCAATGCAAAGGCACACGGAATCGCATGCGATTTCACATGTGATTTTGTTGTGTTTGCACGTATATTTTTTTCATTAAGTATTGGAAAACGCATGCGATTGTGATTTAAAGTGCAGAACGCAAATCACAAGTGCAATCGCATTGCACCCGAAAATGCGCATTTTTGGTGCGTTGCCGTAATTTCAATGATTTGAAAAAAATGCAAGCGCAAACACAAGCGCAAATGCAGAAAAATCACAGCAGTGTGGCCTAGCCCTCAGTCTCTCTTCTCCTGCATTAATCATTACCTTCATGCTCATGATCTATTGGACCCCTTTCAGTCAGGATTCTGTCCTGTGCCCCCCACAGAGATGGCTCTGTGCAAGGTATTCTATTCGCATCCTTCTTGACCTCCCCTCTGCTTTCAACACAGTGAATCATTTCCTCCAAATGCAAATTCTTCCCTCCTTGGGTATTCATAATGAAGTGCACCCTGGTTCCTATCCTATCTCTCCAACAGAATCTACTCTGTGATAACAACCCATCTTCTCTGGTCTCTCTTAGTATAGGGTTCCACAGTTCCCTGTTCTTGTTGTTCTCCATCTATACTATCTTCCTGGCTGATGTCATCAGCTTATTTGTTTTACTTATCATCTGAATGCTGATGATGCACAAATCTACTTTTCCATCCCCATGCTAAGTCCTAACATCCAATCACGCATCTTAGACTGTCCCCTTGCCATCTCCTCCTGGATTGACCACCAATACCTCAAACTGAACCTTACTAAAACTGAAATAATTATTTTCTGACAACTTGTCCTATCCCACCCTTTTCAATATCTTTTGACAGTACCCCCATTTACCCTATTTAGTCATCATATTGTTTAGTAATTATTCATTACTCTCTCTCATTTTCTAACCACATTAACAATGTTGCTTAAACCTGTTGCTTCTTTCATTACAATTTTGCAAAAACCCATAGGTTCCTCTCTCTTCCAACTACCACTATGCTTATCCATGCTCTCATCCTATCACAGCTGAACTATTGTAACCTTCTACTTACTGATCTTCCTACACCCCATCTTTCTCTTCTTCAGTCAATATTAAACTCAGCTGCACACATTGTTTCCCCTGTGCCACACAACTACCTATCTTCCCATTAAAAAACATATTGTTTACAAAATACTTCTCATTCCAATATCAAGTCATTCTGAATTGAGAAAGCCAGTCGGATGACTAGCGAAACGTCTTCAAGAACTAAACTTCAAGTCCAGTTGATCTAATTGAATACAACAGATATAGCATGACCTGGATGAATGAGAACCTTCACAAGCATTTCTCATTCCAATCCATTTTCTCTATTGCTCCTTCTTATATTTATTCTCCAGTATCCCCATATATCGCTGCCTATACCCCCACTCATCACAGAACCATCTCCTTTACAGACCACCAACTTACACGACTTACTTATGCCTTAAACATTTTTCTCTTATGGCTTCCAAGCCCTGTAATTTTATTACACTCTCTCTTTATCAAAAAATCAGTAGGTTTATAATCTCACATCCTATCTCTCAAAGCACAATATATGATTGTTCTAAATTGGCCCTGCACAAGTGCTTACTATAGCACTTCTACTCAATGTATCTGTATGTTTTTCACCTAACTAAATTGCAATCTCAATGGGGCTGGGACCTCTTTACTTTTGTTGCATGGTTCAAGCATTTATATACTTGTTAATGTACATAATTAGTAATGTAGTTATTTGTTTTGTTCCCCTTGTATGATTTTTTTATGATAATATTGTAGAGCACTGCATCATCGTGTGGCACTATATAAATAAACATATACATACATAAATACAATACAAATACAAATACAACCCGAAGAGTAAGTATACACTCTTTCCACTTGCGACTTTGCATGAAAGTCCCTAGATTCTGTGCAGAATTTTGACAGTCAAAGCCGAAATTTCAATGTTGAATCCTTGTTTCAGTGAGACAAATTTCAGTAGTTCCAATTTGAAATTTTGTTGTCAGAGCTGGAATTTTCAACAGGAAAATAATTATTATACATTAGTTATTACTTATACCATTGACCGTTTGGATTAGGGTGTTGGATATTAAATATTGGACATATGTACTTACCTATTATACCAATATGTACTGCGCTGTGAATACCCTTACTTTAGGAATATTGGTCCATTTGGACCGTCCATAGGGTGTTTTTACACATATACATATGTGGGTTATACTGCAACATTTTGTACTATATTGTTTATGTTTTTATTTGTTATGGTTTACCTTCCCCCCCCCATTCCTGTTCCGCTCCTTCTATTACTCCTGGCTTTAACTGGATCCCTGGGACTTTTCTCTCATTAAGAAATTGCCTACATAAGGACATATTGAGAGATCCCTTGTCAGCCTCTGAGGAAGTGACGTAGTCACGAAACGCGCCAGGCTGCCCCCTTCCTCCTCCCACACCTCTTCCCTGTGTTTGTAGTCAGACCGATTATGGAGGTTTTGATGTTTTTCTATTGTATCTAATAAAATAATTTTTTTGCCACGAGATGCCCATCCTATGCTTCTTATGTATGGATTGACCATTAGTCGTACAAGATATTCGGCTGAAAGATACCTATGGACATTTGGAGCTCCATGATTGCTACGGATGGGGTAAGGGGATTACGCTACTATATATCTAGTGTGTCTCCACAACAGGTTTATACATTTAATTATTGTAGACTGAAAAAGTCATCCTGTTAGAATTAAAAAAAAATTGCTTTATTACTAATAAATGCACAAAAACACATACTTATGTAAGTTGTGTTGTGTTAAAGGTCTTTCCGATGCATAGGAAATGCAGAATTTTGATTAATGTTGTTTCTTTTAATATCAAATGTCAGGTAATCTCGTCCAGTAAAAATACTACAATTTGAAATTCTGCTGCACGCTATCAGGCCCAACTAGCTTTTCGAGCTTGCCTTAGTACCTAGCTTGCACTGCTTGTCAAAATTTAATGAGAGTACCCATTCTAAAATAATTGAATTTTCATATCAGAGAAGACCAGGATTTTGCAGACAATAAAATTGCTGAGTCTTGTTCTGTTACTGGCAAATACCTTCTGCTTTGCTCATGAAATCAGTATGTAAATGTTCAAGGTTTGTATTTAAGGCATCTTGCATTCTGAGTTGTAGAACCTGAAATTATTTCAAATGGTACCATTGATAAGTAGCTGATTATAATACTCAAAATGTAATTTGTTTGGTGAATCGGGATAAGCATTTGGTTTATGTATTATAAAAATGTTAATGTGGAATGAGTTTAATTATGTTTCCCAACTTGTACTATTGCTCAGGCAGAGTATGAAGGACACAGTTCCATCTGATGATTTGCGTACAAGGAACAGTTCAAAATGGACAGTAGACGACCTGAAAAATTGAAAGTGTGTACAAATTCATAGCTTCAGATGTTAAGAATATGGAATAGGTTCTGAATACATTCAACATTGTCTGTCCTTAAAAATAGAAGTGACTAGATTTGCTAAAAATGTGGTATGTTAATGAATGTTAAAGCTGCAAATTTTTGCCGGTTTAAAATTATGTTAATTTATTACAGTTAATAAAGCCTGAAATTAGATTAAACAAGACATGGTTTTATATGAAGAGAAGGGGTTGTAATGGAAAGAACCAATGAACAGGGAAAGTTATGTTACTGTATATATTCTGACCAGTATCAGAATGCAAACTGTTAATTTCCTGGTCCAAAGAAAAGTTCCAGGAAACTTCTCGTCTAACTCCAGAAAGGATTTTATCTTAATTGAATCAATTATTAAGTAGGGTATATTAAGGATGATATAAGACACTATGGGGTTACTGGTGGAAAAGGCAATTTTCTCATTGTGGAGTTTTTCATTGGAGGCTTTAGATTTAGGAATAGGTTTAGGAATGTGTTGGAGTCATGTTGGGTTAAGGCCTAATAATTACATGGCAAGTGGCTTCTTACATGTAGAATCCACATCTTGTCCTATTCTTTCAAAAGAGAGTTATTCCCAGTTGTCTATTCAAAAGGCGTTAAGTTTTGCTCAACCATAGTAGCGCAAAACTTAACTTAACCACTATTGCATTGGCTACACCACACTATTTCCACAATGTTTTGGAAATTGTGCAGGCATAGCTAAGTTAGTAAAACCCGCACTAACCCAATAATACATTGGGTAGCATGGATTTTACACTAATTTACATTGCCCCCTAAAGGCGTTTCAACATTCAAACCAACAACTTAAGAGACTAATTTAACAGTAAAGGGAGCTGTGATTGTTAGGGTGTATCGCAGTCCCAAATGATATCCCTATACTTTATGTAGGGAGAGCATTCGGGACTGTGCCCACATTTTTTAAAGATAGGTACTGTGTGTGCCCACTTTAAGTCAATTTTTAAATTGAAATCTAAAATCATTCAGAGAAACAATGATAATGACTTCCAGAGGAGCTCACTGTGAATCCTGTTGGCTATCTTTTATTGGTGCTCAAAGCTCTACCTAATTTGCAATCTACTGACTCTACCAATAAAAGGCTAATCCAGTTGGACCCGACGTAATTGACAATCCCCAAAATCAATCCCAATACTTTTGTATAGGGAGAACAAAAGGAATGTGAAGCAACATTTATGAAAGTTGACAGACAGCTTTCAATGTAATCTGTCATCTTCCATAAATCTGTAATGTGTGTACCCAGCTTACAGACAACAATAGACAGGACTAGAAATGCTTATTTGGTAACAATTGCTTTGACCATCCTTGTCCCCCAGATCTGCCAATCCATCCATCACTCAAACAACTGGAAGATATCCAGTCACATCAAAATCTGGCTACACGCAGTCCCGAGCATTCTCCCTTTACACAACCTAAGGAGAACGCTCAGGACTGTGTCTTCCCTCAGCCGTGGCGACTCTCATATATGGAAAAAATTCCCTCTTTCCCACCCAATCTTTCGATGGTCGCGTAATCTTTTGGGAATGCAAGGTACACATAGTATTGATAAAGCCCTGATACCGTCATATCCAACGGTATGGGGCTTTATTGGTACTGTGTACCTAGCTTTTGAGTCGGTGTGCAGGTTCCTCTTGCTCCTTTGAATTAATTATGGAAACCAAAACAAAGGTTTCTGGGGCTGCATTAGGATACAGCATTTTAGGAAAATGCTCAATCCTGACAAATCTTTGAAGCAAATGATTTGTATGGTAGGTAATCTCTTTGGATATCCCTTTCCTACCATAGCGCAGATTTTTGTCTAAAACAACTGCTAATATATTGCTGGCTTAACGAGACATATATGTATCTCACATACCCGAACAAAGTTTAATGTAAACCAAATGAACCTGTGGTCCTTCCAGTGGATTCTGATTTCCCCAATGTGCTTCATTTTTAAGGAACAATTTCTAAAAATATGCCCTGTATTTGATTATTAGGAAATAATATCCCAAATAATCTTGTTATAACATTACAAGTTCTTCAGCCCATGTGTTTTGGTTTTACGAGTTCAGTTGTCTGTTGCTAAGCACTTTTACTGTTACTTTTTAATTTGAGGGAGTTCACGAGCTTTCTTTTTTTCTTTTACTATCCCATATACCCAGGTCTTTTGTTCCTCTGTCTAACTCCAGGCTATCTTGCTTTATCCCTCTTCCATTGTTTTCTGAAATGGAGTTCTTTGTTTCTTTTACTTTCTCCTTTAGCTAATGTTGCATGTTGCTTTTCTTCCTTTTGTTTTAGCTTTTCTTTTTACAGTCGTCAATATTTCACAGCCAATGTCAAAATATTTTGGTGTGAATTTATGTCCTTAGGGTTTTTGTAATATAAATCATTTAAGGCGCAGTAAAAAAGTACAGCTACGCAAGTGGAAATAAGTGAGGTAATATGGTTTTTCTTTTTGAGGTTTACGGAACTAAAAGCTATATACTTGCTATCTTACATCAACTTTTATTATTAAACTGTAATTATATATAAAATGTAGATAATATAATGTCAATCACATTTAACCTTTTCTAATACCCCCAGGATTCTTTGCACTGGAAACTCAAGGCCAGGTCTTTGCTGACTGCTTGATAAGTGAATGAGTGATTATGCTGCTTAATAGACAATGATATAGAAAATGCATCAGTATGTACGGAATATTAATGAGGAGCTGCAAAAGAAGTGATAAGAACACAGGATACTTACATCTTGTACAGAAGACATAGTTAGCTTTTTGTATTGGCGGGAATGTAGAATATTCATCAGTAAAAGTATGATACCTTGATAAGACAACCCATTAATTAGTAGAAATATCTAAAAAAAAAAATATTTGTCGAAATAATTATAAAGTAAACAATGATGAAGTGGTGTTGAAATAAAGGTCAGGTTTGTATTTCCAATATGGCAAATCTTTTATAAGCACTAACCTTCTGTAGACATATTATAAGTGCATGCACCTTTTTAAAATCTTTTTTCATATTTTCATAAAAAAGGCAAAAATATACTCAAGAGATAAAACGGACACAAGGGAGATACAGTGCTACTCGTTTGATGCAATAAGGGGTATAAGACCATAAAGATGGATTTAAACGATTTTCACAAAAAAAAATAAAAAAATTGAACCCTAGGGTATTTACATCATGTGATAGAAGTAATTGAAAAGTCTGTTGCTTCTTTAATTTTTAGATAATAGTGAACATATATTAGCTAAAGATAATGGTGATGGGACTCAAAGATAATAACCGGTTTGAGATAATTCAGACTTATCACAGTCTACTGTACCAATATATGTACATATTAATAAGGCCTGACCAATTGTGCAGCCCATTGAAGTTTCATAAAGCACACCCAATCACACACCCAATCAAACCAACCCAAAATATTGGGTTGGTTTGAAATATTGCTTTGTGTGTACCAGTTGCTTTGTGTGTCTAAAATTCAAATACATAAGTATTTAGCACTTAGTACTCCATGTTGCAGTGTTCATTATCATCTGTTCTATTCTGAAGGCTGTCCCAAAAGAATGGGAATGGAAGAGCAAACACAGCAACTAAACATGGTTTAAAACAATCACTTATGGTAGTGAATCCTTTCTTGCTATGAATCATTTTCTTGCATGAATCTGCTTGTACCATTTACATTGCACATATCTGATTACTCAGCACAAATTCATGGCTTGCAAGAAATGAAAAGAAAACATTTTGATCTGACATTTCCTTCTTTGCAAAGGACCTCATACACACAGATCAGTGACACCTGAACACCATATAGTTGGACAGGACACAAACAATATGGCCACCTTATATAAACATGGGCTCACAGACACAATTTTTGGAAACAAGTGTATTCTTATAGGAAATATATAGTATTTACATATAACAAGATGTTTTAACAATGAAATTGAATGACAGCCTGGGTAATAATAAACTAGCCTTTGTCTTGTTTGACTGCATCCTGAAAAATGGTAAAATAAAATCCCATACTTTAGGAAATCATACAGTGGGCATTAGGTACATTGTGTAAACACATTATGAAGGTATGTATAATGTTCTCTCTATTTCATATTGTTTTCTGTGTCACAGTACATTTGAATAGACACATGGTGGAAAGAACAAAAAAGTTCTCCAGCTTAAATAAGAATGATGTTAAATACACAACTATATTCTTCTACTTTAGATTACAACATTAAGAAGTCATCCTAAAATGTAAACCTTTTTTAAAATCATAAACTGGATGTATGTGTTTGGGGGTTTGCAATTAAGTTATGTTAAGCTTGGGCTATGCTACCTTGCTGCAAGCTATGCACCTTGTTGCTTCTCTCTGAAATGCAACACAACGGCAGGAAGAGAAGTTCATGACATTCTGTTACTGACTTCAAGCAATAGCAGTTCTATTGTAATTCAAGGAAAAGGGTCTTTTCTTTGTCAATGGAGACAAATTAAGGACTACATCTACCAGGGTTACTCCCTTAATTACCAAAGCACCTGCATTTCTATTGAAAGACTGCCCAGAGCAGAAGTTCAGAAATATTCATGCATTTTAATTTAGGGAGCTGGGGTCCTTTTGTTAGTCAATAAACCTAACAATGTGCTAGCTTCAGGTTCATTTACAAAAAAATATTACTTTATGTTAACTTAGAAAGAGTCCTGTAAATTGTTACACCACTTGATAAATTAAACAAAGAAATTAAATAATACAAAAACCTTAATGCTTCAGACAAAAACAAATTAAGGTGATTAAAACATGCAGAAGTTTGTCTAAAAATGCCCACCACAACAGTTTTGCTTTAATTTAAAAGTTATTCCCTTTAAGCGTTTTGTTACTAAGTGCTTGCAAATTTGTTCTCCCTCTTACTTCAATTAAAAACAATGTTACAAATTTTGGTACAAGTTGGGGAAGTAATTTCCCAATATTTTTCATTGACATCAGGCAGGGAGACAGAGCTGCAAAACTTCTAAAGCCTAAAGTTATCAACTTTCAGGGAGATTCAATTAAAGTTTTTAGGTAGATTCAATAAAAGTTCGTATCTTTAAAAATGGAGCTAATTTTGTCCCAACCAATCAGATCTTATTTAACATTTAAAAGCTAACATCTGTTTGGTTGAGGCAAAATTAGCACAATTTTTAAGGATAAGAACTTTTATTGAATCTTCCTGCTTATTGTTAAAAATGGTGCTAATTTTGCCCCAACCAATCAGATGTTAGCTTTCAAATGTTAAATAAGATCTGATTGGTTGGGGCAAAATTAGCATAATTTTTAACGATAAGAACTTTTATTGAATCTCGCTGTTTATTTGCACCACTATTTGTACCCAGCCCAAAGTGGTGCTAATTTTGATCCAATCAATCAGAAAGCTAACATCTGATTGGTTAGGGCAAAATTAGCACCATTTTCAATGATAAGAACTTTTATTGAATCTCTCTGTATCTTTTTGATGATTGGTCAAAATGTGTTTTTTTGACTTTAGTTACCCTTTAATTATGGCTGCCACAGTAATGGATAAGTAGATCAGTAGGTGTGTGTACCTGTGTCCGGTTGGGGGTTAAAAAAACAAACTTTTTTAATGATTGGTCAAAGAATTTTTTTGACTTTAGATACCCTTTAGGTATGGCTGCAACAGTAATGGAGGGGTAGGTCAGAAGGTGTATGTAACTGTGCCATGTGGGGGATTAAAAAAACAAACTTTTTTAATGATTGGTCAAATTTTTTTTAACTTTAGTTACCCTTTAAGTATGGCTGCCACAGTAATGGATAAGTAGACCAGTAGGTGTGTGTACCTGTGTCGGGTTGGGGGTTAAAAAAACAAACTTTTTTGATGATTGGTCAAAATTTATTTTTTTGACTTTAGTTACCCTTTAAGTATGGCTGCAACAGTAATAAATAAGTAGATCAGTAGGTGTGTGTACCTGTGTCGGGTTGGGGGTTAAAAAAACAAACTTTTTTGATGATTGGTCAAAATTTATTTTTTTGACTTTAGTTACCCTTTAAGTATGGCTGCCACAGTAATGGATAAGTAGATCAGTAGGTGTGTGTACCTGTGTCAGGTTGGGGGTTAAAAAAAACAAACTTTTTTGATGATTGATCAAAAAAAAATGTTTTACTTGTTGTTACTGGGGAGCTGAAGACTAATATGTAACGTGTAGCACACAGTAGCAATTTATCAAATTCAGGCGTATTGTCTCATATAACATATCATTTAACCACTGTAGTACAGCTGCTGCCCTCATAACTAACCACTGAGCCAAGGGAGGACTGGCCCAGTAGGCTGAGGGGCAAATGCCCCCATGGCTGTTCTCTAACATAGTGCATGCCTCTAGCTCTAACATGGGGTAGATACAGGAAACTCCTCCTTCAGGTGATTTCCCAGATCATTCTATGGAGATCATTAAGGAATACTGATATTGTCATACTGGTATAATACATACTGATATTGTCATACTGGTATAATACATACTGGGATTGTCATACTGGTATAATACCCATACTGATATAATGGAATATACTGGATTATATGGTATAATACATACTGATATTATCATACTGGTATTAATACATAATGACTCATTGGTCATACTGGTATAATTACATACTGGGATTGTCATAATGTAAATAATACTGGGATTGTCATACTGGTATAATACATATAGGGTCATACTGGTATAATACATACTGATATTGTCTACTGGTTATAATACATACTGTGTGTCATATGTGAAATAATGGCATATGATACTACATATGGGATTGTCATACTGGGATAATAAATACTGGTGATGGTCATACTGGTATACTACATACTGGGATTGTCATACTGGTAAAACATACGGATTGTCAACTGGTAAATACATACTGGATTGTCATCTGGTATAATAAATATGGATCTTGTCATACTGGTATATACATATGGGATTGTCATACTGGTATAATACATACTGATATTGTCATACTGGCTAAATCATACTGAATTGTATAATGGTATAATACATACTGGGATTGTCATACTGGTATAATACATACTGATATGGTCAACTGTATAATATATACTGGGATGTCTACTGTATAATACATACTGTGATTGTCATACTGGTATAATCACATACTGATATTGTCATACTGGTATAAATACAACGTGCCTACTGGGTACCACTGGATTGTTACGGTACCTACTGTATTGTTATGTACATACATACTGATATTGTCATACTGGTAATAATACATACTGGGAATTGTCATTACGTGGTATCATAAAATACTGAATTGTCCGAACTGGTATAATACCTAAACTGATGTGTCATACTGGTATATACATACACTGGATTGGTCATCCTGGTATAATACATACTGAATTGTCATACTGGTAATAACAATTGGGATTGTATACTGGTATAAATAAGCTGGGGATTGTCATACGGTATACTATGGGATGTCATACTGGAAACTCTGATTGTCAAATACTGGTATAATAAATTCACTGGGATTGTCATACTGGTAAAACTACTAGGTGATATTTGTCTCTGTATAACTGTGATATTAACGTCACATACTGATTGTCATCTGGTAATATCACTGATATAAACGGATATAATAATGGGATTGTCATACTGTTATAATTACTTACTGGGATGTCATACTGGTATATACATACTGGATTGTCCTAACTGTGTACATACTATGGGATTCATTCTGGTATAATCAATACTGGGATTGTCCATACTGGTATAATACATAATGGGATTGTCATACTGGTATAATAATACTGGTGATTGTTCAACTGGTAAATACATACTGGGATTGTTCATACTGGTAGATACATACGATATTGTCTACGGAAACTACGATTGTCATAATTAAATACATCTGGATTGTAATACCTGGTATACTACATAATGGGAGATATTGGTTCATATATGATGTTACGTAATAATACTGGGATTGTCATACTGGTAATAAATACATACTGATGATGTCATACTGGTATAATACATACTGGATTGTCCATACTGGTATAATACATACTGGGATTGTCATTACTGGTAAATTATTACAATACTGTGAGTGTCATCTGGATTAATCATATGGAATTGTCCATTACTGGTATAATACATATGGATATTGTCATACTGGTATATACATACTGATTGTCATGGTATATGACATGATGTCCAATACTGTATAAATACATACTGGGATTTTCATACTGGCTAAATACATACGGGATTGTATTTAATGGTTAATAATACTGGGATTGGTAATTCCTGGTATAATACATACTGGGATTGTCATACTGGTATAATACATACTGGGATTGTCATACTGGTATAATACATACTGGGATTGTCATACTGGTATAATACATACTGGGATTGTCATACTGGTATAATACATACTGATATTGTCATACTGGTATAATACATACTGGGATTGTCAATGGGTTAGATCACAAGCATCTGCAGGGTAAGCATTACAATCTGTCATTTCAGCAGACACCACATTGACTATCGTGTCACGCAGGCTTCACCTCACAGGTATGTTCTAGCCAGGGGTACTTGCAGCATCTGTTATAGACAAAGCCATATGTACCTGTGGATACATGCAGGGTTATTCAGTAAAAGTTCTTTTTTTACTCCGGATTCCCCCACAATCACCAAAACATACTGATAGGATGTTTGAAATCACAACACACACACACACACGCACGCACACACACACACACCCCCATCAGGGAGATTCAATAAAAATAAAATAAAAAATCCTATTGTGCTAATTTTGCCCCAACCAATCAGATGTTAGCTTTTTGATTGGCTGGTGCACAATTAGCACCATTTTATAGGATTTTATGTTTATTGAATCTCCCTGATTTTCTTCTTTATTGAATCTCCCTGATTGTCCACTTGTGTGTGTGTGTGTGTGTGTGTGTGTGTGTGTGTGTGAAACGTCCTATCAGTATGTTTTTGTGATTGTGGGGGAAACCGGAGTGCCCGGAGGAAACCCACGCAGGCACGGGGAGAACATACAAACTCCATGCAGATGTGTCCAAGGTTGGAATCGAACCCAGGTCTCCACGCTGCAAGGCGTCAGTGCTAACCACTACGCCACCGTGCCGCCCAACTATTCTACCTTTTATGTTTATTAAGACCTAGTAACAGTTAGGACAGTTATGACATCACTGGCTATTTGTATAAAGGGGTGGGGCTATGATCCATCACTACACAGTTGGTATTGATAGAAGCACAAAGCCTAAAGCTGGCCATACACAGGCAGACATTGGATAGATTTGAGATAACGATCTAATGTCTAAAGACCACATTGTACAAGCAGCGGTTTTTATCTTGAGATGTTCCTATCTGGTCCATTCATTTTGTCATCTCAAATTGCATTAAAGAACGGGCTAGGCAGATCTTAGATAGATTGGACATCTGTCTTATGAGAGATTTTACATCTGTCTAATGTCTAAATAGTGTATGGGCACCTTAAGGTGCAATGACATGAATAATATAGTAAGGGGGAGCAGTTAAAGGTCCCTGTCTGCTTTGAAAAGGAAAGCAGAGAGATGAATGGGGCAGTTGGGGGGAGGAGCCAATAACAAGCACCAGTGTGTTTATCTAGACTTGACTTAGTTTCAGTTACTGTAGAAGCTCCCCCAGTAACAACGTGTTCGTTATACTTACAGTTATTAAACGTGTGGGTAGACAATCAGGGGGATTGGAGGGACCATGGCAGAGCTGAACAGCTCCTAGATAGTGTTCGTTTGTGTACAAGAGAAAGTTTATATTTGTAATATTGCGTGTTCTCGTAATGCTGCACATTTCTTTCCATCATACGTCGCAGTCGGCCGATAGACGGTAATTAGCAGAACTAATGCGCCAAGTTGATCTTTGAAAAAAGCAGAGAACAGTAGTGGATCGTTGCTCTTTGACCAATCATCAAAAAGTTTGTTTTTTTTAACCCCCACATGGCACAGGTACATACACCTACTTACCTACCCCTCCATTACTGTTGCAGCCATTTTTTTTACTTTAGTTACCCTTTAAGTATGGCTGCCACAGTAATGGATAAGTAAATCAGTAGGTGTGTGTACCTGGGTCTGGTTGAGGGGGTATGTCTTTTTTGTGTTTACAACCATAAAACATCACTATTTGTATTAAAGACCATGAAAAAAACTGTTTTGAAATATTCACATTGAGAATTGTTACCATAATAGTCTATGGGAAAAAATGTCCGGAGATTTGCACATAACGCCATAACGCTTCCGCGGATTCCTTAGCTAGAAGATAGCACACTTCTCCTATATGCCCCGCACGTCTGTACTGTGCGGGGTACATGTCTCTAGCTCAAAAACTGTGGGAGGAGATACGGTCCAAAAAAGCGGAAGAATAAAACGGAAGAAGAAGAAAAAGAAGAAATAGAAAGAACAGTAATTTGGCTGTCTTCAAGCCAAATTAATTACAATAATGCTTTGTGTTTATATCACAAAAAATTTACTCTTGAAACATAAAGAAAATAATACACCACCTATTTTGTTTGTGAAATATAATGATGGTACAAATAAATAATCATAGATTCCATCATTTTATGTCCTTTTAAGTTAACTTACCATGGAGGAGAGAGGATAGAACTTACCACAGATTGATCCAGTGCTGGCTTCTCCCTGATGCTGGAGCGAAAGAGGTTCTGTCCTCTCTCCTGTACGTTTTACTGAAGAACGGGAGGTAAGACATAGCCCATTTACCTCTTCAGTTCTTTAGTTAAAGGGTATGTCCACCCTTAAATCTGCTTGTGAAGGTTCTCATTCATCCAGGTCATGGTATATCTGTTGTATTCAATTAGATCAACTGGACTTGAAATGTAGTTCTTGAAGACGTTTCGCTAGTCATCCGACTGGCTTTCTCAATTCAGAATGACTTGTACAAGAATCTGTGGCAATTATGTACCCTGGAAAATCCCAATTAGCATATCACAGCCAGGTGTTAAGGGTGTGATTAGATAGTGGCTAAGAGGTGTTATAGGAACGCCCAGAGTAAGGTGTTAAAACAGCATTGTACATGGCAGACAGTTGGTGTCGAACCCCCCCACCTCTATTTAGGCTTGGTTTCTTTATTTTCACATAAATGGCCTCCTTAACACCTCTCTTGAACCAGTTACGTTCCTTCGCCAGTATGTTAACATTACAATCTTCAAAGGTATGTCCTATTTAATACTTTTAAAATCATAGTCTAGTCTTAGCAGGAAATGTAACTCGTGAAATCAAGGCAAAACCCATACTAACCATATATTGCTCATGTTAGCATGGGTTTTGCACTGTTTCGAGTAATAGCACCTCCTGTTGAGTTCATTGGCTAGTTTTAGGAGAGGGCTGAATTTAATTGAATTAGGAGAGGGCTGATCTAATTGAATACAACAGATATAATATAGTGCAGTTTTGGAATTCTGTGTACACAAAGGACATCTAGGAAATGGACAGAATTTAAAAAAGGGCAACTAAATTAATTAAAGGGCAACTAAAGCCACAGAACAAAACTGAACCAGAAGTCAGGACACCTTGATATAAAACCAGTAATCTGCGTCTTACCTCTCATTTTGATACAGTTTATTTAGGTGGCATTTTATAGTTTATTGGTGTTTTTAGGGGGGTTGTTTTCAGATTCTGGAGTATAAAAAATTGAGTTTAGTTCTCCTTTAAGTTTGGAAGGGGTTTTTCACGGTGAGAATGGTAAAACTATGGAACTATCTTCCATTGGACATGGTGATGGCAGGTTCATTGGATAGTTTTAAAGGGCATGTCCACCCCCCAAACTGAAAATTAACCAGTGATTGCCCCCTACCTTTCCTCTCAGTTCCACAATTCGCAATGACTCTATTATGGAAATATAAAAGTATGACATTTATTATTTAATACCTGTAGCTGGCCAGCTAGGGGGGAAAAAGGAACTATAATGTCTAAGAGACATACACTTAAAAATCTAAATAAAATCTAAAAGCATCATATAATATTATTATAATAAGGAAGCCACTAGTCTTAGTCCCAATACTTCGATCCCCTGATAAAAATTTAGAATTCACAGAATAATCATAAGGTGGTTCCAATTCAAGGTTTCCAGTAATAATACAGCAATCTTTACTTTAGCCAGTAACTCTCCCCTATGAGCGTGGTTCACGATCCACCGTCACGTAACTAGTAACTAGTAACTAGTACTTCCTGTTTCCGGAAAAGGAGCGTCACCACAACACATTTCGCTCATTGGCGCTTCATCAGTTAGGGTAGCATGCTATCAGCTGTTTAAAAGACCAGACCCGAACATCCGGAACTGAACCGGAAGTTTGGGTCCAGCCTTTTAGACAGCTGATGTTTCATTCATATGTGTGGTCAGCTGTTTAAAACTGCTGATCGTGGAAGGGATCTTGGAGGGAGGAGGGGGTCAGGGATCTGGCCTCCAATCTCGCGGGAACCCCCAGCCCCCACAATGTACGCCCCTGCCTCCCTTCCTCCAGATCAGTGTGCTGGATTTAAATAGTTGTGCTAAACCCTTTTTTTGTATTGTAGCCTCCCAGCACTAACTGCCTTTTCCATTTTTTAAAAAATAGCAGAAAACTTACTTACAAGCCTTCTTTCCAGCGGTGATCCCAATAGCCGGCAGCCGCGTCTGTGATTGGCTGCTGGTCCAGTCCCTAATGTTACTTCCTTCGTGGAAGTAACATTACAGGCAGAGGCAGCAGGAACGAAGGCTGGTAAGTAAGTTCTCTGCTATTTTTAAAAAAAATTAATAATATGGTTGGGACTAGGAGGGTGGAGGCTACTCTACAGAAAGAAATGTATTTTAGGGTGGACATAACCTTTAAAAAAAGCTGCATACGTTTCTAAAAACAAAGAATGTTGCATGTTACTGGGATTAATACATAAAGTTGGAGTTGATCTAGGGATATTTTCCATTTCCACTAGGAGTCAGGAATTCTATCTTTATTCAACCTGAAATACTTTTCTATTCTATGCATCTGTATTACATTTTAGTCTTTAGAAGAAATAGACTGCTATTTTCAATTGATCCAGAATAACCAAAACAATATTGCAGCACTGCATGGACAAATTAATTTTGTCTCTGGCTTGAAACTTGTTTTATTTTAGGCCCAGCGAAGAATTTTCATTTTCATCTAGCTGTAAATACAAATGATCCCTTCTCTGTTGGACTTAAAATATCTTTCTATGAAACTACAAATATTCTGAATCAAAAGAAACCTTGAGAGGCAATTGAAAAGTTGATACAGCAGAAATAAATTCTAAATAGCAGTTCCTTTGAAATTGTTAAGAAAAATGTACTGTGTTACTTTTTTTAAATAGTTGTTAACATCCCCCCAAATTTTCTTGGGCCACTTTCAAAATATGAAAGTGATAAGTGACAAGGCAATGTCTTCTCATGTCCAAAGAGTACACTCAGTTTTGATGCAATGTCTACCTTAAAGTTTACCTTCTATATATTTTTATTATTTTTTTATTATTGAAATTTAAGACAGGATATGATCTTAAAAATACTTCATTAAAGGGAAACTTCAGTGATAAATATCATTATTTTTATTTTTGCATACCTAGTTACCTAGAATTTATACCACTTGCTTTTCCCTACTGTTGACATTAGTGAGCTGAAATTTCAGGTTCTGTACCGGTCCGTCTTCTTCCCAGAATGCACACTAATATGGAATGTTCCTAATAGCAATTTCTTCTGATTGGCTGTTGGATGGGTCTACTGATCAACTGAATCAACCCAGGCACTGGGTCAAGGGCAAGACCATAACAGTCTCTATTAGGGATCCTACAAACAGAAAGTTAGTATTTTGGAAGCATTTATTTATACACAGACAAAATGCTGAATGGGTAGGTTAAGGTCATTAGGATGGAAAAATACTGCTCTTTTTTCTTAAAGTGTATGTATTTGCACTGAACTTCCTCTAAGTCTAAGGCGCATATTTATAAAAGGTCGCAAAAAGTTTTCGCTTTCACTTACCGCATGGTTTTTCGCCAAAAAGCTAGTTAACGCGATTTAAAAAGGTGGCGTTAACGAGTGGCGAAAACTTTTCCGCGACCTTTTGCTAAAACCCTTTTTGCCATACTTCACTATACACCGCAACGGTAATTTGAGTGAAAAGGCATAACGAGATTTATAAAAAGCGAAAAGTGTGTTTTCGCCTTAAATGGAGCGGAATATTATCGCCATCTTTAAGGTAGCAAAAAGGCATCTTTTTACCATGTTTGGTATACTGTACATTTAATTCGCCTTTTTTCTTAACATTTTTAGCTTGGACTTAGCTTGGACGAGGTCAGCTATTTTGCCTGAGGGAAGACCAATAGAGATGGCCGAAACTCGCCAGTTTCATTCCTTTTCAGATTCCCGAATCTCGGGAAAATCCTGAAGATCCAAATATCCTAAAAACGGAATTAATTTTCGATTATTATCGAATATTCAAGCTTATTTTCGAGGGTTATCAGAAATAGCCTTGATTAGTTAGTCCTCGAAAATAGGATTGGAGGCTGCTTTCGAGGTTTCGGTTGTATTTTCAATGATTATCGAACATTCAAGTCTATTTCCGATAATCCTCGAACGTTCGATAATTATAGAAAACAGGCTCCGAAGTCCTGAAATCCGGACGCATCATTCTGATTTCAGAACGGAGGGGTTCTGTGTCGGATCCGGGTCCGATTTGGACCCAGATCCCATCTCTACAGACCAGTAAGACCTTATAGAGGGAAGGCTTAGAGTTTATTGCAAATGTAGTAACACTGACTCTATGTACTTAAGTAAGGTATGATTAAGTACCTAGAGGTTCGAAACGCATACCCTAAAGATTCCTTAATGTATTCTAGACATACAGGGTTATTCAATAAAAGTTCTTATCGTTTAAAATGGTGCTAATTTTGCCCCAACCAATCAGATGCTAGCTTTCAAATGTTAAATAAGATCTGATTGGTTGGGGCAAAATTAGCACCATTTTAAATGATAAGAACTTTTATTGAATCTCCCTGTTAATATTTCTGCTATAGTACATTTTTTGTCAAAATGTGCCAGATATGAACTACTGCTGGAATACTGTGCTTTTATTATTATTATTATTGATTTATATAGCTTTTATAAATATTCCCATCATTGCTGTTCCCTGACCTTGTTTGGAACTATAATGACTGTTAATTAATCTGACAATGAGCTATTTTTGTGTTTGCAAATGGCCTCATCTCTCTCTCCCTCTCCCTCTCCCTCTCCCTCTCTCTCTCTCTCTCTCTCTCTCTCTCTCTCTCTATATATATATATATGTGTGTGTGTGTGCTAAATGTTTATGGAATATTTACCATCTGTGGCAGAGCCATTACTCCCATATCCATTTGCTTCTTTATTGTGCTATAAATGCAAATTTATGAGGTTATATATCTTAATGTCATTACTGCAGTGACTGTGAAATTATTTTCACTCAAGGTTGCACTGACTACCCTAACTTACAATTACTAACACTTAACAAGAGTTACTTTATGGGTAATTACACAATTTAATTATATTCTTTGTGTAGTAAAATAAATTTGCAGTTAAGAATTTAATTGTACTTTGCACTTATTTAACTGACAGTAATTAGTTCATTATCTAAATTTAATAGGACCTAGGTCATTACGTTATGTTTTTTTCATATTATGTATAATTTTCACAAACAGCAGGTCCAAATTACAAAGTAACAAAATAAAGACAGCTGAGTGCAAGTCTTCATTTGGACACTAGATGGCACTTTGGCATTACATTTACCAAGTCTGTACAAATCTTTGATAAATTTTAAAAGGCATGTGGAAAATACATCTGAGATATACCTAAAGGGGTTTGATTGCTTTGTCGCTTAGACAAGAGACAGCAGAAGTGGGTTGTGACCTGTGAGCAAATGCAGTGTAATTCACAAGTGTGTTGTTGTTCTTGTCATAACTACTTTCAAAAAAATCTTTGTGATAAAAAGAAACAACAATAATACAGAAAATGCTAATCAGAAAAATAGCATTTTAAGAGCAAATACAACCACCAACATGTCTCGATCAGAACAAAGCGTAAGAACATAGTGCACCAGAGGTATTAATAATATATTATTACCTTGCTTAGAATTGCCAAAAGAACATTGCACTTGTGTGCTACCTAGAAAACAGACCTTATAATATTAACCTACATTTTTTTCTATAATTATGTGCACTGCTTATGGATGATGGCAAATTTGGAGCAAGGAAATAAACCCTTAGGAACATCACACGAAACAGAAATAAAATGCCTAGAACTTATTTCTTCCTGTTAATCGTAGATACAGTTTCATCACTGACCTTTATATACTCCCAGTTGCTTTAATGCAATTTCTTACTGGTACCTAAACTCCCATTTGTGACTTAGGGGTGCTTACATAGGAAGTTGGGAAAGGGGGACAAGTTATTGACAATGGTTATTTCCAGTTTAATTACAAGCATATTTAGTGATAATCTAGACTCAGTGGACTGTACAGTATAAATACATGGATGGATTTTTTCCCCATTACTGTAGTAATACACCATTTTACAGATAAGCAGTTTGAAAAGCAAATGCATTTTTGTAATTATCTTAACTGCTTTTTCATAAAGGCAGCTTTTAAAAAAAAAAAAATTAAATTGTGTTATGCATTGTATGTATAACTCTGCAGCATCGGATTACATTGAACTCATGGACTGATGACATAAGTAGATTCCATGACAATAACATTTTAGTGGACTGTGCTGGGGTTTGTGAGAAATATACAGCTTCTAGCAACTGTAGGATTGCATGTAAACAGGGGATTTAAAAAAATAATAATAAATATATAGGAAAAAAATCCTGCATGCTCACAAGGATTGTATTTTTCCAGCCCAGAGCATGACAGTAAAATTGCACAGTACTCCCATAATAACAGGGTTTTCTAAATATACCCCTGGCAGGTCTCGGAGTGTGTGCTTCTTTTTTTAACATTCAGTTCACTAACAACATTGCAATTCTTTGGAAAAAAGTGTTTGCGGAAGAAAGACACGTAGAATATGTTACATTCACATTAACCAGATTTAACAAGAAACACAAAAGTGTTTTCTAATGACTACCATCACACGCACACATATGGACAAATCTACAAAAACACAAATGTAAAAATCTAATTTAGTATGAATCTCAATAAAATGATGAATTATTTCACTTTATACCATGAAGATATTAAGGTAGCGACAGTGCATTCATATGAACTAGCTCACACGTTATGATATAATTAGATGATTTATATAATATGACAGTTGCTTGCTGCATCAATGATTAAGCTTCTGTTTCCCTTCTATCTCAAACTATATTCCTCTACATTTGCTAATGTTCTGTTCAGCATGTATTCAATTAAAGGGATGAGCTGTCAGTCCTTTCCATGTGGTAGATAAATGTATGTTTTCCTGTTTTCTGCAGTAGAGTAATGCCAATAGAACGATGTAGTAAGAATATAGAGAGATGAAAGCTTTACATTTATAGTAACAATCCTTTTATTTTCTATGCAATCATGTGATTTGTGCATTACCTTGTTGTATGGGCAATGCTCATCAATAGATAAAAATAGAGCAAAAACAAAACGAGCACAAGCCAATTGCAAGCAAAAAGGCTTATAGAAACATAAACACAGATGAAACAATTGCTAGGTTTCGAGGTTGACTTAAATCAACCACCAAGTGGTATAGGGATTGCATGTTTTTTCTAAATACACATAGATGTCTCATTTTAGTCCCATAGACACGAGATATTAAATCTATGGATCCATTAACTTTCTGATGTTGTAAAAGTTTCCGATCAATAGAAAGGTGCTTTATCAGACATTACAACAATGAACCTTAATAACCCCCCCAAAATTACATATATTATATGGCTAAAGTTGCATGTATGCTACTACCTCAAACAAGGTCTAAATCCATTTCTAGGTTAAATATATTTCTATATATATATATACATACATTACCTTACAACTACAATATACCTGCTTGATCACTTATATGTTTTAAAGTAATGTTGGCAATTAGGATTTCACCTCTTCCCTCAAATCTGAACACATATGAATTCCACATGCTGCTTTGGTAAGTTCCAATTTCATTAAATGTATGCTATATGGATACATTGAAACTGAAGCAGCCAACATCATCCTTCTACTGACCAGCCCCTCAGCTGAGAACACAATTTAATAGTGGTACTCTTCGCTGTAGGACTGTAGAAACCAACATAGACAACTAAAGTTCACCTGCTCAGCAAATTATCCTTTAAAAAAACAACATGTTGCACTAGTCATTAGCAACATAAAATTGCAAACAATTAGTAGCTGAAAGGTTGTGTACTTTCTTTACTACAATTAGTAGATGGACTGTTGTGTACTTTCTCTACTACAATTAGTAACTGAATGGTTGTGTACTTTCTCTACTACAATTAGTATCTGAATGGTTGTGTACTTCCTCTACTACAATTAGTAGCTGAAAGGTTGTGTACTTTCTCTACTACAATTAGTAGCTGAAGATTGGTATCTTTTTCTACTACAATTAGTAGCTGAATGGTTGTGTACTTTCTCTACTACAATTAGTAGCTGAAAGGTTGTGTACTTTCTTTACTACAATTAGTCGCTGGACGGTTGTGTACTTTCTCTACTACAATTAGTAACTGAATGGTTGTGTACTTTCTCTACTACAGTTAGTAGCTGAATGGTTGTGTACTTTCTCTACTACAATTAGTAGCTAAAATGTTGTGTACTTTCTTTACTAAAATTAGTAGCTGAAAGGTTTTGTACTTTCTCTACTACAATTAGTAGCTGAAAGGTTGTGTACTTTTTCTACTACACTTAGTAGCTGAAAAGTTGTGCATTTTCTCTACTACAATTAGTAGGTGAACAGTTGTGCACTTTCTCTACTACAATTAGTAGCTGAAAGGTTGTGTATTTTCTCTACTACAATTAGTAGCTGAATGGTTGTGTACATTCTCTACTACAATTAGTAGCTGAAAGCTTGTGCATTTTCTCTACTACAATTAGTAGCTGAATAGTTGTGTACTTTCTCTACTACAATTAGTAGCTGAAAGATTGTGTACTTTTTCTACTACAATTAGTAGCTGAATGGTTGTGTAATTTCTCTACTACAATTAGTAGCTGAAAGGTTGTGTACTTTCTTTACTACAATTAGTCGCTGGACGGTTGTGTACTTTCTCTACTACAATTAGTAACTGAATGGTTGTGTACTTTCTCTACTACAGTTAGTAGCTGAATGGTTGTGTACTTTCTCTACTACAATTATTAGCTAAAATGTTGTGTACTTTCTTTGCTAAAATTAGTAGCTGAAAGGTTGTATACTTTCTCTACTACAATTAGTAGCTGGAAGGTTGTGTACTTTTCTACTACACTTAGTAGCTGAAAAAGTTGTGCATTTTCTCTACTACAATTAGTAGGTGAACAGTTGTGCACTTTCTCTACTACAATTAGTAGCTGAAAGGTTGTGTATTTTCTCTACTACAATTAGTAGCTGAATGGTTGTGTACATTCTCTACTACAATTAGTAACTGAATGGTTGTGTACTTTCTCTACTACAATTAGTAGCTGAAAGGTTGTGTACTTTGACTGAGGATAGTAGTAGCATTTGTTAATTTATATTTTTAAATGTTTTTATGGTCTAGTTAACCCTTCTTATAAGATAAAGCTTTTTTTAATTGCAACCACTAGATTGTCCTTGTATGATCCAGTATAACTAACCTGAATCATGGTTTAAAGATGTTTTAAGTAACATGTAAATGTGCCTCTACATAAGAATTCCCTTTTTAATAAACACAAAGTTCTGTTTCTATCATAATCTGCCCTTTTTTTCTCAGCTTGTTAGAGAGAAGCATGTCATTTGTTAATGGTAAAATTAAAGGAGAACTAAAGTTCAAATATAAATTGTTCTGCATAAATTCTCTAATAGCTGTATTAACAGCATCTGAAATCAGCATTATTTTTGAGAAATCATCTATATTATTCTGTAGCTTTCTGTCTTTTACAGACTGACCCAGATAAAAAGTTGCACATGTTCAGTAAGAAGTCTAACCCACTTACCATCTCTTTGCTGGCACAGCTTTGAAATAAGTACTGGTGATCTGCCCTTGACGTCATTGTAATCAAGATACAATACAAATAAGTTCTGCAACAACAGGAAATAAATCGTCTGAATTATCTGTTGTATTCAATTAGTTCATCTGGACTTGAAGTTTAGTTCTTGAAGACGTTTTGCTAGTCATCCGACTGGCATTCTCAATTCAGAATGACTTGTACAAGAATCTGTGGCAATTATGTACCCTGGAAAATCCCAATTAGCATATCACAGCAGGGTGTAAGGGTGTGATTGGATTAGCCACTATCCAATCACACCCTTAACACCTGGCTGTGATATGCTAATTGGGATTTTCCAGGGTAAATAATTGCCAAGATTCTTGTACAAGTCATTTGAATTGAGAAGCCAGTCGGATCGATGACTAGCGAAACGTCTTCAAAACTAAACTTCAAGTCCAGTGATCTAATTGAATGACATACATGATATACCATGACCTGGATGAATGAGAACCTTCACAAGCAATCTTCTGAATTAGGCTGAAGCTACACTATAGCACACACAAGCTCGCACATTTCTAATGTGTAAATGCATGTTGCTGTGCATGTGCACTGCGATTGAGCAATGTTGCACAATCAAAAATGCAAGCCACATGCTCTCCAGTTAGTGGATCGCAGAGAAGCACAATAATAATTGGCCGACGCTAGGACATTTTTCTCTGTAAGACTGTTGATTTCAGGTGAGAGTTGCAGCTACTAGAGATGGACGAATTTTCGAAAGTTCGGTCCGTTTTCGAACTTTTGAACTATATGGAAAGTTTGAAAACGGACCCATTAAAGTCAATGGGAGTCAAATAGTTTGAAAAGTTTGAATGAAATACAATTAAAATATCAATGGTAACTTAATGTTAATGGCTGTGGGACCTGGGAAATGGTCTGGGGAATATGTTCGAATATCCAGGACTTTTGAAAAATCGATTTTACTCTCACGCGCGTGTTCGAAAATTTTATAATTATCCCATGAACAACTCACAGATTCAATAATTTGATATTTACTCACATATTGGTATAATAGACATTTTACTTGTAGATTTGATAATTCGATATTTACTCGCGTATTGGTATAATAGACATAATTATCAAAAGTCCCAAAGATATCAAAAGACAGAGAAATCTGGGTCCGGGATAGTTCGAGAAGTCCGAGTCCATTGGAACTCGAATAGTTTGGCTCAAACTCGTGTTTGAGTTCGAGTTCTAGTCCATCTCTAGCAGCTACCTGCTCTCCATTCATTATTGAATCTATTGAAGTTTCTTTATATTTTATTATTATTTTTTGTAAATAGTATGTAAGATGAACACTTGAAACTTCTATCCTTACATTGTAGTTATTTTCCCATTAAAACAACTATTTTATTTACAACAAACAGGGATTTAATAAAAGTTCTTCAGAGAGATTCAATAAAAGGTCTTATCGTTTAAAATGGTGCTAACTTAGCCCCAACCAATCAGATCTTATTTAACATTTGAAAGCTAACATCTGATTGGTTGGGGCAAAATTAGCACCATTTTAAACGATAAGAACTTTTATTGAATAACCCTGATAATCGTTAAAAATGGTGCTAAGTTATTTACTATTTAAAAGCTAATATATGATTGGTTGGGGCAAAATTAGTGCCATTTTTAATGATAAGAACTTTTATTAAATCTCCCTTAAAGAGTTTCTGCAGAGTAGAATTTAAGTTTTGACAAATCCCAGGAATTTCCAGATGGCGAAAATGCCATATAATTGAAATAAATCTTGAAATGATGTTTTTATTTTTTAAATCCCAACCTCCTTGTAACAGCCAAAGGAATGGATTTTAGGTGAAAGACAATATTGAGGTTCCTGCAAAAAATGTGAAATGTACTCTTAAATATTGTAGCTAAGGGATACTACATTTTCATTGCCGGATTTCTGTTAAGGACAAATGCAGCAATCATCCTCTTCCAGTCACATTTCATTAAAAAGTGTATGAAGAAAACAGACATTTATTAGATAGAGGAACAAGCTTCAAGAGAGTCCATGGTTTATTGCAGTCTGTGATATGTACTCCCCCTGTGTGCCATAGGCTCTAACAGTAAACAAACTGCTAGCAAAGAATGGAATTTTGATAACTGATGTTTCTCTCGAGAAAACTTTTTCTTTGCTTTGAATGAACCATGTTACCTTTTTGCCCACCATACCTCTCAGATGAATTCATCCATATTTAACGTCACTACGGTATTGGCCACGGGCTTATTTATTTACTGATTTTTGTGGAAAACGAATGATGTGTACTTGTCGTTTGAAAAAAAAAAGATAAGAATCATTTCTACATAAGGAATCTTTTCTTATTTTGCTCTCAAAGAAATATGTTGAGGCATCTGCGCCTCTAATCTGATTACCCCTTACATTTTCATGGATCTACTTGCTCATGAAACTCGCTGATAAACATAGGATTATTTACTGTGTTCATAAATTGAACTCAACACAATCAGCTTTTTATAGCTATGTTTGTAGAATCTTTGTCTGGCAATTGATACAAAAGTGTTGTAAATATTTTCTAGTATAATTGGTCTTTCACTTTTAAATGAGTTCCATATTTCAAGCGCACGCAGAGAGATATGTTACGGTAAACCCTGAATTCAGTTACTTTACCATCTTAATTCACCTTTCAACGGTACATGACTAGTGGAATCAATTATTTGGATCCAAAGCTTTTTAACCTTATGGTGTAATATATGGTTTTACAGGGGGTAGGAACATCCCCTACAAAGTTTTAAGCTGTGGAAACACGATATGCACACACACTTTAAAAATGTGGTTGCAATGCAGCGCATTTCACAAGTGCTACTATGTGTTTGTGCTGCAATTTACCCAATTTAACTGCACCAAAAATAATGATTTCATACTCTAAGAACGGATTAGAGCACAGCGTATACAGTGTACCAGTCACATTAAATCCACTGGCCAGTGTGGTCTAGCCATAAGAGCAGTGATGGCAAAGCTTTTAGAGTGCCGAGTGCCCAAACTGCAACCCTAAACCCCATTTTTATTGCATAGTGCCAACATGATCATTTAACCTGAATACGGAGTTTTTACTTTAGAAAAAACAACTCAAATAGACAAAGACCAATACAGTAGATAGAAGTGATTACAGATTATCTATTAAGGATAACTGTATTGCCTCAATGCATTTTTTTTAAAACTGCTTTCAAAAGAGTAAAGGTATGCAGCCCTCCCCATACGTTTTTTCCCCCCTTCACAGCATGCCTTCAATTAGCCATGCTGTGAAGGGGGCGTAACAATTCTGTCTGCCTCTAACTGTCACTCAAAACTAGCATGTGAGAAAACACTCCTCCACCCATCCTTGATCAACTTGATTATGTAGGCTGTATCCTAGCAACCGAACAGTTCAAGTTTGTTTGACTGGCAGAGGAGGAGAAGAGAGCTTGTAACAGACTTTCTTATCAGCCAGTAACAAGTGATATGTTAATCATGGCCCTGGGCCGTCTAGGAGGCGGGCTTTTAGCACTCATCTTTGCTGTGTGATATCTAAGGGAAGGCAGCACGGTTGTAAATGAGAGTAAGCGATTTCAGCTGCTGGAACTGTGGACATGTAATGGGGGTGATGTTTTTTGGGGTATTGTTGTCCTTTAACCTCTACATTACCACACAGGTGTTTGAGATTGCAATATTGACCATTAACATTATTAGACAGGAGTTTGAGATCCAAAACATCAGAGCTGAATGTTGTAGCATGTGACCTCTCTCTGCTGCAGACAGCCACTACATTTTCTCTCTGGCTTTCTGGTAACAAACTCTAGTGAACTCTGCTGTGCATGTGTGCCCACAGAGAGGGCTCTGACTGCCACCTCTGGCACACGTGCGATATGTTCGCCACCACTGCCTTAGAGCAGGTTTTAATTGTGTGATTTTAAAGCAGGGTAAAGATGACAAAACCTGTCTGTCTCTACAAATATTTATTTTTACATATAAAGTTTCCTGCAGTTATAAGGAGATATTGTAAATGGAGACAACAGTGGATCAAGAGGAAGAGGTCAGCATCTTTTATTTGTGCAATACATCGTGAAGAAATCTTGGGGTTAAGTAAGGTCAGAGATGAACCACAGTAGTTTTATGTTTTGTGGAAACTAATATGTATTTTTGAAAAGGATTAGCTGTTACTGTAAAAAACAAATCTTTTGTGAAACTGAAGGTTATTTGGGTCTATCTAAAAAATACAAATTAAAATGTCCTGCTGGGTGGTGGTGTTGTGATTCATTGACATTAATAAAAGTTTCAGTAATATGAAAGAGAATAAGAAGGCATTTATTTTCTGTACAGGCTAACAAATGAAGTCAGCCTGTGGAATAAATGTATTCTATCGCCCTCTCTATATAAAGTGTATGTGTGTATCACTAGAGATGTCCGAACTTCGCAAAATCCGGTCCGCTCGAGGATCCGCGAATTTTCGAAAAAATTCGAAAATCCGCGAGCGGACCCGTTAAAATTAAAAATACCCTTGAAATAACGAGATTTTTCGTATTTTCTAAAATTTTCGAAATTACGAGTTTTCATGTATTTTCAAAAATATGTATTTTCGAAAATACAAGTAATCCTCGTAATTTCGAAAATTTTCAAAAATACGTATGTAAGGAATTAAGAGAAATCCTTGTATTTTCGAAAATTCCCGAAAATACGCGAAAACTCGTAATTTCGAAAATTCCCGAAAATACGAAAAATCCGCGAATCGGAAGTTCGGAAGGCGGAAAATCCGGAAAAATCCGCCGTTCACGAACGGGATAAATCCGTGGCGGATCCGGGTTCGGATCCGCGAACCGGCCATCCCTAGTCTCCACTAAAGTGGACATCTACAACCACTTTCTTTGAAGTCCAGGTGCTAATAGTATATTCCTACATGGAATCCATTAAAGGGTATCTCCACTGGTATTATCAAAGTATTGGTATTTAGTTTTATTGAAGAACGGGAGGTAAAGGAGCTGTGTCTTACCTCCTACTCTTCAATAAAACCTGCAGGAGCCAGGAGAGAAGGTAAAGAATGTACCCGATCAATCACTCCTCCGCTGCGTCCTCTGATAGGTCCCGACGAACTCTTGTCTTCTATGCGCATGCGCAAGTGCATGTAACTTCGCACATATCACATGATCTTTATCACACTCAATGGACACACCCACTAACATATATTAAACGCTGGCTCTTAAAGGCAATAAGTATTAAATATGGAGAAAAGTCAAAGGCAACTGGAAAGACCAAAGGCTTAACAAACATAGCCATTGACCAGATGAAGTATCATAAATGACATACAATGTTATCATATATACATTCTGTATATATTATCCCTCCCAAGTCATGAAGACATAAACCTGATTGTAATTGGGCTCATAAAAAGATGTGCAAATCATAATCTCGATTAAGTCCAAGCAGATGCAGCGTCCTAAGGCAAAGTACCCACCAGACTTCCCTTTTCCTGAGTACAAGCTCTCTATCTCCCCCATGTCTAGGATGAGGAAAAGCCTCCAGAACTAGAAAACAATGATCTGTTTCTCTGTTATGGGCCTGATTAAAATGAACTGGAACTGGCAATTTGCTATTTGTTAATCGGATACTAGATTTGAGTTGCGTAACCCTACACTTGATAGATTGTGTCTCAACGATATATATAGTTTGTTGCACGGACAAAGTAATGCATATACAATTTATCTGTGTAGCAGGTGAAAAAGCCACATAGTGGAAATACTTCCCCAGTATCTGGATGAACAAACTCTTTTGTCTTGATAACATGGGCACACTGTTTACACAACCAGCATGGAAACATCCCTTGTGAACTCCCTACATTTTTAGAACTGGTTTGATAATGTCCTCCCCTTCTATATAACATCAAGGGGGTACAAAGAATGTCTTAATGCCGGTATAAACATTTATTTATTTCCTTACAAGTGAATATTGTGTCACAAAGGGGATCCGTGCATTTCCTGAAATATGGGATCGGGAACACAGTTTGTGAAATTTATATAAAGCTTGATTAAAAATGCTTGTGAAGGTTCTCCATGGTATATCTGTTGTATTCAGTTAGATTAACTGGATTTAAAGTTTAGTTCTTAAAAACGTTTCGCTAGTCATCTGACTGTCTTTCTCAATTCAGAATGACTTGTACTAGTGAAACGTCTTCAGGAACTAAGTTTTAACTCCAGTTGATCTAACTGAATACAACATATATACTTGATCAAGAATGTTGGGGGGATATCCCCTTGAACTGAATTTTTTGTACATATCTCTCAACTGTACTGTCTTACGTAGGGTATTAGCTTCTGGACACAAGTTCAAACAGACTGATTGGCACGATCTTTTAGTATTGGCAGGAATGAAGCTTCTGTTATGGTCTGTGGGTTTAGAATAGTGTCCCTAATCACCATAACATCCAAAAAGGCAATGCATTCAAAACTATATTCCAAAGAATATTTTACACAAAGACATCATCTATGTACTTCCACCATTGGGGTATGACAGGGCTACATTGGAACCTATGGCAGTTCCACGACACTGCTTGTAAAAACTGAAACTGAAAAAGTCTGAAATATGACTGGATGCGTATAATGTTAAATAGACCCATAAAGAACTGTATTTGACCAGAGTCAAAGCCTATGCTATCAATCAAAAGTTTCTCGCAAGCTGAAATCCCTTCCACGTGGGAAATTGAGGTATAAAGGCTGCTCACATCTAATTTAGCCATCACAATTGGCTCATCAGCAGCCACCTTCACTCCAGCCAATCTGTTGAGAAAGTGCTTAGTATCATGGATATTTGAAAGCCCCCCTGCATTAATGGTACAAGAACCCTGTCCAGCAGGATGGCTATTGGGCAGATCACAGAATCCATGCCCGCCACAATGGGATGTTAAGGAGGCTGGACATTGTTTTTGTGTACCTTGAACAGGCTATAAAGGACAGTTGTGACAGGTTAAGACACAATCAAAGCATCTTTGAAGAGACATATGTATCACACCCCTTCTTAAATAATTAGATTAAAATATTAAATTAGCCTAGAGATATCCCAAACAGGATCACCAGATAATTGTACATATACAGAAGTATCAGATAACTGAGTAAGGATCTCATTAACATAATACTCAGTATCCAAAACCACAATCACCCTGCCTTCGTTCAACGGTTTGACTATGATGTCAAAATAAGACCTTAATTGTTTTAATTCCACCCGTTCATCATGGCTCAATTTTTAACCCACTCGAGCAGATTCCATGTCCATAATTAAATTTGCAATGTCCCGTTTCAACCTCCCTACATATGTTTCCACCACAGGATATGTAGTGGTGGTAACAAATTCAGATTTCTTCTGCAGTCCAAAATTATCAGGTGTAAATCCCCTGTGTTAAAGATGTCACAACACATCAACTCTGGATCAATAGTTAGGCAGGAAATGAGGATATTGATAGATGGGTTGGACTGGATGGACAGATCTCTTTATTCAACCTCAATACTATACTATACTATAAATGTTCAGTCACTGGCTAAGTGAAAAAAATGTGCGTTCAGCCTAAGCCATCTGAAGATGGCCAATTTGAAATGTGCCCAACTGGCAATTGGGACAAAACCCCAGTCCCATGTTTAGAAGTTTTATTACCCCATGTGTGAGAGTGCATTGCGATAAATTAATTACTGCTATGTCTTGTATGGCAGTCCCTTGGACATTGCCCGCGTTACCCTTTGAGGTCTGGTGTTCACCCTTTGCCCCCAAAACAATATGTAAAGCCAATCCACTGAACTTGAAGTTTAGTTTTTGACGACATTTCACTAATTATCAAACTGGCTTTCTCAATTCAGAATGACTAGTACAAGAATATGAATAGAGGTGGAGGTACAACATCTACTGTCTGATACATACAATGATTGATGCCTTGGGCAGTTTTACTAATACTTCTTAGCTACAATGCAATCAGCACCTTGCATTCAGGTGGTCCCTAACACCTGGCTGTTTTGCTGCCGATTGAGACACATTCCAATGTGCAAAAAGAATCTTGTAAAGTCACTCTGAATTGAGAAAGCCAGTCAGATGACTAGCAAAAAGTTTTCAAGAACTAAACTTTAAGTCCAGTTGATTTGACTGACACCACAGATATACGATGACCTGGATGAATAAGAACCTTCATGTCACGAACTTACCTTCTGCTCCGGTCCCGCGCCGCTCTGCACTTCACGACACCAACATGCCGGGCGGCGCGAGAATTCAAAAGCCGGCGTCCTCCTGGACCCGGTGCCCGATAGTATCGTTTGCTACCTCCTGGCTCCTGTACTCACCTGCCTTGGATCCTGTTCCTCTCCTGCTACAACTACTTACCTTCCCACTCTAGTGGCTATACCTACCTTGCTTGTTGCAGTTCAGCAGCACCTTGTTCCAGCTTCCAGCCTACAATTCCCAGCAGCACCTTGGTCCAGTATTCAGCTTACAGTTCCCAGCAGCACCTTGTTCCAGAAATCTGCCTACAGTTCCCAGCAGCACCTGTTCCAGTATTCAGCTTACAGTTCCCAGCAGCACCTTGTTCCAGAACCTGCCTACAGTTCCAGCAGCACCTTGTTCCAGTATTCAGCTTACAGTTCCCAGCAGCACCTTGTTCCAGTATCCAGCCTACAGTTCCCAGCAGCACCTTGTTCCAGATTCCAGCCTTCTGTTACCAGCAGCCTCTGTGTCCTGCCTCCTCCTAAAGCGTACTTGTAAGTACCCCGGCCATTTATTACAGTACTATCGGACCATGGAAACGCCTGAGGGGGCTATGGCAGATTTGAGTAAAACTCTCCAAACTCTGTTCAAACGCATGGACATCTTTGAACACCATCAGGGCTAGTTGGCTCAGTTCATGGATACCCTTGCTGTCCGGCTACCCCCAGCTTCTGCCTCAGCTCTGGGTTCTACGCCGCCTCCTTCAATGTCCGGATCCAGTGATCCTTCTCTTTGGAGAGAGCCCCGCATACCTCCACCCTCACGGTTTGATGGTAATGCCCAAGCCTGCCGTGGATTCATTAATCAGTGTCGAATCCAATTTGAACTTCAACCATCTCAATTTGTATCGTATCGTGCAAAGGTTGGTTACATCATCGCCTTGTTGGAGGGCAATGCTCTGGCCTGGGCTTCTCCCCTATGGGAAAAAGACGATCCTCTAGTCAATAATATTACTGACTTTCTGAGTATGTTTCGCAAGGTCTTTGATGCTCGAGGAAGAACCTCTGCTGCCTCCTCCCGTTTGATGCGGCTCCACCAAGGGTCTCGTTCCGTAGGTCAATATGCTATTGAATTTCGTACCCTTGCCGTGGAGACTTCTTGGAACAATGAGGCACTTACAGCAGCCTTTTTGCAGGGACTCTCTGATCGCCTCAAGGATGAATTAGTATCTAGAGAGTTACCTGTCCCATTGGAAGACTTGATTATGCTATGCATCCAGATTGATACCCGCTTCCGTGAACGGCAGGCAGAAAGGTCTGCAGCCCGTTCCAGCTTCCCTAAGACCTTTCGTAGGCCTGCTCAGACCTTTCCGCAACCTATATCTTCGGGTGAAGAGCCGATACAAATTGGCGCCACTCATCTGTCTCCTGAGGAAAAGTCACGCCGACGTACTGATGGACTTTGTCTCTATTGTGCTGGGCAAGGACACTTTGTAAGAAATTGCCCCCAGAAGTCGGGAAACTCCAGGACCTAGAAGTTCAGGAGGAGCTCCTTCTAGGCAATGTTAAGTCTCCTGCCAAATTTGAACCACTGAAACTCTTTCTACCAGCAACTATCACCTTTAATGGTAAAACTTTTTCCTCCCAGGCCTTTGTCGATTCCGGTGCAGCTGGAAACTTCATTGATTCTACCTATGCAGCACAATTGGGACTTCCTCTCCTTCACTTGCAGCAACCTCTTCGAGTTCTGACTATTGATAATAACCATTTGGCTTCTGAATTCATCTCCAAATCTACATACGAAGTTCTATTTCGCATTGGCATATTTCACCAAGAACGTTTGTCTTTTCTTGTCATCCAAAGCCCTTCCGCTCCCCTGATTCTTGGACTTCCATGGCTCACATTACACAACCCTATTATAGATTGGTCTAACAATGAACTCAAGTCTTGGAGTCTTTTCTGTTATGAAAATTCCTTTTCCACTCATTGCACCACCATTACCTGTGAAAAGAAATCTGAGAAAAACCTCCCTGAATGTTATTATGATTTCTCTTATGTTTTTTGTAAAAAGCGAGCTGAGAAGCTACCACCGCACCGATCCTACGATTGCCCCATCGATCTTCTCTCAGGTACTAGATATTTAGATATTTACCAAACTGGATCTTCGGGGGGCATACAATCTGATCCGTATAAGGTGACGAGTGGAAAACAGCCTTTAACACCTGGGACGGTCACTACGAATATCTCGTAATGCCCTTTGGCCTTTGTAACGCTCCAGCGGTGTTCCAAGAATTCGGGAATATGGGAATATGGGAATTTCCGGGATATGTTGGGAATCTCTGTAGTCGTATATCTCAATGACATTTTAATCTTTTCTCAAGATCTGCCCTCACACTGCCTCCATGTTAAACAGGTGTTACTACGTCTGAGAGAGAATAGCCTATATGCCAAACTGGAAAAATGTCTCTTTGAGTGTTCGCAAGTACCCTTTCTGGGCTACATCGTATCTGCACAAGGTTTCCAGATGGATCCTGTGAAAGTTTCGGCCATCCAAGATTGGTCTCTTCCTATGGGAACCAAAGCTATTCAAAGGTTCATTGGCTTTGCCAATTATTACAGACAATTCATTCAAGGGTTCTCTTCTATAATTTCTCCGATATTAGCCCTCATCAGTAAAGGTGGTAAGCCTCATTCATGGACCCCTGCAGCCCTCGAAGCCTTCAAACGACTTAAGGAAGCCTTTGCTGATGCACCTGTTCTAGTACATCCAGATCCTAGTCTCCCTTTCTACATCAAAGTTGATGCCTCAGATTTGGGCGCAGGAGCCATCCTTTCCCAAAGACAAGGCCCTAAAAGGAAACTCCATCCCTGTGCTTATTTCTCTAAGAAGTTTCTACCCAACGAGCGGAACTATGATGTTGGGAATAGGGAACTTCTTGCCATGAAGTTGGCCCTCGAGGAGTGGCGTCATCTATTGGATAGCACCTCTGTACCTATCACCAACCTTACCGACCATAAGAACCTCGAATACATCCAGAATCTCAAAAGGTTAAATCCCCGTCAAGCACGGTGGTCTTTATTCTTTTCCTGATTCAACTTTGTTATCACTTATCAACCTGGTTCCAAAAACAAAAAAGCTGACGCCCTTTCCAGATCATTTGTTGCTTCCGACTGTATTAATCAAGATAAGGGCTCCATTATCCCAACCACTAAAATCTTGGTCTCTATATCTCCTCAACTTTGTTCCAAGATTCAAGCCGCACAAGATTCTGCTCCTCCAGACACACCCTCTGGCAAAATCTTTGTTCCTGTTTCACTTCGGAAAACTATCCTTCTTCAGACTCACGGTTCCAAGCAAGCCGGGCATCCCGGTGTTAACAAAACTTTTACTATTCTTGCCGTTCCCTATGGTGGCCCAAAATGAGAAAAGATGTTAAAAGACTTTATTTAAGTGTGTACCAGTAATGCTCAATCCAAATCTTCTAGAACCCTCCCCTGTGGTCTTCTTCAACACCTCCCCATTCCGTCCAGACCTTGGAACCATCTATCCATGGACTTTATTGTGGAACTTCCTCCTTCCAAGAAAAACACGGTTATATGGGTGACAGTAGACCGCTTCAGCAAAATGGCCCATTTTGTTCCCCTCCCCAAACTACCATCTTCAATGGAGTTAGCTCAACTATTTATTTCGCATATCTTCCGCTTTCATGGACTCCCTTCTGAAATAGTATCTGACAGAGGTACTCAATTTGTTTCCAAATTTTGGAGAGCAAAAATCCATGAACATCAAGTTACAATTTTCTTCGGCTTACCACCCACAGTCCAACGGGGCTACTGACTAACCAGTCTTTGGAACAATATCTTTGTTGTTACATTTCCTATACTCAGGATGATTGGGCTGACCTTCTGCCTTGGGCTGAGTTCGCCCATAACAATTCACCTCATGCTTCTACTGGGAAATCTCCTTTTTTATGTGTCTTTGGGACTAATCCTAGATGTTTTCCTCAAGATTTTCTTTCCACACAAGTACCCGCTGCCAATGACTCTGCGGCCCAGATGACCGTTATCTGGCATGCTACAGAAATCAGCCTTCAGAAATCTGCTTTGGTACAAAAAACTGCAGCAGATAGGAGACGTAGAGAACCCCCAGCTTATTCTGTTGGAGATAAAGTGTGGCTCTCCTCTGCTCATATTAACCTACGGGTTCCTTCCTCCAAACTGGGACCCAAATTTATTGGTCCTTTTCCTATCCTGGAATTAGTCGGTCCAGTGGCTGTTCGCCTCCAACTTCCTTCCAGCATGCGGATTCCTAACGTGTTTCATATTTCTCTCATCAAGCCAGTATGCTCTAATCAGTATTCCACATCTTTACTACCAATTTCCGTTGATGGTCAGCAGGAGTTTGAGGTCGAGAAGATCTTGGACTCTAGATTCTTGAGGAGGTCTCTTCAGTATTTGGTCCAGTGGAAAGGTTTTGGTCAAGAAGAAAGAGCTTGGATTAAACATTCTGATTTGCACGCTCCTCGTCTAGTCAGAGCTTTCCACAGGAGTTTTCCAGGGAAACCTGGCCCATTGGGTCCTGTGGCCCCCCGTAAGGGGGAGGGTGCTGTCACAAACTTACCAGCCGCTCCGGTCCCGCTCTGCACTTCTGGGTGGGCGTCGTCGTAGACGTCATGACGTCACGATGCCGACACGCCAGGTCTGAGAATTCAAAAGCCGGCACCCTCCTGGACCCCGTGCCCGATAGTAGCGTTTGCTACCTCCTGGCTCCTGTACTCACCTGCCTTGGATCCTGTTCCTCTCCTGCTACAGCTACTTACCTTCCCGCTCTAGTGGCTATACCTACCTTGCTTGTTCCAGTTCAGCAGCACTGTTCCAGCTTCCAGCCTACAGTTCCCAGCGCACCTTGGTCCAGTATTCAGCTTACAGTTTCCCAGCAGCACTGTTCCAGAATCCTGCCTACAGTTCCCAGCAGCACCTTGTTCCAGTATTCAGCTTACAGTTTCTAGCAGCACCTTGTTCCAGAATCCTGCCTACAGTTCCCAGCAGCAACTTGTCCAGTATTCAGCTTACAGTTCCCAGCAGCACCTTGTTCCAGTATCCAGCCTACAGTTCCCAGCAGCACTTTGTTCCAGATTCCAGCCTTCTGTTACCAGCAGCCTCTGTGTCCTGCATTTTCCGGACTATCTGCCTCCTCCTAAAGCATACTTGTAAGTACCCCGGCCTCCCGGCCATTTATTACACTTCACAAGCATATGTAAAGTGGGGGCCAAATTCACTCTGTTTATAAAGCATTAAACATTTTCTATAACTCTCAAGTAAAACTGAGCCAAACAAATGGGTCACCTCAAACAACCTAAGATAGAAGCACACATTAGCAGGGGCCAATTTGACCCACCTTCTCTGTAGACACTAGAAATATCAATCAACTACCTTAATACTAAGCTAAAAAAAGTAAAGAAAACTTTAAATAGTATACGATTCAAATCAAATTTTGATTAAAGGCTTGCATTGAACTTTATATCCTTCTTAGTGGCTCAGTCCCTCTGAGGATCAATCTATCCAAACAAATAATAAAACGAGTTTCAGTGCAAAAACTAATTAAAATTGAATTAATTAAATTAAAGTAATATAGCTGTACTTCCCACTGCAGCTCAATCTCATGGCAGATCAATTAAGATAATTTCCTGTAGTGTATTAGTCTAGGAAAACATTATTAACCCCTGTCTAATAGTTACACCTCTCAGTTTGCTATATATATAATCCACTCAACGGGCACTCACTCAATATTACACTCTTAAGAGTAATGTTAACTTGACCCCGGTGCCACCAGTAAGTTTAGGAATATATAACATGGTAGAAAACTTCAGTGCACTCATAAAAATGCCTTTTATTGGCTATAAGACATGTAGACAACGTTTCAGCCCTTGATCCTGTGAAATCTAATAATATCTTCTGCTATGCCAGAATCTAAATTGTTACTTTTTCATCATCATAGCAAACAAGATAGTTTGTATGATAAGATCTATTACAAATCCATGCTTATTACCACTTACGAGGTTAATCCTTGAGACACAGTTAATAATATATCTTAACAAAATTTCCAGGATCTTTTCACCATTGATGTTAAACTTACAGGCCTATAATTACCAGATTTGAATGACTACATTTTTGTATATTGGTATTACATCAGCTTGTTTTGCAGTCCAAAGGCATATCTCCAGGCAAACATGAATCCAAAAAGATATGCAGCAATGGTCTAGATAAAACTGTACTCAGCTCTCTTAAGCTACAGACACACCTGCTGACAATCTTAAACCTGTACACAATCATAACAACCTTAGGTGATCCCTTCAGTCGGATTATTTAATGATCATATGGGAGTGATCCTATTGTTATCATGATTTCTGGAATCCTTTGGATTGCTCCATTGAGAGAGAACTGGCTGCATGGCACTAGCTTGTCTTTTCAAAAGACTGTTATCTGTACTTCTTTACATAGCTCTAGGATCCAAAGATATATTTCATTAGGTCTAGGAACTTTATTGATATTAGTTTATCTAATTGTTACTGTACAGTACCCTTTGTCAGCTAAAGTGAATATTCTTACTATGGACTAGGTTGCTCTATAGTATATCCAGAGGAGAAAACTGGTTTATTATATTTGCCTTCTCGGAATCCTCTATTACCATCCTAAACCCATTATTAAATGGGTTTAATTTTCTGTCCTTATCTTTTTACTATCCATATACTTAAAAAACTTTGGGGTTGATCATACTTTGTTCAGCTATTCATATTTAATTTTCTATTTTATCTAGCTCTATTGCTTTCTTACAATCCTTATTACAGCTTTTATAATACAAGAATGATTGTTCTGTTCCATCTGATTTTGAATGCTATTTCTATTTCCCCATTTACCTGAGAATTAATCCACATAGGTGTGGACCTCATTTTGTTAAATTTTTCCTTTTTGGATTTCTATATATTAAGAAGTATATTTAGAACACCCCTTTAAAAACAGCCCACTTCTCTTTACCTGAAAACATGTCACCAGTCTATAAGCTGAAGGGATTTTTTAATAGCATAATTGTTTGTGTATAGCTTTTCAGTCACGTGCCATTGCTGGTCTGACCTAGCGGCGACCATACATGGATGATTATCACCTGGTATGGCCTGGTATGTTAAAATTGTGCAGGAGTCAGTATTCCAACACACATCCTAAACCGTGGGTACTAAAATTCTACACACGGCTCTTACTCCACAATCACATCTGGAAATAAACATTAATAATGGAGAGTATCATACCATTACCAGTGTAATGAACTATTTATTTCACCAAATAATAACACTATAAAACATATCCTTGCAGCTTTCCACTCAGCTGTTGCCATAGCAACCAATAAAACCCTCCCCTGGTTTGATATGATATGAATTGCCACGGGGCTTCATTGTAACTCTACATTGAATTCTGAGCCCCACCCAACAAAAAAAGGGTCTGATTAATGCTCTCCTGCAGGTCTACCAACAGGATGTCTGTGAGGTGAACTACATCCTGAAGCAGTAAAGGAATATTATCCCCCTCCAATTGTCAGTGCCACCACCCTCCTATAGATTTAATGAGCCTCAAAATCTGGGTGTTCAATACCCTGCTGATCTTTTCCACTGCCAAAGGGTCCCTAGATCTCACCCATTCAGTTCTGGGCACATCTCCAGCCACAACAAAGTTAGTTCAGTGGAAACCCAGCTGCAGAATTCCCAGTTGTATCTCTGCATGTCATCCAGCCCAAAATATTTAGGAGTAGTTTAGTATCCAAACCACTGTACAAAGAAAACCCGTAAGAGAGAATTTAATTAATCACCAGATAAGGGCAAATGTAGCATCTCACATATTTCGACTGCCACCTACCAATGTGCCGCACTTCTGTCTTAGAAAAACCTAAGCTGCTCACTTCCATAGCTCCTTAGTGTCATTACAAAAATGGCACTAACTAGAAACATGTAAGATGGGAGCCATCAACATGTGGGATGAACAGTCTAACAGAAACTGTCCGTCTCACACCCAACTGCAATGTTTTGCACTTTATTACATGCAAGGGAGTTTAGCTTCCCTATATGCAGAGCACCAAAGAAAGCCAACGCGAACCATGCCCAAACTGATCTATACACTCCTGAGACGTAACTTAACATAAGTTTGTCAGCAATGTGAACAATACTGGGCTGCATGTCTCCTTGGACACAAATTCCTTCTTTTAGCCATGAAGGATCAAAGGAATTATGAACCTCTTGGTCTCTCCAGCCTAGAAGCTGGAAGAAGAATGATATTTCTGCCAACCACCACTGTGTGACAGAGGCTGAGTAAGCATTTTCTGCAAGATAAGACAAGGTGAAGTCTTGAGGCATCAAAAGCAAATCTGCTTTGCCTCAGCCCAAGTCTTGGCATGACTGGACCAAGAAGCCAGAGCCACAGATGCCCAGATTTAATGGTTGACCAAGTGTCACAAGAAGGATGGGAACAGGGCCCTCAATGAATCTGCCTCTGGGTAAGCAGCCAGAACACCAACCAATGAACACGAGAAAGGGAGTCAGCAACCTTGTTCCAGACACCTGGCACATGTTGGGCCTTAAACCACAAGTTTAACGCTAAACAACATAGCACCAGCAATGCTATAACTGGAGGGGAGAAAGAAGACAGATGTTTAATTGCATGGATCCCACTCAGGTCATTGACCCAAAACCAAATTATAATTTAACATGTGATACCCCCATAGCTCAGCTGCAACCAGAGCCACATTCAACTCTTCTTGGTCCTGCAAACAAGTCTGTCTTATAAGATAACAAAAAGGTTTTCCAAATAAACAAATCCTGTTTGGTGAAGCTAGATGTCTGTTTAAAACCCTACAATGGGCATAATATGACACACAGAAAACTACAAGCAAAGTAGGGACTTTTCGCAACACCAGAAAATAGTTAAGCTTTTCCAAAAGCTCCTGTAACTTCTGACTAGGTAACCTGAAAAACATTTCAATGGTATCAATTTCAACCTCTATGAGGGACAAAACCGGCAGAGGGCCCCCTGTCTTTTCACACAAATGGGGATCTGCCAATATAACACATTAAAGGGACACTATACTGAAAAAATGACTTTGCCTCATCTTAATCTAATATTGAATACATGTAAGTAGCACTTACTCTGAGGTGTGAGTGTTGCTGCATGCCTTCAATCCAGCACACATTTTGTTTCAGGGCAGTATCCCCCCTCACTCTTTTAACCACTCCCACTTCCATCCGACCTCACTTTTCCCCCACAAACCAACTATCAAACCTACACACAGTATACAGCATTCCAACTGTCACAACTCTGCCACAATTCCAGCTACAGCATAGAATAGTTTTTGAGAGCAAGGAATTTAATTGACAGCCGAAATGTAAAATGTTATAGATTGGATATGTAAAGAAATAGGGGTCAGATCAACAAAAAAAAAAAATGATATAGTGGTGGTTGGGAAGAATTATAGTTTTCAGTTTAAAATAACTTTTTTTTCAGTATAACTGCCCTTTAAATACTCAAAAGTGGACTGAAGGAAAGCACACTGCCCCCCACAAATCAGTAATGTAACTACAGCACAGTAGGTATGCAAGAGGCAGGGTCATCATGAGGCTGATCTGTTGCCTTGGTATTTTAGCCTACCTCTGGCATATGTGTGATCTTCATTTTAATTTAACTGTATAATTGCTTGCACTTATTCCCTTGTTTGTATACTCTGTATTTTATAATGTACAGTGCTGGGTACCCAAGTGGGGCTTTATAAATAAAATTCTACATACATACATATACATACATTATTATAGACGTACCATGAAAGTTATTAGCACCTTAGATTTGGTCCAGATGGACAAAGAGGTCTGGGCACTTTATCTGCCTAAAACACTGGCCATTACACAAAATGCCTATAGCCAATTCCCAAAGATCTTAGCTAGATTGGGGTTCCTCTCCTTATCTTTTTCAAATTTCCTTTTCTTATCAATTGTTGCCATGTTGGAAGAAACCAGGGTCCTGATGTCCATATACTCCCCTTTGCAATTCTTGCCTCTAGTCATCTCCATCAGATAAGCTCCAAGAGGCGCCAAGACATAAAAATATACCTTCTTGCATGCCTATGGGTTAGGGGCAAGGGCCACTGATACTGGACTCACCTTGCCTAGCATGATGTTGTGGTGGTGATCTGCCCTCTGTGCAGGGAGATTTAGTCCTGATAGCCGCAGTAGACACTCTAGGGGGTCTTTTATTTCAACAACCTTTTTGACTTGAAGAGAAGGCAGGAGTATGATTCTGAGGACTCAGATGATGTCCTTCAGTATGCCCTTTAGTTACAGCATCTGTGTCGGCTGTTTGATGTTGAGGGTTCCTCCACATAGTCCATCACCCATTCTTCTGAGGACTCTGGAGCATTAGCCCTTTGATCTGGCCATCCTGCTGAATTCTGAGGAGCCTGCACAACTCCAGATAAACCCAAGCCCCTAAACATATAGCTGAAGGGAGGGAGCCACAAACAATTAGTTCAGCAGTGCCAAAGCTTAGCCATGTTACATCTCCCAAATCTCTGACCTGACAGATGCTGCAGATGCAGGCAGGGCAGCTCACCGCCTAGAAGGTAAGGGACTGGGACTCAGATGGGAATGGGGGTGGGACTGTCTGACTGGGTGGGTAGAGGTTCCAGATGCCATCCTTGGGGAAGGCCAAACCTCATCAAAAACTGATGCATTAAAGGTAGTAGGCATTGAGGTTTTTGTGCTAGTAACTGCATCAGACTTCCAACTGCCTGCTGCTGCACCTGGCGTTGGTTGAGCTAGAGGATGGTACAGGAGATTATACCCTGCAATAGTGAAAAAGTGTAACACCTGACAGACAACTGGGATCAGAGTGACCAGGGAAGGGGCCAGAACCACTGTACTGGTAAGGGATTTCTACACTTACCCTTATCTCCAGCCCACCTGGTCACTCCACCAGTCAGTCACACCACTCCCCAGTGGTGCCATGTGATACATTATGGCACTAAAAATACTCATGGCTTGACAGTTTTCAAAAACTGGTAAAATCTAGTAATTTTTCTAATCCAACTCGATCTGTCTCTAATGCATCCAAAAAAAATTTCATTTTTATACCCATTTAGTGTTAGAAATACATCCTGGTCTAACAGAAAGGACTTGCTATGTCTCTTTGTCCAGCCTCAGTTCCATTTGTTCTCTCCATAAATGCTGTTATTGTCATCTTCTTTCATAATCCTATACCAGAGCTTTTAAATGTTCCTATGGTTAAAAGCAAAGGAAATTCCTTTTGTTGCAAAGGATGTCAGGCAGAGAATATATGTATTTAATTCTCTTCATAGGTCTGGAATTCTCTACTAAATTGAATGTCAAAAGCTACAGACAGTGGCAGCAATTGACAAAACAATGGGAATCACATTCTGGAACATTCTGCTGACCTGTGAAATAGCTTGTCCACTTACAATAGATGTCAGCATCTACAACTCATTTCACATTTACAATAGAAAAAATATATAAAGCACAGTGAGCCCTAAATAACCTTAACCCTTTGTTGGTCCTTGTGAATTGCCAATAGAGGGAAACTCAGTTCTAGCTAAATATATATATATATATATATATATTTTTTTTTGTGGTCCAGCAGAGGACACCCTTACTCTAAGCTAGAGGACTTGGTAACTGATGAAATAAGAATGTTTTTCAGTGTGTTAAAAATACATTTTTGATTCATCTAATATTCCAAATATGCAAAATATATATATTTTTTTAATTTTCTTTAATCATTTCTGTGCGTTCACATATAAGATTTCCGTACAATGCAAAGAAACAAGCTGCAAAATAATTTTATAGTAGATATTAAAACATTATGATGTATATGTACATATTTCTGTCAAATATATTTCACATATGATTAGAACGAACTCCTGCAGTTAATTTATGTTGTTTTTCCTGAATAGTGAGTGAAATTTCTGTCAGAGTTCCAGAGTTGTGCAAAATTGTACCTCAATTACTTGATCCCTTGAGCCCTCTATTCACTGAACAGAACAGGAGTAACAGGTCAGATAATAAGGGGAGATCATTACCAGGATGAAGTGGTGGTTATTTTACTTTAAGGCCTGGGATGGGAAGAAGAAAAGCAAGGCTAATCTTGTATTTATCCCAACAAAATTGCTAGATTGTGTGAAATGAGAGGAGTGTGGACTCAAATGGCAAATCTACAATGGATGAATCTTTATAGCAGCCTAGAGACAAGTAATGATTCTAATCTGTATGAGAGTGTGAGTTTAAGGACAGGTTCTCATCTTTATTTTTTACTTGAAGCAAAAGATAGTTTGGAAGTTGCATGTGTGGCTAAAGTCATGGTGTGTGTTCCTAAAGGCAGTGGCAAAAGTACCACCACCTTGACCCTGGAAGGCAAAGAAAGGACAGCTAATCATTGCAAGCCAAACATCCCGGTCTTCCCTTCATACATGGGTTATGGACTTTGGCATTTATATATATAAAATACATGAATAAATAAAAACCCCTACATGTAAATAAAGAAAGACAATAGATCAATAAAAAGACACAAACAATGACTTAGAGGGCAGAGTCTGGCCGAGCTATTATTTTTTTATGGATATGTACACTGTAAAACCAACTATGTGTGTGTGTGTGGAGGGGGGGGGTATGGGGGTTTACATGTTTACTTTTAAAGCCACAGCTATCTGCTCAACTAAAGTTGGTTTTACAGTGTATCATTTAGCTGAAAAGCTTGAATAAAATATTATTTTCCTTCAAAATATTTTTTTTACATTTTTGTTCCAATCTGTGAAATAACCTAAAGAGACCTGCTCGGGTATTCCTGAGATGCCAAAATTAATTAATTTATTAAGATATTGGGTACCTTTCTTAAGGGCAGGTAGCCTGTTCAAAGTACTTCTCCTCCAAAACATCATGAGGTTAAGACTCATCATTCATGGAGCAGTGAAATCGAATTATACAACTTTCAATCATAGATTGTAAGGCCAAATAAAATATTCCAGTAGCAATCTCTGAAAAATGGATACCATCACTGCAATATAAGCCGAGACATCCATCCTCCAAGTCAATATGATGATAAGTAAGCAAATTAATGAAAGAAGCAAACTTTGCAACTGCGAGATTTCATTTTCTTTGACTTCTTTGCAACAAGTTAAAATAATTTTGTTTCCAAATAAGTCTTGGAATAATTTCATAGTTCATAGTAATTTCATAATTTCAAATAACAAAAAAACTTTTGGGGCCAGGTAAAATGCATAAGAGCTAGATCCCTACTTTTTATTCAGTTCAATACTCTTAACATTCCCCAAATTATTGTCCATTGAACAATAACTATGTGAGGTATACCCCAATCTAACATTAACTTAGACAGCATATTTAATGAATCACACTAATTGGCCCCCCGCTTTCCCCTCCCAAAAAATTCACTAGACGAGAAGGGAAGGTTAAATTGATGCCATAACTTCGATTCATGGTCCACTGTTTACCCCAGAACATGAAGGTGTGGCCGTCAATCCACACCTTTGCTGGAAATCTGAAATAGAAAATATATATACATTTTAAATTTATAAATTTTCCGCCAGTGCCATATATATAACACTTACCCAGCTCTTTCATATTCTAACAAATAAGCCTGCATGGCAGCCTTGATCCTAAATGAGAATTATGTTTAATTCCTTCTAGACCCACCCTGTTAAGGGCCAGTTGAAGCACTCGCCTAACTTGGTATTGGGACAAATAGGAACCATCAGCATGTACACATAAGGGCGTATTAAGCGAATGGCCGTAAAGTCCCTAAATGAGACAATCGGGCATAGCCAGGCCCGGATTTACAGGATCCTGTAGGCCCAAAGAGCCTGGTGCCTTTAGCCACACCCCTAAACCACACCCATTTTCTATTTTTTGTGAAAAAATAGACTATAAGGGTGAGGCCACACTGCAACGCACAGGAATCGCGCACAAAATCGCGAGCGTTATCGCACGCGATTGTGTGCGCGATTCTTGCGCGTTTCGCGCTCGCGTTCGCGTTTTGCGCGTGCATTTTCGCCTTTTCACGTTATGGAAACGCATGCGTTAACGCACCAAAAATGGTGAACGCATGCGTTACCATAACGCGAACGGACGCGCAATCGCATGCGCATCGGAAATCGCGGGAATTTTTGCGTTCCCGTGATTTCCATTTTAGCGAAAATCGCGGGCGCAAACGCGAGCGCGAAACGCGGACGCAAACGCGCGAAAAACGCGCTAGTGTGGCCTAGCCCTAAAGGGGTTGGATTGGCAGGAGGAGATTGACAGCCGCCCCTCCAACCTCAGGCGCCCCTAGGCACTGTGCCTAATGGTAAATCTGGCCCTGGGCATAGCCCTTCAAAAGGAAACACTCTAAGCCAAAACATCTTACCTAGCCCTTGTTGGTCTGTCTTAGACCTAATATAAATATGCCCTCCTCTCAAGAGAAATAATAATTCAATGGGGTAATAGCCGAGGTCCCCTCACAACTTTTAACAACTGTCTGATAAAGACAGTAATAAATAAATCTAAAAGACAAACCACCCCAATAAAAATATTAAAAAAGACCACTTTTTTAAGAGCGATGAGGAAGCCTGTACTGGCGAAACGTGTAACAATATTGTGATATTACACTTTTATTATTAAGTGGCTGATGGAGACCTACACCTTTGTGCATTACCACTGCTGATTCATAAAGTTGAAAGTATTGAAACCGGAAGCAGGCCACGTCATCAGTGCGGGACTAGCGTAGGAAGCGTGGACGCCAAGGTACAACCCCAACTCCGGGGGTGGGGCAGAGTGTGGATACCAGTGTGAGTAAAACGGCTCCTGATGTGTACGAAAAGGTGAACACTTCAGAGTCAGCGTAGTCACGCAAGGGTTCGGACAGCTCCACAGTGCATACTGATGTAAAATGTATACATGTAATTGTAAAGCGCTATGGAAGATGTTAGCGCTATATAAATCCACAATAATAATAATACTATGGTCCACGCTAAGGATGACCATCTGACAGTCCTGCAGTTTCCATTTACCGTAAAAGTAGCCTGTTATATGAAGTATCATCTGACAGGATAAGTACTGTGCATTGCTTTTTAATACACTGAGATAAAAGTATTCTGGTACGAGACTAATGAATACTGGAACTATAAGTCTCTGCCAAGAGCAGTGAGAGACTAAAGTTGATTACAAGAATTAAGACTAAAGTCTAGATATTTGGATTTACTCCGGATAATATATATATTTTTTAAGTTGGTGTATGGACTCCAGTTTTTTGTTTTTAAATAGTAATTATAGTTACTGAATTTGTATATGTGTCGTGATGGGCTGGCCAGCCACTAATGTACATTTTTAAATAGATAGCTGATGTAATTTCAAGGGTTATTATTACCAAATTTTAGGTTTGAATAAAGTAGTCTTTTTTAATATTTTTATTGGGGTGGTTTGTCTTAGACCTAGCCACAACAACCCCTAGTTTACTTCCAGCCAGGCTAACATCAGCGAAACTGAGCCCCTCAGGAATCTTCTTGCTCCCACTCACTGCCTCATTAATTCATTAAAGTGCTAGAAAAAAACACAAGTATAAATACAAGCCTAAAAAGGCAAAATAATATGAAGAGCAAATCTCACTCAGACTTTTAATATTTTAGCATTAATTCTTAAAAGTAATCGGCTATCCATGGACCAACGCTTTCTCAACAGACCCTTTAGCATTTACCAATAGGCGTGGCTTTGGTGACATCAGGGGCTTCAAAAATGGGGAGAAAAAACAAAATGTCAGCCAACACTTTTTTGTTTGAGGAAACTGCTATAGCTGAATCAGCCAGTTCAGACACCTTTTCCAGCTGGATGAATAGGACAACCAGGTTTTCTCGGAAACAGATGCCCGAATAAGCTTCATAACTATATCCAGATAACTTCCCAAAGATCCAAAGGAATTTCTTCCCCCACCTCTTGAGCCAGTAAGCCACTGTCCGAAAACTATGAAGCTGTGTTCGTGATGGAGAATCAGCAATATCATTACATGACAAGCCTTGAGCCAAATGTTATACCTCAAAGCAATGAGCACAATTTGATGTAGAACTTGACTAACCGGTTTAGATTTTGCTGAAAGACTGTTAATAACAGTGACTAACCCCATATTATCACAGTTTAATAACATCCCCCTATCCTGTAACCGAGGGCCCCAAATCTACAGTGAAATCCAGATAACTATTTCTAACAACACTAAATTCCTAATTTAGACTTTTCCAGTGGTCAGGCCAAAGGGCAGAAAACCAGCTACTGTTAAAGTACCCTCAAACAAATTTAAACATTCATTATCCAAAACATTCCTCCTGCAAGTCAGTATTACCATTATAACAGACCCTGAGTTCATCCCTGATTTCTGAAGAGACTCTTACATGCCTGTTGGTTTGGCCCCTACCACAAATGCTATTTATAAGACAGGGGAAACTCCATACAAGCCGTTTCAATACTGTAGATATCCCCAGAAACTGAATTTGGTACCCCAAATTTTTTCACATAATAACAGGTATGACTTAAACGCTCTGCAATGTGCAGGGGAGTTACAGGGGCTGATTAAAAGAAAATCATCCAGGTAATGTCTAATCCATCTAGGCTGAGACACCATCCGGATCACCCACTGCATGAGGAAAACAACTCGAAGTAATAGCAGGAGATACTGCACCCAACTGGTAGGCATTTGTCAAAGAAAAATGCCCCATCAAAGTGGAAACCCAGAACATGCCAACAGTCTTGAAGGATAGGTAAAGCAGATTTGATGTCACATTTTGCAAGTAATGAATATTGACATTCTTCCTTCAATATACCTAAAGCTGTATCGAAAGAAGCATATTTAGCACGGCAAATCTCCCCGTCAATGTCGTCATTAAATGAGGCGCCACCAAAGGGACATGAAAGATGGTGTATCGGACTATACTGATTAGCCTCTTTCTTAGGTACTATATCTAATGGGGACATTCGAAAATTATCAAAAAGCGCCCGCTACGTTATTGGCAGAAATTTCTTTGATAATCTTGTCCTGAACAATGTCTATTTTGTCACGAACAAATTATCATGCAACAGAAATTACCCCATCTTTTAGTGTTGGTTTTCAGAAACCAACGCTAAACCCCTGCTCAGTGATCAAGTCCTTCCGTTGATCGGGGTACATTCTTAAGAAGGGAAGATGCTCTGGTAATTTGACTGGTGTTGCTAAACTTCTGACCTGCATTTCTAAATCCCTGCCTTGGGAAACCCCCAAAGAGACTTCTATTATATTTGGTTGAGGGATGCCCACCCCCGCAGATTGAACACTCATGTCAAAATCGACACGCATTGCTCCACAAGGTGCAGCTTTATTTGCTGGAGGCTGCATGGCATTACCCTGAAATAGACCTGGGTTTTTTTGGGGGTATTTATCACAAATAAAATTAGCATATATGCAGTAGGCTTGCAACTAATGGTGAAAACTATGGGGGAACCAGGCATTTTCTCTTATCGTCCATCTCCTTTTCTTTTAACCCATTCCTTGGCCGTGGGTAACAGACTAAGAATATCTATATAGTCTCCTTATAAATTCTTGTCCCTATTTTTAGTGCAACCCTAAAGGGGTTAACTCACATGTGGCTGCATCCTTAAAATTACCTTTGTGAACATCAGCCGCGCTTGTTGAATATTTTTGCCAGGCGCACTGGATCTAATATAACTTTCAAAAAAGTTTTTTAACCCAGTAATTGAAGTTAAAAAGTCATTACCTGCTGATGTCTCATTCTCATTCTTTTCTTGCTTGACCGTTTCTTTTTCAATATTCACAGATGCTGGAACAGTGCCAACTGGAGGGGGAACAGTAGCAACAGAAGCAGTGCAGGTATGATGAAGCTACACTCTGTCTCTCACCCCTGAATCCAACCCAGCGGTGTTAAAGTTCACAACCCCAGAACAGCTAGGGACCCCAAGATCAGTGGCGTAACTAGGGATCACTGGGCCCCCCAGCAAAACTATGATGGGGCCCCTATCCTTGCTTCATCCACAGTGGTTTTCTGGGAGGAGGAAATATCTGTCATAGAACAAATAAGAAGATGGGGCCCCTTGGCTCCTGGGCCCCCCTGTGGTTGCTCCTCCTGCTCCCTGTAATTACGCCCCTGCTCCAGATCCAGAACACCTTAAGGAGAAATTATAGGCCAAAACTGATGAATTTCTGAATCCCACAGTTTCACCTTAAAACTAGGTTTGATTCAAAACCAGGACTCATCAGTATTTGTGAATTGTGGTGTAATGACTGAATTTAAAGAACTGGGTTGCAAAGAACTTCAGGGGTCAAAATTAAACTTTCCACGGAAACATGCTTTTCCAAACAGATTAAAAAATGACTGGTCTGTGAAATTAAATGTCTTTCAGGTATATCTGAGATTTGGAATGGTTTCTGTAACAATGTGCTGGTGTAAAAAATGTTACAGTAAATGCACAAAACGTGATATTACACTTGGGCAGCTGCGTGCATGATTTTTTATTAACAAGCAGTCACCACAAATCCTTTGTTAACATTACACTAACCCTTTCAAGGTAAGGACTAGAAAAAGTTGGAGATCCTGGAGTTCTAACACACTAAACAGTATGCCAAATCGTGCTTTATTGGTTATCCACACTACAGTACAGGTGTCACTTGATAAAGGATCTCTGGATCCGAAGCATGTACTGTAGTGTGGATAACCGCGAGAGACTGCTATACGCGAAAGTGCTGCCTGTTCTGATCTGCGCGTGCGCACCCGCGCCTACGTTCCCGTGGATGCTCCTGGATCAGTACTTGCTCCGGCTCACACTACCTTGCTTCGGTTGCTCCTGGATCAGTACTTGCTCCGGCTCACACTACCTTGCTTCGGTCTTGCTCCGGTCCTCTTCTGCATCCACATCAGCTCCTGCATGATACCGGTAAGGCAAACCGGTATATTATAGTGCCGGCAATGTTGTTTCCCAATGTTTTAGCTTCCTCCGGTCCTTAAAAACAGTTGACTCGTGTATAAGTCGAGGTTGGTTTTTGAGGCCCATTATAAAAACCAAAAACCTCGGCTTATACTCGAGTATATACGGTAACTGGAAGAACCAGGAAGCAGAAACAGGGGAAACAGGACATTATGCAGGATTTCAGGTTAGACATATATTTCACATTGCAATTTTGCAAACTATTACCGTTCAGGGTTTTGGGGGGTGATTTACCTGTATGTAAGTTTTCATTTTAGGGCTGGACTTGCCCTTTAAAAATGCTAAAACGCAAAAAGGAAACCCTCTGCATTCAATAACTCGGTGGCCCAGATGACCGCTATCTGGCATGCTACGGAAATCAGCCTTCAGAAATCTGCTTTGGTACAAAAAACTGCAGCAGATAGGAGACGTAGAGAACCCCCAGCTTATTCTGTTGGAGATAAAGTGTGGCTCTCCTCTGCTCATATTAACCTACGGGTTCCTTCCTCCAAACTAGGACCCAAATTTATTGGTCCTTTTCCTATCCTGGAATTAATCGGTCCAGTGGCTGTTCGCCTCCAACTTCCTTCTAGCATGCGGATTCCTAATGTGTTTCATATTTCCCTCATCAAGCCAGTATGCTCTAATCAGTATTAAAATCTGGGAAAATGCTGTTATTGGCTCACTGCGTATTGTTTTACATTTTGACTAGTCGCTTCCACGTCAGTGTGTGTAACCACACATATGGCACACTGTTTGATTCAGGACATTTAGGAGATTGATCTTTGGTAAGTTTTTTTTACATTACATGGGGTTTTGGTGTGATTTTGTAACTTTGAAATGTATTTTTCTCTATTTTTCCAGAAAATTGTGTAGAAATGCGAAATTCTTTGAAGAACTGCGCCCACACCATTGATGGTATGAATGAACGAACTACAGAAAATGTGAGAAAGTAACTTACAATTTGACGAAGAGCTGCGTCCGGGTATCTGCATTTTGATCGAAACTAACCTCACTCGTAAATCCTGCGGTGGTTGTTACTAAAAATATCCACTTGGGGGATATTTTAGTATAATTTGGTAAAGATATTCTACTATGTTAACTGTCAGTAGTGGTTACACATTTTAATTTGGTGTAATATTCTAGGAGGTGCAGTTTTAGTTTGGGGGGGTCTCCTGTACAGGAAACGTCGGGTACCTACATATATCTGGTATCGTTGTACTCGGGAGTATCTGAGCTTTTAGAAACAGTAAGATTTTTGTGTGTAACCTTAAGATAACTATAAGTAAAAATGGGAAAAATCCATGAAAATTTGCAAATTTTTCATTTTTTTTACATATTTTACCCATAATTCCAGTAAAATTTCCAGAAAAGTTACAAAATTTTGTTACCATATTAAAGTAGACTTTGTGCTGAAAAAAACAATGTATAATATTCCTGATTTACTGCAAGGTTTCCTACTGTAAAATTAGTCTAAAGCGACTAAGGACAAAATCCTGAAAATTCTTCTGGCAGTTAACGCAAAAAAAAATGAAAATCTCCTGGCAGTGAAAGGGTTAAAGGCTCCACCCAAAGGAAAATCTCTGCTGCCTGGGACAAACTTTTGAATGCCGCCCTTGATTATTTCCAAGTGCAGCACAAAGCAAGCTGCCACCGTGTTAAAGTGGGTGTGGCTTTGTGGATTTATAAGCCTACCACCATGTCAAGGTAGACTCTTTCAGCAGGGCCCTATCTAGACTAACCTAGCCTAACAAACAAACCTAACCATATAAAATGATTTTAATAACATCATATCTGTTACTAGGGAAAATTCTTTTTTTCATGACCGGTTGAGGAAAAAACATTTTTTCCCCACCACTGCCTGTCTGCTTTCTTCTTCTGTGCAGGGGTGCCGCCTGAGACAAATGTCTTACTCTGCCTCATGGTAGATATGCCCCTGATGAGAGGAGTCCTGAGGTTTGTTAACAATGCATTAAGCTTCTCAGAAACTTTCCTACACAAAATTCTTTTCAGGGAGATTCACATAGAGCCACAAGCACTCTAGGCAAATCTCCCATAGTCAGAGGCTGTGCAACTCTGGGTGAATCTCACCCGCTCATAAGTATTTAGTATAGTATAGTATAATATTTGAGGTTGAATATATTCAGTCCAACCCATCTAGCAAATCCCCCATTTCCTGCCTAACTGTTAATCCAGAGGAAGGCAAAAAAAAATAAACACCAAATTTCTGATAGGGGAAAATTCCTTCCTGACTCCAAGTGGCAATCGGAAATTTCCCTGGATCAACTCTACTTTATGTATCAATACCAGTAACTTGCAACATTCATTGTTTGCAGAAACCATCCAGCTTTTTTTTTTTAAACTGACCAATGAACCTGCCATCACTTTGTCACATTGAAGACGCTAAGCAATCGTGGCCCTCTCACTTTCTCCACCTAACTTCCTCCTTCTCCCTCCAGCAGTGGACCAACACTAGCACCCATGGTCAAGTACCTCCACCCTGGCGGTTTGATGGTGATGCCCAAGCCTGCCGTGGGTTCATTAATCAGTGCAGAATCCAATTTGAACTTCAACCATCTCATTTTGCATCGGATCGTGCAAAGGTGGGGTACATCATCGCCTTGTTGGAGGGCAATGCGCTGGCCTGGGCTTCTCCTTTATGGGAAAGAGACGATCCTCTAGTCTATAATGTTACTGACTTCCTGAGTATGTTTTGCAAGGTCTTCGATGCTCCAGGAAGAACCTCTGCTGCCTCCTCCCGTTTGATGCAGCTCCGCCAAGGGTCAAGTTCCGTGGGTCAATATGCTATCGAATTTCGTACCCTTGCTGCGGAGACTTCTTGGAACAATGAGGCACTTACTGCAGCCTTTTGGCAGGGACTCTCTGATCGCCTCAAGGACGAATTAGTATCTAGGGAATTACCTGTCCCATTGGAAGACTTGATTACACTATGCATACAAATTGATACCCGCTTCCGTGAATGGCAGGCGGAAAGGTCTGCAGCTCGTTCCAACCTCCCTAAGATCTTTCCTAGGCCTGCACAGCCCTTTCCGCAACCCATATCTTCGGGTGAAGAGCCGATGCAAATTGGCGGCACTCATCTATCCCCCGAGGAAAAATCACGCCGACGTACCAATGGACTTTGTCTCTATTGTGCTGGGCAAGGATACTTTGTAAGAAATTGTCCCCAGAAGTCGGGAAACTCCAGGACCTAGAAGTTAAGGAGGAGCTCCTTCTAGGTAACGTTAAGTCTCCTGCCAAATTTGAACCACTGAAAAACTCTTTCTACCAGCTACTATCACCTGTAATGGTAAAACCTTTTCCTCCCAGGCCTTTGTCGATTCTGGTGCCGCTGGAAATTTCATCGATTCTACCTACGCAGCACAATTGGGGCTTCCTCTCCTTCACTTGCAGCAACCCCTTCGAGTTCTGGCTATTGACAATAACCCATTGGCTTCAGAATTCATCTCCAAATCTACATACGAAGTCCTATTCCGCATTGGCATATTTCACCAAGAACATTTATCTTTTCTTGTCATCCAAAGCCCTTCTGCTCCCCTAATTCTCGGACTTCCATGGCTCAGACTACACAACCCTGTTATAGATTGGTCTAACAATGAACTCAAGTCTTGGAGCCCTTTCTGTTTCAAAAATTGCCTTTCTACTCATTTCTCTGATGTGTTCTGTAAAAAGCGAGCTGAGAAGCTACCTGTCACGAACTTACCTGCCGCTCCGGTCCCGCGCCGCACTGCACTTCCGGGTGGGCGGCGTCGACGTCATGACGTCACGCCGCCGACACGCCGGGCGGCGCGAAATTTGAAAAGCCGGTGTCCTCCTGGACCCGGTGCCCGATTGTAGCATTCCGCTACCTCCCTGGCTCCTGTACTTACCTGCCTTGGATCCTGCTCCTTACTTACCTTGCCTGTATCCAGTACCTCCCTTGCCTGTGTCCAGTGTCTCACCTTGCCTGCATCCAGTTGCCTGCATCCAATACTTACCTTGCCTGGTTCCAGTGTCTCACCTTGCCTGCATCCAGTTGCCTGCATCCAATACTTACCTTGCCTGTATCCAGTACCTACCTTGCCGGTTTCCAGTGTCTCACCTTGCCTGCATCCAGTTGCCTGCATCCAGCATACAGCCTTCAGTTCCCAGCAGCCTTTGTATCCTGCACCTTCCGGACTGTCAGCCTCCTCCTAAAGCGTACTGTGAGTACACGGCCGTCGGCCATTTATTACAGTACAATCGGGCCATGGAAACGCCTGAGGGGGCTATGGCTGAATTGAGTAAAACTCTCCAGGCTTTGTCCAAACGCATGGACCTGTTTGAACACCATCAGGGCCAGTTGGCCCAGTTTATGGATACCCTTGCTGTCCGGCTACCCCCAGCTGCTGCCGCTGCTCCGGGTTCTACGCTACCCCCTGCAACGTCCGGATCCGGTGATCCATCTCTTCGGAGAGAGCCCCGCATACCTCCACCCTCACGGTTTGATGGTGATGCCCAAGCTGTGTTTCATATTTCCCTCATCAAGCCAGTATGCTCTAATCAGTATTCCACATCCGAAAGTGCTGCCAGTTCTGATCTGCGCGTGCGCACCCGCGCCTACGTTCCCGTGGCTGCTCCTGGATCAGTACTTGCTCCGGCTCACACTACCTTGCTTCGGTACTTTGTGGCTTGTCGCTTCCACGTGCCGCATGCTGTAACCACACATTATGGCATACGTTTTGACTGTCAGGCCATTTGCCGAGATTGATATTTAGTAACTTTTTTTTTAGATCATCAGGTTTTTCGCATGATTTCTACCTTTTGAGTTGTTTTGTTTTCATTTTTCAGAACCAAGGCAAACTTCACGACACACGAACCGCGCCACACCATTAGCCATGGATGAATGAAATACCAAATTACAGGTCACCATACGAGTCGAAGGGTGTAGATTGTCGATCGCGAATATATAGGTTTGTAGGGGGTCATATTTCTAGCTCACGAGGGGTTGTTTGGCTGGCAGAAAAAACTGCAGACTGCCTCACTCCCCAACAACTCTACGAGAGTTGGTCGCCCTACAATATATTCTGCTAGCTGTTTTGCAGCCTCGTGCCATTGTTCTCACTTGTGGCTTTTCGCTTCCACGTCCGACGTGGTAACCACAAAACATATCGCAGTAACGTTGCATTCAGGCATTTGGGAGATGATGATATTTAGTAACTTTTTTTAGATCCATCAGGTTTTGGATGATTTTACCTTTTGAAGTGTGTTTTTTGTTCATTTTTTCAGAAAATGTGGAACTTCTAACGAAGAACTGCGCCCCACACCATGATGCCGATGAAGAACAAAACTACAGCGTACATAGCTGGAGTGTTTGTGTAGATTTCACGCGAATACTAATTATTGGTGGTGTTATTTTAAGCCTACGGGGGTGTTTGCTGGAAAAAATAGACAGATCGCTCAAACTCGGCTGTTCGGCACTAACAATTTTACGACTAGTCTTCTGAGCCACTCGTGACATTCGTACCCACTTTGCTGCTCTTTCAGCCTCCACGCTAAAAGAGCCGCCCATCGTGTAACCACAACATATGCATAACGTTTGATTCATCAGGACATTGTAGCCCACACCCAAGATGAATTGTGTACCTTTTGATTTACACTCCTGACTGCGCGTACTTCGTTGCCTGTTTCGACCGTTTTGAACGTTGTTGAGTTCATCTTTTTTTTTTAAATTGGTAAAGAGTGCAAACGTTACGAAGAAACTGACAGCCCCACACCATTGACTGGTATGACATCCAGAACGAAACTACAGCGTTACATTAGCCTGGAAGGTGTGTGATTTCAGAAATACTATAGTTGGTGGGGGTATTTTTGAGTTGGGGGGGGGGTGGTGTTTTGTGGAAAAACAGACAACATGACCTGGTTCAAAAAAAGACTGGTACCATTGTTTTTTTGCTTGCTGCTACTGACAATTGGCCCCCCCCCACCTAGGTCCACGCCGCTGGGTAGTGACAGCCACTGTCTCTGGGTACACAACATTGATTGGGATACCGTTTTATTGTGGGAGGGTTAGGCTTTCATATTTGAGATGCGTTGAACTTTCCTCACAGTTTAAGCTGAAATTCGCTTTGCATTTGTCTCTGATTTGTAAGTTGAGGAAAAAACGGAAAAGAGTGAGAAAGTAACTTACAATTTGACGAAAGATGCGTCCGCGGTATTGCATTTTTGATCGAACTAACTCACTCGTAAAATCCTGCGGGGTGTTGCTAGTTTCTCAAAAAATATCTCACTTTTTTGGTGGGGTGGATATTTTAGAATTTGGTAGGATATTCTAGTGTAACTAGTCAGTCTGGTTACACATTTTAATTTGGTGTTAATATTTAGGAGGTGCCAGTTTTAGTGGGGGGCTTCCTGTAAAGGAAACGTGCGGCCCTACATATATGTGTATGTTGTACTCGGGAGTATATGAGCTTTTAGAAACAGTAAGATTTTTGGTGTAACTAAGATAACTATAATTAAAAATGGGAACTAAATCCATGAAATTGCAAATTTTCATTTTTTTAATAATTTTACCCATAATCAGAAAATTTCCAGAAGAAAAGTTACAAAATTTTGTACCATATTAAAGTAGACTTGTGCTGAAAAAAACAAGTATAATATTCCTGATTTACTGCAAGGTTTCACTACTGCTAAAATTAGTCTAAGCGAACTAAGGACAAAAATCCTGTGAAAAAATTTATTCCGGCACGTTAACGCAAAAAAAAATGAAAATCTCACTGGAGTGAAAGGGTTTAAAGGCTCCACCCAAAGGAAATCTGCGCCTGGGAAAACTATTAGAATGCCGCCCTTGATTATTGCAAGTGCAGCACACAAGCAAGCTGACCAGTTGTTAACGTGGGTGTGGCTTGTGGGACTTATAACGCTCACCACCATGTCAAGGTGAGACTCACTTCTAGCAGCAGGCCTATCCATCGACCCGACTAACCCTCCAGCCCCCCCCCTAACCAAAAAAACACCCTCAACCCCTATACACCAATGATCTTGTAAATAAATACATATCGAGTTAGGGAAAATTCTTTTTTCATGACACGTGTGGAGAAAACACATTTTCCCACCACTGCCTGTGGCTGTTTCTTCTCTGTGCAGGGTGCCGCCTGAGACAAGTCTTACTCTGCTCATGGTAGATATGCCCCCTGATGCGAGGAGTCCTGAGGTTTGTTAACAATGCATAGCTTCTCAGAAACGCTTTCTACACAAAATCCTTTCAGGGGAGATTCACATAGAGCCACAAGCACTCTAGGCAAATCCTCCCATAGCAGAGGCTGTGCCACTCGGGTGAATTCTCACCCGCTCATAAGATTTAGATTAGTATAGTATAATATTTGAGGGTGTGAAATTTCAGTCCAACCCATCTAGCAAATCCCCCATTTCCTGCCAACTGTATCCAGAGGAGGCAAAAAAAATAAACACCATTCTGAATAGGGGAAAATTCCTTCCGGACTCACGTGGCAATCGGAAATTTCCTAGATCAACTCTTTGTTAGTGTATCAACCCAGTAACTTGCCAACATTCATGTTTGCTAGAAACCATCCAGCTTTTTTTTTTTAAAACTGACCATGAACCTGCACCATTCACTGATCACTATTGGAAGACGCAAGCAATTCGTGCTCCCTCTCACTTTTCCATCCTAACAAATTCATCCTTCTCCCTCAGCAGTGCGACAACACTAGGCACCATGGTCAGGTACCTCCACCCTTGGCGGGTTGATGTGATGACCAAGCACTGCGTGGGCTGTCAGTAATCAGTGCAGAATCAATGAACTGCAACCACTCTCATTTGGCTCGGATCGTGCAAAAGGTGGGGTACATGCATCGCCTTGTTGGGAGGCAATCGGGCATGCCGCCTTCTCTCCTTTGGGAGAAAGAGACGATCCTCTAGTATATATGTATACTGACTTCTGAGTCATGTTTGGCAAGGTCTTCGATGCTCCAGGAAGACCGTCTCGCTGCATCTCCCGTTGATGCAAGCTCCGCAAGGGTCAAGTTACCGTGGGTCAATATGCTATCGAATTTCGTACCCTTGCTGCGTGAGACTTTTGGAACAGATGAGGCAACTACTGCAGCCTTTTGGCAGGGACTCTTCTGATCCAGACTCAAGGACGAATTTAGTCTCGAGGGAATACTCCCCATTGGAAGACTTGATACACATATGCATACAAATTGTATACCCGTTCCGTGAATGGCCAGGCGGAAGGTATGCAGCGTTCCAACCATCCCTAAGATCTTTCTAGGCTGCAAGCCTTTCGCAACCCATATCTTCGGGTGAAGAGCCGATGGCAAATTGGCGGGCAGTCATCTATCCCCCGAGGAAAAATCACGCCGGACTACCAATGGACTGTCTCTATGTGCTGGGCAAGGATACTGTAAGAAGAAATTGTCCCCAGGAAGCGGCGAGGAAAACTCCAGCGACTAGAGTTAAGGAGGAGCTCCTCAGGTAACGTTTAAGTCTCCTGCCAAATTGAACCACTGAAAAAACTCTTTCTTACCAGCTAATGATCCACTGTATGCGTAAACCTTTTCTTCCAAGGCCTTTGTCGATTCATGGTGCCGCTTGGAAATTTCATCGATTATACCTACGCCAGCACAATTGGGGTTCCGTCTCCTTCACTTGCCAGCAACCCCTTCGAGTTATGGGCGTATTGACAATAACCCATTGGCTTCAGAATTCATCTCAAAATCTACATACGAGTCCATTCGATTGGCATGTTTCACCAAGAAAATTATCTTTTGTGTCATCCCCCAAAAGCCCTTCTGCTCCACTAATTCTCGGACTTCCATGGTCAGACTCACAAACCCTGTTTATAGATGGTCTAACAATGAACTCCAAGTCTTGGAGCACCTTGTAGGTTTCAAAAATGCACTTTCTACATCATTTCTCTGAGTGGTTCTGTGAAAAGCAGACGCTGAGAAGCTACCTGTCACGAATTACCTGCCGCTCGGTCCCGCGCCGCACTGAGCTTCCGGGTGGGCGGCGCGACGATCATGAACGTCACGCGCCCGACACAGCAGCGGCGGCGCGAAATTTGAAAAGCCGGTGTCTCTGGGACCCGGTGCCCGATTGTAGAATCCGCTACCTACCTGGTTCCTTTTGTACGTACCTGCTTGGATCTGCTCCTTACTTACCGTTGACCTGTATCCACCTCACCTCCTGTGTTCCAGTGTTGTCACCTTGCCCTGAATCCAGTTGCCTGCATCCAATACTACTTGCTGGTTCCAGGTCTCACCTTTGCCTGCATCCAGTTGCCATGCATCCAATACTTACCTGCTGTATACCAGACCTACCTTGCCTGTGTTCCAGTGTCTCCCCTGCCTGCATCCAGGTGCCTGCAATCCAATACCTACCTTGCCGGTTTCCAGTGTTCTCACCTTGCCTGATCCAGTTGCTGCATCTCCAATACTTACCTTGCCTGTATCAGACCTACCCTTGCACGGTTTCCAGGTCTCACCTTGCCTGCATCCAGTTTTTTGGGGGCCCGTGCATCCAGCATACCAGCATCAGTCCCAGCAAGCCTTTGACTCCGGCCACCTCGGACTGTCAGCCCCTCCTAAAGCGATTAACTGTGAGTACACGGCCTCGGCCAGTATTAAGTACAATCAGGGCCATGGAAACGCCTGAGGGGTGCTATGGCTTGAATTGAGTAAAAAATCTCCAGGCTGTGTCAAACCATTATGGAACCTGTTTGTAACACCATCAGGGCCAGTTGGCCCATAGTTAGGATACCTTGCTGTCCGGCTACCCCCAGCTGCTGCGCTGCGGGTCCTCGGGTTTCTCGCTACCCCCTTGCAACGTCCGACCGTGATCCACTATCGGAGAGAGCCCCGCATACCTTCCACCCTCACGGTTGGAGGTGATGCCCAATGCCTTGCCGTGGATTCGTTAATCAGTGCCGAATCCAATTCGAACTTCAACAAGCCATTTTGCATCGGATCGCGCTAAGGTTGGGTACATCATCGCCCTTTGTGGAGGGCAATGCCGCGTGGCCGGGGCTTCATCCCCTATGGGAAAAAGACGATCCCCTCGCCCACACTCTATAATGTTACTGACTTTCTAGTAGTTCCGCAAGGTCTTCGATGCTCACAGGCAGGACACCTCGCTGCCTCTCCCGTTGTGATGCAGCTCCGCAAGGTCATCGTTCATGTGGGCAATATGCTATTGAATTTCAGTACCCTGCTGCGGAGACTTTTGGATAATGAGGCACTTACGCAGCATGTTGACATTTGGCAGGGACTCTGCTGACCGCCTCAAGGACGAAATTAGATCCAGGTTTGTTAATTACTGTCCCATTGGAAAGACTTGGTTACAGATTAGGCCATGCCAGATCGATAACGCTTCCGGTTTTTGACGGCAGGCCGAAAGGTCTGCCAGGCCCGTTCCAGCCTTCCTAAGACCTTTCCAAGGCCACTCCGACCTTCCGCAAGCCATATTTCAGGGAGTGAAGAGCCATGCAAATGGCGGCAACTCATCTATCCCCCGAGGAAAAGTCACGCAGACGAAACTAATGGACTTGCTCTATGTGCTGGGCAAGGACCACTTTGTAAAAAATGTCCCAGAAGTCGGGGGAAACTTCAGGACATAGAAGTTAAGGAGGAGTACTTCTAGGTAACGTTTTAAGTTCCTGCCAAATTTGAACCATTAAAAACTCGTTTCACCCGCTGCATCACTTGTATGGTTAAACTTTTTCTCCCAGGCCTTTGCGATTCTGGTGCCGCTGGGAAATCATTGACTCTAACCTATGCAGCACATTGGGCTGTCCTCTCTCTCACTTGGCAGCAACCTCTTCGAGTCCTGGCTATTGACACAATAAATCCGTTGGCTTCAGAATTCACTCTCCAATCTACCTCGAAGTCCTATCCGCTTGGCATATTTCACAGGAACGTTTATCTTTTCTGTATCCAAAGACCCTTCGCTCCCCTAATTCTTGGACTCCCATGGCTGCAGATACACAACCCGTTATTGATATGGTCTCACAAGAACTCAAGTCTGTGGAGCCCTGTTCTGATTTCAAAAATGCCTTCTCTACTCATGCACATACCATTACCTGTGAAAATAATCATGAGAAAACCTCCGCGAGTGTTATCATATTTTTCTGATGTGTTTTGTAAAAAACGAGCTGAGAAGCTACACCGCAACCGTTCCTACGATTGCCCATCGATCTTCTTCTGGGACCATGCCTCCTCGGGGACGCAAATACCCAATGTCTCCCTCAGAAACTAGCCATGAAAGAGTACATTACGAAACATTTGTCTAGGGGATCATACGACCTTCCTTCCCCTGCTGGAGTGGGTTCTTTTTTTGTTGAACAAACAGACGGGGGTTACGACCACTGACAATCGACTATCTGGATAAATAAATCCTATTAAAGAATCGGTACCCACCGCCTCATCATCTCTGAACTGTTGCCCAGATAAAAGGCCTAGCTAAAATTTTTACCAAAACGGATTTACGGGGAGGCATACACTCTGATCCGTATACGCAAGGTGCATGAGAGGGAAAGACACCTTTAAACAAGAGGACGGTACTACCGAGTATCGTCGAATGCCCTTTGCATTGTGTAATGCTCCAGCGGTGTTCCAAGAATTTGTAATGACCATCTTCCGGGGTATGTTGGGAAATCTCTGGTCTAGTTAGTATATCTAGATGTCATTTTATCTTTCTCATGACGGACCCTACACCGCCCTCCATGGTAAACAGGTGGTGTTACTACGCTGTTGGAGAAATAGCTGTATTGCCAATTGGAAAAAATGTCTGTTTGATGTTCACAAGTACCTCCTAGGCTACATCGTATAGGCCCGCAAGGGTTCAGATCGGATCCGGTTTAAAGTTTCAGCCGTCCAAGATTGGCTCTTCCTATGGGAACCAAAGCTATTCAAGGTCATGGGTGCCAATTACTAACAGACAATTATTCAGGTTCCGTCAATAATGTCTCTCCAATATAGCCCTCATCAGTACAGGTCTGGTTAGTATCTGATAGTAATTGAGGTTGAATAAAGGAACATACGTTACCTCAGTCCAACCCACTAGCAATTATTCCTCATTCTCTGCCTAACTGTGTGATCCAGAGGAAGGCAAAAAAACCCCCACCAATTTATGAAGGGGAAAAAATTCCTTCCTGACTCCAAGGGGAATCGGAAATTTCCCGGATCAACTCTAATTTATGTATAATACCAGTAATGCAACATCTTGTTTGCCAGGAACAATCACAGACTTTTTTTGAAACTGACCAATGAACCTGCCTTACAACTCCACTGGAAGACCAGTTCATAGCTTACGTTCTCACAGTGAAAAAACCCTTCCGGAGCTTGAAGCCGCTAAACTTTTTTCTTCAAGTCTTAAGGATGTCCTCGTGTCTTTGACATGTCTCTTGGTGAACAATGGCCCCAGATGTTTATTGTATGGCCGTTAATGTATTTATACACAGAATCATATCCACCCACGCAAGCGGCCTTTTCTCCAGCGTACATAATTGTAACTTTCCAGTCTCTTCATATCAGCTCCCCCATCCCCTATTAATTTTAGTGCCCTTCTCTGAACCTTTCCATTCAAAAATGTCCTTTTTGTACACAGGATTCCAAAAATTGCACTGCACTATTCCAAATGAGGCCTTACCAATGCTTTTAAAGAGGGAGCAATTACATTTCCTCCCTTGAATCCCATACCTCGCTTATACAAGACAATACCATGCTGGCCTGGCTGTTGCCGCACTGGCACCCTGCGTTACTACCTTTAAGTTTCGTTATCCACCAAAACTCCAAGATCCTTTCCAACAGGGGATTCACTTACACAGAGCCATTTATAGTATAAGTAGACACAAGTATTTTTAAGTCCAAAAAATGTCACCTACATTTATCAAAATTGTGAATTTCATCGCAACACTTAGAGCCAATGTGATAATCTATCTGGATCCCTTGCAACGATTGCACATCTGAAGTTTTTAATGGTCGACAAAGTTTTGATGTCGTCAGCCAAACACAGAAACCTGCTGACAATACCCACTCCAAATCATGAAATAAATAGATATTAAAACGGAAGCGCCCCACACAGAGAACCCTGTGGCACCCACTTAGCACTTTAGTCAAATGATGAAGCCCCATTAACAACTACTCGTCTGCATCCTATTCTTTAACAATTTCTTATCCATGTACAAAGGTGACTCCACAAGACCAACAGACCTTAGCTTATTCATTAGTCGCCTGATGGGGGACTGATCAAAAGCCTTTGCAAAATCCAAGGTAAACTACATCTACTGCTATACCAGAGTCAAATTTCTACTTACTCCTCATTAAAAGCACAAGCAAGTTAGTTTGACAAGATCTATTCCTCTAAATCCATGTGGTTACGACTTATAAGTGTCATGGTCACTTGAAACAACTCTAGAACATGATCCCTTATTAAACTTTCAGGATCTTCCCCAACCACTGAAGTAAACGTACAGGCCTTGGTTGTAATTACACGGCTGTGAACGACTACCCTTTTTGATATTGGAATAACATCAGCCCTGTTTTCCAACCAGAGGCAACCACCGGACATGAGGGAATAACAGCAACAATTTAGAAACAAGGCCTAGAAAATGAACTTAGCTCCCTAAGTTAACCTAGGAGTATTTTATCCGGTCCAGGAGATTTACTAATATTACCTATTTAGTTCCTTTCTGTTACCAATCCTCGTAACCAAAGTGAACTGGAATCTGTATAACTCTTATTGCATTATACTCTATGAATCTGTACTTGGATCGTTATAGTGTATACAGAGGAACCAAAAAAATTATCAGACATTTGCTTTATCGCCATCCTCAACTGTAACTAACTTATCCCATTAATTAATGGTGCCACATTTCAGTCCATCTTCTACTATTAAATACGTAAAAAAATGGTTTAGGCTAGTGATTGCTTTCTCAGCTATTTCCTAACTTCTATTTAATTTTAGCTAGTTTTGATGCTTTGCTACACTCCTTGTACAGTTTTTTATACTCCCTAAAGGACCCTTTCCGTTCCCTCGGCTCTTAAAGGTTTTAAATGCCTTGTTCTCCTTACACATTTGCCTCTTTACATCAGAAGTATAGCCACATGGGCGCGGATTATTTTTTTTACATTTATTCCAAGGGTTATTAAATTTAGATGGAAACTGGCTTAAAATCCCGTGACACAGTCACATTGGTTCAGTACCTTTCCATGATAAATAACATTATCCCAGTTGGACATTCTGAAAAGAGCTGCCTTTTAACCTGCAGGAAAATTTGCTTTCCTGAAATTAAAGTGTCTTTGTTAACACCCAGCACACTTTCCTGTCGATAACCAAAGTCCAAATGCCACGATTTCATGGTCCACTATTCCTAAGCTGCCAGTACCTTATATCTATAAGCGCTCACAAGGTAGTAGATATTACCAGATCCAAAGAGCTCCTTTTCTAGTAGGAACCTCAACCACGTGGAGGAAAAGCTATCCTGCAGCAAATAGGACTCATCGCCTTGTTCTGTGATGGCAGACTTCCAACACACCAATCAAGTCAGGGTAATTGAAGTCCCCCATAAGAGCACACTCCCAAACTTGCAAGCCCTTGCCAATGCATATGAAGTTGACTCAACCTCCTCATGCTAGCATTGGCGGATAGCAGACACCACAATGACATTCCCCTTTCCATGTTGCCCTAATTCCACCCATAGTGCTCCACTTATATCCATCATCAGCAGTGATCTTTCTTTTAAATTTGCGCTTCAATCTTTTAACATATACACATACCCTCCCCCTTTCTTTTTTTTTCTGTCCTGCCTAGAAACAGGCATATCCTTCTATATTACAGCACAAGTCGTGAGAACTGTTCAACCACGTTTCTGCTTTATGACCGATTACATCTATTTTTCATTCAATGCCATCATTCAATCACCATTTGTCAGACAGGCTTACTCGCATTTGCAAAATACATTTTAGATTATGATCCTGTAATTTTATTCGTACACTTGATACACATTCCTCCTATCCCCTATGCTTAGCGCCCACCCCCCTTTCCACCCACACTGGCCTATCTACACCCTGCTTCCTCCTGGACACATGCATCCAGTGAGACTGCTAATACCCTCCCCCCCCAAACCTAGTTAAAATCTCTCCACCCTCTAGCCATCTTCTCTCAACTAAAACAAGCTGCAACACCATCATTGTGAGGAAACATGCAACCCATCCATACTAAAGAGCCTGATAGCCGACGCAAAGGTCTGCCCAGTTCTCAATAAACCCAAACCCTTCTCACTTACACCACTCTCTTAGCCACGCATTAATGCCTCCTAAGCTCCCGCTGTCTCCCTGGCTTGCACGTGGCTGCGGTAGTATTTCTGAAAACACTTACCGGAGGCCTGGCTTTTATCTGGGCCCCTAGTTCGGAAATCATGTTTAAGGACCCTCACCTCCACCTAGTAACTTTGTTCACTTGGCCACACAATGTGCACCAAGACCGCCGGAGTCAACCGGCCCCACCCATAATCTGTCTACACGAGGTAAACCTCATTCATGGACCCTGCAGCCCCTCGAGGCCTTCAGACGACTCAAGGAAGCATGCTGTGTGTTGCACCAGTTCTAGTACATCCAGATCCTAGTCTCCCCTTCTACATCGAAGTTGATTGCATCAGACTTGGGCGCTGGGGAGCCGGTCCTTTCCAGAGCAGGGCACTAAAAGGAAACTCCATCCGGTGTGATATTTTTCCAGAAGTTTCTACCCAACGAACGGAATATGACGTTGGGAATAGGGAACTTCTTGCTATCAAACTGGCCCTCGAGGTGGAGTGCGTCATTCTATTAGAAGGACCTCTGTACCTATCACCATCCTTACCGACCATAAGAACCTTGAATACAATCGAATCTCAAAAGGTTAAATCCCCGTCAAGCACGGTGGTCTTTATTCTTTCCGATTTAACTTTGTTATCACTTCACCTGGTCCCAAAACAAACAAAAGCTGATGCCCTTTCCAGTCTCATTGTTGCCTTCCGACTGTACTATCAAAAGATAAGGGCTCTGTTTATCCCAACCACTAAAATCTGGCCTCTATATCCCCTCAACTTTGTTCCAAGATTCAAGCCTCACAAGATTCTGCTCCGTCCGACACACCTTCGGCAAAAGCTTTGTTCCTGTTCTCTTCGGAAAAACTATCCTTCTGCATACTCACTGTTCCAAGCTAAGCTGGGCATCCGGTGTTAACAAACGTTTAATATAATTGCCCGTTCCCTTGGTGGCCCAAAATGAGAAAAGATATTAAAGACTTTATTCAAGTGTGTACTAGCTGTGCCTCAATCCAAAAATCATCTAGAACCCTCCCTGTGGTCTTCTTCAACCCCTCCCATTCCGTCCAGACCTTGGACCCATCTATCCATGGACTTTATGTGGAACTTCCCTTCCAAGAGAAACCGGTTATATGGGTAACTGTTAGACCGCTTCAGCAAAATGGCCCATTTTGACCCCTCCCTAAAACACCATCTTCAACGGGTAGCTCAACTATTATTTCACATACTTCCGCCTTTCATGGACTCCCTTCTGAAATAGTATCTGAACAGAGGTACTCAATTTGTTTCCAAATTCGAGAGCACTTGTTAAGTAACCATGAACATCAAGTTACAAATTTTCTTCGGCTTTACCACCCACAGTCCAACGGGGCTACTGAACGCAATAACCAGTCTTTGGAACAATATCTTCGTTGTTACATTTCTTATACCCAAGATGATTGGGCGACCTTCTGCCTTGGGCTGAGTTTCCCATAACAATTCACCTCATGCTTTCTACTGGGAAATCTCCGTTTTTGTGTGTCTTTGGGACATATCCTAGATGTTTTCCGCAAGATTTTCTTGTCACACAAGTACCTGCTGCAACGACTCTGCTGGCCCAGATGACCGCTATCTGGCATGCTACTGAAATCAGCCTTCAGAAATCTGCTTTGGTGCACAAAACTGCAGACAGATAGGAGACGTAGAGAAACCCCAGCGTATTCTGTCGGAGACAAAGTATGGCTCTTCTCTCTGCTCATTATAACCTACGGGTTCCTTCCTCCAAACTGGGTCCCAAATTTATTGGTCCTTTTCTATCCTGGAATTAGTCGGGCCCAGTGCTGTTCGCCTTCAACTTCCTTCCGTATGCGGAGTTCTAACTGTGTTTATTTTCTCCATCAAACCAGTATGTTCTAATCAGATTCCACATCCTTACTACATCCGTTCCGATTTCGTGTGATGGTCAGCAGGAGTAGTTGAGGTCAGAGAAGATCTTGGACTCTAGATTCTGGAGGAGGTCTCTGCAGTATTTGGTCCACTGGAAAGGTTTGGTCGCGAAGAGAAAAGAGCTTGGATTTAAACATTCTGATTTGCACGCTCCTCGTCTAGTTGTAAGCTTTCCACAGGAATTTCCAGGGAAACCTGGCCCGTTGGGTCCTGTGGCCCCCCGTAAGGGGGGGGGTACGTCCGAACTTACCTGCCGTTCCGGTCCCGCGCCGCACTGCACTTCCGGGTGGGCGGCGTCGACGTCATGACGTCACGACGCCGACACGCGGGCGGCGCGAAATTTGAAAGCCGGTGTCCTCCTGGACCCGGTGCCCGATTGTAGCATTCCGCTACCTCCCTGGCTCCTGCTACTACCTGCCTTGGACCTGCTCCTTACTTACCTTGCCTGTATCCAGTACCTCCCTTGCCTGTTCCAGTGTCTCACCTTGCCTGCATCCAGTGTTGCCTGCAGCCAATACTTACCTTGCCTGGTTCAGTGTCTCACCTTGCCTGCATCCAGTTGCCTGCATCCATACTTACCTTGCCTGTATCCAGTACCTACCTTGCCGGTGTCCAGTGTCTCACCTGCCTGCATCCAGTTGCCTGCAATCCAATACCTACCTTGACGTTTCCAGGGTCTCACCTTGCCGCATCCAGTTGCCTGCAATCAATACTTACCTTGCCTGTATCCAGTACCTACCTTGCCGGTTCCAGTGTCTCACCTTGCCTGCATCCAGTTGCCCTGATCCAGAATACAGCCTTCAGGTTCCCAGCAGCCTTTGTATCCTGCACCTTCCGGACTGTCAGCCTCCTCCTAAAGCGTACTGTGAGTACACGGCCGTCGGCCATTTATTACACTACCACCGCAAAGTTCCTACGATTGCCCCATCGACCTTCTTTCTGGTACTATGCCTCCTCGGGGACGCACATACCCACTGTCTCCCTCAGAAACTCTAGCCATGAAAGAGTACATTATGGAACATTTGTTAGGGGTTTCATACGGCCTTCCACTTCCCCTGCTGGAGCTGGGTCTTTTTTGTTGAAAAAAAAGACGGGAGTTACGACCCTGCATCGACTACCGTGGGTTAAATAAAATCAAAAAAAAATCGGTATCCTCTCCTCTCATCTCTGAGCTGTTGACCGATAAAAGGGCTTAAAATATTACCAAACTAGATCTTCGGGGGGCATACAATTGATCCGATACGCCAAGGTTGATGAGTGGAAGACCGCCTTTAACACTAGGGACGGTCACTACGAGTATCTCGTAATGCCCTTGGCTTGTAATGCTCAGCAGTGTTCCAAGAATTCGTAAATGACATTTCCGAGGAAATGTTGGGAATCTCTGTAGTAGTGTATATCTCGATGACATTTTAAATCTTTTATCAAGATCTGCCCCTCACACCACATCCATGTTAAACAGGTGTGCTACGTCTGAGAGGAGAAGAGAATAGCCTAATGCCAAACTGGAAAAGTGTCTGTTTGAGTGTCACAAGTACCTTCCTAGGCTACTCGTATCTGCGAAGGGTTCAGATGGATCCTGTTAAAGTTTCGGCTATCCAAGATTGGTCTCTTCTATGGAACAAGACACAAAAGCTATTCAAATGTTCATTGGGTTCGCCAATTACTACAGACAATTCATTCAAGGGTTCTCTTCATAATTTCTCCGATATTGCCCTCATCTTTAAAGGTGGTAAGCCTCATTCATGGACCCCTGCAGCCCTCAGAAGCCTTCAAACGACTCAAGGAGGCCTTGCTGATGCTCCGTTCTAGTTCATCCAGATCCTAGTCTTCCCATCTACATCGAAGTTGATGCCTCGGACTTGGGCGCTGGAGCCGTCCTTTCCCAAAGACAAGCCCTAAAAGGGAAACTCCATCCCTGTGCTTATTTCTCTAAGATGTTTCTACCCAACGAGCGAAACTATGATGTTGGAAATAGGGAACTTCTTGCATCAAACTGGCCTCGAGGAGTGGCGTCATCTATTGGAAGGCACATCGGTGCCTATCAACCATCCTTACCGACCATAAAAATCTCGAATACATCCAGAATCTCAAAAGGTTAAATCCCGTCAAGCACGTGGTGGTCTTTATTCTTTCCCGATTCAACTTGTTATCACTTACCAACCGGTTCTAAAACAAGAAAGCATGATGCCCTGTCCAGATCATTGTTGCTTCCGACTGTATTAAGGAAGATAAGGGTCCAGATTCCAACCACTAAAATCTTGGCCTCTATTATCTCCTCAACTTTGTTCCAAGATCAATCCGCACAAGACTCTGCTCCTCCTGACACACCCTGGCAAAAATCTTTGTTCCTGTTTCACTTCGGAAAGCTATCCTCTTATACTCACTGTTCCAAGCAAGCGGGCATCCGGTGTTAACAAAATTTTAATATTTTGCCCGTTCCCTTTGGTGGCCCAAATGAGAAAAGATGTTAAAGACTTTATTCAAGTGTGTACCAGCTGTGCTCAATCCAGTCTTCTAGAACACCTCCCCTGTGGTCTTCTTCAACCCTCCCCATTCCGTCCAGACCTTAGACCCATCTACCATGGACTTTATGTTGAACTTCTGCCTTCCAAGAAAAACACGGTTATATGGGTGACAGTAGACCGCTTCAGCAAAATGGCCCATTTGTACCCCTCCCCAAACTACCATCCTCAACGGAGTTAGCTCAACTATTATTTCCATTATCTTCCGCTTTCATGGACTCCCTTCTGAAATTTTATCTGACAGGGTTCTCAATTGTTTCAAATTTGGAGGGCACTTTGTAAGTCCTGAACATCAAGTTACAATTCTACTCGCTTACCCCACCCACGTCCAATGGTATCTACTGAACGCACTAAACCAGTCTTTGGAACATATCTTCGTTTGTTACATTTCCTATACTCAGGATGATTGGGCCGACCTTCTGCCGTGGGATGAGTTCGCCCTAAGAATTTCACCTCACGCTTCTACTGAGGAAAATACTCTTTTTAGTGTCTTGGGACGAATCCTAGAGTTTTACCTCAAGATTTTCTTTCACACAAGTTACCGCCTTGCCAATAACTCGGTGGCCCAGATGACCGCTATCTGTGCATGCTACGGAAATCAGCCTTCAGGAAATCTGTTTGGTAAAAAAACTGCCAGCAGATAGGAGACTAGCGAAAAAACCCCCGCTATTCTGTTGGAGATAAAGGTGGCTCTCCCTCTCTCATCTATACCTAACGGGTTCCCTTCCTCCACAAACTAGGACACCAAATTTATTGCCGTCCTTTTCATCCTGGAATAATCGGTCCAGTGGTGTTCGCTCCAATTCTTCTAGCATGGGATCCTAATGTGTTTCATATTTCCCTCATCAAGCCAAGTATGCTCTCATTTCAGGTATTCCACATCCGAAAGTGCTGCAGTCTGATCTATGGCTGCGCCACCGCGCTGATTCCCGTGGCTGTCATGGAATCAAGTGCTCCTGGATCAGTACTTGCTCCGGCTCACACTACCTTGCTTCGGTCTTGCTCCGGTCCTCTTCTGCATCCACATCAGCTCCTGCATGATACCGGTAAGGCAAACCGGTATATTATAGTGCCGGCAATGTTGTTTCCCAATGTTTTAGCTTCCTCCGGTCCTTAAAAACAGTTGACTCGTGTATAAGTCGAGGTTGGTTTTTGAGGCCCATTATAAAAACCAAAAACCTCGGCTTATACTCGAGTATATACGGTAACTGGAAGAACCAGGAAGCAGAAACAGGGGAAACAGGACATTATGCAGGATTTCAGGTTAGACATATATTTCACATTGCAATTTTGCAAACTATTACCGTTCAGGGTTTTGGGGGGTGATTTACCTGTATGTAAGTTTTCATTTTAGGGCTGGACTTGCCCTTTAAAAATGCTAAAACGCAAAAAGGAAACCCTCTGCATTCAATAACTCGGTGGCCCAGATGACCGCTATCTGGCATGCTACGGAAATCAGCCTTCAGAAATCTGCTTTGGTACAAAAAACTGCAGCAGATAGGAGACGTAGAGAACCCCCAGCTTATTCTGTTGGAGATAAAGTGTGGCTCTCCTCTGCTCATATTAACCTACGGGTTCCTTCCTCCAAACTAGGACCCAAATTTATTGGTCCTTTTCCTATCCTGGAATTAATCGGTCCAGTGGCTGTTCGCCTCCAACTTCCTTCTAGCATGCGGATTCCTAATGTGTTTCATATTTCCCTCATCAAGCCAGTATGCTCTAATCAGTATTACACATCCTTACTACCTCCTTTTCCAATTTCTGTTGATGGTTAACAGGAGTTTGAGGTCAAAAAAATCTTGGACTCTAGATTCTGGAGGAGGTCTCTTCAGTATTTGGTCCACTGGAAAGGTTTCGGTCCGGAAGAAAGAGCTTGGATTAAACATGCTGATGTGCACGCTCCTCGTCTAGTCAGAGCTTTCCATAAGAGTTTTCCAGGGAAACCTGGCCCGTTGGGTCCTGTGGCCCCCCTGTAAGGGGGGGGGTACTGTCACGAACTTACCTGCCGCTCCGGTCCCGCGCCAAGATTTTAAAAGCCGCCGTCCTCCTGGACCCGGAGCCCGATAGTAGCGTTAGCTACCCCTGGCTCCTTACTCACCTGTCTTGGATCCTGCTTCGCTCCTGCTCCTATACTTACCTTGCCTGCCTCCAGTGACCACCTTGCCTGTATCCAGTACTTACCTTGCCAGTATCCAGGACTTACCTTGCCAGTATCCAGTACTTACCTTGCCTGCCTCCAGTGACCACCTTGCCAGTATCCAGTACTTACCTTGCCAGTATCCAGGACTTACCTTGCCAGTATCCAGTACTTACCTTGCCTGCCTCCAGTGACCACCTTGCAGGATCCAGTAATTACCCTTGCCAGTATCCAGGACTTACTTTGCCAGTATCCAGTACTTACCTTGCCTGCCTCCAGTGACCACCTTGCCAGTTCGTAACTTACCTTGCCTGTACCCAGTACTTACCTTGCCGGTCTCCAGGGACTACCTTGCCAGTATCCAGTACTTACCTTTCCTGTCTCCAGTGACTACCTTGCCTGTATCCAGTACTTACCTTGCCGGTCTCCAGTGACTACCTTGCCTGTATCCAGTTTCCGTCTACTCACCTCATCTGTATCCAGTTACCTACCTTACCTGTATCCAGTATCCAGCCTTCAGTTCCAGCCGCACCTTGCTCCTGTTTCCAGCCTACTGTTCCCAGCAGCACCTTGTTCCTGGTTCCAGCCTTCAGTTCCCAGCAGCCTCTGTGTCCTGCTCATTCCGGACTATC